>OY997262.1:190372996-190972996 GCA_963921465.1 Triticum timopheevii
ATAACCTCATTGTAGGTGTCAAAACCGGCGGATCTCGGGTAGGGGGTCCCGAACTGTGCGTCTAGGCGGATGGTAACAGGAGACGAGGGACACGATGTTTTACCCAGGTTCGGGCCCTCTTGATGGAGGTAAAACCCTACGTCCTGCTTGATTAATATTGAAGATGTGTATTACAAGAGTGGATCTACCACGAGATCAAGGAGGCTAAACCCTAGAAGCTAGCCTATGGTATGATTGTTGTAATGGATGTTGTCCTACGGACTAAACCCTCCGGTTTATATAGACATCGGAGAGGGCTAGGGTTACACAGAGTCGGTTACAATGGTAGGAGATCTACATATCCGTATAGCCAAGCTTGCCTTCCATGCCAAGGAAAGTCCCATCCGGACACGGGACGGAGTCTTCAATCTTGTATCTTCGTAGTCTTGGAGTCCGGCGGACGATGATAGTCCGGCTGTCCGGACATCCCCTAGTCCAGGACTCCCTCAGTAGCCCCTGAACCTGGCTTCAATGACGATGAGTCCGGCGCGCATAATGTTCGGCATTGCAAGGCGGGTTCCTCCTTTGAATAATCCATAGAAGATTGTGAACACCTGGATGGTGTCCGGCTCTGCAAAATAAATTCCACATTCCACCATAGAGAGAATAATATGTGCACAAGTTCAATCTGCTGACGTATTCTGCGGTATGACGTCACACCACTACCAAGCTATTATTTGAATCGTTTTTTATTATACCGCCTCAGCGCGTTTAGCGAAGTGGTTTCCTTGGCACGTCTTGTCGAAGCAGAGATCGTGTTCCCCTTATTTCGGGATTCTCATCAATACAGACATGGGTAACCCAACCGCGCCATCGATGGTGGCGCTTGGGAGATAAGCGAGTTTTACCAGGCCGGTGGGGACATATAGTCTTCGTCCGCCCATATATAAGGGGATAGGATCCGCCTTTTTACCTACGCCTTCTTCCTCCTTTGCTTATCCATCTCCGCGCACTCGAGCTCCAGCGCCCAAGTTCGCGCATCTCATCTCAACCTTCTCCGACCATGTCCGGAGCGGGAGGTAAATGGTTGGCCTCCACCGTTAAGGAGGAGCACATCGCCAAACTGCGCAGCGCCGGATACCTTTCCGGCGACATTGCGCACCGGCTGCCCGACAAGGGGCAGCTCATCCCCACCCCCAGGCCCCATGAGAGGGTCGTATTCCTCCCCCACTTCCTCCGCGGACTGGGCTTTCCACTTCACCCCTTTGTCCGGGGGCTCATGTTCTACTACGACCTGGATTTCCATGATCTGGCGCCGAACTTCATCCTCAACATCGCGGCGTTCATCGTCGTGTGCGAGGCCTTTCTCTGCATCCAGCCCCACTTCGGCTTGTGGCTCAAGACCTTCAACGTCAAGCCGAAGGTAGTGAAGGGAACGCAGGCGGAGTGCGGAGGCGCTATGTTGGGCAAGATGCCCAACGTCCTCTGGTTCGAAGGGGCCTTCGTGGAATCCGTCAAGGGGTGGCAGTCGGGGTGGTTCTACATCACCGAGCCGCGCGACCCTAAGTGGGTGGCGGCCCCCGAGTTCAGATCTGGTATCCCTGTGCAGCTCACCTCCTGGAAAGAGAAGGGCTTGCTATGGGGTAATCCGAAGGAGCTGACGGGACTCCAAGCCTGTATCCAGAAGCTGGTGAACAAGAAGCTCAGGCTGGTTAATGTGGTCCAAGTCATGCTCGTTCGCCGGATTCTCCCATGCCAAGAACGGGCATTCAATCTGTGGGAGTTTGAGCGGAATCTTCGACATGACGTACGAAGGCGCCTGGAGGGTGCTGTTTAAGGGCGCCGAAGCCCCCGCATCCGCGACGGAAGATTGCAGATTTCACTCGCAGTGTCCAGCTGACGAGGTAAGTGATTCTACCCCTTTACGGGACACTTGTTGTTAATGGTTCGACCCTAAGCGGGTTTCAACCTCCCTTTTCCTTTGACAGGAATGGATGAAGAAGGCCGAGCAGCTCATCTGCCCGGCTCCCATGCCAGAAGACCCAGTGGACGCCCGTCTAGCAGGGCTGCTGGTTCCGGCACCGCACGTGGTGCCGAAGAAGAAGGCCAAGAAGGTGGCCAGGGGTACTCGAAAGAGTTCCCGTTTTCAGGTGTCCGACGACTCCGAGGCGGATTCCACCCCCGAAGATGAGGAGGAGGAAGAAGACTCTCTCCCAGAGGAGGGAGAGAGAAAGAGGAAGGCCTCCCCAACAGGGGAGGCCGAAGGGTCCAAGAGGGGAAGAACTATTCCCCCGGATAGCTCCGCCAACACCAACGTTGGTGAGGAAGAGTGGCCCTCAAGGGCCAGGCCTCAGGCGAGATCGTAAGTATCCGGATTCCTGAATGATCTGCAATTTCTTTTCATGTCACATAGTGTCCTTCTAATGCCGCATACTGCCTGCAGTCCGACCGACGATGATCTCCCTGCTTCGCCGAGCGGGTCGTTGGCTGCGTCGGATGTAGATTCCATTCCGACTGCCTCCACCCCTCGCACCACTGAGGACGCCGAGGTGGGATCCCAGGAGGGGACCCATCAGGAGGAGGCTCCGGAGGTGCCGCAAGGCAGCCCCCCGGACTTTGCGCCGGACTCTACGCTGGTACCTGCAATGGTTCCAGAGTCCGGCAGGCGGCCCCTTCGCAAGAAGGGCAAGACCGTGACACCGGCGGCCCCCGTCCAACCGGAGGCGCTGGACAACTTGCTGGAGGCGCTCAAAGGCGCTTCCATCGAGGAAGAACACCGCACTATCATGAGTGCGGTGATTCAGAAGGTTCAGCTCGCCAAGAGCGGGCTGACCGAAACCTGCAATAGCCTTCTAACAGGCTTTGAGGTAAGAAGTTAAAATTATGTAGTGTAATACCGCATAGACAGTAGCCCCTGATGCTTGGTTCGGTGTTCGGAAAGAAAAGCCGGACTGCGGATCTAAAAAGATATACGCAGGGTTGTTAAAAATTATGTCAATATGGGTTTGCAGGCTGCGCTGCTGACCTCTGCCGCACTGACTGCGGAGGTCGGTGCATTGAAGCAGGATCTCGAGGGGTCCGAGCAAGAGCTCGGCCAAGCCAAGAAGCAGCTCGAGGACAAAGAAGGTGAGTAACACCACTTTGAAAAATTTACCTTACAGAAAAGGATTTAGGTTGCAATAAAAATAACAAGGATATCGTGGGTACTGCAGGGGCCACGAACGAGGTGGCAAGCCTGAAGGAAGCTATGTCCACGGCCGAACGTAATGCGTCCGCGGAACGGGCAGAGCGAGAGAAGCAGGAGGCGCGGGTGGCAGAGGTGCGACAAGAGCTCCAGGATCTCATGGACAAGCATGAGGGTTTGGAGCGCGACTCAAAGACTCGAGAGTCCGAGATCGCCTCGGCTCTCGAAAGTGCCAAGTCTGCCAAGGCCGAGGCCCGTAAGGCCCTTCAGGAAATTGAAGATATGAAGAAAATAGCGGCGGTTAAGGCATTTTTCATGCAAAGGAAGCATGTTAATGTAAACTACCTAACACTTACCCGAATTCGGAGCTCTCCAGGGGCATTTGCAGATCTGCCTCGTAGTGTATCTGATGCCGCCGCATTCTACCGTGGTGAGGAGGGGAGCTCAACGGAGAAGGTCTTCTAGTCTCAGTACGCTGAGGCCGGCCATCCGGTGCCCCCTAGCGACCAGCTGAAGCAGCTGGTCGAGCTCCACAAGGTGGCTGAGGAGGCCATGAAGGGCCTCATAGTCCGGCTGTGGCCTGGAGGGGCCATGCCTGGGAGCTACTTCGGCCTCGTGTGGTGGCTGGTGGATGCGTGCCCCTGGGTGGAGGTCATTAAGCGCTCCGCCTGCATTGAAGGTGCTCGTCGGGCCCTTGCCCGCGCAAAGGTGCACTGGGGCAAGCTGGATGCGGAAAGGCTCATCACTGACACGCCACCAGCGGGCAAGGAGTATCGTACGCCCGAGATGTACTATAAGACTGTCCTGAAGGGTGCCCGCAAGATTGCGGATGAGTGCCCCAAAGATGTAATCATTGAGTAAACTCGCTATGTATTATCCTGTGCGCTAAAAACTTTGTTCATATGCGCTAAGCAACGCTTGTTTAATTTAAAATATTACCTTCTGTGCGGCCGTTTATAAAATCTGAGAGATGGCAAGTCGTCGGCTTCAGCCCCCAAGCCACGAGTGCTGGGGTGTTCGGGATAAATTTGAGCACTCTTGTTCCCATTTTTGGGTCCATCTAGGGAGGCGCTCAACACAATGAACTAGGCAACCGGACTTATAATGCTTGAACACTCTCACTTAGCCATAGAATTCTATAATTTTAAATTTTGGTGAAGCCCCTAGTATTCGGAGGACCGAATTTGGGGCGCTATCCATGCCTTGGCCGGACATTATCCGGTTCTTCGCTTGACGCGGCATAAGTCTTTAAGGACTCGAAAAGACCTCTCGAACAGCGACCAGTCTCTCGCCTTATCATGACAGTAAGTTTTAGTTTTCTCCACTGAGGCGCTCGCCCAGCTCAACCGGGGCGCAATCGCAGTGGTTCTCCCAGTGCCACCTTAGCCGACAGAACGGAACGTAAGGTACCAAAATGTGGGAGCCGGGCAAACCCAACTATTGACCCAAGACATGATTCGGAGCCGATTCATATAATGCTATAAGTTCGGGGTGCCGCACTTGTGAAAGTGTTCGGACTTATCACACCATAATGCGGGGAACATAAGCCCCTGGTGTATTTGGCCGTACCAAAATATACGGGTGCAAGATGTCATTAGTGAACATATATGTAAAGTAATGCAATAACAGGCAAAAAGTGCTGCATTATTTATTCAAGAGATTCTGCTATGAGTGCGGAATGATACAAATAGTGCGGTAAGCAAGGGATTGGACTAATTAAACATGTCCCCCTCCAGGGGTGGGCTGCGGACTGGTGTATATAATCAAATTTAATGCTCATAATGGAGACCACTTGAGTGTTCATCGCAGCCTTCTTTCTTCCCTGGCTGTTGCATCGTGAGTTCGGCGGGTTCACCGCCGGACAGGGCCGCTGGTGAACGGAGTCGTGTGTATACAAAGAAAGAAAATAATAAAAAAAGAGCGACACACTTGTGAGCCCCTGGTGTGGTCGAGCCGCACTCTGGGTCTGTTGTGGTCGTGCCCCTCCCCCTAGGCCCATGGTATCTCCAGAGCGTAATGATGTACGCGGAGGGTTGGTCTTGCAATTATGCAAGGGCTGGGGTTGGGGCCGCATTGCTACGCGTGCTCGGATCGTTCCAGGTGGTCTTGGTTGATGTTGCTTCGGGCGCGTTTGGCCGTGTCCGGCCGTTTAACAGCCGGACTCGAAAATTGCCTTAAAAGGCTGCTCTGTACTTCTGCCGCGAGAGCCGCTGTATGTTCCTCCGTTCGGAGGGAGCGTTCCGTATTTCCGTTGACCGTGATGATTCCACGAGGGCCTCGCATCTTGAGCTTTAGGTATGTGTAATGCGGCATCGCGTTGAACTATGCAAACGCAGTTCGTCCGAGTAGAGCGTGATAGCCGCTGCAGAACGAGACAATGTCGAAGATTAACTTCTCGCTCCAAAAATTATCCAGGGATCCGAAGACCACTTCCAGTGTGACTGAGCCTGTACAGTTAGCCTCAACACCTGGTATGACGCCTTTGAAGGTCGTCTTTGTAGGTTTAATACTTGAGGGGTCTATGCCCATCTTGCGCACTGTATCCTGATAAAGCAGGTTCAGGCTACTGCTGCCGTCCATCAGGACTCTTGTGAGGTGAAATCCATCGACGATTGGGTCTAGAACCAATGCCGCGAATCCTCCATGGCGGATACTGGTCGGATGGTCTCTTTGATCGAAAGTGATCGGGCAAGAGGACCATGGATTGAACTTAGGGGCGACTGGCTCCATCGCATATACGTCCCTTAGTGCACGCTTCCGCTCCCTCTTGGGTATATGGGTTGCGTATATCATGTTTACTCTCCGCACTTGTGGGGGGAAGCCCTTCTGTCCTCTACTGTTCGGCGGTCGGGTCTCTTCCTCGTCGTCGCTGTGCAGCCCCTTGTCATTGTTTTCGGCAATTAACTTGCCTGCTTGCTTGAATACCCAACAATCTCTGTTGGTGTGATTAGCTGGCTTTTCGGGGGAGCCTTGTATCTGGCATGAGCGGTCGAGTATTCGGTCCAAATTGGACGGACCCGGAGTGGTTCTTTTGAATGGCTTCTTCCGCTGACCAGGTTTAGAGCCTCGGAATCCGGCGTTGACTGCCGTATCCTCCTTGTCGTCACCGTTAACGCGGCGTTTATTTTTGCTTCGATGCGACCTGCCATTGTGGTCCTTTGTGTCCGGACTGCTAGCATTTTTGCTGAGGTTATTGCTGCGAGCTAGCCAGCTATCCTCTCCCGCATAGAAGCGGGTCATTAGTGATGTGAGGGCTGCCATGGATTTCGGCTTTTCCTGTCCTAGGTGCCGGGCTAGCCACTCATCACAGATGTTATGTTTGAAGGCTGCGAGGGCCTCTGCATCCGGACAGTCGACGATTTGATTTTTCTTTGTTAAGAACCGTGTCCAGAATTGTCTGGCCAATTCGTCTGGCTGCTGGATTATGTGGCTTAGGTCATCTGCATCTGGTGGTCGCACATATGTGCCCTGGAAGTTGTCGAGGAATGCGGCTTCCAGGTCCTCCCAACACCCAATTGACTCTGCGGGCAGGCTGTTAAGCCAATGCCGAGCTGGTCCTTTAAGCTTGAGTGGGAGGTATTTGATGGCGTGGAGATCGTCGCCGCGGGCCATATGGATGTGAAGGATATAATCTTCGATCCAAACCGCGGGGTTTGTCGTGCCATCGTAGGATTCATTGTTTACGGGTTTAAACCCTTCAGGGATTTGATGATCCATTACTTCGTCAGTGAAGCATAGTGGGTGTGCGGCGCCTCTGTATTGAGCAATATCACGACGTAGCTCCAGGGAGCGCTGTCTGCTGTGTTCGGCCCGGCCGGAGTTGTTGTATCCGGCTCGACGGTATTCGTCGTGGGTCGTGGGGCGCCCACGTGATCCATAGATAGATCTGGATTGTCTTGCCTTATCCTCCAATATGTCCCGCAAGTCCGGCGCGTTACCTCGTGGCTTCGTACTTTTCGAGCGATGCCGGGGTACGGTCTTGATGGAAAGCCTGGATGCCTCTCTGTCGCGACCACAGGGTGGTCGGTCGGCCATATTATGCGCTGGTGATGAAGGTATGTATGCTTCCTCCTCTAATCGGGGGAGCAACTTGCGTTTTGGGTAGCTTTTGGAGGGGCGTTCGAGTTCATACTCTTCGACTGCGAGGACCTCGGTCCATCTGTCGGCCAGCAGGTCTTGATCAGCTTGAAGCTGCTGCTGCTTTTTCTTTAGGCTATTTGCTGTGGCCATTAGCCTGCGTTTGAAACGCTCCTGTTCGACGGGATCCTCGGGCACGACGAATTCGTTGTCGTTGAGGCTTGCCTCGTCTTTGGAGGGAGGTATGTAATTATCATCCTCGACCTCTTCGTCTGCCGCTCTCTCGTGAGGGCTTGCTTCTGCATCCTCCTGCGCTGAATCTTGTAGGAGGGGATTGTCTTCGGCACTCTTTGGGGTATTATTATCTCCTGTGCCGGAATCTCCATTCTTGCTGTGGCGGGATTTATAGCGGCGCTGCTGACGTCGGCGCTTGGGCCGTTTCTTTAAGGAATCTGCCTCCGCTGCTTCTTCGCCGTCCCCATCTTTTGGGGTGTCCACCATATATATGTCATATGACGAGGTGGTCTTCCAGTGCCCTGTAGGCGCTGGTTCTTGTTCGTCTCCGGCATCGTCGTCCATACCGTCGATGTCTTCGGAGTCATAGTCTAGCATGTTGGTTAGATCGTTGACAGTGGCTACAAAGTGGGTGGTGGGTGGGGTTTGAATTTCTTCGTCGTCCGCATCCCAACTATCCTGGCCATAATCCGTCCAGGGCTCTCCGGATAGCGAGAGATGCTTCAGCGAATTTAAGATGTCGCCAAAGGGTGAGTGCTAAAAGATGTCCGTAGCGGTGAACTCCATGATCGGCGCCCAATCAGATTCGATTGGCAGGGGCGCAGGAGGTTCGGAGTCCGGCAGGGAGTCTGGCGCCTCGGAGTCACGAGCTTTATAGGGGACAAGGTCAGTGTTCGGCTCCATCACCGCGGAAGTTGCAGCCCCCGAGGCGGTGTCCAGCCACCGATCCTCGATCTGGGCGATCGGCTCCGGACTGAGGGCCGGAGCGGATTCATGTGCGGCCACCAAGGCACTGTCCGGCGGCAGAGCTAAATCATGCCCATCGTGACAGTGCGGCACGCTCGGCTGTGGCTCGAGTCCGTCGAAGATCAAGTCCCCGCGGATATCGGCCGTGAAGTTTAGGCTTCCAAATCTGACCTGACGGCCAGGGGCGTAGCTTTCGATCTGCTCCAGATGGCGAAGTGAATTGGCCCGCAGTGCAAAGCCGCCGAATACGAAGATCTGTCCGGGGAGAAAAGTCTCACCCTGGACGACGTTGTTGTTGATTGAAGAAGCCATCGAGCCTATTGGTGACGACACAGAGGAACTCTCAATGAAAGCACCAATGTCGGTGTCAAAACGGGCGGATCTCGGGTAGGGGGTCCCGAACTGTGCGTCTAGGCGGATGGTAACAGGAGACGAGGGACATGATGTTTTACCCAGGTTCGGGCCCTCTTGATGGAGGTAAAACCCTACGTCTTGCTTGATTAATATTGAAGTTGTGTATTACAAGTGTGGATCTACCACGAGATCAAGGAGGCTAAACCCTAGAAGCTAGCCTATGGTATGATTGTTGTAATGGATGTTGTCCTACGGACTAAACCCTCCAATTTATATAGACACCGGAGAGGGCTAGGGTTACACAGAGTCGGTTATAATGGTAGGAGATCTACATATCCGTATCACCAAGCTTGCCTTCCACGCCAAGGAAAGTCCCATCCGGACACGGGACGGAGTCTTCAATCTTGTATCTTCGTAGTCTTGGAGTCTGGCGGATGATGATAGTCCCGCTGTCCGGACACCCCCTAGTCCAGGACTCCCTCACTCATCAAGTCTCCACCATCCTCCCACTCAATTCTTTCGAGAGAAACTTTTCCTCGAGAAAGGACCCAATTCTAGAAACAATCCCTTTTGCTTCCGGATCTGAGAAAGGAGGTATACCCAACTATTTTTGGGTGTCTTATGAAGATGCATTTATCCGCTTTTGGTTCGAGCTTATCAGCCTGAAACTTTTTCACATAAGCGTCGCAGCACCAAACTTTAGAAGAAATGACAGCTTAGGTTTCTCTAAACCATAGTTCATACGGTGTCATCTTAATGGAATTGTGTGGTGCCCTATTAAAGTGAATGTGGTTGTGTCTAATGCCTAACCCATAAATGATAGTGTTAATTCGATAAGAGACATCATGGTATGCACCATATCCAATAGGGTGCAGTTACGATGTTCAGACACACCATCACACTATGGTGTTCCAGGCGGTATTAGTTGTGAAACAATTTCCACAATATACGATCAACATGGAGATGTTCACCGATGATGACCAGTCCGTCTCACGTGATGATCGGATACGACCTAGTTGACTCGGATCATGTATCACTTAGATGACTAGAGGGATGTCTATCTGAGTGGGAGTTCATTAGATGAACTTAATTATCATGAACATAGTCAAAAGGACTTTGCAAATTATGTCGTAGCTTGCGCTTTAGTTCTACTATTTAAGATATGTTCCTAGAGAAATTTTTAGTTGAAAGTTGATAATAGCAATTATGCGGATTGGGTCCGTATACTGAGGATTGTCCTCATTGCTGCACAGAAGGCTTATGTCCTTAATGCACCGCTCGGTGTGCTGAACCTCGAGCGTTGTTTGTGGATGTTGCGAACATTTGACATACACGTTTTGATGACTACGTGATAGTTTAGTGCGTACTGTTAAATGGTTTAGAATAGAGGCAGCGAAGACATTTTTTGAAACATCGCAGAACATATGAGATGTTCCAAGAGCTGAAATTAGAATTTAAGGCTCGTGCCCACGTCAAGAGGTATGAGGCCTCCGACAAGTTTCTTAACCTGCAAACTAAGGGAGAAAAGCTCAATCATTGTGCATGTGTTCAGATTGTCTGAGTACTATAATCACTTGAATCGAGTGGGAGTTAATCTTCCAGATGAGATAGTGATGGTTCTCCATAGTCACTGCCACCAAGCTATTAGAGCTTCATGATGAACTATAACATATCAGGGATAGACATTATGATCCTTGAGCAATTCTCGATGTTTGACACCGCGAAAGTAGAAATCGAGTAGGAGCATAAATTGTTGATGGTTAGTAAAACCACTAGTTTAAAGAAGGCCAAGGGCAAGAAGGGATACTTCATGAGACGACAAATCAGTTGCTGCTCTAGTGAAGAAACCCAGGGTTGAACCCAAACCTGAGACTAAGTGCTTCTGTAACGAGGGAACGGTCACTGAAGCAGAACTACCCTAGATACTTGGTAGATGAGAAGGCTGGCAAGGTTGACAGAAGTATATTGGATATACATTGTATTAAATGTGTACTTTACTAGTACTCCTAGTAGCACCAGGGTATTAAGATACCGGTTCGGTTGCTAAGTGTTAGTAACTCGAAATAAAAGAGCTACGGAATAAATGGAGACTAGCTAAAGGTGAGATGACGATGTGTGTTGGAAGTGTTTCCAAGGTTGATGTGATCAAGCATCGCCTGCTCCCTCTACCATCGAGATTGGTGGTAAACCTAAATAATTGTTATTTGGTGTTTGCGTTGAGCATAAGCATGATTGGATTATGTTTATCGCAATACGGTTATTCATTTAAGGAGAATAATGGTTACTCTGTTTATTTGAATAATACCTTCAACGGTCTTGCACCTAAATGAATGGTTTATTGAATCTCGATCGTAGTGATACACATGTTCATGCCAAAAGATATAAGATAGTAATGATAGTACCACATACTTGTGGCACTGCCACTTAAGTCATATTGGTATAAAACGCATGAAGAAGCTCCATATTGATGGATCTTTGGACTCACTCGTTTTTGAAAAGATTGAGACATGCGAACCACGTCTATTGGTATATACGCATGAAGAAACTCCATGCAGATGGATCATTTGGACTCACTTGTTTTTGAATCACTTGAGACATGCAAATCATACCACATGGGAAATATGACTGAAAGGCCTCATTTTCAGTGAGATGGAACAAGAGAGCAACTTGTTGGAAGTAATACATTTGATGTGTGCAATCCAATGAGTGCTAAGGCACGTGGTGAATATCGTTATGCTCTTACTTCACAGATGATTTGAGTAGATTCTTAGTATATTTACTTGATGAAACACAAATCTGAATTATTGAAAGGTTCAAATAATTTCAGAGTGAAGTTGAAGATCGTCGTGACAAGAGGATAAAATGTCTATGATATGATCATAGAGATAAATATCTGAGTTACGAGTTTGGCACACAATTAAGACATTGTGGAAATTGTTTCACAACTAGTACCGCCTGGAACACCATTGTGTGATGGTGTGTCCGAACATCGTAACTGCACCCTATTGGATATGGTGCATACCGTGATGTCTCTTATTGAATTAACACTATCTTTATGGGTTAGGCATTAGACACAACCGCATTCACTTTAATAGGGCACCACACAATTCCATTAAGATGACACTGTATGAACTATGGTTTAGAGAAACCTAAGCTGTCATTTCTTATAAAGTTTGGGGCTGCGACGCTTATGTGAAAAAGTTTCAGGCTGATAAGCTCGAACCCAAAGCGGATAAATGCATCTTCATAGGACACCCAAAAATAGTTGGGTATACCTCCTGTCTCAGATCCGGAAGCAAAAGGGATTGTTTCTAGAATCGGGTCCTTTCTCGAGGAAAAGTTTCTCTCGAAAGAATTGAGTGGGAGTATGGTGGAGACTTGATGAGGTTATTGAACCGTCACTTCAACTAGTGTGTAGCAGGGCACATGAAGTTGTTCTTGTGGCGCCTACACCAGTTGAAGTGGAAGCTGATGATAGTGATCATGAAACTTTGGATCAAGTCACTACCAAACCTGGTAGGTCGACAAGGACGCGTACTGCGGTAATCCTGTCTTGAAGGTCATGTTGCGAGACAACAATGAACCTACGAGCTATGGAGAAGCGATGGTGGGCCCGGATTCCGATGAATGGCTCGAGGCCATAAAATCCGAGAGAGGATCCATGTATGAAACCAAAGTATTGACTTTCGAAGAACTACTTGATGGTCGTAAGTCTATTGGGTACAAATGGATTTTAAAAGGAAGACAGACAATGATGGTAAGTATCACCATTAAGAAAGCTCGACTTGTCATTAAGATGTTTTCTGACAAGTTCAAGGAGTTGACTATGATGAGACTTTCTCACTCGTACCGATGCTAAGAGTCCGTTGAAATTATATTAGCAGTTCCTGCATTATTTATGAAATCTTGCAGATAGGATGTCAAAACATTGATTCCTCAAAGATTTTCTTGAGGAAAGGTTGTATGTGATACAACCAGAAGGTTTTGTCAATCCTAAAAGATGCTAACAAGTATGCAAAGCTCCAACAATCCTTCTAAGGACTGGAGTAAGCATCTCGAAGTTGGAATATATGCTTTGATGAGATGATCAAAGATTTTGGGTTTATATGAAGTTTATTGGAAACTTGTATTTCCAAAGAAGTGATTGGGAGCACTATAGCATTTCTGATGAGTATATGTTGTTGACATATTGTTGATCAGAAATGATGTAGAATTTCTGGAAAGCATATAGGGTTATTTGAAAAGTGTTTTTCAATGGAAAACCTGGATTAAGATACTTGAACATTGAGCATCAAGATCTATAAGGATAGATCAAAAATCGCTTGATAGTACTTTCAAATGAATACGCACCGTGACAAGATTTTGAAGGAGTTCAAAATAGATCGGCAAAGAAGGAGTTCTTGGCTGTGTTATAAGGTGTGAGTATTGAGTAAGAACCAAGACCTGACCATGGCTGAAGAGAGAGAAAGGACGAAGGTCATCCCCTATGCTTTAGACGTAGGCTCTACAACATGCTATGCTGTGTACTGCACCTGAAGTGTGCCTTGCCATGAGTCAGTCAAGGGGTACAAGAGTGATCCAGAAATGGATCACAGGACAGCGGTCAAAGTTATCCTTAGTGACTAGTGGACTAAGAAATTTTTCTCGATTATGGAGGTGATAAAATAGTTCGTCGTAAAGGGTTATGTCGATGCAAACTTCGACACTAATCTGGATGACTCTGAATAGTAAACTGGATTCATATAGTAGAACAGTTATTTGGAATAGTTCCAAATAGTGCGTGGTAGCTGCATCTACAAGATGACGTAGAGATTTGTAAAGCACACATGGATCTGAAAGGTTCAAAACCATTGACTAATAACCTCTCTCACAAGCGAGATATGATCAAACTCCATGGGTGTTGGATTCACTACGATCACATAGTGATGTGAACTAGATTATTGACTCTAGTGCAAGTGGGAGACTGTTGGAAATATGCCCTATAGGCAATAATAAAATGGTTATTATTATATTTCCTTGTTCATGATAATTGTCTATTGTTCATGCTATAATTGTATTAACTGGAAACCATAATACATGTGTGAATACATAGACCACAACATGTCCCTAGTAAGCCTCTAGTTGACTAGCTCGTTGATCAATAGATGGTTATGGTTTCCTAACCATGGACATTGGATGTCATTGATAACGGGATCACATCATTAGGAGAATGATGTGATGGACAAGACCCAATCCTAAGCATAGCACAAGATCGTGTAGTTCGTTTGCTAAAAGCTTTTCTAATGTCAAGTATCATTTCCTTAGACCATGAGATTGTGCAACTCCCGGATACCGTAGGAATGCTTTGGGTGTGCCAAACGTCACAATGTAACTGGGTGGCTATAAAGGTGCACTACGGGTATCTCCGAAAGTGTCTGTTGGGTTGGCACGAATCGAGACTGGGATTTGTCACTCCGTGTGACGGAGAGGTATCTCTAGGCCCACTCGGTAATGCATCATCATAATGAGCTCAATGTGACTAAGTAGTTAGTCACGGGATCATGCATTACGGAACGAGTAAAGTGACTTGCCGGTAATGAGATTGAACGAGGTATTGGGATACCGACGATCGAATCTCGGGCAAGTAACGTACCGATTGACAAAGGGAATTGTATATGGGATTGCTTGAATCCTTGACATCGTGGTTCATCCGATGAGATCATCGTGGAACATGTGGGATCCAACATGGGTATCCATATCCCGCTGTTGGTTATTGGCCAGAGAGCTGTCTCGGTCATGTCTGCATGATTCCCGAACCCGTAGGGTCTACACACTTAAGGTTCAGTGACGCTAGAGTTGTTATGGGAATTAGTGTGCAGTTACCGAATGTTGTTCGGAGTCCCGGATGAGATCCCGGATGTCACGAGGAGTTCTTGAATGGTCCGGAGGTAAAGATTTATATATGGGAAGTCCTATTTTGTCCACCGGAAAATGTTCGAGATTTTTCGGTATTGTCCCGGGAAGGTTCTAGAAGGTTCTGGAGTGAGGCCCACCTGCATTGGGGGACCCACATGAACGTGGGTAGTGGGGGCAAGGCCCCACACCCCTGTTCAAGGCGCACCAAGATCCCCCCTTAGAAGGAATAAGATCATATCCCGAAGGGATAAGATCAAGATCCCTAAAAAAGGGGGATAACAATCGGTGGGGAAGGAAATGATGGGATTTCTTTCCTCCCACCTTTGCCAACGCCCCAATGGACTTGGAGGCAAGAAACCAGCCCCCTCCACCCCTATATATAGTGGGGAGGCGCATGGGAGCTATACCCTTCCCCTGGCGCAGCCCTCTCCCTCCCCAACACCTCCTCCTCCGTAGTAGTGCTTGGCGAAGCTATGCCAGAGAACTGCAAGCTCCACCATCACAAGGTCGTGCTGCCGGAGCTCTCCCTCAAATTCTCCTCTCCCCTTGCTGGACCAAGAAGGAGGAGACGTCCCCGGGCTGTACGTGTGTTGAACACGGAGGCACCGTTATTTGGTGATTAGATCGGATTCGGTCGCGATCTGAATCGCTCAGTGAACGACTCCACCGACCGCGTTCTTGCAACGGTTCCGAATCGCGATCTTCAAGGGTATGAAGATGCACTCCCCATTCTCTCGTTGCTAGTTACTCCATAGATTGATCTTGGTGATGCATAGAAAATTTTGAATTATTGCTACGTTCCCTAACAGACGTGACCCTCTATGTGAGGGTGTTCGGAGAAGATGGCCGCCATGCTGGGTGCTGCCCTGAAGAAGATGATGGCGACGAGGTGCTCGGCCTTGGCGACGGCCGTGACGAGGGCGAAGGCGAACCTGCTCCCGGTGGTGACCGTAGCTCGTTGAGCTTCAGCGGCTCCTCCTCCGGTGACAGCTCCTCCAGCGGTGGCCGCGATCAGCCACCACGCCGCCGCGGGCGCTTCGAGGGCGGTAGTGGGTCGTCCCGTCGCTGCGCTCCGGTGAAGCGTGAGGCGAAGTCTGATTGAGCTCGGGAGGATGGCGCAGATCCCTCCTCGTGATATGTTGCAAGGCGCACGCTGCTTTTATTTTGTTTTCCTCCTTTTCCTGCATCGAGAGAGAGAAGTATGGGGCCCCGTGGGGGCGTGCAACAGACTATGATCCCCTGATTATTGTACTGCATTTATTGTTCTAGTGTTGTGTTATGGTGTTATAATGATGTGTCTGCGCGTAGGAACAACTTAGCTCGGGATGTTTGCAGTAGTTTCCGCCTTGCGAGGTGCCTGCTTGAGGCCTCGCCGGGCGTCTTAAGAGCTGCAAGAAATTTGTTGGGAGAATCATTTCTGAACCTGGGTTGCGAGGGTTGCTGGCCATGGCCCGGTGCTTCGTGTCACGATGCCCGAGGGGCATGGACTAGGAGGGGTGCTCCCGCTGCGAACTCGAATGAGGGAGCCTCACAAAAACAAAGAGAGGAAGGGCTCACGAGGGCGCCCGCGCAGCCCCCTCGCGAGGTTTTTGAGAGAGAGAACGAGTCAGACAAGAGCTGAAAACAGATAACGGGGGCAGAAGATGGCAAATAACACTAGAAGCAATTTCAATAAAAGTTCAAACAAGGGAAAACAGGCCAACTGCGGAACGGAAACGTAAAGCCGCGTCCGGCACCTAGTCTAGTCTTCAACGTCTTCTCACTAGCGCGGAGCTAAGTGCTGCCACTGGGGGTGGGCGGGAGCCCCCGAGGCCCGAGGGCGGCACTCCGGAGACTCCGGGGCGTGTGCAGCCCCAACTCATTATTATGTGAGAGTGTCACGGGCGGCGTGCTTCACAGGCACTGGGCCTTCTTCACTGGCACCGGGCCTTTCTTCGGGCGGCGAGCTTCACAGGCACCGGGCCTTCTTCACAGGCACTGGGCCTTTCTTCAGGGGTAAAACTTTCAGAGATGCTAGATGTTCCAGGCGTTTGGGATGGGTACCCCCTCCTGAGTCTCTAGGCACGTAGCACCAGGCCTGGAAACATGGACAACCTTGAATGGGCCCTCCCACATGGGCGAGAGCCTATGCAGCCCTTCCCTGGAGAGCACCCGCCTGAGTACGAGGTCACCAACCTCGAGAGTCCTGGGGCGGATGTTGCGGCAATGATACCGCCGCAGCGCCTGCTGGTATCTTGCTGCTTGCAGTGTGGCTTCACGACGGTGCTCCTCCCCTAGAACGAGGTCCATCCCCCGCATGGTGTCCTGCTGTGCCTCATCAAACGCTAGGACCCACACAGAGCGACGCCTGACCTCATGAGGGAGGATCGCCTCTGCTCCGTAGACGAGGAAGAACGGGGTCTAGCCAGTTGGCTTAGTGGCGGTAGTGCGGATGGACCACAACACGGACTGGAGCTCGTCGTACCAGCCCCTGCCACAGGCCTCCAGCTTCTTCTTGAAGGTCCTGCTCTTGAGGCCCCTCAAGAGCTCTGCGTTGGCGCGTTCGGCCTGGCCGTTGCTCCGGGGGTGTGCCACCTAAGTGTAGCAGATCTGCGTTCCAAGGTTAGAACAATACGTTTTGAAGAGATTGCTGGTGAACTATGAACCGTTGTTGGTGATGATGCGGTTGGGGACCCCAAAATGGCTCACGAGGCCCTTGATGAACTTGACTGTAGAGCCGGCTGGGATGGTGCGGACGGCCTCCACCTCTGCCCACTTGGTGAACTTGTTGATGGCGACATAGAGGTAGCGGTAGCCCCCAGGTGCTCGAGGGAACGTGCCTAAGATATCCAGCCCCCAGACCGCGAACGGCCATGAGAGCGGGATGGTCTGCAGGCCCTGAGCGGGCTGATGAATCTGCTTGGCGTGGAATTGGCAGGCCTCGCATGACCTCACCAGCTCGGCCGCGTCGTTGAGTGCTGTAGGCCAGTAGAACCCACTAGGAAACACCTTGCCGATGAGGGTCCGTGATGATGAGTGGTGTCCGCAATCCCCACAGTGTATGTCAGCCAGCAATTCCATTCCTTGTTCCCTGGAGATGCAACGTAGGGAAACGTCATTTGGCTGCTTCCGGTATAACTCACCATCCTGGACGCAGTAGGCCGTGGCCTGCCGGGCCACGCGTTCCGCGACATCCTCTTTCTCTGGTAGCGTCCCTTGCATCAGGTAGTCCTTGAATTCTGTGGTCCAGCATCCCTCCCGAGGTTCCAGTGCCAAGAGTAGGCGCGCTCCCGAGGTCAGGCCACAGTCCGGGGCTCCTGTGGCAGGTGACTGAGGGATTTCTTCCCGAGGCTGCGCTGTGCATGAAAGCGATGGTGCCGCCGATGGCTTGAAGAGCCGTTCCTCGAAAACGCCAGGCTCCTGAGGCAGTCGCCTGGATGCCCTCCTGGCGATGTCATCAGCCTCTTGGTTGGTGCCGTGATATGTCTCCAATGTATCTACTTTTCCAAACACTTTTGCCCTTGTTTTGGACTCTAACTTGCATGATTTGAATGAAACTAACCCGGACTGACGCTGTTTTCAGCAAAACTACCATGATGTTGTTTTATGTGTAGAAAAGAAAGTTCTCGGAATGTCCTGTAAATCCACGGAGGCACTTTTCAGATTTAATAAGAATTTTTGGCGAAAGAATTAGTGCCAGGGGGACCACGGCCTGTCCACGAGACAGGGGGCGCCCCCAGGGCGCGGCCCCCTATCTTGTGGGCCCCCTGGACACCTCCCGACCTCAACTCCAACTCCATATATACCGTCTCGGGGAGAAAAAAATCAAGGAGAAAGTTTCATCGCGTTTCACAACACGGAGCTGCCGCCAAGCCCTAATCTCTCTCGAGAGGGCCGATCTGGAGTCTGTTCGGGGCTCCGGAGAGCGGGATTCGTCGCCGTTGTCATCATCAACCATCCTCCATCACCAATTTCATTATGCTCACCGCCGTGCGTGAGTAATTCCATCGTAGGCTTGCTGGACGATGATGGGTTGGATGAGATTTACCATGTAATGAAGTTAGTTTTGTTAGGGTTTGATCCCTAGTATCCACTATGTTCTGAGATTGATGTTGCTATGACTTTGCTATGCTTAATGCTTGTCACTAGGGCCCGAGTGCCATGATTTCAAATCTGAACCTATTATGTTTTCATGAATATATGTGTGTTCTTGATCCTATCTTGCAAGACTATAGTCACCTATTATGTGTTATGATCCGACAACCCCGAAGTGACAATAATCGAGACACTTCTCGGTGATGACCGTAGTTTGAGGAGTTCATGTATTCACTATGTGTTAATGCTTTGGTCCGGTTCTTTATTAAAAGGAGGCCTTAAAATCCCTTAGTTTTCGTAAGGACCCCGCTGCAATGGGAGGGTAGGACAATAGACGTCATGCAAGTTCTTTTCCATAAGCACGTATGACTATTTACGAAATACATGCCTACATTACATTGATGAATTGGAGCTAGTTCTATATCACCCTATGTTATAACTATTGCATGAGGAATCGCATCCGACATAATTATCCATCATTGATCCATTGCCTACGAGCTTTTCACATATTGTTCTTTGCTTATTTACTTTTTCGTTGCTACTGTTACAACTACTACAAAAACCCAAAGACATTTATCTTTACTTTTGCTACCACTACCATTATTATCATACAACTTTTGCTACTAAACACTTTGCTGCAGATACTAAGTTATCCAGGTGTGGTTGCATTGACAACTCAACCGCTAATACTCAAGAATATTCTTTGGCTCCCCTTGTGTCGAATCAATAAATTTGGGTTGAATACTCTACCCTCGAAAGCTGTTGCGATCCCCTATACTTGTGGGTTATCAAGACTTATTTCTGGCGCCGTTGCCGGGGAGCATAGCTTTATTCTCTGAGTCACTTGGGATTTATATCTATTGATCACAATGAAGAACTTGAATGATGATCGAACTACCATTTTGCCCTCAACTACGAGGGGAGGTAAGGAACTGCCATCTAGCTCTGCACTAGATTCTTCTTCCGTTATTAGTAAGCTTGCGACATCTAAACCTGCTACTGCTATGAATTCTGATATGTCGCACGTTATTGGTGATGCCACTTCTGCTATGCATGATTAAACTACTTCTGTGCGTGATACTACTTTGCCATTAGGTGAATTTCTAGATGAACAACTTGCTAGATTTGGGGGGAATGAAATTACTGAAGATCCTATTACTGATGATAGTGATGATGAAGGTCCCCCCAATGATTATGTTTTACCTGTTGTTCCTAAGGGTTATGTTATGTATGAAACAGCTGCTATGGAAATTCTTGCTTGCAATGATAGAAATGATCTTAAGAAATTATTAGCTAAATGGAAGCAGCAGTCTCTTAATGCTAGCATGAAACCCGACCCTGCTTTTGCTACTTCACCTATTTGTGTTACTGATAAGGATTATGAATTCTCTGTTGATCCTAATATTATTACTTTAGTTGAATCTGATCCTTTTTATGGCCTTGAATCTGAAACTGTTGTGGCACATCTTACCAAGCTGAATGATATAGCTACCCTGTTTACTAATGATGAGAAGTCTCGCTATTTATATATCCTTAAGATATTTCCGTTCTCATTAAAGGGTGATGCTAAGACTTGGTATAATTCTCTTGCTCCTGGTTGTGTGCGTAGTCCCCAGGATATGATTTATTACTTCTCTGCTAAATATTTCCCTGCTCATAAGAAACAAGCTGCCTTGCGGGAGATATATAATTTTGTGCAAATCAAAGAAGATAGTCTCCCACAAGCTTGGGGGAGGCTTCTCCAATTACTTAATGCTTTGCCTGATCATCCTCTTAAGAAAAATGAAATACTTGATATCTCTTATAATGGACTAACCGATGCTTCCAGGGACTACTTGGATAGTTGTGCTGGTTGTGTTTTCAGGGAAAGAACAGTCGACGAAGCTGAATTACTATTGAATAATATGTTGACTAATGAAAATAATTGGACTCTTCCTGAGCCAATTCCTGAAGTAATTCCTGAACCAATTGAGCCAACTCCTGAGCTTATTCCTAAACCCATTCCGAAGAAGAGAGGTGTTTTATTTCTCAGTCCTGAAGATATGCAAGAGGCAAAGAAATCAATGAAAGAAAAAGGTATTAAAGCTGAAGATGTTAAGAATTTACCTCCTCTTGAAGAAATACATGGTCTTAATTTACCGCCTGAAGAACCACATTGTCTTGATAACCCGACATAGGTAGTAAAGGTAAATTCTCTCTATAGATATGATAAAGTTGAAGTACCCTCTACTAAATTTCATAGCCCATGCTTAGATGAATTTGATGACTTTATGGCTAGAGAAGGAAGTTTTAATGCTTATGTTGGTAGAGAGTTAAAGAATAATGCTTTCGAGATAGCACGCATAGGTGATAATTTGGCTAGAGTTAAAGATGAACTTCACCGCGTTAGCAAATATGCTTCTATGGTTGCTACTCAAGCTGAGCAAGTACTCAAAGCTCAAAATGATTTGCTTGATGAATTGAATAATAAGAATGACTTTGCTGTTAGAGTGGCTACTAGAACTGGTAGAATGACTCAGGAACCTTTGTATCCTGAAGGCCACCCTAAGAGAATCGAGCAAGATTCTCAGAGAAATAATTTAGAGGCATTTAGTTCTTCTAAAAAGAAGAAAAATAAAAACGATAGAACTTTGCATGCTTCTGGTAAACCTACTATAGACACACCTGAGAATCCCAATGATATTTCTATCTCTAATGCTGAAACACAATCAGGTGATGAACATGAACCTAGTGATAATGTTAATGATAATGTTCATGTTGATGCTCAACCTAGCAAAGACAATGATGTAGAGATTGAACCTGCTGTTGACCTTGATAACCCACAATCAAAGAATCAACGTTATGATAAGAGAGATTTTGTTGCTAGAAAGCACGGTAAAGAAAGAGAACCATGGGTTCAGAAACCCATGCCCTTTCCTCCTAAACCATCCAAGTCAAAGGGTGATGAGGATTTTGAGCGCTTTGATGAAATGATTAGACCTATTTTCTTACGTATGCGTTTAACCGATATGCTGAAAGTAAATCCTTATGATAAGTATATGAAGGATATCATCACAAATAAAAGAAAGATACCGGAAGCTGAAATTTCCACCATGCTTGCTAATTACGCTTTTAAAGGTGGAATACCAAAGAAACTTGGAGATCCGGGTGTTCCAACTATACCATGCTCCATTAAAAGAAATTATGTTAGAACTGCTTTATGTGATCTTGGAGCCGGTGTTAGTGTTATGCCTCTCTCTTTATATCGTAGACTTGAACTGAATAAGTTGACACCTACTGAAATATCTTTGCAAATGGCTGAGAAATCGACTGCTATACCTGTCGGTATTTGTGAGGATGTGCCTGTTGTGGTTGCAAATGTCAATATCTTAGCGGACTTTGTTATTCTTGATATTCCCGAGGACGATAGCATGTCTATTATCCTTGGTAGATATTTTCTTAATACTGCAGGGGCTGTTATTGATTGCAACAAAGGCAATGCCACTTTTCATGTTAATGGTAATGAGCATATGGTACACTTTCCGAGGAAACAATCTCAAGTTCATAGCATCAATTCAATTGAAAAGGTTCCAACCATCATTTTTGGAGGTTTTGAATTTTCCTCTACCTACTGTCAAGAAAAAGTATGATATTCTTATTGTTGGGGATTTCCATATCCTCGTTGAGGTAACTTAGTGTTATTCGAAATTTCTCCGGTTCCGTGTTATTCGGAATGAGCTTGTTAACAAGACTTGATCAACCTTGTTACTGGGTTCAGTTTTGATGATCACGAGATGGATGAAACTAGAAGGCACAACCTTCTGTACCCTCCTTTACTTTCTGTTATTTAAAATAAATAAAGCAAAAATAGTATTATCAGTCTGTTTTTTGAATTATTCGTGCATTAAAAAATAGTCCGAAAATGAAAGTGCTCCAAATGCCCTGCAAATTTAGTATGATTTTTTCTGAAATATTTGAGGATTTTAGGCACTGAAAACACTGCAGGAGGGGCAAGCACCATGCCACCAGAGAGGAGGGCGCCCCCCCTGTAGGGCACGCCCCCTGTCTCGTGGGCCCCTGGTGGCTCCCCTCCATTTATGCCAGCACCCACACACTTCATCTTCTACCCAAAAAAATTCCCCATCCAGCTCAAGCTCGAGTTCTAGCTCGTTTTGCTGCGATTTTCGATCTCTTAGCTCAAAGCTCCATTCACAAAACTGCTTTGGGAGATTGTTGCTTGGTATGTGACTCCTCCATTGGTCCAATTAGTTTTTGTTCTAGTGCTTTATTCATTGTAAACTTTTGCTGCATAGGTGACCATGTTCTTGAGCTTGCATGTTAAATTTTTGAGGTCCCAAGCAATTCCAATGCATGATATAGGCTCTAGGCACTTGTAGGAGTAGTTGCTATCAATCTTGTTTAATTTTATTCACTTTTATTTTGAAGTTACTAAAATTTCAGAAATTTTCAGAAAATGTTAAGGAGGCTCTTTAAAGGCTCTTCTAGCCAAAGCTCTAAGGAAAAACAAGACAAAGAGAAGGAAAAACCTAAGTATAGTCTTCCTCATTTAGTGGAAGTACGGTCATGTGAATGGCCGTGTGAGGATTTCTTGAAGGAAGCCGGAATTCATGAAGACTTTTATGCTTTAATCGGGACTGCAGGCCTCACTGGTTCCATGAACGACCGAATCGATCAGTATATCTTACTTACCAATACTTTCGTGCAAAACTTCTATTATTATCCTAAGAAGTCACCGCCTGCTGTATCATTTCATTTATATGATGAATTCAGAGAAATGTCTTTACGTGATTTTTGCGCGGTATGTAGGATACCTTATCAGGGAGAATTAGAGGCACCCCATCGTGAAGATGTGGATGGCTTCGTTAAAACTATTGTTGTAGAAGAGCCAAAGAAGGGCTCTGAGGCAAAAGTCTCTAGCATACACTTTCCTGTTTTACGCTACTTTGCTATATTTTCTAGTAGATGCTTGATTGGTCGTGGAAATAGTGGAAATTTGAGTGTTCCAGATATTATTATTCTTCAACATGCTTTGCTGGGAGACAATACTTTTAGTATGGGTGCCGTCGTTGCTAAACGGCTAGTCCTGAATCGTACAAAAGGCCCCATATTTGGAGGTATCTATGCTGCACGCCTTGCTGAACATTTTCAGATACCCATTAGGCACCATGAGGAGGAGGAGACAAAATTACCTCCTCACATTTTAGATTACAAGAGCATGGTAGCACACAAGTTTATTGTTGACAACGAAAAGAAGATGCTCTTGTATAGACTTAGATTCAATAAGAAAAACTTTGAGTTTATTATTTTGCCTGCACCTCTGTTATTTGACTTGCTTGCAGAAAATCTCCTTGTTACGCTGGAAGCGGTGAACAACCATCTAGCCCAAGCTTTTACTCCAGAACCTGAACCTGAGCCGGAACCTGAGCTGGACCCTTATCGTGCATCATCTGCCCAGTGGGATCCGGAGATGACCAGCCAGTAGTATCCTGATTACACCTCCCACTACACTGGGGAGAGTAGCGGCGGTCCTTGGTATTAAACCAACTTAGGCCAAAAGCCTAAGCTTGGGGGAGTACATATTTCTCACCGACTTTACATTCATGTTCACACACTAGTAGTCGGTACTCACACTCTTTCATTGTATTATCCATGCTAGTTTAAATTTCTTTTTCTAGTTTTCTTCTTGTGTGTTTGATAAACCTTAAGAAAAACCAAAAAAATAGTTAGTTTAATTTCCTTGCCCGCGGTAGAAATTAAAATGAAAACCCAAAAAGATTTCTTGTTCTTCTTTTAATTGTTGGGAGCTTTCCCGTGTAAATAGTTTTATTTACTTTTCTTTCTTTTGGGGGTCGAGAAGACTATATTGAAATTCCTTAGTGGCTCTTATATGCATGATTGTTTATTTAATTTAGAGCCCATATTACTTGCCTTCTCTCTTGAGTTGAATGCTTGTAGATTCCAGCTTAGTCCAATGCACGTGCACTCTTATTATTATACACATCATTCGGTCGTGCAAGTGAAAGGCAATAATGATGATATATGATGGACTTATTGGGATGAGAAAAGCTGGTATGAACTCGACCTCTCTTGTTTTTGTAAATATGATGAGTTCATCATTCCTGAGTCAGCTATTATGAAGTAAAGATATTTGCAATGACATTTAGAGATTATAGTTGCTTGTGCCATGCTTGATTAGCTATGAGTTATAATGGTTTACCTTGGGTGCCAACATGCTATTAGAATGATTATGATGTGGTATGATGGGATGGTATCCTCCTTTAAATGAATTGAGAGACTAGACTTGGCACATGTTCACACATGTAGTTGAATCAAATCAACATAGCCTTCATGATATTTATGTTCATGGTAGATTATATCCTACTCATGCTTGTACTCGGTGTAAATTAATTCTAATGCATGTTTACGACTGTTGTCGCTCTCTTAGTTGGTCGCTTCCCAGTCTTTTTCTAGCCTTCACCTGTACTAAGCGGGAATACTGCTTGTTTATCCAAACTCCTTAAACCCCAAAGTTGTTCCATATGAGTCCACTATACCTACCTATATGCGGTATTTACCTGCCGTTCCAAGTAAATTTGTATGTGCCAAACTCCAAACCTTCAAATGAAATTCTGTTTTGTATGCTCGAGCAGCTCATGTTTCAACTAGGGCTGCCTATATCTTCCATGCTAGGTGGGTTATTCTCAAGAGGAGTGGACTCCGCTCCTCATTCACGAGTAAGGGCTGGTAACCGGGATGCCCAGTCCCATCATCCAAAAAGATCAAAACAAATCAAAATAATTAAACAAAACACCCCAGGGCTGCTGTATGTTGGAGGCACTTGTTGTTTCGAGCAAGCCATGGATTGATGCTTGTTGGTGGTTGGGGGAGTATAACCTTTACCATTCTGTTTGGGAACTGCCTATAATGCATGTAGTATGGAAGATACAACCATCTCATAGTTGTTGCGTTGACAGCGAAAGTATGCCACTCAAAATGTTATTCAATCTCTATTTTAAAATCGAGCTCTGGCACCTCTACAAATCCCCGCTTCCCTCTGCGAAGGGCCTATCTATTTACTTTTATGTTGAGTCATCACCCTTCTTATTAAAAAGCACCCGCTGGAGAGCACACTGTCATTTGCATTCATTATTATTGGTTTATATTGGGTATGACTTGACTGGATCTCTTTTACCATGAATTACAATGTTTAGTCAGTCCTTGATCTTTAAAGGTACTCTGCATTTATGTTTTGCAGTCTCGGAAAGGGCTAGCGAGATACCAGTTTGTTATATCATGTTATGATTATTTTGAGAAAGTGTTGTCATCCGAGTTTTATTATTATGGCTCGCTAGTTGATTATGTTATTGATATGAGTAATTGTGAGACCTATGTGTTATTGTTAGTATGGTTAGTTCATAATATTTGCTGAAACTTGAATGCTGGCTTTTCATGTTACAACAACAAGAGCAATAGAGTTTGTAAAAGTTTTTCTTTATCACTTTCAGTTTATCAATTGAATTGCTTGAGGAAAAGCAAAGGTTTAAGCTTGGGGGAGTTGATACATCTCCAACGTATCTACTTTTCCAAACACTTTTGCCCTTGTTTTGGACTCTAACTTGCATGATTTGAATGAAACTAACCCAGACTGACGCTGTTTTCAGCAAAACTACCATGATGTTGTTTTATGTGTAGAAAAGAAAAGTTCTCGGAATGTCCTGGAAATCCACGGAGGCACTTTTCAGATTTAGTAAGAATTTTTGGCGAAAGAATTAGTGCCAGGGGGGCCACGGCCTGTCCACGAGACAGGGGGTGACCCCCCTAGGGCGCGGCCCCCTATCTCGTGGGCCCCCTGGACACTTCTCGACCTCAACTCCAACTCCATATATACCGTCTCGGGGAGAAAAAAATCAAGGAGAAAGTTTCATCGCGTTTCACGACACGGAGCCGCTGCCAAGCCCTAATCTCTCTAGGGAGGGCTGATCTAGAGTCCGTTTGGGGCTCCGGAGAGGGGGATTCGTCGCCATCCTCCATCACCAATTTCATGATGCTCACCGCCGTGCGTGAGTAATTCCATCATAGGCTTGCTGGACGGTGATGGGTTGGATGATATTTACCATGTAATCAAGTTAGTTTTGTTAGGTTTTGATCCCTAGTATCCACTATGTTCTGAGATTGATGTTGCTATGACTTTGCTATGCTTAATGCTTGTCACTAGGGCCCAAGTGCCATGATTTCAGATCTGAACCTATTATGTTTTCATGAATATATGTGTGTTCTTGATCCTATCTTGCAAGTCTATAGTCACCTATTATGTGTTATGATCCGACAACCCCGAAGTGACAATAATCGGGACACTTCTCGGTGATGACCGTAGTTTGAGGAGTTCATGTATTCACTATGTGTTAATGCTTTGGTCCGGTTCTCTATTAAAAGGAGGCCTTAATATCCCTTAGTTTCCATAAGGACCCCGCTGCAACGGGAGGGTAGGACAAAAGACGTCATGCAAGTTCTTTTCCATAAGCACGTATGACTATTTACGGAATACATGCCTACATTACATTGATGAATTGGAGCTAGTTCTATATCACCCTATGTTATAACTATTGCATGAGGAATCGCATCCGACATAATTATACATCATTGATCCATTGCCTACGAGCTTTTCACATATTGTTCTTCGCTTATTTACTTTTTCGTTGCTATTGTTACAACTACTACAAAAACCCAAAAACATTTACCTTTACTTTTGCTACCGCTACCATTATTATCATACCACTTTTTCTATTAAACACTTTGCTGCAGATACTAAGTTATCCAGGTGTGGTTGAATTGACAACTCAACTGCTAATACTCAAGAATATTCTTTGGCTCCCCTTGTGTCGAATCAATAAATTTGGGTTGAATACTCTACCCTAGAAAGCTGTTGCGATCCCCTATACTTGTGGGTTATCATGCCGCGGGGCACATGCTACAACTCCAGCCCCCAAAACTGCTTTTCAATCCTACGCACCTCCGCAAGATACGCTTCCATGTGCTCGTCCTTCGGCTCGTACACCTTGTTGGAGAAGTTGACGAGGAGCTGTGAATCACCCTTTATGATGAGGCGCTTCACCCCCAATGCCGTTGCAGCCTTCAAGCCTGCTATGAGGCCCTCATATTCTGCTATGTTGTTGGAGACCTTCTCGCCCTGCAGGAAACAGAGCTGCACGGCGTAATAGAGCTTGTCCTGAGTGGGGATATAAGCACTGCACTAGCCCCCGTGCCATGCCGCGAGAATGCTCCATCGAAGTACATGACCTAGCCATTTGGTGCCTCACTTCCTGGGGAGAGAGACCGGTCCTCGCTTGCTGCGAGCCCTGACGCCTCTGTCCATTCCGCCACAAAATCTGCAAGTGCGCTCCCTTGACGACCCTGGTTGTGCTGAACTCCAACTGAAATGCTTGCAACTCGATGTTCCATTCGGCGACTCTTCCAGCAGAGTTGGGGCTCCTGAGTACCCTTTCCAATGAGTAGGCCGAGACCACCTTGATGAGGTGACCTTGAAAGTAGTGCCGTAGCTTACGCGAGCTTCCGAGGCATGGGGTATCGTGCCCTTGCATCCTGCAACACCGTGCTGACGAAGTACACCGGATGCTCGACCAGGGTGGGTGTGCTGACGAGGTATGTGCCCTTCGAAGGGTGAGGCGCCTCTTGAGACGACGGAGCCCCGAGCACCTGGTTGCCTAGCGCGGCCTCTTCAGCCCTGGGGGCTTCTTCCTATTGGGGCTAGTCTCCATCTGCCGAGGCCGTGGTCCTCGCGAGGCCTTCTTGGTCTTGTGCCGCCGCGGCCGGGGCCGCGGCCGGTCGTGACGCAGCCTTGACTTTCGCTCCTCCCGAACCGCCACTAGAGCTGCGCTGGCGGAGTAGGGAGTGGCGGCGAGGTAGAGCACCAAGGACTCGAGAGGGCGCAGTGCCACCATGACCGGAGGGCGGGTCAGATATTTCTTGAGGTCTTGTAACGCTTGGTCGGCCTCCTGCGTCCACTCAAACGGGCCCTTCCTCTTCATCAGCTTGAAGAACGGTAGGGTGCGCTCCCCCAGCTTGGAGATGAAGCGTCCTAATGCAGTTACACGACCGGCGAGCTTCTGCATTTCCCTGAGGGTTTGCGGCGGACTCATGTCTTCGATTGCCTTGACCTTCTCCGGGTTGGCCTCGATCCCTCTGTGGGACATGAGGAAACCCAGCAACTTGCCGGAAGGGACGCCAAACACGCACTTCTCCAGGTTGAGCCGCAGGTCCACCTTGTGGAGGCTTGCGAAGGTCTCCTCTAGATCCTGGATCAAGGTCTTCGCCTCCCGAGACTTCACCATAATGTCGTCGACGTAAGCCTCGGTGTTTTTCCCGAGCTGCCGGCCTTAGGCGATGTGCATCAGCCGCTGGAAGGTTGCGCCCGCGTTGCGCAACCCGAATGGCGTGCAGGTGTAGCAGTACACCCCACATGGGATCAGGGAGGCTGTCTTCTCCACGTCTTCCACCGCCATCTTGATTTGGTGATAACCCGAAAACGCATCCAAGAAACACAGCAGGTCGCACTCGGCAGTGGAGTCGACAATTTCATCGATGCGGGGGAGCGGGAACGGATCTTGAGGGCAGGCCTTGTTGAGGTTGGTGAAGTCAACGCACATGTGCTCCTTTCCCCCCCTTTTTTGGCACGATAACGGGGTTTGCCAGCCATTCGGGGTAGCGGACCTCGCGAATAACACCCGCTGCCTCTAGCTTGCGGGTTTCCTGGATGATGAAGGCCTGCTTCTCAGTGGACTGCCGCCTTGCTTTCTGCTTCGTGGTGCGTACATTTTGGCACACGTTCAGGTGATGCTCAATCACCCCCCTTGGGACCCCCGCTAGCTGCTTGGGTTCCCACGCGAACACATCCTTGTTCGAGTGCAGGAACTTCACCAGCGCCTCTTCTTGGTCGAGGTCGAGGTTGGCACCTATGGTGAAGGTGGCGCCTGAGGACTCGTCCTCCTCAACTGGCACCTGCTTGGTCTCCGCCTTGTCCTGAGTGAAAAGCTGCTTCTTCTTGGTCGATGCAGCCCCCTTGGCCTTGGAGGTGTCTGCGCCGGCAGGCTGTGCTATGGCGGCGGTCTTGAGGGCGAGCTTGAACGCCAGCAGAGCATCCTCGGTATCTCCAGCTACGGTGAGGACTCCGCTGCTCTCGGGCATCTTCATGAGGTTGTAGGCCGGATGGGTCGCTGCCATGAACTGAGCCAAAGCAGGGTATCCGAGGATGGCGTTGTAGGGCAGGCGGATGTCGGTGACGTTGAAGTCGGTGAGCTCAGTGCGGTTTTTGTCATGGGTGCCGAAGGTCACAGGGAGGTGGATCTGCCCCAGGGAGCTGGAGGAACCGCCTCCGACGCCCGAGAAGGGCTTGCTGGGTCAGAGCCATTCCAGCGGTACGTGGAGGAGGCTGAAGGTCTCAACCGAGAGCACATTGAGGCTGGCGCCACTGTCGATGAGGGTTTTGGTGACGGCCACCTGGCAGATGGTGGGCGTGCAGAGCATCGGGAGCGCGTCCGAGCAGGCGATGTTGACGGGGTGATCGTTCGAGTTGAAGGTCAGGTTGGCCTTGGGTGCCGTCCAACCCGGGGGAGCTCCTTGCCGCGCGAGGGCGGCGCCGATCTGGCGAAAGAACAGCTCGGCGTGGTGGTCTGTGGCTGGCGCCTGCGAGCCGCCCAGGAGAGCTGTGACGACGAGGGGCGCCGGTGCCGCGTAGTGGGTGAGGAAGAGGTCGCGCAGCTCCTCCTAGGAGGCCACACAAGATGCTGGCAGGTTGAGTAGCCAAACGCTCGGGATGCCAGTGAGGGCCATGGGAAACTAGTTGGCCATGACCCTGTTGTCGCCTCCGGCCTTGAGGATGTCCTCCTTGTATGCCAGCAGAAAAGCCAGCGGGTCTGCCGCACCGTCGTAGCGCGGCGGCATCTCTTGCTCGAACTTGTGCGGCCACTGCACCTGCCGTAAGGCGGGGGCCAAGGCTCGGAGCCCCCTGGCCCTAGTGCTGGCGCCGGTCGCCGGAGCCGGAGGCGCATTGTCTGCCATGAGGGCGAAGCGCGGTGTTGGTGGAGAGCGAGTCGACAGAAGGAAGAGCTCCGGCGCACACCTACCTAGCGCGCCAAATGTCGGATATCGGGTTCCTGCAAAACCCTTAAGGTTCGAACTCTAGGGTCCGCACGAAGCTCTCCCTACCAAAACACGCCCTCGGCCTCGCCGCGGTTCTAAGCTAGATCGATGAACAGCACAAGAGACACAAGGTTTATACTGGTTCGGGCCACCGTTGTGGTGTAATACCCTAATCCAGTGTGTGGTGTGGTGGATTGCCTCTTGGGCTGAAGATGAACAGTACAGAGGAAGAACAGCCTCGCGAGGAGAGGTGTTCTTGTGCTTGGTGGTGTTTAGAGAGGAGTCGATCCGTCTCTGTTGGCTCTAGATGAGATGCTTTCTACTGTGGTGGCTAGCCCTATTTATAGAGGCCCTGGTCCTCTTCCCAAATATTGAGCGGGACGGGAGCCAATAACGGCCATTTTGAAAGGGGACAACGAGTACAAGCTATCCTGACTAAAGGTGGTCTTCGTCTGCCAAAGGCGATGGTGGTGATGCCGTCTTTGGCTCCATGGTGACCTCCATCCTGCCGTCCTACTGGTCTTGGTCTCGTTGCACCGATAAGGAAACCTTTGCCTGATTCCTCGGTACTCCGCGCCTGCACTTTCTCCCTTTGCACCAAAGAGGAAACAAGGACACTGTGCAGGCTGGCGCCCGCCTGGCGCCTGCCTGGTCTTGATCGTCATGGCTTGCATCATGGGCACCTCGCGACGTACCCCTTGCCTTGATCTCTCCGCCTCCTCGCGAGCCTGCTCGGCGAGGCCGCTCCTGAGGAGGCCTTGTGTCGTCCGCCCCACGAGGCTTGGCCCCTCGCGAGGGTCTTGAGCTTTGATTGATTAAGACGGGCCGTACTGGGCCACTGGTTGAGCCATGCAATAGGCCACAGGCAGGCAAGTCTGGGGACCCCCGTTCCAAGAACGCCGACAGACGCTATAGAAAAGAGAATGCCTACCATGGAACATATTGGAAATCTTGATAAAAAGATCCATAATTATGTCACTCAATTTGGATCAAAGGTAGGGAAATCCTTAAAATTCTGAAAGAGAAAGAACTTTTAGCTGATGAAAGGGTAGAAGAAAGTCCTCCTAGGACTGATAAGTTGGAGGAAATTATTAATAATTTGGGATCCGCTTCTTACGTTAAAACTATTGAAAAGACTACTCCTAGTAAGAATTGCAAATTTACTTATGTTCCTAAGAACAAGGGTGCCACTTCTAGTAACAATAACGAAGATCTTAAAATGATTATTGTTTACCCAAAATTTGTTGAGTTGATAAAGAAACCTACTTGCAAGAATGAATTCTTTAGCTTTATCCCTAGGAGTGTGATAATTAAGAATATCTCTTAGGAATTATGGGTGTGTGATTGATGAGCTAGAAACCAAAGATGACAACACTTGAAACTATGCATTATGCCAAGCTAAGGGCATAAAACATTAGCGCTCGTTGGGAGGCAACCCAATAGTTATCTAAATTTTTGTTTCTTCTATGTTTTTTACTAAGTATGCAATTATACTATTGTTGAGAGAAGCCACTAGTGAAACCTATGCCCCCCTAGTCTATTTTCCATCATATAAGTTTCCTATCTATTTTATTTTGCAATCTTCACTTTCCAATCTATATCATAAAAATACCGAAAATATTTATCTTATTATCTCTATCAGATCTCACTTTTGCAAGTGGCTGTGAAGGGATTGACAACCCCTTTATCGCGTTGGTTGCAAGGTTCTTATTTGTTTGTGCAGGTACGAAGGATTTGAGTGTAGTCTCCTACTGGATTGATACCTTGGTTCTCAAAAACTGAGGGAAATACTTATGCTACTTTGCTGCATCACCCTTTCCTCTTCAAGCGAAAACCAACGCATGCCCAAGAGGTAGCAGTATCCGGTTTGTGACTTAGAGTCATCCGGATCAGTGTCAAAGCTATCATCGACCTAACCATTTACGATGAGCTCTTTGTCACCTCCATAAACGAGAAACATATCCTTGGTCCTTTTCAAGTACTTCAGGATGTTCTTGACCGTTGTCCAGTGATCCACTCCTGGATTACTTTGGTACCTTCCTACCAGACTTATGGCAAGGCACACATCAGGTCTGGTACACAACATAGCATACATGATAGAACCTATGGCTGAGGCATAGGAAATGACTTTAATTTTCTCTCTATCTTCTGCAGTGGTCGGGCTTTGAGTCTGACTCAACTTCACACCTTGTAACACAGGCAAGAACCCTTTATTTGACTGATCCATTTTTAACCTTCAAAACTTCGTCAAGGTATGTGCTTTGTGAAATTCCTATTAAGCGTCTTGATCTATCTCTATAGATCTTGATGACCAATATATATGTAGCTTCACCGAGGTCTTTCATTGAAAAATTCTTATTCAAGTGTCCTTTTATGCTATCCAGAAATTCTACATCATTTCCAATCAACAATATGTCATCCACATATAATATTAGAAATGCTACATACCTCCCACTCACTTTCTTGTAAATACAGGCTTCTCCGAAAGTCTGTATAAAACCATATGCTTTGATCACCTCATCAAAGCATATATTCCAACTCCGAGATGCCTACACCAGTCCATAGATGGATCGCTGGAGCTTGCACACTTTGTTAGCACCTTTAGGATTGAGAAAACCTTCTGGTTGCATCATATACAACTCTTCTTTAAGAAATCCATTATGGAGTGCAATTTTGATGTCCATTTGCCAGATTTCATAATCATAAAATGCGGCAATTGCTAACATGATTCAGACAGACTTAAGCATCACTACCATCAGCGTCGGTCTTCTTCTTGAAAATCCATTTATTTTCTATGGCTTGCTGATCATCGGGCAAGTCCACCAAAGTCCACACTTTGTTCTCATACATGGATCCTATCTCAGATTTCATGGCCTCAATCCATTTACCGGCATCTGGGCTCATCATAGCTTCTTCATAGTTCATAGGTTCTCCATGGTCTAGTAGCATGACTTCCAGAACTGGACTACTGTACCACTCTGGTGCGGAGCGTGCTCAGTTAGGATCTACGAGGTCCAGTAGTGACTTAATCTGAAGTTTCATGATCATCATCATTAGCTTCCTCTCTAGTTGGTGTAGGCATCACGGGAAAGGATTTCTCTGATGTGCTACTTTCCAATTTGAGAGAAGGTACAATTACCTCATCAAGTTCTACTTTCCTCCCACTCACTTCTTTTGAGAGAAACTACTTCTCTAGAAATATTCCATTCTTGGAAACAAAGATCTTGCCTTTGGATTCGTGGTAGAAGGTGTACCCAATTGTTTCCTTAGGGTAACCTATGAAGATGCACTTCTCTGATTTGGGTTCGAGCTCATCAGGCTGAACCCTTTTGACATAAGTGTCACAACCCCAAACTTTCAAAAATGACAACTTTGGTTTCTTACCAAACCACAGTTCATACGGTGTCATCACAACGGATTTAGACGGTGCCCTATTTATCGTGAATGCAGCTGTCTCTAATGCATAACCCCAAAATGATAGTGGTAAATCGGTAAGAGACATCATAGATTGCACCATATCTAATAAAGTACGGTTACGATGTTCAGACACACCATTACATTGTAGTGTTCTAGGTGGCGTGAGTTGTGAAACTATTCCACATTGTTTTAAATGAAGGTCAAACTCATAACTCATATATTCGCCTCTGCGATCAGATCGTAGAAACTTTATTTTCTTGTTACGATGATTCTCCACTTCACTCTGAAATTCTTTGAACTTTTCAAATGTTTCAGACTTGTGTTTCATTAAGTGGATATACCCGTGTCTGCTCAAATCATCTGTGAAGGTCATAAAATAGTGATACCGGCCGCGAACCTCAACACTCATCAGACCACATACATCGGTATGTATTATTTCCAATAAGTCATTGGCTCGCTCCATTGTTCCGGAGAATGGAGTTTTAGTCATCTTGTCCACGAGGCATGGTTCGCAAGTATCAAACGATTCATAATCAAGTAATTCCAAAAGTCTATCTGCATGGAGTTTCTTCATGCGCTTTACACCAATATGACCTAAACGGTAGTGCCACTAAGATGTTGCACTATCATTACCAACTTTGCATCTTTTGGCATTAATATTATGAATATGTGTATCACTGCAATCGAGATTCAACTAAAATAGACCACTCTTCAAGGGTGCATGACCATAAAAGACATTACTCGTATAAATAGAACAACCATTATTCTCCGATTTAAATGAATAACCGTCTTGCACTAAACAAGATCCAGATATAATGCTCATGCTCAGCACGAGCACCAAATAACAATTATTCAGGTCTAAAACTAATCTCGAAGGTAGATGTAGAGGTAGAGTGCCGACGGCGATCACATCGACCTTGGAACCATTCCCGACGCGCATCATCACCTTGTCTTTAGCCAATCTTCGTTTAATCCGTAGCTCCTGTTTCGAGTTACAAATATAAGCAACCGAACCAATATCAAATACCCAGGAGCATTAGTAAGGTACACATCAATAACATGTATATCAAATATACCTTTGTTCACTTCCATCCTTCTTATCCGCCAAATACTTGGGGCAGTTTCCCTTCCAGTGACCAGTCCCTGTTGTCGGATATCGGGTTCTGGCAAAACCCTTAAGGTTCGAACTCTGGAGTGCGCTTGAAGATGTTCCTCCTACCAATCCACATCCCAACGCCTCGCTAAGAATCTAATCTATGCGATGAACAACCCAAGGGACACAAGGTTTATACTGGTTCGGGAGACCATTGTGGTGTAATACCCTAATCCAGTGTGTGGTGTGGTGGATTGCCTCAGGGGCTGATGATGAATAGTACAGAGGAAGAAGAGCCTCGCGAGAGGTGTTCTTGGGCTGGTGCGGTGAACTACTTGGGTGAGTTCGATCGCCTCTGGATCTGATGAGAACTCTCCCCCCTCTACTGTGGTGGCTATCCGTATATATAGAGGCCCTGGTCCTCTTCCCAAATATTGAGCGGGAAGGGAGCCAACAACGGCCATTTTGAAGGGGAACATCTAGTACAAGTTATCCTGACTAAAGTTGGTCTTCTACTGCCAAAGGCACTGACGATGACGACGTCTTGGGCTCCATGGTGACCTCTGTCCTGCCGCTCTGCTGGTCTTGGTCTCGTTGCACCGAAATGGTAACCTTTGCTTGACGCCTCAGTACCCCGCGCCTGTGCTTGCTCCCTTTGCACCAAAGAGGAAACAAGAACATTGCGCAGGCCAGCGCCAGCCTGGGGCCCGCCTGGTCTCGATCATCATGGCTTGCATCATGAGCACCTCGCGAGGTACCCCTGCCTTGATCTCTCCGCCTCCTTGCGAGCCTGCCTGGTGAGGCCGTTCCTGAGGAAGCCCCGTGCCGTCCGACCCATGAGGCTTGGCCCCTCGCGATGGTCTTGAGCTTGAGTTGATGAAGATGGGCCGTACTAGGCCACCCCTTGAGCTATGCCGTAGGCCGCAGGCAGGCAAGTCTGGGGACCCCCGTTCCCAGAACGCCGACAGTAGCCCCCGGGCCCAAGGCACACTTGGACTTGGCTTAGCAGCAAAGCGAAAGGGCAAGTGCGGAGCATCGCGGGCCCCAACTGCCTACAGCCATTGGCGCCGCGTGGCAGTTGATTGGATGTGGGCGTCTCCGCTTCCCCACACTCCCCCAATATCTGCCTGGCTAGGTGGCCACGAAACTGTACACGGTTATTCTCTCCTTGCTGCCTGCGTGCTTCCTGTTCCCCTTTCATCCTTGAGCCTCTGCTTTTGCCTCCAATCCATCTTGAGCTCTGCCGCCCTCCCGTTGCCATGGCGCCAAGAAAAAAGTAGAAGGGGAAGAAACCCGCGCTTTTCATCCAGCTCGCCTCCGGTAGCCGCGCCCGCTGTCGACCGGTCGCTGATACTTAATCCGGAAGCCTTGGACAAGGTCTGCTCCGCCCTCGCCTCCAGCTTCAATGAGTGCGGAAGGACGACGGCTTGGCCCACGTCCCATGCCTCCTTCGACAGGGTCGTCACGGAGGTTCGATTCTTCACCGATGCCCTGTGGGCGGTCCTGGTTCCTCCATTCTCTGCCTTCTTCAATGCGGTGCTTTCCCACTACCAGATCCATATGATGCATCTCGGTCCCCAATAAATTACTCTTCTTGTTGTCTTCGCCTTCGTTTGTGAAAGCCATGGTGGGCATTGCCCCTTCCGTTGCTCTCCTGCGCCACTTCTTCTCCCTGCGCCTGACCGACCCATCACAGTGCTCGGGGTGCATGAGCTTCCAAGCCGTGGCAGAGACGTCCGCCTCGGGGATTGACTTTGGCCTCCCACCTTCCATGAGCGGGTTCCGAGAACGGTGGCTGTACGTGGATGTCGGGGAGCCCAGCCCCCTGCTCGTGCACCCGACATTGCCTGCTATACCCAATCCAGGCTGGGGTCACGAGAAGCTCACGAGCCCCCAGCTCACTTTTATCTGGCACCGCTTTGAGAGGTTGAGGACGCTTGGCGTGACGGCGCCCCAAGTGGTGAAGGAGTTCCTCCAGTGCCGCATCTCCCCTCTCCAGCGCCACTCCCGTCTGATGTGGACCTTGACTGGGCATCAAGACCACGTGAGGCTCCAGGAGGGGGACCTTGCACCTGAAACACTGAGGAAGGTGTTGAAAGTCTTGACGGGCGACCCCTCTCCAGGCAACATCCGGCATGGGGGTGCCCTCTTGTATCTTTGCTCGAGCAGGGCCGAGTCTGTGAGGCAGATACCCTGCTTTGACGAATGGGCGTTGCGCCCAGCTGACCTCGTGGGGCCCCGCGAAAATCCCGTCACCGTGACTCCTCCCCACTCGCCCATGTAGACCTTGCCTCAGGAGGTGGTGCAGGGAGGCAAGCATCGCTGGAGGCTGGGGGATTTGGTGTCAAGATGCCGATATCTCACGGGGCTCCCAAGGCGTCATCCTCCAGAGCTTGCAAAGCTCGTCCCGAGGTGGTCGTTGACGAGGGGACGCCACCTGCGGCTCCCAAGGCCGGAACCCCTGAGGCCCCAGCAGGCCACCGAGAGGTGGCACCTAATCGCTCCTCCCAGCCTGGCGCCCCTGAGGCGGGCCGCCTTGGTGCTTCGCCGCTCATGCCACACGCCGGCCCTCACGTCGAGAGCTTTGGCCGGTCCCGCATAGACTTTGACACCCTCCGCAAGAGGAAGGAGGCTTCGGGTGGGAGTGATCGCCCCTGCCACCCATTGAAGCACAGGAAGTACTTCGCCATGGACAAGTAAGTTCCCTCTTCTTGTAACTCCTTGTTTGCTGTTCCCTTTGCTGACTGTGGTCTTTCAGGATCCCTCCTACCGAGCCTGCAGAGCCGGCCAAGAAGCCACCTCCTCAGGCTTCATATTCATCGCTGACTTGAGCATCCCGAGCCTGTGCGCCACCCCCGACATGAGTTCGGCTGGAGAGGTGGGCCGGCCCGCGGTGTGCCTTGAGCCTGCGCGCTCACCGCTCTCCCTTCGCGAGCTTTCCCGGGGCACAACCAGCTTGCCCCAGGCTCCTCCCCTGATCATGGATGGCGAGTGGTGGAAGTCGATCTTCGGCTCCTCTTCCGGGGATGAATCAGGGCCGGGCTGGGTCCCTTGTGGGGCCCGTCCGGCGATCGTGGTGGCGCCAGCCCCCAGTCCCCAGCCGAGAGGGGCGAACCACTTCAGGGCCGTCCACCGACGCTGATGGCTGAGGACAACGTTGACGAAGTGCTCAGGCATACCGCGGGAGTGCAGCGCCATCCGCTGAGAGTTTCTCCAGAAGGCGACGGACGCGATTAGCCAGCTTGATGGAGAGCTTGCGGATGTAGACGCGTGTCTTGAAGCCGAAGGTCTGCGGCTGGTCGAGGGGCGGTGCAAGCTGAAGGTGGCCGTCAGTATTGCTCGCCACCAGCATGATCTTGACAACGCGAAGGCCAAAGCATCTCTTTTGGCCTCGTGAAAGGCCTGCTCCCGAGCCATCGAGGAGGCTCAAGAGGTAGATCGATGATGCGAGATCGTGGAGGAGCGCGCGTGGAAGCTTCAAGCCTGGTGCAATTCCCTGGAGCAGCAAGTGGAGCTGCACTAAGCTGCCCTTGCATCACTGAAAGGGGCGCCCGCCGAAGAGGAGGAGCTCCAGAAGCGTGAGGAAGCGCTGACGCTGGAGGCTACCGAGCGCAACCTCGATCTTGAACGGTTGGAGACGAGGGAGCACCAGGTTACCCAGGTGGAGGACGATGTTGGTGAGCGGGAGGCCCGGATCCAAGAAGATATCGACCACCGCGTGGCGGAAGCTCGCGCGGGCCTCGAGCGCGAGTATGAGGAGAGGTTGGAGCTTATCAAGGCCGAAGCTGCGGGCGGGACTGCCACTCTTAGGACCAAGCTGACCGAAGCGACGCAGCGTGCTGAGACCACCGCAGCTGCTTTAGTCACTGCACAGGCTGAGCTGGCCTCCTCCCGTGCCGAGCTGCTTCTCCTCCAATGGAGGGTTGATGACGCCGAGTCCGTTGCGCGGTGGAACGAAGATGAGATTCGCTAGCGGAAGACGCTCGAGCACATGCATGGCCCCATGCTCCGAACACTTAGGGAAAGGGCCAACGCGGCCTTGGGCAATACCTGCGATGCGGCCGCTGAGCAGCCTCACGTGACCAACTACGCCGTAATCTCCAGTTTTTCACTGACGTGGTGACGCACCTGGAGAATCGCTCTGCGAGGGCTCGTCAGCTTGTCGAGGAGAGGAGCCGCGGCCTGCTCGCACGGGCATTCTCCCGTGTCTTCAGCCATCTTCAGAACATCGACCCCCACTTTGACTTCGCCGCCGCCATCGCCCCGGTGCCTGAGCCCATCCGAGGCGACCTGGCGTGGTGGGTGGAGGACAACATGGATGCACTCGTCCGGGCCTTCACTTCTGATGATGACGGGGTGGTTGTCTCTGCTGATGAAGGCGATGTGGTGAAAGGAGGCAAAGGCAGTGCCAACGACGGCGAAGGGCGAGGCCAGCGACAGCGACAGTGGCGCCAATGACGCCTTTGGAGACGACCAAGAGGATGCAGTGAGCGACATGCCTGGTCGATCCTACGCCCCCCCTGCTATTTACCCTGTGCAGAAAAAGATCGGGCGTGGCCCTGAAGGATGTAAGAGCATTTTCGGAGGGGAAGCCCCTCATGTAAAAAGGATTGTTGTCCATGCGTTATCAAGGACGTCACCGAAAGGGCACCCGTATGATGTTATGGTCTTTGCGATGTGTTGGTTGCTATGATTTTACCTTTATCTTGGGCGAGCTTTGAGTAGGCTTGTGGCGACTCTCCGAGGGTCCCCCAGGAGACCTGTTGACCATGTGGAAAGAGCCTTGCGAGAGCGAGCACCGGCCGCGGGACAACATGCGCGTGTGTGCTGGGGCCAGCCCGGCCCGCGAGGGGCTCGCGAGGGGGAGGCAGCTAGTGCGAATTCCAACTTGAGCAGAAATCGGAACACGAGAAAGCACACGAACAACACAAGACACCCCTCCCCACATATGCAAACACAAATTCAACTTCAACTTATATCCGAAACGAGAAAGCTTGACCACATAAAAGGAAGCAAAAGCAAAAGGCCGCGTCCGGCACCTAGTCTAGTCTTCGACGTCTTCTCAGCAGCGCGGAGCTAAGTGCTTCCACTGGGCGTAGGAGGGAGCCCCCGAGGCCCGAGGGCGGATCTCCGTAGACTTCGGGGCGTGTACAACCCCAACTCATTATTACGTGAGAGTGTCATGGGCGGTGAGCTTCACAGGCACTGGGCCTTCTTCATAGGAATCGGCCTTGCTTCATATTGCCAGATGAGGGCACCGCCTTGCGCCACCCTTCACCACCATTGACGGTGACCGGAAACCAATGACGTCGCCAATGGGGAAAAGGGGACGCCAGCGGTTCCCTCGACGACCACGGGTCCTCTGCCGGGGGCAGGCCTTGCGGCACCTCCTCGGCAGAGGGCCTACCTCCGAGGAACACCTTGCTCCGCGCGCCGTGGGGAGGTGCCTGGCTCCCGGCCCCTCTCCGGCAGCCCCCAGTGCCCTCCTCCTGAGGGATGGGAGGCTGCCGCACTGGGGCAGCCTTCCGCTGTAGCGACCTGGACTTCCTTCAACCCATGGTTAGCATAAGCTTGCTCCTGAGGAATTAGCGGTACCCGATACACTACTGGAATCTGGCACTTTGCCATCTGCCATGGCAGATGGCAAAGGCATGGTTGGCGGATGGCAAAGGCTTTGCCATCTGCCAGCAGATGGCAAACAGGTCGTCCGAAACCCTGCCGGTAAAGGTTTCTTTGCCGTCTGCTGGCTGATGGCAAAGAATTGGCTGATGGCAACCATGTTCTTTGCCGTCTGTCAGTTCTTTGCCATCTGTTTTTTATAAGCAAATGGCAAAGACGTTCTTTGCCATCAGCTGGCAGATGGCAAAGAGCTGGCTGATGGCAAATTCCCAGTTTCCAGTAGTGATAGCTGCTGCCGCCGGCGCGGTCGGCGAGGCTTCCTTGAGGCTCTTGAAAGGGCTCGGCTTCTGGTGTCTCTTCCTCCCAGCCTGGCCCGAGGAACGAGCCGTGGTCTTCTTCCAGTGCCTATTCTCGATCCACCATATGAGGCACATAAGCCTCCGGGGTCGCTGCCCCAAAGGCTTCGCCGTAGTGCCCCACGCTCCACGCGGTTTGGCCTGAAGCACCATCTTGGGGGTGGTAGGGCGGCGGCCCACCCAGGCCGTAGGCAGCAATGTGCATGCCCTCGATTACCAGGGGTGGTGCTGGTGCAGCTTGTCGCCCGGCGCTGAAGGCCAAGCTGGTGTTGATGAAACCTTGAGGTATGCCTGGGGGCGTGCGGGCATGGATGTGCCCGCCGTGTGATCCTCCCGGGGCTTGGGGTAGAAGCTGGATGCAGAATGGAGGTGCCCCTGAAGTAGCAGCATCCAGGAGCTCAGCAACGCGCTCCAGCAGCACGTCGTGGACGCTTTCCTGCAGCCTGCACCGTAGCAGTTCTTGAGCCACCATGAGCGCGGCCTTCATGTTTGCCTGCTCCCACCGGGTGTGCAGTGCTGTGGCCATGGCATGGTTTGAGGCCCTTGCTGCTGATCGTACCTGCCGCAGGGTGAGGACAGGCGGCGCTTGACCGCGTCGCCCGCGCACTGCAGCGTTCTACGGAGCGCAGGCTGCCTGAGGCGCGGGGTTGAGGTCACCTTGGGAAGGTGGCGCGGCGAGGACAGGCCTTGCCGCCCAGCGGTTGACGTTGGCCGTCGCGTCGCCGGACATGGAGGCGACAAAGCGGTGGAACGCGGGACGGCGGAAGAAAGATTTTGGCACACTCCTACCTGGCGCGCCAAATGTCGGATATTGATTTCTAGCAAAACCCTTAAGGTTCAAACTCTGGGGTGTGTGCGAAGATCTTCCCCCTACTGATCCACGTCCCAATGCCTCGCTAAGAATCTAAGCTATGCGATGAACAACACAAGGGACACAAGGTTTATACTGGTTCGGGCCACCATTGTGGTGTAGTACCCTAATCAAGTGTGTGGTGTGGTGGATTGCCTCAGGGGCTGATGATGAACAATACAGAGGAAGAACAGCCTCGCGAGAGGTGTTCTTGGGCTGTTGCGGTGAACTACTTGGGTGAGTTCGATCGCCTCTGGATCTGATGAGAACTCTCCCCCCTCTACTGTGGCGGCTTCCCTATATATAGAGGCCCTGGTCCTCTTCCCAAATATTGTGTGGGAAGGGAGCCAACAACGGCCATTTTGAAGGGGAACATCTAGTACAAGTTATCCTAACTAAAGTTGGTCTTCGGCTGCCAAAGGCACTAGTGATGACGCCGTCTTGGGCTCCACGGTGACCTCCGTCCTGCCACTCTGCTGGTCTTGGTCTCGTTGCATTGAAATGGTAACCGGTACTCCACGCCTACGCTTGCCCCCTTTGCACCAAAGAGGAAACAAGTACACTTCGCAGGCCGGCGCCTGCCTGGGGCCCGCCTGGTCTCGATCATCATGGCTTGCGTCACGAGCACCTCGTGAGGTACCCCTACCTTGATCTCTCCGCCTCCTTGCGAGCCTGCCTGGTGAGGCTGTTCCTGAGGAAGCCCTGTGTCGTCCGCCCCGCGAGGCTTGGCCCCTCGCGAGGGTCTTGAGCTTGAGTTGATGAAGATGGGCCATACTGGGCCACCCCTTGAGCCATGCCGTAGGCCGCAGGCAGGCAAGTCTGGGGACCCCTGTTCCCAGAATGCCGACACCTGTGCAGTAGAAGCACTCAGTTTCAGGCTTGGGTCCAGCTTTGGGCATCATCCCGGGAGTAGAAACTTGCTTGCCATTCTTCTTGAAGTTCCCCTTCTTTCCCTTGCCCTTTTGCTTGAAACTAGTGGTCTTGTTAACCATGAACACTTGATGCTCCTTCTTGATTTCTACCTCCGCAGCTTTGAGCATTGCGAAGCGCTCGGGAATTGTCTTCTCCATCCCTTGCATATTATAGTTCATCACGAAGCCTTTGTAGCTTGGTGGCAGTGATTGAAGAACTTCGTCAATAACACTATCATCTATAAGATTAACTCCTAGCTGAGTCAAGTGATTATGATACCCAGACATTTTGAGTATGTGTTCACTGACAGAACTGTTCTCCTCCATCTTGTAGCTATAGAACTTGTTGGGACTTCATATCTCTCAACTCGGGCATTTGCTAGAAATATTAACTTCAACTCTTGGAACATCTCATATGCTCCATGACATTCAAAATGTCTTTGAAGTCCCAATTCTAAGCCGTAAAGCATGGCACGCTGAACTATCGAGTAGTCATCAGATCGAGCTTGCCAGACGTTCAAAACATCAACATCTGCTCCTCCAGCAGGCCTTTCACCTAGCGGTGCATCAAGGGCATAATTCTTCTATGCAGCAATGAGGATAATCCTCAAATTACGGACCCAGTCCGTGTAGTTGCTACCATCATATTTCAACTTTGCTTTCTCGAGGAACACATTAAAATTCGGGGGAACGGTAGCACGGGCCATTGATCTACAACATAGATATGCAAATATTATCAGTACTAAGTTCATGATAAATTAAGTTCAATTAATCAAATTACTTAAGAACTCCCACTTAGATAGACATCCCTCAATTCATCTAAATGATACGTGATCCAAATCAACTAATCCATGTTCGATCATCACGTGAGATAGAGTAATCATCAATGGTGAACATCTCTATGTTGATCATATCTACTATATGATTCATGTTTGACCTTTCAGTCTCCAGTCTTCTGAGGCCATGTCTATACATGCTAGGCTCGTCAAGTTTAACCCAAGTATTCTGCATGTGCAAAACTATGTTGCACCCGTTGTATGTGAACGTAGAGTCTATCACACCCGATCATCACGTGGTGTCTCAACATGATGAACTGTAGCAATGTTGCATACTTAGGGAGAACACTTTTACCGTGAAATTTAGTTAAGGGATCATCTTATAATGCTACCGCCGTACTAAGCAAAATAAGATGCATAAAAGATAAACATCACATGTAGTCAAAATATATGACATGATATGGCCATCATCGTCTTGTGCTTTTGATCTCCATCTCCAAAGCATTGTCATGATCTCCATCGTCACCGGCTCGACACCTTGATCTCCATCGTTGCGTCTTGGTCGTCTCGCCAACAATTGCTTCTAAAACTATCGCTAATGCATAGTGATAAAGTAAAGAAATTACATGGCGTTTACATTTCATACAATAAAGAGACAACCATAAGGCTCCTCCGGTGGCCGATAACTTTTACAAAACATGATCATCTCATACAATAACGTATATCACAACATGCCCTGCAAAAACAAGCTAGACGTCCTCTACTTTGTTGTTGCAAATTTTACGTGGCAGCTACGGGCTTCTAGCAAGAACCGTTCTTACCTACACATAAAACCACAACGGTGTTTCGTCAAGTTTGCTGTCTTAACCTTCTTGAAGGCCCGGCTGTAGTCAAATTCGATTCAACTAAAGTAGGAGAAACAGACACCCGCCAACCACCTTTATGCAAAACTAGTTGCATGTCTGTCGGTGGAACCGGCCTCATGTATGTGGACATGTAAGGTTGGTCCGGTCCGCTTCATCTTACAATACCGCTGAATCAAAATAAGACGTTGGTGGTAAGTAGTATAACTATCACCACCCACAACTCTTTGTGTTCTACTCGTGCATATGATCTACGCATAGACTAGGCTCATGCTGCCATTGTTGGAAAACATTGCATGGAAAACAAAACAAATTCTATGCACACACAATGATCTATCCATGGAGATGCAGAGCAATGAGGGGGAGAGTGTGTCTACATACCCTCGTAGACCGTAAGCCTTCAAGCTCCACCGATCGAGTACTGAACGTATGACACCTTCAAGTCTTGCACACGTTCAGCTCGGTGACGTCCCTCATCTTCTTGATCCAGCATGATGTCAAGGTATAGATGAGTTCTGTAAGCACGACGGTGTGGTGACAGTGATGGTGAAGTGATCCTCGCAAGGCTTCGCCTAAGCACCGTGAGAATATGACCGAGAGTGTAAACTGTGGAGGGGGCGCCGCACACGGCTAGGCAATTGTCTGGTGTGTTCTAGGGGTGCCCCCCCACATATATACAGGTGGGAGGGAGAGGGGAGGCATCCAGGAGGCGCCCAAGTAGGTCGAATCCTACTTGGGGTCTCCCCATGGTCGGCGCCCCCTGCCTTATTTGCTGGAGGGGGAAGGGAAGAGGAGGGAGGAGGGAAGGAAGGGGGAGGCCTAATCCCCCCTTTCCTTCTCCCTTCCCCTCTTTCCTTCTCCTCTGGTTCGTCCCATATGGGGGCGCACCAGCCCCTTGTGGCGGGTGTGTTTCCCCTCTTGGCCCATAAGGCCCATATCTTTTGCCGGGGGTGCCCGGAACCCCTTCCGGTGACCTGATATGTACCCAGTACCCTCGGGAACACTTCCGATGTCCGAATACTATCGTCCTATATATCAATCTTTACCTCTCGACCATTTGGAGACTCCTCGTCATGTACGTGATCTCATCTAGGACTCCGAACAACATTCTGTCACCAAATCACATAACTCATATATTACAATATCGTCATTGAACGTTAAGCGTGCGGACCCTACGGGTTCGAGAACTATGTAGACACGACCGAGACACCTCTCCGGTCAATAACCAATAGTGGAACCTGGATGCTCATATTGGCACCTATATATTCTACAAAGATCTTTATCGGTCGATCCGTTATGACAACATACGTAATTCCCTTTATCTATCGATATGTTACTTGCCCGAGATTCGATCATCGGTATCTTCATACCTAGTTCAATATCGTTACCATCAAGTCTCTTTACTCATTTCGTAGTACATCACCCCGTGACTAACTCCTTAGTCGTTTGCTTGCAAGATTATGATGTGTAATACCGAGAGGGCCTAGAGATACCTCTCCAATACTCAGAGTGACAAATCCTAATCTCGATCTATGCCAACTCAACAGAAACCTTCGGAGATACCTGTAGAGCATATTTATAATCACCCAGTTACATTGTGACGTTTGATAGCACACAAGGCATTTCTCCGGTAGCCGGGAGTTGCATAATCTCATAGTCGAAGGAATATGTATTTGACGTGAAGAAAGTAATAGCAATAAAACTGAATGGTCACTATGCTAAGCTAACGGATGGATCTTGTCCATCACATCATTCTCCCAATGATGTGATCCCGTTATCAAATGACAACTCATGTCCATGGTTAGGAAACCTTAACCATCTTTGACCAACGAGCTAGTCAAGTAGAGGCTCACTAGGGACACGGTGTTTGTTTATATATTCAAACATGTATTTGGATTTCCGATCAATACAACTCTAGCTTGAATAATAAACTTTATCATTAATAAGGAAATATAAAATAAAAACTTTATTGTTGCCTCTAGGGCATATTTCCTTCAACTTTATTTTTTGTTTTGGAACCGCCTATGGTTTATCTAGCATGGAAGATACTGGGAATTATTGGTTGTTTTCGTTGACAGGAAAAACACGCCTCTCAAAACAATTTAAGCTATGAGCTCCGACGCCTCTACAAATCTCTGTTTCCCTCTGCTAAGGGCCTATCTGTTTACTTTTATGCAATTTTTATTTTTATTAAGTCTCCATCTTCTCTTATAAAGCACCAACTAGGGAACACTATTGTCATACTTGTGCATTGGATTTAGCTAATATTTGAGTGTGTTTCATGAATGGATCAACTATTGAGAATAATGGGCTAGGGATAACTCGCTTTAGCATTGATATTTTGAAAGACATGGTTGCTTGTTGATATGCTTGAGTATTGATGTCTTCATATCAAATTATAGAATATTGCTTTGAATCACTTAAATTCCAAATGTCCTTGCTACAAAAGAAAAGAATATGTGCTCAATATGATAGGTAGCATTCCACATCAAAAATTCCGTTTTTATCATTTACCTACTCGAGGACGAGCAGGAATTAAGCTCGGGGATGCTTGATACATCTCCGACGTATCTATAATTTTATATTGTTCCATGCTATTATATTTTCAATCTGGGATGTTTTATATACATTTACTAGCAACTTTATATCATTTTTGGGAATAACCTATTAACTTAGTGCCCAGTGCGAGTTGCTGTTTTTTTGCTTTTCTTACTTCGCATAATATCAATACCAAACGAAGTCCAAATGTCGCGAAACTTTTTGGAGATTTTTTTTCCTGGCAAGAAGAGATCCTGGAAGCTTATGGAGGCCATGAGAAGATGGCCCAGTGGGCTACTAGGCAGCATGGCGCGTCAGGGGCCTCTAGCGCGCGCTGGTGGGTAGTGGGGCCCACGTGGCTCCGTTTGTCCTACCTCCGCCTCTATAAATACTCTAAAATCTCAAAACCCTCAAGGGAGTCCACAAAATACTTTTTCCGCCACCGCAAGTTCCAGAACCACGAGATCTAATGTAGTGGCCTTTTTCGGCATTCTGTCGGAGGGGGCAACTGATGTCTGCTAGAACTACGTCGGTATTTCCCCAAAGAGCAAGGGATGATGCAGCACTGCAATGGTAGGTATATCCCTCAGTGATGATACCAAGGTTATCGAACCAGTAGGAGAACCAAGCAACACTACGTAAACAACACCTGCACACAAATAACAAATACTCGCAACCCGACATGTTAAAGGGGTTGTCAATCCCTTTCGGGTAACGGCGCCAGAAATTGGTAAAGGACGTGAGAGAGTTGTAAATATTGATAGATCGAACGCCAAATAAAATAAAGTGCAGCAAAGTATTTTTGTATTTTTGGTTTAATAGATCTGAAAATAAAAGGCAAATAAAATAGATCGCAAAGGAAAATATATTAAAGAAGAGACCCGGGGGGGGGGGGGGTAGGTTTCACTAGTGGCTTTTTTCGAGAAAAATAGAAAACGGTGGGTGAACAAATTACTGTTTGGCAATTGATACAACTTCAAATAATCATGATGATATCCAAGCAATGATCATTAAATATGCATCGCATCCAAGATTAGTAGACCAACTCTTTCCCGCGTCTACTACTATTACTCCACACATCGACCGCTATCCAGCAATCTGATACATCTCCGACGTATCTTCTTTTCCTAATGCTTTTCCTCTTGTTTTGGACTCTAATTTGCATGATTTGAATGAAACTAACCCCAGACTAACGCTATTTTCAGCAGAACTACCATGGTGTTATTTTTGTGTAGAAATAAAATTCTCGGAATGGAAAGAAACTTCGCAAGGATTTTTATATCAAATAAGAGAATTTTTGGAGCCAGGAGGTACCTGAGGGGGGGCACCTGGGTGGGCACAACCCACCAGGGTGCGTCTGCCCCCCAGGTGCACCCAGGTGGGTGCTGCCCACCTGGTGGCCCTGCTGGCCCTCAAACCGATGTTATAAAATCCCATTATTGCAGAAAAAAATCAAGGAGAAAGAATTATCGCGTTCCATGAGAGGGAGCCGCCGCCGTCTCCTGTTCTTCATCGGGAGGCCAGATCTGGAGTTCGTTTGGGGCTCCAGAGAGGGGGATCTTCGATCTTCATCATCACCAACACATCTCCATCGCCAATTCCATGATGCTCCCCACCGGGAGTGAGTAATTCCTTCGTAGGCTCGCCGTTCGCTGAGGAGTTGGATGAGATTCATCATGTAATCGAGTTAGTTTTGTTAGGGCCTGATCCCTAGTATCCACTATGTTCTGAGATTGATGTTGCTATGACTTTCCCATGCTTAATGCTTGTCACTTTGGGCCCGGGTGCCATGATTTCAGATCTGAACCGTTTGTGTTATCACCTCATTATCCATGTTCTAGATCCGATCTTGCAAGTTATAGTCACCTACTATGTGTTATGATCCGGCAACCCCGGAGTGACAATAGTCGGGACCACTCCTGATGATGACCGTAGTTTGAGGTGTTCATGTATTCACCGTGTGTTAATGCCTTGTTCTGGTTCTCTATTAAAAGAAGGCCTGAATATCCCTTAGTTTCCAATAGGACCCCGCTGCCACGGGAGGGTAGGACAAAAGATGTCATGCAAGTTCTTTCCATAAGCACGTATGACTATTTACGGAATACACGCCTACATTATATTTGTGAACTGGAGCTAGTGCCGTATCGCCCTAGGTTATAACTGTCTCATGATGAATATCATCCAAAGAGTCACCAATCCAATGCTTACAAATTTATCTTATATTGTTCTTGCTAAGTTACTACTGTTGCTACAGCTAACGTTACTGCTACAATATCACTGCTATCAAGTGATACTATTACCGTCACTACCGCAGCTATCATCAAAACTATCATACTACTGTGCTACTAATCACTTCGCTGCACATAATTAATCTCCAGGTGTGGTTGAATTGACCACTCAGCTGCTAATACCTTCAAATATTCTTTGGCTCCCCTTGTGTCGAATCTATAAATTTGGGTTTAATACTCTACCCTCGTAAACTGTTGCGATCCCCTATACTTGTGGGTTATCAAGACCTTTTTCTAGCGCCATTGCCGGGGAGCATAGCTATATTTGTCAAGTCACTTGGGATTATTATCATATTATCACTATGAAGAATCTCAAGGATGCTAAGACTAAGATTTTTCCCTGAAAGACGAGGGGAGGTAAGGAACTACCATCCAGTTGTGCTTTAGATTCACCTTCTGTTATAAGTAAACTTGCAACACCACAACATGCTATTAATTCTGATATGTCGCAAGTTATCGATGATGCTACTTCTGCTAGGAATGCTACTCATGATGATGCTAGTACCTTGCTTGATGATGATGTGCCACTAGGTGAATTTCTTGATGAACAAATTGCTAGAGTAAGACAACATGATATTGTTGAATCTGATGATGAAACTGAAACTGAAAATACCGAAACACCAACTAGAACTAGTCCTCCTAGATATGAATTGTCTATGGTACCGGAAGGTTATACTATGAGTGAGACGGCTGTCGTGGTACTAAGTATGACAGTAAGTATAGGGGTACGTATGAGGAGGCAAGGTCCTAGCTACGGCAAGATTGTACGCAAGTGTTTACGAGTTCAGGCCCCTCTCGGAGGAGGTAAAAGCCCTACGTCTCGGGGCCCGGAGGCGGTCGACTGGATTATATGAGTGTGTGTTGCAGGGGGTGCGAACCCTTGTGCCAGAGGAGGGGTGGCTTATATAGAGTTCGCCAGGACTCCAGCCATCCCCCGTTACAAAGGGTTCAATGTTCATAAAGATGGGGCGTTACTGGTAACGCCAGCATTAAATGCCTACCTTAAAGACTACGGACTGAATGCTTGCCCGTTGTTGTTATGAGTGACTCCTGGTCTTCTATAGGTCGAGTGGTTTCTTGTATGGTCGAGTGATTTCGGGATGGAGGGGTACCCGAGTGGTTGATTGGTCGAGTGGATAGCACTCGACGCCTTTATTGGGCACTCCTGGTTGTCTCTTGAGCTTCTTTGCTTCTAGGGTAGTGACCTTCGGTAGGGCATATAGGTCGGGCCTATGACCCTACCCCAGGTCTATATCATCATCATTAGCCCCCGAATGGATTGAGGTCCGAGTGGAAAGAAGGTTGAAGTTGATCTTGCTTTGACCCTTGTGCTTCACAAGTACTTACGTTGAACAGGAGGCTCATGTTGGAACTTCGGCTTCGTTTCACTCGCCTTGATCGATTCAAAAGTTGCCGAGTGAATTTATAACATCATCCGTTAAGTGTTGTTTTTGGACGCGGAACCTTTGGCGCGATTGGTTACGGCGTATCCCAGATTTCACGGGATCCAAATTTCAGGGAAGCGCGCGGGGCGGAGCATGCCATGGTAAGCGGGATGGATAGACAGGAGCGCCTCGATCCCCGTGCCACCTTTTCGCCATGTACCCAGTGTGCAACTGTTGCGGGATTTGACAGGATCGCTTGGGCCCACACGTCAGCTACTCGGAAGGGGGTCCTTAAAAGGCGCCTGCACTGTGCGCATCCATTCTCTCCCCTTCTCCTCTCCTTCTCCATAGCATCCGGCTCCTCTGCTCTCGATGCCGCCGCTCTACCACCATGGTGAAGGACAAGACAGCGGCGCTGGAACACGCAAAGAAGGCAACGGGGCGGTGAAAGGCAAGAAGCAGAATCGGGGGCCGTCGTCGCGGTCGGCATTGCCGCCGGGTTGGATCCAGGGCGATTGGATCCGATCCTCGCTCTGGCAGGAAGATTTGGACGAGCTGGCAGAGTCCGGACTGATTGCCAATGGTGCTGTGTGGTTGCCGGAGGGGGAGCCGGAGCCGCAGCCGCGAACGGGTGGGTGCGTCCTGCTTGCCACGCATGTCGACCGGGGTTTCTTGCTCCCTCCGCACCCTTTTTTCTGGGGTTTCCTGAACTTCTTCCGAGCCCAACTCCATCACTTTTCTCCAAAGACCATCACATACCTTGCTGCATTCGTGTCCATGTGCGAGAATTTTCCGGGTTGTCGACCGCACTGGGGTCTTTTCAAGCACATTTTCACTATCCGCCCTCACTCGGTGAAGAAAGCAAACACGGGTGACGAGAAAACACATGTCATCCAGATGGTTGGGGGTTTGGGTATCCATAAGAGGCAGAGGAGCTCTTTCCCTTCCATGACCCTTCCTGTGTCGGTCAGAGGCTGGCAGTCGGCCTGGTTCTACTGCCAGGACCTTGCAACTCCAGGCCAGTCGACTGAACTTCCCCATTTGACCTTTGATCGTGTTCAGACTCCTTCCTCGCTGAAAGTGACCACTGCTGAGAGGTGGAAACAAACATGCTGGTTGAGAGGATGGTCCAATTGATCAATCAAGGCGTCACCAGCATGGATTTGCTGGAGGTATTCTTTAGTCGATGCATCCAGCCGCTCCAGGCTCATGACCACCCTATGTGGATGTATTCTCGAGCCAACGACACCGCTCGGGTTCATCCAGAGGAAGTACCGGCTAAGACAGTGGCCCAGTGGTTGAGGAGTATCACAGGAAACAAGGACAACCCTAGAGGCGCCAGGAGAGTCGACCCCTTCAGTGACAGCAACTAGCCAGACAAGGTTCGGTCTCTGCCACCGACTGTATTTGGGTACATCTTCCAACTGTCTTTGAATCCGATTGACTTTCACTTGACTTCTTGTCTTGTAGGTTTATACTGAGATGTACTCGATGCCCAATGGCGAACAAGCTCTAGAGCAAGACCAGGAGGGAGAGGACAACGCAGAGGAGAGCGGCGATTGGCAATCTCCAAATGATGAGGACGAAGAGGAGAGCAACGAGTCAGACGATGAAGAGATGGTCAACTCGCCACCTCATTCGGGACGTCGATCCAAGCTACTCCATGATCCAGTGGGCGGGCGCAGCAAGACCGCGGCCCCAGGCACACAAATGCAGAAGTGCACTCGGACTTCGACCCCGGAGCCGACGGAGAAAGTCACCAAGCAGCCCAAGGTCGTCCCTTCAAAAACTCGAAAGACATTGCCGAAAATTAAGTTGGACGTTCCTGTTGCCTCCGGGTGAGTGTTCTTTCTTTCTATGTTTTCTTCCACCAACTGACTCTTCTGTTCTCACGAATGGGTTGCAAACTTTTCCAGCCCGTTCTCCGCCACAACTGACATGGACCTGGACAAGGCCCTAGGTGACGAGGAAGCCGATGACGGGGCCACCTCCAAAGCTAGTAAGTCCATTCGACTTGAATTTATTCTGTCGATTGAATTATTGGTCCGTTGTATTTCTGAGGTTTCTTTTTGTTGCAGCTCCACGAGACGTTCACTACTAGAAAAAGGGCTATAGATGGGATTGACACTAATGGCGCACCAGACAAGTGGTGCGCCATTAGTATATACTAATGGCGCACCACCTTCTGATGCGCCATTAGTGTTGAAACTACTAATGGCGCACCTGGCCCACGGTGCGCCATTAGTATCAAATTTTTTTTTGAACTAGTGCGCCTGTCCAAACATACTAATGGCGCATCCATAGGAAGTGCGCCATTACTAGTTGTAACTAGTAATGGCGCACCTGCCAGAAAGTGCGCCACTGATGTTTTTTTATTATTTTTTTACTCCTTTTTTTGCAAAACTACTAATGGTGCACTCACACGCGGTGCGCCATTACTAGTTTAAACTAGTAATGGCGCACCGTGGGGGAGTGCACCATTAGTGTGTTTTTTTTTGCAAAACTACTAATGGCGCACCACCAGGGGGTGTTCCATTAGTAACCTGGATTACTAATGGCGCATTTGTGGTTGGTGCGCCATTAGTAAGTGGGCAGCAACAAGATATTTTGGACAGCCTCTCCTCCCACACTCACTTTCTCCCCACTTCATTCTCTCCACCGCCTCCTCCTTGTCTCGGGTGCCTCCTCTTTTTCACCTCATTTCCACCATAGATTCATTCAAATTAAGTGGTTAAGTTACCTTGTTTTGCTAGGTAAGTAAGGGGGGAAGCTATATTTATGTTGTTCTCCCTACAACAATGTGCACATGCACTTTTTATGGCCTAGCTAGATCTATGTATGTTCGTGGTGTTGCATATGTTTGTGGTGTTGCATATGTGTTTGTGTTTGGAGGTGTACCGGTATTTGAAATGCGATAGTTGCCAATATTTTGACGAAATGTTGATTCATTTCCGTTTCGGCGAGAATTTTGGCATTAAGCATTCTTTTTGGTCCTATTTAGGGAAAGTTATGCCAAATTTTTTCTTGGTTCTAAAATATCGTTTTGCTCTACCCCGCAGGAGACCATGGTCCGCACGATGACCGAAGGCATCGTGAATAGGTTTTTGAGGTCCGCGAAGGCCGAGATGCTTCAAAAGAACGAGACGGAGATAAGATGTCCGTGTCGAAGATGCAAGCTGAATAGCCTTATTGCGGACCCGGATTCCGGGCAGGTGCGGGACCACCTGCTCTTGTGTGGTTTCATGGATGGCTATCGGTGGCAAGGTGATGAAGATGACTACGAAGTCGTCCATGGGGGCCGGGCAAGAAATGAGGAAGGGCAGCAAGACAACCACCGCGGCTCGGGCGGGCGAGAAGACGAAGAATCCCCAGGAGATGATCACGATGGTGATGCTGTACACAGTCATCATGTAGAAGATGCAGGACATGATGATGATGCCGGCAGAGCAGACGACGCTAGACCATCGATGGGCTGGGTGCAGGACCCTCATATTCAAGAGCTGCTTCTCAAGCAGACGGATAACGCAAGAGCTGCCGCCCGAGAGAAAGCCAAGATGGATCAACTTGAGTTAGACGCGGTTACTCCATTGTATGAAGGATGCAGGCCCGAGGATACCCGCCTGAAAGTAACGCTCATGGCTCTGGAGATGAAGGTAAAACACAAAATGACCGACGCATGCTTCGACGAGAACATGTCATTCTGGCACGAACGTCTTCCCAAGGGGAACAAGTGCCCGACCAGTTTGGAGGAGGCGAAGAAAATCGTGTGTCCTCTGGATTTACCGCACGTGAAATACCATGTGTTCATGAACAATTGCATCATTTATCGGGACGAGCACGCGGAGTCTACCATATGTCCGGTGTGCGGTGTCACTCGATACAAGAAGAGGAAGAAAGCTCCTCGAAAAGTGGTGTGGTACTTTCCGATCACTCCTCGTCTGCAGTGGTATTTCGCGGACCCTAAGGTAGCAAAGCTCCTGCATTGGCACGCGGATAGGGAGGAGAAGAAGTGAGAAGATGACGCAAATGATCCGGAGATAGATAAAAAAGACAAGATGCTGAGTCACCCTAAGGATGCGAGTCAGTGGCAAGCGTTGAACTTCGAATACCCAGAATTTGGGAACGATCCAAGGAACATCGTGCTGGGCGCAAGCACCGATGGAGTCAATCCGTTTGGCAGCCAGAGAAGCACACATAGCACCTGGCCTGTGTTTGTGTGGATGTACAACCTTCCCCCCTGGTTGTGCATGAAGAGGAAGTACATTCACATGAGTATGCTAATTGAAGGGCCGAAACAACCAGGGAACGACATCAATCTGTATCTGGGGCTGCTGAAAGAGGAGCTTGACACGCTGTGGAAAACGCCAGCCAATACGTGGGACGCCGCAGAGAAAGAATATTTCCCTATGGGAGCCGCACTGCTCACGACGGTGCACGACTATCTCGGTTACGGATATCTTGCGGGGCAGGTAGTCCACGGATTTTCTGGATGCGTAAGGTGCATGGATGACACAACGTATCGCCAGCTAGATAGAGATCCCGGGTCTTCAAAACCGTGTTCATGGGACATCGAAGGTGGCTTCGCGACGATGACCCGTGGAGGAAACGCAAGGATCTGTTCGATGGTGAAACCGAACCCCGAAAACACCCGTGTACGAGGAGCGGCGAGGAAATAGACAAGCTATTGAAAAATTGGAAAGACTGCCCACTGCCGGGAAAGAAGCAAAAGGCACCAGAGCCGGGAAAGAAGCGAAAGGCGCCAGAGCCGCTGCTGAAGGTATGGAAAACGAGGTCTGTTTTCTGGGACTTGTCGTACTGGAAGATCCACCGTGTGCCTCACAACCTTGATGTCATGCATATCACGAAGAACGTGTGCGAGAGTCTGCTTGGTACCCTGCTCAACATGCCAGAGAGGACCAAAGATGGGCCGAAAGCAAGGGCAAACTTGAAATCAATGGGCATCAGGCAGGAGCTTCATGCTATATGATGATGATGATGATGATGATGATGATGATGATGATGATGATGATGATGATGATGATGATGAGGCGAAGCAGGACACAGAAAGTCGTCGCAAAGGCAAAAAGGCCTAGAAGACCGGAAATGACTACCCTCCCGCGTGCTTCACTCTAAGTTAGGAGGAGATCGAGCAATTTTTCACCTGCCTCCTAGGAGTAAAACTTCCTTACGGTTACGCGGGGAAGATAAGCAGATACCTAGACCCAGCGAAGCAGAAGTTCAGCGGGATGAACTCTCACGACTGTCACGTGCTGATGACGCTGATACTTCCAATTGCAATCCGTGGGATCATGGACGCGCACGTCCGTGAAACGCTATTTGGCCTATGCAACTTCTTCGACGTCATCTCTCGGAAGTCGATTGGCGTGAGGCAACTCAGAAGGCTACAGGAAGAGATCGTGGTGATACTATGCGAGCTTGAGATGTACTTCCCGCCAGCATTCTTCGACGTTATGGTGCATCTGCTGGTCCATATAGTGGAGGATATCATCCAACTCGGGCCGACGTTCCTGCACAACATGATGCCGTTCGAAAGGATGAATGGTGTCATCAAAGGATACGTTCGCAACATGTCACGTCCAGAAGGAAGCATAGCCAGGGGCTTTCTGACCGAAGAGTGCATCTCCTACTGCACGAATTATCTAGGCATCGAGAACCCCATTGGTCTGCCCGTCAACAAGCACCTCGGCAGGCTCGCTGGATGGGGTCACCGTGAGGGTCGCCGCGAAATGCATGTCGACTTCGAGGGTCAACTCGCCGACTTTGAAAGAATAAACCTAGTCGCGCTACAACACATAGACGTGGTCGATCCTTGGGTGGTAGAGCACAAGACCTTTATTAAGAAGACGTACAATGACCGAGGCTAACAGAGGATGGACGGAGATATACTCAAAGAGCACAACTCATGTTTCACGCGTTGGTTCAAGCAGAAGCTTCTGTCGTACCCTTTACATGAGGATTCTTCCACGGAAGAACTACTCATATTCGCCTTGTCACAGGGCGCCGAGCACAACCTGATGACCTATGAGGCGTACGATATCAACGGCTACACATTCTACATCGAGGCCAAGGACATGAAGAGCGATGGTTATCAGAACTCCGGGGTAACGATGGAATCCTACACCGGTAACGACAAGGACAGATACTACGGAAGGATCGAGGAGATCTGGGAGCTGAGCTACGCTGGAGAGAAGGTCCCGATGTTCCGTGTCAGATGGGCCAAGGACGTCATAAAAGAAGACCGGTATTTCACCACCATGGTTATACCCGAAGCCAAATCCAAGACCGCGGGCGCAAACGTCACCGCGAAAAATGAGCCATGGGTACTGGCTTCCCAAGTGGACCAATGCTTCTTCATTACCGACCCGCCAAAGCCCAGTCGTGTTGTCGTGAGGAGAGGCAAAAGGAAGATCATCGGAATGGATGGAGTAGCCAATGAGCAAGACTTCGACAAGTACGGCGACCCGAGGATCGAACATGACGACGATGATGAAGTAGCAGCATACACCACAAGAAGAAGCAAGACCACCCTACCTAAAGGACGTCCGTTCCATAGAAGAACTCCATTTGCGAAAAAGAAGGGCAAGAAGATTGTGAACAGATAGCTAGCTAAGATCGATAGTATTTAAATCGTAGACTTCATTTCTCGATTTTATTTCATGGGCACTTTTTGAACTATCATGAATATTTTTTAATTTCATGGACACTCGATCTCGATCCCCCTCCATCTCGATCGCTATCCCACCTCGCCAGATCCAGTCCACCGGCCGCCGCCGCCGACCGCCCGCACCCTCTCGATTCCCCTACTCAACCGCCGCCGCCGACCCCCCGCACCCTCGATTCCCCTACTCAACCGCCGCCGCCGACCCCCCGCACCCCTCCCCTACTCAACCGCCGCCGCCGACCCCCCGCACCCCCCGCACCCTCCCCCGCTCCACCGGCATTACTGTTTGATGATATTTTTAAAAAAATTATTACTGTCTTATAAAAAAATATTACTGTTATGATTTAAACAAGTTTGAACATATCTAAACACAAACAAGTATCAAACAGCATTTTAAATGCATAAAAAAATTGTGGAGCCTGGGAATCGAACCCAGGACCTCCTGGTGTGAGAACTAGCTGCTGACCAGTCGAGCTAGTAGAGAAGACTTGACGTGTATCAGGTCAGGTGGTAGATAACTGTTGGCTCGAGCAGAAATAAAAAAAAATACTAATGGTGCACCAGGGTGAGGTGCGCCATTAGCATGTATGTACTTATGGCGCACCGAGGGGTGGTGCGCCATTAGTATTGTGCCGCCCCTACTTCGTACCGATCCCCTCTCTCTCCCTCGCCCTCGCCCGCGATCCCCTTCCCCGATCTCCTCTCCCGACGCCACCGTCGCCCCGCCCCGACACCACCGTCGCCCCGCCGCCCTCGACGCCACCGTCGCCCCGCCCCGACACCACCGTCGCCCCGCCGCCCTCGACCCCACCGTCGCCCCGCCGCCCCAGCGCCGCCCCGACACCACCGTCGCCCCGCCGCCCTCGACGCCGCCCCGACGCCACCATCGCCCCACCGCCCCAGCGCCGCCCCGACACCACCGTCGCCCCGCCGCCCTCGACGCCGCCCCGACACCACCGTCGCCCCGCCGCCCTCGACGCCGCCCCGACACCACCGTTCGTCGCCCCGCCGCCCCGAACCAGGGAGCGGAAGCGCGGCCGGCGTGCGAACGAGCGGAGAAGGCGGCCATCCTCGTACTCAACCTGTCGTCGACATCGTCGATTCCAGCTCTCGCAGCAAGGTATGCGGCTGGTTCGTCCCCTGTCATGGCCAGATTGAAAAGTTCAGGTTCTGTTAACTGAACATGTTTAGGTTCAGGTTCTGTTAACTAAAAAAGTTCAAATTCAGAAGCATTGTTGGACTACTAGGAAGTTTGTTGAACAGAGCAATCTATACCTGTAATTTCTTCTTTTATGCCTCTGTTACTCCAGTCAAAATTTTCAGTCAAAATTTTCCTGTCAAAATTTTTAGTCAAGCACAACTGATCATGTAACTTGAGAAGATTACTCCAGTTTTTGGAAATAATCAATTACTCCAGATTCTGTCAATTACTTGTGTCAATTAATCATGTCAATGAATAGTTACTCCAGTAGGTAGGACATGGGTATAGGCAAGTTATAAAATTGCAGTTGTGTCAATTACTTGAAGCAAAACGTAGTTAAATTGAGATAGCTCACAGTATTTGTCTGCAACCTATGCCATGTCCTTGTCAGGTAGACTGCTCTTTTGTCCCTCCTTTGGAAATGAGCACAAGCCAGGTCTGTCAAACTAAGATAATATTGCCAGCTTAGGTCACTGCTGAGCTTGTCAATCCAAAAGTCTGCAAGTAGAAGGCAGCGTTTGATTAGTAGTACATCAATTGTGAATTCTGTTTTGGAGAAGTCATTGTCAATGCAAGTTAATTAGCTGCAGCAACAAAGTATCCTCTTCAGATTCAGTCAGCGTCAGGGAAATTAGTATCCAAGAAGCAACTGTTTTGATTAGTGTTCAGGAAGCAACTGTTGTTATCATCCCACTCTAATACTCTTTTCCTTTATTACTGGAAAACTTTATATGAACCTTTTATAAAAACTTATAATAACAAGCTGAATTCAGTACAAGTGCCTCTATTTTCTATCCAGAGGAGTTGTAATTGCTAGTTCCTGCTAAGTAATCATAAACATGCTTGTGTTATTACTAAAGGATGCCAGACACTATTTGCGGTTCAGATAATATGTTAAATGCAGAATTATTGGTCTACCTAGTAGATGCCCATGGTTTGATTTTATGTTTGTTCCTATCAATACAAATGTTGAGCTATGTTCCATTTTTACTGTTCTTTGTGATAGTTTTTGCAATTTACTTCCCATCTTAAGGCAAGCCCCATTTTTACTATTCTTTGTTAGCAGAGCTGCTTGTTTCTAAGAACTTTGATACTATTTGGATCAAAGTTAAGTGAGCACATAGATGACAAAAAAAAGTTCAGATTGTAAACTGTTCATTTTGCTGCTAGTGCCCATTTTGAGTAATTGCTTAGAGGGATGATCCTGTGTGAGCTGGTGGAGTGATTTGTTTTCTACATAAAGCTCTTTAGTCAGGCTAGTTTTCGTGAAATACACATGAAGCTTCACCAGCTCCTGTGGGTGTGGGATCCATGTGACATGTGACATTGCATCCATGTCCACCTGGGATAATGATTTTGCAGGTACCCCGAGAGGCCCTTGAGTTTGCCGGAATGTCGATTAACTTCTGTTCCGGCAAATTCAGGTACTCCATATGTCCTATTTTCAGCAAAGGTCATGCTGAAATTTTCCGTGAACTTTAGCATGACTTTGCTAAAAATAGGACATATGGGGTACTTGTGACTAATGCATGGGTCGGGGTATCGTAGTAGTTAATTAAGTAGGATCAAGTGCCCCGGCGTACTTGTGACTAATGCATGGCTTTTAGGGTGCCTCGGTGTCGATAAAAACCGAAATGATGAAAGCTTAGGCTTTTAGGGTGCCTCAGCGTCGAAAAACCCTCAATGATAAAAGCTTAGATTTTAGGATGCCTCGGTGTCGACAAACCCTAAATGATGAGACCATGATCTTGTTCCTTGACAATAACCAACTTTTTGACCAAACTTTGTTTCTATTTAGAGAGAAACATGGCCCACAATGACGAGGCCGGGGGTTCGGGCGGCAAGGCATTCTGGGAGCTGTCCCAGGAGATGGAGGAACAACCTCACTTGTATGAGGCCGCCGCCTTCCCCACCGATCCTGAGACCACTGATGGTGCCGCCGAGGATGACCACACTGATGCCACCACTGATGGTGCCGCCGAGGATGCCACCACTGATGATGGCGGCGCACGCACAGATGGCAGCCAACCGAAGAGGCAACGGAAGGACCGGCGTCCGATTGTGCTCCTCACCCTCAAGGAGGAAGTTACTGAAGTGGACTCCAACGGGAATCCAACGGCGCCCGAACAAATAGTCAAGGGGTACTCGCTTCAGCTCGGGTGCATTGTCTGGAGCACCGTCTCGATCAACACCGAGAACCTGAGGCATCCTGACCAAGGGAATTTGCGCAACCTCCTCTTCACGAAGCTGCACGAACGATACAAGTTCCCCGCTGAATTTGCAAACACAAGCCTCAAAGGGAATAAAGTGAACAATGCTGCCCTCACGAAGATGAGCAAGGCCCTGTCTACTTGGAAAAGCAATGTGAAGAGAATGATCGAGAAAGGTGAGAGTTATCAGAAGATCAAGGAGAAAAATCCTTCGATCACCGAAGATGACTACAACGACTTCAAGATAAATTGCTCGAGCACCGCAAACTCCCAATCAAGTGAGTGGGGGAAACAAATGCGGGAGCTGAACATAGAGGAACACACACTCGGTCCCGGCGGTTACAGAGTGGCGGAGCCTATATGGGACAAGGAGGAGGCGGACCGTGCCGAGCAAGGCCTACCGCCCCTCTTCGATAAATACGGTGACAAGCAGACCCGGAACTTTGTCAGGGCCCGGTACAAGAAGGACCCGAAAACAAAGGAGCTTACCACGGATCCGAAGACCAGGTAGCTTGAGCTTGTTCTGGTAAGGAATACACCCCCGCGTAATTAGCTCCATATGGTTGCATTCTAATTAATGAAGCCAAATTTCTAAATGGTTCACATTCCTTCCGCAGGCGACTGAAAGCAGTAGCGCGGGGTCGACTAAGAGCAACCCTTGGGACACCACTCTAAATAGGGCGTTGAATGTAATGAAGAACAAGGATAAGCTCAGTAAGCCGACGTCAGCTGGTCGTGTGGCCGGCAAAGGCTTGTCGACAAAATGGGGGTCATACTATACCGCTGGTGTGCGGAAGGAGAAAAAGACCAGCTCGGAAAGCCAGGCGCGAGAGGTTCAAGAACTCAAGGCACAGGTGGCGCGGATTCCGGAGATTGTCCAAGAGCAAGTGGAACAACGACTCGGAGCGACGATCACCGCCATTGTGCCTACCTTGATCTCGGGGTTGAGTGTGTGGATTGCGGGCGGCCAACAGGGGCCGCCCCCGATTCCTAGCTTCACGGCCAGCAACTCGCATAATGCGATGGCGGGGCCATTGGTGCCTCCGGCGGAGGCGGCATTGGTGTCTCCAACGCCGGCACGGGAGCTTAATGCACCCGGGTGTACGCCGGCCGGCACCTCTGCAGCAAGAGGCCCCTCCGTCAACTGCACGCCCACCGTTGGCGGTGCGTCGACATTAGCCGAGCTCGACGCCATCATCAGGGTAACTAATTAAGCCTCTCTCGGCCGAGGACTTCATCTCCTTGCCTTTGGCTAGGCATCCCTGACGCCCTACATGTTTTCGCAGGGCGCCGCCGACGTTCCGTGCACTCTCCTCCACTTCGTGAACAACGAGTTGGTCGATGTCGCCAAGGGCAAAATCGTTCAACCGGGCAAACCCTTGTTCCACAGTACCCAGATGCCACCCAACTTGTTTAGGGTTCAACTGGTTCGGGTGCTGCCAGGCTGCGATGACTTGTTACCTCCGATTCGACCCGTCGAGGCCGACGATGATGACGTGATGACCCTCAGCGCCTGCCTGAGCTGGCCCCTGCTTTGGCCGAAGAGCCAGATTCGTTTGGGGGAGGGGGACACCACCCCAAAGACAACACCGCCAGTCGTGCCGGCGCCAAGTCGGCCCCATGGCAAGACCGCCGCAACGGTGCCAGACATCCCTATGCCACTGGATCCAAACATGCATATGGCACAGGATCAGAACGACGACGACGACGATGATACATTTGGCAACGTCGATCAGTACTTTGCCGATCATGGGTACGATGGCGACTTCATGGGGCCTCCTTCTCAAGAACCAAACCCAACAAAAGACGTGTGCGATCTAGCTGGTACCGCGGAGAAGCCAAGTTGCAACAGGCGTCGTCTGGCGTTCAGCTCTCAGGAGACGCCTCCAGCTGCCGACTTCACTGAGCCTCAGATAGGCGAGGTGCGAAATATTATCAGCCCCAACACACTCAAGAAGGCGGTCTATGAGCAGAACTCGGTCCCATTACAGGAGAAGAAGAAGGCACGCAAAATAAAGACTAAGAAGGGTGCGAGCCAGCCGGCACCGAGTACGATCCATGCTCAGGACGGGCCACCTTCACCGCAGGATATCTCGAGGAGGATGCATGTGGCGGGTAGGGCGATGCTACCGACAAATATGCTCAATGCTGCAACCGGTGCTATGCGGAGTCTGCATGACAGTGTTCTTTCTTTGGAGAAGCGGCGTCTCAGAGAGAAGGATGTGGCATACCTGGTTTTCGCAGCCAAGGTGCCAGAGGGCAAGGGCTTTGTGGATAACTCCATCGGGTGTACGATCGTCCTGCGTTTTGATGACATCCATAATATGTTGAACCTTCATCTGCTGCACTACACCTTCGTTCGGCTATTTTCGCTGAGTATGGAGATGCGGATCATTCGCGACAAGACCCCGGACATCGTGATAGTCGACCCCTTCTACATGCGTGCCAAGATCTTGGGCAGCACTGGGGACCGGCAAGTCATGAGGTCTTACCTCGAAGGCGTCATTCTGGCAAACCAAGATAAGGATAACTTCCTCGTGCCTTACTTTCCCGAGTAAGTCCTCCCCTTAACCGGCCCGTAACATATGAATTCTTACATTTCGATCGTTTTTCTTTTAACATTCCGTGTTTTCTGCAGTGACACACGTTGCACGCTCATCCTCCTAAGCCCCAAATATTCCATGGCCACGTATTTCGACCCGGACCGTCAATCGAACGTAGACTACACAAATGTCAAGAAGGTTCTTGATGATGTTCTCCCCGGCTACGCCAAATCTGGAGGCACCTTCACCAAGCCTACTCGTAAGTACGGCAAGCACGTGTTCTCCCACAATACGACGTTCTGCTGCATCAAGCAGCCGCCTGGCAGTCAGAATGGTGCCTACTACGCCATCCATCACATGCGGGCGATCGTACGGGACCATCATCAACTTCTGCTACCGAGTAAACTCAAAGATTGGGCAAAGAGCGTGTCGGCAATCCAGGACGCGGACCTCCGACAAGAATTCTTTCGCATCCAGTCAGAGTTTGCGGAAATCATCCATCAAGATGTCCTTCCTACCTCGGGGCAGTTCTACCTTAACAATCAACCATCCAATAGTGACATCGACACAATGCTACAAATGCAGGCTGACAACGACCGTTATTTCATGACTCCCACGATAGACGGCGGCTTCATCCACGCTCCGGTCCCTTGAGTCGAGTCGAAAGCAGTGATGCTGTGTCTAGTTCTGAAACATCGATTGGCTCATGTTGTAATTAAACTTTAATGAACTTGTAGTATGTCTCTTTGGTTTCGAGAGTCGTTCAACTTAGATGTAATCGATGCTATTAATGTCTTGCTTTTCTCTTCCGATCGTTCTGTTGCATACTTATATATTGCTTATGTATTGTCTGTGAATTGGTACTAACGTTTCGTTTGGCTAGTGCATAGCGATGCCGACGTATGTCGTGTACAAGGGTAAGGTTCCCGGAGTCTACGATGACTGGGAGGAGTGTCGGAGATAGGTTCACCGATTCAGCGGTAACAGTTACAAAGGGTACACCACTAGGGCCGAGGCGATCTAGATACGCCCGCTATCTAGCGGGAGAGGGGAGGGAGCGTTGGAGGAACCGGATGAAGACGAGTTTCATTGTGATGATGCTTATCGTGATGACCGCAGCTCTCTTCTATGTGATGGTAGTTTAGATGATCGATATCGACTTGTAATGTGAAGACAAACTCGCTACTCGCGGTCTCGAGACTTGTAATATAATGTTCTATCTTTGTTCGGTCTTTTCAATTCGGAGACTAATATGATGAATTGTATTCAAAGACTAATCTTCTATTGTATTCGATGAATCTGTTGTTGATGTGTGCTGTCTATATTTTGTCAAATTATACATTTTGTAACCTGTGCAAAAAACAGAAAATAAAAAAAAACTAATATTCATACTAACGGCGCATCACATGACAGTGCGCCATTAGTATGACAAAGCATACTAATGGCGCATCACTGGACAGTGCACCATTAGTATGCCGCGGTTACTAATGGCGCATTCCGTTGTAGTGCGCCATTTGTATGCCAAAGCACCTGGGTATACATGGCCCATGGGAGGCATACTAATGGCGCACCGTGGCCTATACTAATGGAGCACCAGTGGTGCGCCATTAGTATACCAGATACTAATGGCGCACCAGTGGTGCGCCATTAGTAAAAATTACTAATGGCGTGCTAGTAATGGCGCACCAGTGATGCGCCATTAATGGCCAAATTAGGTGCGCCATTAGTAGCGGTTTTTCTAGTAGTGGTTGTCGTCCTTCCAGACAATGAGGAAGAAGAAGCGCCTCTGAGGGAGAGGAGGAGGAGGGGCAAGGGATCAAGTGGGAAAGCGCCTGAGGTTCAGGTCCCTCAGTCGACCCTGGTGCTTGAGACAGTGGTCAAGTGATTCGGAGATCTGGCTCAGACCAACGTCACTTTCGCTAACCCGCTGTTGACTTATCGCCCATCAGCGTCGACTGCTGAGGCCCCTGCTGCTCCAGTACAACTCCATGGGTCCGACCTAGTGGCTGCTTCGACTGCCTTGCCGTCGTCGCTCTTTACTGCGTACCAAACTCCAGACGACTACCGAGTGCTGCCAGGGAGGCTCTTCTTCAGGTGAATCTTGTGATGGAGCAGATGAAGGTGGTGCGCGAGGCCAGTCAGGTGGCCTATAATGCCAGCACCGCTCTGCAAACCAACGTCAAGGTTAGTTGATTCTCGACTGATCTTTTGAATAATGAAAACTGCCGCTGTTGCTTCGATGCTCGTATGGTGCTCTTAAATGAGCACCTTGGAACCTGTTATGTGCATCTACTATCATGGGTCTGTGTTTCACATCCATTCACCCACTGGCTGTGTCCGTCTTAAAGTTGTATAGGTCTTCCACTTCAGTCGACTTAGGTTGAGTCGAGTGTTTGTCCGAACCAGTGGGGACATGCAGAGTGCACCCACTGGGTGTAGTCCCCGAGACCACGGTCGACTGCGGGCAGTCGTCTGGGGTCTGAGAATCTCCTCTTTTTTTATACTCATGCGGGGCAGACCATGCCGAGTGTTTAAACCAAACCAGTGGGGGCACGCTAAGTGCACCCACTAGGTGTAGTCCCCGAGACTACTGTTGAATGTTTGATTCGACGGTAGTCTTAGAATAACTTTCACTGTGATTGTCCTTTGTTTCTATCGACTGGTATTTCTCATTTACTGACTGCAGAGGTGTTGTGATCTTCGGGCTCAACTTTCTGAACTGAACAAAAAGCAAATCAGCCTCAGTCTTGATATTGAACTGGCCAAGAAGAACCTCAAGACTGCCCAGGACGAAGCAGCTATCATGGGAGGTTACCAATCATCAACTGTACATCTTGTGGCTCGCATTTCTCCGTGTTTTTTCTTTTAGTCTCTTTGAATCGAGTGACTTCACTCGAACAGATGTGCGTAGTGAAAACCGTCAACTTCAAGCTCATCTGAAGAATGTTATTTCTTTAGAGAAAATGAAGCAGGCTCTAGAGAAGAAGGATTAGGATCTTGCTACTGCCCAGAAGGAGGCGCGAGAGAAGACAGTGCTTGTAGACAAGAAGCTGGCTTCAGTCAGCAAGTTGGAAGAGGAGAACTCTAAGCTGAAGACTGCCGTCTCTGAGGCCAATCGGGAGGTCGAGCAACTTAAGAAAGAGAAGGAGAGCTTGACCAATGAAGTTGGAAACCTCAAAGCCAATAAGGGCAAGCTGAAGTCCTATCTGGAACAACTTGCTGCAAAACTGGTCCTGAAGCTTGAAGGTATCATCATTCGACTGATCTGCTGCTGTCGATTGACACATCTTGTCATGCTGTTGACTCACTATTTTTCTGACTGTGAAGAACTTTGTCAGGACTTTGAAGCAGAGACTGGGCGGGTCGAGACGGGTCTTGACTCTGGCCTCAGGCTGAACTCTCACAAGACCTCGACTATTTGATGGCTCGACTGAATCAAATACCTGACCGAGTGCAAGAATGGAAGAAATCATTTGTTCGCGGTGGCACTGATGTTGCCCTATCATTGGTTCGAGTGCACTACATGGACGTCAGAGAAGACAAGCTGGCGGAGCTCAAGGTTGTGAACACCAAGAAGAACACTCTCCAGTCCTTCATGGACACTTTCCTTAACGCCGCCACTCGCACCGCTGACAGCATCGACCTTGAGAGTTTCTGCGATCCAGCAAGTCCTTCTCCTGACGAGTGATCAAAACATTGTGCTCCACCTTTATTTGCCTCAGAATGCCGAGTGATGGTGTAATCATTAATCTCTTTCAGGCTTGATGTCTGAGTACTTCTGCCTGCTGCGGTTCTGAAGTTTCGCAGGGTTTATCTGAACTTGAATTTCTTTAAATATCATGGCTTTTGTTCTGGTTTTGAACTGCTTCTGATTGTCTTTCGGTTCCGGGTGGACTTGATCTTCTCACCCTTTGCCGAATGAAAGTACATTGTACTTGTGCCGAAGCTCAGACGCGGTGTTCAGTCGACACCTCGTCGTCCTTGCGGAGAGGGATGGAACATTGTACTTGTGGCGTGGCTCAGAGGTGGTGTTCGATCGATACCTCGCCATCCTAGCGGATAGGGATGTAGCGTACGTTGTATTTGTGGCGGAGCTCAGAGGATATTTGTGACTTAGGCGATTACGGGGTCGCAACGAAGCCCCCCGAGTGGGAGTATTGCTCTCCGCTCGGAATGTTTTTAACTTAGGCAATTACGGGGTCGTGGCTAAGCTTGTGAGTGGGAGGATTGCTCTGCACTCGGAATGTTTTTAACTTGGGTGATTACGGGGTCACAACTAAGCCCCCGAGCGGGAGGATTTCTCTCCACTCAGAGTGTTTTTAACTTAGGCGGTTACGGGGTCGCGGCTAAGCCCCCGAGTGGGAGGATTGATCTCCACTCGGAGTGTTTTTAACTTAGGCGATTACGGGGTCGCGGATAAGCCCCCGGGTGGGAGGATTGCTCTCCACTCGGAGTGTTTTTTAACTTAGGCGATTACGGGGTCGCGGCTAAGCCCCCGGGTGGGAGGATTGCTCTCACTCGGAGTGTTTTTTAACTTAGGCGAATCGGGTTCACGACTAAGCCTCCGAGTGGGAGGATTGCTCTCCACTCGGAGTGTTTTTAACTTAGGCGAATCGGGTTCACGGCTAAGCCCCCTAGTGGGAGGATTGCTCTCCACTCGGAGTGATTTTAACTTAGGCGATTACGGGGTCGCGGCTAAGCCCCCGAGTGGGAGGATTGCTCTCCACTCGGAGTGTTTTTTAACTTAGGCGATTACGGGGTCGCGGCTAAGCCCCCGGGTGGGAGGATTGCTCTCACTCGGAGTGTTTTTTAACTTAGGCGAATCGGGTTCACGACTAAGCCTCCGAGTGGGAGGATTGCTCTCCACTCGGAGTGTTTTTAACTTAGGCGAATCGGGTTCACGGCTAAGCCCCCTAGTGGGAGGATTGCTCTCCACTCAGAGTGATTTTAACTTAGGCGATTACGGGGTCGCGGCTAAGCCCCCGAGTGGGAGGATTGCTCTCCACTCGGTATGTTTTTAACTTAGGCGATTACGGGGTCGCGGCGAAGACCCCGAGTGGGAGGATTGCTCTCCACTCGGAGTGTTTTTAACTTAGGCGATTAAGTGGTCGCGGCTAAGCCCCCGAGTGGGAGGATTGCTCTCCACTCAGAATGTTTTTAACTTAGGCGATTACGGGGTCGTGGCTAAGCCCCCGAGTGGGAGGATTTCTCTCCACTCAGAGTGTTTTTTAACTTAGGCGAATCGGGTTCGCGGCTAAGCCACCCACTGGGGGATTTGGACACAAGTGATTACGAGTAACCAATCATTAAGATACTGTAAAAATCTTGTCTTTGGAAAACAAACTGAAGTGCTTTTATTACAAATCGTCGGGTCGAGTGATTTTAGGTATAAAAAGGACGAAGCAGCTCTGCATTCCATGCACGTGGCTCGTCCATTTTCTTGGCTACGTTGTAGATGTGGTACGCCGCATTGTGAAGCACCTTGGTGAGGATGAAGGGACCTTCCCAGGCCGAAGCGAGCTTGTGAGGTCGTTTCTGAACCACTCGGAGCACAAGGTCTCCTTCCTGAAATGCACGACCTCTGACATTGCGGGCGTGGAATTGACACAGATCCTGCTGATAAATGGTCGACCAAATCAAAGCCATCTCGCGTTCTTCTTCCAAGAAATTGACTGCATCTTCTCGTGCTTGCTCTGCTTCAGCTTCTGAGAACAGTTCAACTTTGGGAGCATTGTGTAGCAAGTAACTCGGAAGCACAACCTCAGCGCCGTACACGAAGAATAAAGGGGTTTGATCAGTCGACCGGTTGGGCGTTGTTCTCTGCCCCCATAGGACTGATGGTAATTCGGTCGCCCAAGTTCCGGCAACATGCTTAAGATCGCGCATCAGACGAGGCTTTAGCCCCTGAAGGATCAAATCATTCGCCCTTTTAGCCTGTCCATTCGACCGCGAGTGTGCGACGGACGCATAGTTGACCCGAGTGCCTTGAGATGCACAGAATGCCTTGAACTCATCAAAATCAAAGTTGGAGCCGTTATCTGTGATAATGCTGTGAGGCACTCCATATCTGAATATCAACTCTCTCATGAAACTGACGGCAGTGCCTGCTCCAAGGTTTTTGATGGGCTTGGCTTCGATCCACTTGGTAAACTTGTTGACTGCTACGAGAAAATGCGTGAAGCCACTCACGCTAGTCTTGAAGGGCCCAAGCATATCCAATCCCCAGACTGCAAATGGCCAGAAGAGTGGAATAATCTTCAGGGCAGATGCGGGCTTTTGAGACACGTTGGAGTAGAACTGGCAACCTGCGCACATGTCGACTATATCTTTCGCCATCTCATTTGCTCGAGGCCAGTAAAATCCCGCTCGGTATGCTTTGGCCACGATGGTACGAGAGGACGCATAGTGACCACAGGTCCCCGAGTGGATGTCATTTAGGATCATTTGACCTTCCTCCGGGGTGATGCAGTGTTGGGCTACCCCTATGACACTTTCTCTGTAAAGCTGCCCTTTCATCATGGTGAAAGCTTTGGATAGACAGACTATCTGGCGAGCCTCGTCTTCGTCCTCTGGGAGCTCTTTTCTGAGAATGTACGCGATGTACGGTACCATCCAATCGGGTGTGATCACCAAGACTTCCATGATCAGGTCGACCACGGCTGGAACCTCTATCTCAGTCGAGTTGGTTGGACTTATCGGTTGCGGGGGCTCTTCCTTGAAGGGATCTTCTTGCACTGACGGGGTATGGAGATGCTCCAAGAACACATTGTTGGGAATAGGCTTCCGAGTGGAACCTATCTTCGCCAGATCATCGGCAACTTGATTTTTGATTCGTGGTATCTAGTGGAGCTCCAATCCCTCAAACTTCTTCTCCAGCTTTCTTAGTGCGTTACAGTAACCTGTCATTGCGAGACTCCTGACGTCCCGTTCCTTCATCACTTGGTTAACCATTAAATCTGAGTCGCCATAAACCATCAGGCGCCGGACGCCGAGTGAAATGGCCATATGCAACCATATAATAGTGCCTCATACTTAGCTTCATTGTTTGAAGAATCAAAGTGAATGTGGAGTACATAACTGAGCTTGTCTCCTCGTGGGGACACTAGGACCACTCCCTGCGCTAGAGCCATTTAACATCTTGGATCCATCAAAGAACATGGTCCAATGTTCCAACTGAATTTGAATCGGCTGTTGGAAGGTCCAGATTGGATAAATGCTATGCATGAAGAGCTACACAACTTTGAGAGGAACCAAGTTTGGACATTGGTTGAGAAGCCCAACAACAACCACAACATCATCGGTACCAAATGGGTGTTTCGCAACAAGCAAGATAAAGATGGACAAGTAGTTCGCAACAAAGCACGTCTCGTCGCCCAAGGCTACACACAAGTCGAAGGTATGGACTATGGTGAGACTTACGCTCCCGTTGCTAGACTTGAATCCATTCGCATCTTACTTGCCTATGCTAATCACCATGACATCACCTTGTACCAAATGGACATTAAAAGTGCTTTTCTAAATGCTGAAATAGAGGAGGAAGTTTATGTTAAGCAACCTCCTAGTTTTGTCAATCCTAAGAAACCAAATCATGTTTACAAACTTCACAAAGCCCTTTATGGTCTTAAACAAGCTCCTAGAGTGTGGTATAAATGCTTGACCAAGTTCCTTATTGAAAAAGGCTTTGAAATTGGGAAAATTGATTCCACACCTTTTACTAAAAGGGTTAATGGAGAACTATTTGTGTGCCAAATTTATGTTGATGATATCATATTTGGATCAACTAACCCTCATTTTAGTGAGAAGTTTGGGAAGCTAATGTCGGAGAAGTTTGAGATGTCTATGGTGAGTGAACTCAAATTCTTTCTTGGGTTGCAAATCAAGCAAACTAAGGAAGGTACTTTTGTTTCTCAAACAAAGTACACCAAGGACCTATTCAAGAAGTTCAATATGCAAGAATACAAAGGTATGACTACACCCATGCCTACTAGTGGACATCTTGACTTGACCAAAGATGGTGAACCAGTCGATCAAAAGGTTTATTGCTCTATGATTGGTTCATTGTTATATCTATGTGCTTCACGTCCCGATATCATGCTAAGTGTGTGCATGTGTGCACGATATCAAGCTGCTCCTAAAGAATGTCATCTTAAGGCCGTGAAAAGGATTGTGAGATACTTAATCCATACACCAAATTTTGGCATTTGATATCCTAAGAGGGCCTCTTTCGATCTTGTTGGCTACTCCGACTCGGACTATGCCGGAGACAAGGTTGATAGAAAGTCCACTTCGGGTACTTGTCAATTTCTTGGTAGATCTCTTGTGTCTTGGTCCTCCAAGAAACAAAACTCGGTATCCTTATCCACCACCGAAGCAGAGTACATTGCCGCTGGTTCATGTTGTGCTCAATTACTTTGGATGACCCAAACTCTTAAAGATTATGGGATATATGTGAAACATGTTCCATTGCTTTGTGACAATGAAAGTGCTATCAAAATTGGTCATAATCCCGTACAACATTCTCGAACTAAGCATATTGAAGTTCGTCATCATTTCATTCGAGATCATGTTGCTAAGGGTGACATTAATCTTAAGCATGTTCACACCGAAAAGCAATTAGCGGATATATTCACTAAGCCTCTTGATGAGAAAGTGTTTTGCAGGTTAAGAGGAGAATTGAACATCATTGATGCTTCAAACTTGGAGTAGAAACTCCATTGGACACATGCAAGACATGAGCTTATGACTAATCCTAGATATTTCTCTTATGATGAAAATCTTATGTCTTGGATATATTTGCATCTTGCATGTTATATAACCCTTGTAGGTACTTGGTTGAATCAAATTCCATGAGATTGTAATCTACTCACATCTTGAGCAATCTCTACATCACCAAGTTTCTACACTATGGTGGTTGAAGACAAGGAAGCACGGAACCATTCAAACATATCCTTTGACAAATTCTATGTTGAGCTTCATGATTGTCATTTTTGGATACACAAGTGCTCTTCCTTGCAAGAACTAACCCATGTAGGTAGATGGACTCAAATTCCAAGTGGTGCTCCCAATTCTTGATGAGCTACATCAACCTTGAGCAACCCACACAAGTTCAACTACATGGACAACACCACCAACCAAGGTATGTTATTCCATCTTAGAGAAACTTTACTCCAAGTCATGAGCTAAAGCAACTCGACAAGATGTGAATACATCAAGATGCTTAAATGAAAAATGGCAACCCCATTTTGAGCTTAAACGATGAGTATGACCTATGATCAAGTGATCTCACTTGACTCCTAAGTCAATATACTCTAACATAGGTGACTTTGTCGCCGACCATCTCTAAATGAAGTTCTCTTGTGTTCTTTTCTGTGTTTTTTTTTTGCATTTGTCTCATGCATATTTGTTTTCCCTTTCAAAAAAAACTTCATCTAGATTTCTTTTCTTGTATTTTCTGTTCTGCATGTTCTGCATCCAATTCATTGCATATCATTCAGTAAATTCCTTGCAAATCTTTGTGAGATCTTACTAGTCTAGTGAGCTGAGGTGACAAGTGTTTTCTCTGTGATGAACTCGGTTTCACCTATTTGTTGTTTTCGGTCCAACCAATCCTTTCGGTACAACCGAAGCATACCACTCGGTGCCACCGATTTCACAACAGGAAAAACAGTTTGCCACTTATTCTGTGTTTCTTCTAATCCAGCTCCACTCAATGAATCTTGTCCTCTACAAGCATCACATTTATATAAATGCTTTGTACTGTGACTCGAGGATCAAACCCTTCTTGGAAATTGATTTCAAAGGGGGAGAGAGAGATCACATCAAAGCTTATCACTTAGAGAGATCACATCAGAGAGAGAGAGAGAGAGAGAGAGTATCACCTCCTCAGGGGGAGAAAAAGATCTCCAGGGGGAGAGAATACTCAAGTAGAAAGTATTTCTCAAGGATCCCAGATGCTTGGTGTTCAAGAAGAGAGATGCCACATGTCTTCTTGAGGGGAAAGACATGTTCATATGTGCTTACTTGCATAAGCTCTGTTCATTTATATCTTTCAGCTCTGATTTTCTGTTCCCTATCTTCTCCTAGTATCCCATGCTAGATTCAGGGGGAGCAAGATATCTAAGGGAAAGAAATCATTTAAATTCATTGCATATCTCTACTCTTGGGGACATGTCTAATCCAATGTGGTACTTAGTACTCACTCTCTACATGTCATCCCAGTCTTGGTATTCTTGTGGTTTCTTCTGTTTGCTCTGGCTAGTAGATGTACCTGTGTTATCTAACCTTGTTTATGCAGGTTCATTCCATCCTAAGCCAACTCAAGACTACAAGGTAAGTATATGAATCACAAACATATGTATGAGGAATTCTTGCTGATGTACATACTGTTTGCAAGAAGGACTCATGAGCATGAAGGTATTTTCTCTAATATTCTTTGCTCTGATGCATATGGTCAAGATACATGTAACACATTGCCTGCTCTATCATGGTTATGCTCTCACATGCTTCTATATTCCATATTCACATGATTGCATACATGTAGGGGGAGCCTATGCTTGTTACATGTCTTTCCAAAGATTTACTTGCTATTTCTATATCTTTATCTAAAGCTTTGTTGTATGTTGTCATCAATTACCAAAAAGGGGGAGATTGAAAGCACAAGAGCTCCCCAGGTGGTTTTGGTAATTAATGTCAACATATCTCTTGTTGGACTAACATTTTTATCTGGTATGTTTCAGATAAGTTAGACAATGGAGTGGCATGGACTAAAGGATGTGGGAACTCCTTCAAGATGCTAAGGACAAAGGATTGGCTCAAGCTTCAAGCTCAAGACTCTTCGTTTTATATTTTGTTTTATATTTTAGTGATCCAAGATCACATTGAGTCTATAGGAAAAGCCAATACTATCAAGAAGGGATGAGGTGTTGCTTAATGAGTTTCTTGCTCCACAGTGCTTAGTGATATGCTCCAAAACCCTCAACTACTTTCCCACTTCCACACATATGACCTAAACCTAAAGTCAAACTCGGCCACACCGATTCTTTCTATCCGGCACCACCGAGTTCAGATGTCATAGCCACTGCCACAAACCCTAGACAAATCGGTCTCACCGATAGGGATCTCGGTCTCACCGAGATGGGATTGTAATCTCTCTGTGTATGTCCATTACCAAAATCGGTCTCACCGAGTTTGGGCAATCGGTACTACCGAGATTACAATGCAAACTCTCTGGTTAACTTATTACCAAAATCGGTCTCACCGAGTTTGAGTAATCGGTCCAACCGAGTTTTCCTGACCAACTCTCTGGTTAGCTAATTACCAAAATCGGTCTCACCGAGTTTGTGTAATCGGTCTCACCGAGATTACGTTATGCCCTAACCCTAACCGTATCGGTCCTACCGAGTTGCATGTCGGTCCCACCGAAAATCCTAACGGTCACTAGGTTTACTAAATCGGTCCGTCCGAGTTTGTTGATTCGGTCCCACCGAGTTTGGTTGATTGTGTGTAACGGTTAGATTTTGTGTGGAGGCTATATATACCCCACCACCTCCTCTTCATTCGTGGAGAGAGCCATCAGAACGTGCCTACACTTCCAGCATACATTTTCTGAGAGAGAACTAACTACTCATGTGTTTTGGCCAAGATATTCCATTCCTACCATATGAATCTTGATCTCTAGACTTCCCCAAGTTACTTTCCACTCAAATCTTCTTTCCACCAGATCCAAATCCTATGAGAGAGAGTTGAGTGTTGGGGCGACTATCATTTGAAGCACAAGAGCAAGGAGTTCATCATCAACGCACCATTTGTTACTTCTTGGAGAGTGGTGTCTCCTAGATTGCCTAGGTGTCACTTGGGAGCCTCCGACAAGATTGTGGAGTTGAACCAAGGAGTTTGTAAGGGCAAGGAGATCGCCTACTTCGTGAAGATCTACCGCTAGTGAGGCAAGTCCTTCATGGGCGACGGCCATGGTGGGATAGACAAGGTTGCTTCTTCGTGGACCCTTCGTGGGTGGAGCCCTCCGTGGACTCGCGCAACCGTTACCCTTCGTGGGTTGAAGTATCCATCAAGGTGGATGTACGATAGCACCACCTATCAGAACCACGCCAAAAACATCCGTGTCTCCAATTGCGTTTGAATCCTCCAAAACCCTTCCCTTTACATTCTTGCAAGTTGCATGCTTTACTTTCCGCTGCTCATATACTCTTTGCATGCTTGCTTGCTATGTGTTGTGAATGTTAAACTTGTGCCTAAACTCCACTTAAACTTAAAGAACTTAAAAACTGCAACTTTGTTACTTAGTGTCTAATCACCCCCCCCCCCCCTCTAGACACCTCTTCTCAAGGTCCTACACTGGCGCCGTTGCCGGGGAGGTCTTCGCTCAAGTCAAGACATACCAAGTACCCATCACAAACTCATCTCCCTTGCATCACAAACTCTTTCCCAATATTTTCCTCTCTTTTTTGCTTGCCTTTTTCCATTTGATCGTGTGTTAGACCGTTTACCTTGTCGTTATGGCTAGTCCTCCTATCCTTGTTATCACTCCCGAACATGAAATTCTTAATTTTAAGCAAAGGGAGGGAGAAAATTTAAAAGATTCTTGGCATAGAATTTGCAATGCTCAAAATAAATCTACTAGGAAGCTTTCTACTTCCGTACTTCTTCGCAATTTTTATGTAGGCATTAATCCTTGGAATAGATATGTTCTTCATACCGTTACCGGAGGGGATTTCTTGAGTAGACACACATTTGATGCTTATAATGCTATGTTAGATTTGTTTGGCCCACCACCTCTATGGTTAATGGAACTGTTTCAACTTTAGAACATGTTATGCAACGACTTGAGATTATTGAAAATAAAATTGCCACTGTTGAGTTGATTGAAAATTTGGATAAAAAGATTCATAATCACATCACCCAATATGGATCTAGGGTTGGAGTTACTTTGAAAAATCTTAAAGAGAAAGAACCTATAGTTAATGAAAAAATAGATCTAGATTCTGCAAGAATCGGTAAACTTGAGGATATCATTACCAACTTGGGTTCGGCGTTTTGTTCCATGAAAAACACTCCAAAACCTCCTACCAAAACTGCCAAGTTTATTTATGTTCCTAAAAATAAGGGTGAATCTTCTAGTAAGGGAGACGTGGATCTCAAATCCGTAAGTGTTCATCCAAATTGTCTCTCTATCGTTAAGGAACCTTTTGCTACAAACGAATTTCTTGAATTTTTGCCTAAAGGTTTAATCATTGCTAAAAAAGGGTGAAACCCCTAAAAATTATAAGTGCTCTATTTAGGAATTTAGTGCCAAAGATGGCACTACTTAGATCTATCTTCGCTTTTATGCCTAGCTAGGGGCATTAAACGATAGCGCTAGTTGGGAGGCAACCCAATTTTATTTGTGTTTTTTGTTTTTGTTTATGTTTAGTAATAAATTTTGCATCTACCTTCTGTTTAGATGTGTTTTTATGTTTTAATTAGTGTTTGTACCAAGTAGAACCTATAGGATAACCTATGGTGTTAGTTAATTTGATTCTGCTGAAAAACAGAAACTTTGCACGCACGAAATTAGTTTTGTTAAATCACAGGAACGTGATTTTGCGTTGATTCTGTTTGCTGCTGATCAATAGCCAAATTTCCTAGGACTTCCTATTTTGGTAGGATTGTTAAAGTTCTAGAAGTTTGCTTTAGTTACAGATTGCTACAGACTGTTCTGTTTTTGACAGATTCTGTTTTTTCGTGTGTTGTTTGCTTATTTTGATGCATCTATGGCTAGTATTAAGTGGTATGAACCATAGAGAACTTGGAATACATTAGGTTTAACACCAAAATAAATAAAGAACGAGTTCATTACAGTTCCTTATGTGGTGGTTTTGTTTTCTTTCACTAACGGAGCTTATGAGATTTCCTGTTGAGTTTTGTGTTGTGAAGTTTTCAAGTTTTGGGTAAAGATTTGATGTACTATGGAATAAGGAGTGGCAAAAGCCTAAGATTGGGGATGCCCAAGGCACCCCAAGATATTCAAGAGTATCCAAAAGCCTAAGCTTGGGGATGCCCCGGGAAGGCATCCCCTCTTTCGCCTTCGTTCATTGGTAACTTTACTTGGAGCTATATTTTTATTCGCCACATGATATGTGTTTTGCTTGGAGCGTCGTGTATTATATTAGTCTTTGCTTTTTAGTTTACCACAATCATCGTTGATGGACACACCTTTTGGGAGAAGCCCACTTGATTAGAATTTATTAGAATACTCTATGTGCTTCACTTATATCTTTTGAGCTTGATAGTTTTTGCTCTAGTGCTTCACTTATATCTTTTAGAGCATGGCGGTGGCTTAATTTTGTAGAAATTGCTAGTCTCTCATTCTTCACTTATATTATTTTGAGAGTCTTTTAGAGCAGCATGGTATTTGCTATGGTTATAAAATTGGTCCTAGAATGGTAGGCATCCAAGTTGGGTATAATAAAAACTATCATAGGAAGTGAATTGGATGCTATGATCAATTTGATACTTGATAATTGTTTTGAGATATGGAGGTAGTGATATTAAAGTCATGCTAGTTTGGTGATTATGAATTTAAATAATGCTTGTGTTGAAGTTAGCAAGTCCCATAACATGCTCGTATGGTTAAAGTTGTGTAACAAATTTGAAACATGAAGTGTACCTGGCTTGTGCATCCTTATGAGTGGCGGTCGGGGATGAGCGATGGTCTTTTCCTACCAATCTATCCCTCTAGGAGCATGCGCGTAGTGCTTGCTTTTTGATGGCTTCTAAATTTTTGCAAATAAGTATATGAGTTCTTTTGACTAATGTTGAGTCCGTGGATTATACGCACTTTTACCTTTCCACCATTGCTAGCCTCTTCGATACCGTGCATTGCCCTTTCTCACCTTGAGAGTTGGTGCAAATTTCGCCGGTGCATCCAAACCCCGTGATACGATGCACTCTATCACACATAAACCTCCTTATATCTTCCTCAAAACATCCACCATAGCTACCTATTATGGCATTTCCATAGCCATTCTGAGATATATTGCCATGCAACTTTCCACCGTTCCATTCATCATCATCATGACATACATTACTTTTGTAATATTGCCATTGCATGATCATGTAGTTGACATCGTATTTGTGGCAAAGCCACCATGCATAATTTTTCATACATGTCACTCCTGATTCATTGCACCATCCCGGTACACCACCGGAGGCATTCATATAGAGTCATATCTTGTTCTAGTTTCGAGTTGTAGTTCATATGTTGTAATCAATAAAAGTGTGATGATCATCATTATTAGAACATTGTCCCAAAGAAAAAAAAGAAAGGCCAAAAAAAGAAAGGCCAAAGAAAAAAAAGAAAAAGAAAAATAAAAAAAAAGAAAAAGAAAAAAGAAGAAGAAAAAGAAAATAAATAAAAAGGGGCAATGTTACTATCTCTTTTTCCGCACTTGTGCTTCAAAGTAGCACCATGTTCTTCATATAGTGAGTCTCATATCTTGTGCTTCAAAGTAGCACCATGTTTTTTATATAGTGAGTCTCATATGTTGTCACTTCCATATACTAGTGGGAATTTTTCATTATAGAACTTGGCTTGTATATTCCTACGATGGGCTTCCTCAAATGCCCTAGGTCTTTGTGAGCAAGCAAGTTGGATGCACACCCACTAGTTTTCTTTTGTTGAGCATTCATTTATGGAACAATTGTATTGGTGCCCCTACTTGGGTCACGCTTGATTGATTTGCCCCTAGATTTTCAACAATTGCGGTTTTGCCCAGCTCACTTCACTAGCCTTGTGTTTTTGCCCTTCCGGGGCGGTTCCGACCAATGAGCAGTCGCCACGTGGCGAGCCGTGATTGGTCGGAACCGCCCCGGAAGGGAAAAAACACAAGGCGAGTGAAGTGAGCTGGCAAAAACCGCAATTGTTGGAAAACTAGGGGCAAATCAATCGAGCGTGTCCCAACTAGGGGCACGAATATAAAAATCCCTTCATTTATAGCTCTAGTGCATCCGTTGCATGGCAATCCCTACTCCTCATGTTGACATAAATTGATGGGCATCTCCATAGCCCGTTGATTATCCTCATCAATGTGAGACTTTCTCCTTTTTTGTCTTCTCCACACAATCCCCATCATCATATTCTATTCCACCCATAGTGCTATATCCATGGCTCATGCTCATGTATTGCGTGGAAGTTGAAAAAAGTTTGAGATTACTAAAGTACGAAACAATTGTTTGGCTTGTCATCGGGGGTGTACAAGATGGGAGCATTTTTGTGTGACGAAAATGAAGCATAGCCTAACTATATGATTTTGTAGGGATGAACTTTCTTTAGCCATGTTATTTTGAGAAGACATGATTGCTTTGATTAGTATGCTTGAAGTATTACTATTTCTTTTATCAATATGACCTTTTATTTTGAATCATTTGGATCTGAACATTCATGCCACAATAAAGAAAATTACATTGAGAATTATGCTAGGTAGCATTACACATCAAAAAATCTATTTTTATCATTTACCTACTCGAGGACGAGCAGGAATTAAGCTTGGGGATGCTTGATATGTCTCCAACGTATCTACAATTTTTGATTGTTCATGCTATTATATTACCCCTTTTGGATGTTTATGGGCTTTATTTTACACTTATATCATTTTTGGGACTAACCTACTAACCGGAGGCCCAACCCGTATTGCTGTTTTTTTGCCTATTTCAGTATTTCGAAGAAAAGGAATATGAAACGGAGTCCAAATGGAATGAAACCTTCGGGAGCGTGATTTTTGGAACGAACGTGATCTAGAGGACTTGGAGTGCAAGTCAAGAAGCAATCGAGGCGGCCAGGAGATAGGAGGGCGCGCCCACCCCTACAGGGCGCGCCCCCTGTCTCCTGGACCCCCCAGGCGGCCACCGACGTATTTCCTCCTCCTATATATACCTACGTACCCCGAAAACATCCAGGGAGCCAACGAAAAACAATTTCCACCGCCGTAACCTTCTGTATCCACGAGGTCCCATCTTGGAGCCTTCGCCGGCGCTCCGTCGGAGGGGGAATCAACCACAGAGGGCTTCTACATCAACACCATAGCCCCTCCGATGAGTTGTGAGTAGTTTACCATAGACCTTCGGGTCCATAGTTATTAGCTAGATGGCTTCTTATCTCTTTTTTTGGATCTCAATACCATGTTCTCCCCCTCTCTTGTGGATATCTATTCGATGTAAACTCTTTTTGCGGTGTGTTTGTCGAGATCCGATGAATTGTGGGTTTATGATCAAGTTTATCTACGAGAAATATTTGAATCTTCTCTGAATTCTTTTATGTATGATTGAGGTACCTTTGCAAGTCTCTTCAAATTATCAGTTTGGTTTGGCCTACTAGATTGATCTTTCTTGCCATGGGAGAAGTGCTTAGCTTTGGGTTCAATCTTCCGGTGTCCTTACCCAGTGACAGAAAGGGTTGCAAGGCACGTATTGTATTGTTGCCATCGAGGATAAAAAGATGGGGTTTATATCATATTGCTTGAGTTTATCCCTCTACATCATGTCATCTTTCTTAATGCGTTACTCTGTTCTTATGAACTTAATACTCTAGATGCATGCTGGATAGCGGTTGATGTGTGGAGTTATAGTAGTAGATGCAGGCAGGAGTCGGTCTACTTGTCACAGACATGATGCCTATATACATGATCATGCCTAGATAATCTCATAATTATTCGCTTTTCTATCAATTGCTCGACAGTAATTTGTTCACCCAGCGTAATACTTATGCAATCTTGAGAGAAGCCACTAGTGAAACCTATGGCCCCGGGTCTATCTTTTATTATATAAGCTTTCAATCTACTTTTATTTGCATCTTTACTTTTTGATCTATATTATAAAATACCAAAAATATATTTATCTTATCATACTATCTCTATTAGATCTCACTTTCGCAAGTGGCCGTGAAGGGATTGACAACCCCTTTATTGCGTTGGTTGCGAGTTCTTTGTTTGTTTGTGTAGGTGGGTGGGACTTTTGAGGAGCCTCCTACTAGATTGATGCCTTGGTTCTCAAAAACTGAGGGAAATACTTACGCTACTATTGCTGCATCACCCTTTCCTCTTCAAGGAAAACCAATGCAAGCTCAAGACGTAGCAAACACCGATACTGCTGCAATGCTTCCTTGAAAAGCACAGGCAAGCTTTGCTCGTCATGACTATCCAGATTGACCCTCGCCTACTTACAACAATGAAATGTAAATCATTGTTGTGTTCAATCAACAGAAAACAGGGAAATAATAACCATGAATAATAGCACTTACACGTAAGTTGGACAGGAAGATGTGAAAATGGTGTTTGTCTTCACTATAATCTCCCCATGATGGGAATATATGCACGTAGTCCCTAACAACATTGAAAGCATTGTCTTTTAAACTGGGAATAACTGGAATGGGGATCCAATCTGCAGGAATTGGCCGTCTCTACAGTTGGGATAGGTCTTCGGCCGGTGGACTTGCTGTACTTTCTCCTGGAGTGGGATTTTTCTGTGGTATGGCTGGTGCTATGGCAACTGAAATCAATATACCTTTTGCTGGAGTGCAGGTTATGTGTGGTGGGGCTAGTGGTGTGGCCAGTGAAGTATGGGTACAGTCTGCTGGAGTCGGTCCTGCGTTTTGTGTCACTAGTTGTACAACCAATATAAGTGGGGTGATGTCTGATTTCTTCGGCACCACCATGTTTTGAAAGGACTTTGCTGGTGCTCCTTCAGGTTCGGCAATCACCCTCTTCCTTTTTGATGTCTGATGCGCAAGAACAACATTTGAGTGAAAAAACATGGTATTATGACAGATGGAACATGTATTGATAATGGATGTGCATGGCATCTCAACATATATGATGAGTAAACTAAGCAGATGGCGGTGCAACAAAGTAGAAGAAATGCAAGACAACATATGCAAGATAGGCGCAATCAATAAAACCTTGCCAAATTAGAACAAACACCTTGATGGGTGAACAGGACAGGCCATCTGCCTTTGACTCCTCGAGGTTACAATAGTCATTAGGATCATATTCTGAACAAGAATCAACAGGTGGGGAGCGTATGAGTTTCATTGCATCCAGAATGTCACTCAATGCTTGGTGCCAATTTTGTAAGTCATTGCAGTGTTTAGCTTCAAGAGTGGACTGCTGCTAGTGTGACACAAAGCAGCTACACACATCATAGTGTAGATATAACGGGAAAACCGTAAGCATCAGAGTAAAATCAGCAAAATGGACCTTGCTGGAATATATGTGCTAGTATTGCCGGTACGGCTAGAAAGGCTTCGGATACCAGCTCTCTTCAACTGAAGGTGCGGTACTATTAATATCAGTGTAACTCTCAAAGGTGACACAGCTCCCCGCATTTCCTTGCTATTCTTATAGGATTCAAGTGGGCAGGCCACTACAAATCCTATTCCTATGTTTACAAAACCTACGTATCAAAGAGGCCCAAAGAGTTCAAAGTGTCCATCACAACTGACCATATAGACCTCTGCACTGCAAATGTCCCTGCTCATCTTCACTACAAGGAACATACTGTACTACTATCATACTCCCTCCGTTCCAAAATATAAGTCTTTGTAGAGATTTCCACTATGGATCACATACAGATGTATCCAGATATATTTTAGAGTGTAGATTCACTCATTTTGCTCCATATGTAGTCCATGGTGGAATCTATACAAAGACTTGTATTTAGGAATGGAGAGAGTACTTATTAAAGAAGAACGGAAGAGGAACATGCTAAAGAAGAGCAAGCAGATTTTGGATAATAAAATGTTTGTTGTGTAGTGCCCACACATGATGAACCAGAGCGCATTAAGAATGCAACTCCCTGCTGTCTCTCGACCATTTCAGGCAGTCGGATGAAGATACTGTCTCCTAACCCTTCTTCTTCCTCGTCTCTGATTCTTCCCATACAGAACACCGCACGGGCCGCCGGCCGGACCACCGACCCCCATCGCCTGTGTTCCTCCGCCACCCCCACCCCCCGCCCCTGCCCCACCCGTGTCAAGTTTTCTTCATTCGGTGAGGCCCCACCACCGCCCCCCACAACCAGCATCCCCACCCGAGCCCCTTCCTTCACACCGGCGAACTCCGGCGAGCTCTAAAAAATCGACTAACCCAATTTTGAAATTTAGTCTACTGTGTTTCAACTAGTGTGGAATATAAAAGGGGAAAACCATAAGCATTGGGAGTATAGTGTTGAGCGTGCCATGGCGGATTTGAACGTGCAAACCGGACAAAGGCAACTTTGCAACCAATGTTTGCTTTCAACTAGCAAGTAAGTGATGGACAAGAAACCAGAGTAAAGCAGTGGCGATCTATTTTCTTGCTGCGATAAATAAGTTGAGCAGATACGAAAGAGTAACGCCTCTGGTGCGGCATCATGTATGCATCTGCTGAGAATTTGACGGTGTTGCGGTAGCAATGGCTGTCAGCGGTGTGGAAGCAGATCTAGGAGGGTAGACGGTGGCAGCAGGGCGCAGTGGACGAGACGGTCATCGGAGCGGCGCCGGCAAGGTGGACGACGGCGGGGATGAAGTGAGAGGACGAGATGCAAGGAACCAGATCTGAAGCCGTGGATGAGAGAGGTCGATCTCTTGTAATGGACAGCGGCGTCGGGGTATCAGCTCCGGCATGGTGGAGGAGGACGGCGGTGGATGGGGTGGCGGACGGAGGAGGCTTGGGTGGAGAGGGTGTTTTGGCGCCCACGGAGTATGAATGGGGAAATGGAGGTAGAGAGGAAGGGGGGAACCATGTCTTCAGGGCGCGCTTATCTCAAATGCGAGGAAATTTACAAACTTAACCCCCGTTTCAAATTTCCTACATCACAGCAATATTAGTCGGTTGGGGACAGGACGGTAATCTTGCATACACCTAATATTTGCCGGCGAGAGTTTGTTTTTGGCGCCCACCGTGTATGAATCAGGGCGGGAGTCGATTTCGGCTGAGGAGACACTGTGTTTTGGCGTCCACCGTGTATGAATCCGGGTGAGAGGCGGTTATGTCACGTTTGAGTGAAATTACAAACCTACCCCTATCGAAACCTATAGAAATCGAGCAGATAGGTTTTGCGTGGCAGGGATAGGCAGTAGTAATTTCCATCTCGCAGATTTTGGTTTCGGGCGGTTACTGCGACTTTCCCCACTTCGTTCAAAATTTGCAGAGTGCACGTTTACCGTGCCAACTCAATTTGAATCCCGTTTGTATTCTACTCCCTATGTCCAAAAATAAGTGTCTTAAGCTTAGTACAATTTTGTACTAAAGCTAGTACAAAATTGAGACACTTATTTTTGGTGGAGGGAGTATTTTTTCGGGCAGGATCCATTTTCGATTGGAATAAAATTCTATATACATCATTTTTTATATATACTTTCAAAAGCACAACAAAGAATTCTGCTCCTTTATATGTATATATGATTTACAAATACATTGATCTCAAAATCATAAGGTTGAATTCAAATAATTTAAACCAAATTATGTTCTACTAAAATATATGGATCTGTAATATCTACATATTAAATAACATAGATGCGCGTGAATTCATATGAGTACGCATGTTTGATAGATCAATTTTGGTTCGAGTATGGATTACATGTATCATCATCTCGAATTCAAATATTTGAATCCCTTTTATGTTCACTCCTTTCACGCCCATCTCTCTCGCATGCATGGTCCTTCATGTAGCTATCACTCTCTTTTCTCCAGCTCACCCGCATGCTCACTTTATGTTTCTCCTATCCTCGCAAACATGGTCTCTCGACGTCTCCCTTGAGAAGTGTCACACTCTACCTATCATTATACATTAGACGATTTTCATTATCTCTCACGTCTCTACCGTTCTCTGGTATCACTAGGTACCTAAGCTTTCTTTTTCACCGCCACACACACAGTCTCCACTCATCTTTCACTTTGTCTTTCTCTCTATGGGATTCTCTCACACACCCTATATGTCTCTAGATATGACTCATACCACTAAAATTACTCTCTCTCTCTCTCTCTCCTATAGACACAACATTTGTTGTGTTCTCCTTTTCGTCTCCATCCCAGATTGACATTATTCATTTGTTTACCGATCAGACAACCCCCCCCTCTATCTCTCTATCTCTCACACACACAACTCCTGCTTCCACTCCCCTTCCCGACTACCGTCTCTCTCTCTCTCACACACACACAAACTCTCGCTTTCGCACCCCCGACTCGTATTTCTCTCACAAACATTTATTGACTAGCCTCTAGATAGGTTTATACACCCGCGCACTCGGGCTTCCACTATCACATACATGTCTCTCTCCCGCTCCTTGTATCTATGTAGATTTTTCTTCCCTTCTTGAGACACGCCCTCTCGATCGTGCACACACACACTATCGCCTCATTTTAAGCTAAAACCTCTCGCACACACACTCTTTGTGTCATTGTCACACATGCACTCCGTCCTCCTCCTCTCTCCCTCTCTCTCTCTCTCACACACACGGGATTTTTGCAACAACTAGCAAGATGCCCATGCGTTGCACGGAACATCAAGATGCATTTGTATGAGTAGTTTATCTTGTGGGAGAAAATGATGAACGAGGGAAGGCCTTATTTGCAAATGTGGAGAGGGGTGTGGGTATCTTTTTGCAAAATTTCCATAGTTTCCTTCCTATCCTTCAGATATAGATCGGACGGCCTATATTGCAGGATGGCAGGCACACGATCATCACCGGATATGCCTTTCATAAGAGTAGGGATAAAAAATAGAGTTGGTGATGATGGTGGGCCTGCCATCCTGCAATATAGGTCGTCCTATTTATATCTGACGGATAGGAAGGAAACTATAGCAATTTACCGGCACTCCTCTCCACATTTGCAGATAAGGCCTTCCCTCATTCATCCTTTTCTCCCACAAGATCTTGATGTTTTGTGCAATGCACGGGCATCTTGCTATTAAGAGTAGAAATTAGACATATACCACTTCTCGAATCTTGAGACCAACAACATTCCTCCCTTATCTCATCAAAACCGCCAAAGGAATATATTTTGAGTGAAACATAACATATTTTTAGTGATATACGTATTTCAAAACTAGACTCTTTTTTCTATCAAATCGGTGAATATGTATTAATCTACTTTGATTGTGTGGCAACGCATTGGCACATTGCTAGTAGTTATTATAATTTTTTGGACACTAGACAAACGGTGGAGTACATATACGAAGAGAAGAGGTGCACGCACGCAGTCGGTCTCTCACTATCTCGCACACATGAGAGTTACGTAAAGGCAACGTTGACAAATAAACCCTAAAACCCTAGGTGCACGATTGCTGCATGCGCGGGTACCGGGTACGTGGTGGAGCGCGCCTTTATAGGAATAGTCAGCTCGCGTGATAATTTGATCCGTAGGAGTTGATGGTCGGGACCACAGGTGAACGACTTGGAGGCGGTGGCTCGCCAGTTGCCACAAATCGAGTAGCCACATTTAAAATATCATTTCTTGCAGGGTTAAGAGTTCCGATTTTTAATGGCGCGTTCTAAGTACTAAGTAGTTTTTAGAACGATTGGTATGGAGTGAAAATGGAATTCATAACTACTACTACGTACCTCCTTGGTGTATGGTTGTACGGGTTTATGTTGCGAGATGCTGAACCTGGTAGTTCTAGGGCAAATACTATGGTTTAGATGTTGGTTTTCAGTAATGAAAATCGGAAGGGGGAAACCCTTCTTTGATAAAAAAAAGTACTACCTCGTTCTGGTTTACTAGTCCCCATCGTATTTTGGGTCAAAGTTTGTCCATGAATTTTACTTGTAAAATGTGAATGGAAAATGAGATTTTGTTATACCCAAACAAAAAAGGACTGGAGGGAGTGATTACTCTGACACGGACGTGGCCTCTCATAGCGTAGGCATTGAACCGGCGGGCAGGCCAAGAGGTCCCCACTCGCTGCAGGCCCGGCTGAACACGCCTCCTCACCGCATGCAACCTGCTTCAGACTGCCCCGCCTGCCTTCATTGAATCCGCACGTGTGCCGGCAACACGTCCTTCCGAGAGCTGGCTGGCATTTTAGAACACAAAAAATGACCAAAATATAATTAATTACACATGGTTTTGACTTGTTGTGCTCGCACTGGTGGCAGGAACTAGAGGTTTTTCTTTATTTATAACTATCCTCACATTTTTTTGGCTTTGAAGTGAATCATGGTTGTGGACATTATCTATGAATGTGTAGATATCTGTGAACATGAGTTTGATGTAGAAGTTGAACTTGGAATGTCAGGCTTGCGCGTGAACTATACCTTGTCCAATGCTTCGTCTGTTATTGTTTAGAAAGTAATTGCTGTTATTACATGACCCAAAAAAAAATAGTTTATGCCACATCAGTAGATGCACGGACATCACAACAGGCATGCTGAATGGATAAACATTTGAACCTAGCTATGATGAAGGAAATTTTCTATTGACAACAGTTTTAGATAGCAGGAGACGCCTAGCCTACTCTGCCTCTGCTAGCTTATTTCTGGCATCTTCCATCTCTTCTTTGGCTTGGGTGAAGAGAGCATCTGATTGCTCTTTTCACTTATTAAGGAACTCAGCTACATTCTCAAGGGTTGTTGCGCGCTTTCTTTCAGCCTTTACTAGAGCCACGAGGACACGAACAGCTGACGACTCCACCTGGCTTGTGTGTACTCCAACATCATCTGGGAATTTGTACCTTGTGTCTAATCCAGCATCATTAGGGAACTGGCACCTTGTGTGTAATCCAGCCTCATTTTGGAAACATGATCTCGAGGTTAACCATACTTCCCTCCTCGCAGGAACTGCATCCTGACATGAAGTTACTTCTTTGTTAGATCAATACTCAGAGCAACCCAGATCCATTTAGTAAAAGCCAGATAAACAGGACTTGGAGAAGTGAATTCAAAAGGAAAAATAAAATAAAAACAGACTACAAGGTGAGAACACCCACTTCCTACATCAAGCTAAAAACGAAAGCATTAGGACGATTAAGACTCTTCTTATTACACATCGAAGAACACGATGCTAAGAGAAACAGAAAGTACAACATATACACATCGAAGAACAAGAGGCTAAACGAAAGTAATTGAAAGGGTGTTACTTACCAAAGCTCGTTTTACAGGTTTGGTGCAGCTCCTCTTTAACTTGCCACGCTCCTTGAAGATGTCCCCAGTATCCCGCGTTTGGTATTCATTGCTCCTATGCATGTTTGCACTCATGGTTTTAAAATCTCAACATGGCAAGAAAAATATACTACTAGTAATACTCGCGCATATTGTGGGCAACATTAAAGCACTCATATGCCATGTTAGAGCATCTCCAACAGAATCGCAACGCGCGGCACTTTAAAAAGCATTTACAGTGCTGAGATCGAGAAGTAGAGATAGAGAGTAGAGACTAGAGAGTAGAGGATAGTTCTTCGCATAGATAGATAAAAAATAGATAATTCAACTACTCCTCATCGTCTGACTCCTCCTCGGTGATGTCCTCCTCCGATGTCTGACTGTAGGCGTGAAGATACCGATCATCGTCGGATTCCCAGGGCGACGCTGCTCCCAGCCTCATGTTGAATTGAGCATCCGCTTTTCGCCTACGCTTGTCCTCACGATAGGCGGCTCGCTCCGCCCTGCTCTTATCCCTCTCCGCCCTCCTTTGCGCGTAGAACTCACGCTCGTTGATGATGTCCTGCGGGAAGCATTGGCGCCACAGTGCCAAGGCTTCCTCGTCCATCTCGGCGATGCCGAGATGGTGCTCCCGCCTCCGGTTGTTGCGACGATACTCGTTGGTGATAAACCGCGGTAGAGGCGCGAGCTCCTGTGCCCACTCTCACGTCGGCACATTGGGGAAGTTCAATGTTCTATGAGGCCACCGGAGGTGCCACGCCGCCGCGTCGTACCCGCGGGCAGCCTCGTTGTGGTGTCAAAATTGCCGAGGCCGAGGCGCATCCCACAGAACCAGATCTCGGCGAAGAAGCTGCCCGAGGGGCGTGTGCGGACGCCGCGGTATCCCCAAGTTTTCGTGTGACGCGGCGGCATGGTGGCACGGTGGCGGCAAGGCGAGAAGGAGCGGGGAGAGAGCGGTGGCAAGGCATAGAGCAGGGAGAGAGCAGTGGCAAGGCATAGAGCGGTGGGAGGGCGTTGGATTTTATAAAGCGCGCCGGATACTGCGCGTGGTCCTTTCCCGACGTCCCTGCTATCTCTACTCTCTTCTCTACTGCTATATTTATTTTATATTTTATATTTATCTCTACTTCTCTACTCTCTACTTTTTTTCTCTACTCTTACAGAAAATAGAGTTGGTGATGATGGTGTGCCTGCCACCCTGCAATATAGGTCGTTCGATTTATATCTGACAGATAGGAAGGAAACAATGGCAATTTTGCAAAAAGATACCCACACCCCTCTCTAGATTTGCAAATAAGGCCTTCCCTCATTCATCCTTTTCTCCCACAAGATAAACTACTCATACAGATGCATCTTGATGCGTGCAACGCATGGGAATCTTGCTAGTTCTAAAAAAATTTCCATCATTTGCCACACTACTAGTTGCAGATGAAAAACCTACCCAAGCACAGCGCGATACAGGAGCGACGCACAATTACAAGCTAATATTCTGTTGGATAATGGAGGCTATAACCAATTACTTTTACGGGAACAACAGCAACCATGAAATTTGAAGGGTAGGTATGAACAAAATTGGAACTGCACATGTACTGCTAAGTGATTCAATACACACATTACCAATCGAGGAGGAGAACGATGGTCGCGGCGGCTTCTGTGCAACATGGTCGGCAACGGGAGTCAGTTCATTGTCCACGACGGTGGTGCTTCTATGCTTGGCATCGGCCTTCGGGAAGCAGATCTGAGACCGTGGAAGACGGTGCCGGGGAAGAGGCTCCGTGTACGTCGACGATGGTGGACCGACTCCGGTGCGGCGTACGAGGTCGATGATGAGGCAGATGCGGTGCGGTAGACAAGTGCGCCAATGTAGAAGGGGAGGAGCATGAAGGCTGCGGTGCCATGGAGAAGTCTATTTTGCGGTGGGGATAGAAAATAGGGAGTATTCAGGAGTACTACTATGGGTGTTGAGGAGGGGTTGGCTGGGTAGGGTGAACCTAAAGTTACAAAAATAGCCCCCTACCAAGCGTCATCCGTAGGCCTGTTCTGAAGGCTATGAAGTTAACTTCCCACTACTCGAATCAGGGCCGCGGGAGATTTTCCCGTCAACCTCAAAATTTTGTGACACTGAACTCCAAGTGTGGCGTCTTGGGTGATTCGGCTAAGCAACTAGTGAGTAGTACTAGTAACTACTAGTACTCCCTCCATTTTTATTAACTCTGCATATTAGGTTTGGCCGAAGTCAAACTTCCTAAAGTTTGACCAAGTTTATAGAAAAATATAAACATTTACCATAACAAATATGTATGATGTGAAAGTACATTCAATAATGAATCTATTGGTATTTATTTGTTATTGTATATGTTAATATTTTTTATTATAAACTTTCTGAGAGTTTACAAAACTTGACTTTGACCTATGCTAATACGCGGAATTAAATAAAAACGGAGGGAGTACACATTTGTTTTCTTAGTTTGTAGTGAATTAATCATTTGTTGAAATTGTGAAATAAATATATTAGGCTACTGACTTTGAATGTAATGGTCTATACAATTCAATAGTTACAATCATTGTCGAATTCCAAGATGTATACGAGGTCTATAGTACTTCACAACATGCTCAAACTCTCATAATCCCAGTCAAATGAGAATCTTAATGCATTTCATAGTTATTACTTTGTAGGATGCAACAAAACCAACCATACTTTACATCATCCATTATAAAAGCAACATTTTGAACATATCCCAATGTGTGAATGAAACGTGCAGAGAGAGCTTGCGAAGATGGAGCAGATAGGGCGGGAAAGATTGTATGTATGTGGATGAGAGAGTAGGAGACAAACCTAACGAGACAGATAGAGAGAGAGAGAGATAGATAGATAGATAGATAGATAGATAGATAGATAGATAGATAGATAGATAGATAGAGAGAGAGAGAGAGAGAGAGGAAGAAGTTAGGTCTGTGAGAAAGATGGAGACATGTAATATACGTGAGATGCGTGTGCATCCGGATTCTGTACACGTGGAAGGAGAAGAGACAACAGGTTTTGATGAGAGAGCTGGAAAAACATGGACGAGAGGGGAAGGATCTCGTGGGTTGATGGATTGATAATTTTGTGCGGTGGAGAGAGGGATTGGTAATTTTGTGCGGGAGAGAGAGGGTGGGGGAGGAGTTAGTCAACCGTCGTCACATCATTCTGCTTCCAAATGGCCCCGCATTCTCTAGCGCAGTATGGTCACCGTATTCGATCTCGATGCCCTCTTTGAAGATTGAGGTGTTTTGAATGTTGGGGTGCACAAAAGCACAAGCGAGAGTGGTCGCCATATAACCTTGGATGGGGATGAATTATGTGCTCGGGGGGGGGGGGTGTCCGTGCTGTGCTCTGTGTGTGTGTGTGTGTGTGTGTGTGTGTGTTTGTGTGTGTGTGTGTGTGTGTGTGTGTGTGTGTGTGTTTGTGTGTGTGTGTGTGTGTGTGTGTGTGTGTGTCAGATATTGAGAGAAAACAAACCTAAGGATATAAATGTGTGTGTATGTGACGAAAAGCTACAGGCTAAACAGGGTATTCACGAAGAGATTGTGCGTGCGAGATAGAGAGTAATGTGCGGGCCTTGAGGTGGGCAGGGCCGGGTGAGGGTGTCAAAATGTGCGTGTTGATGCATGTGTTACATGCGATCATGCGAGGGACGAACGAATCGAGAGAGATGGTTGTTGTGTTACGGATGCTCCTCTCTCTCTCTCTCTCTCTCTCACACACACACACACACACACACACACACAAGTAAAATAGAAGACCGTTCTCTCATGTATACACAACGTATCGGCATCTGTCTATGTCTCACTCAAGCATGATCGTTTGCACATTCATACCTCTCTATGTCTCTATCACACGCACACCGTCTCCACATTGCCCTTCCGCCACAACACACTATGGACACATACACACGTTCTCTCTCAGTCACACACACACAAAATCAGTATTAAAAAAACTAGGGCGCACCTAAAACGTCCAAATCCAAATAAACATGAACTAGAGCTAAATTCAAATATATGGAAATATTGTAGCATCAAGAAATTTTCCAAGAAAAAAGTTGAGTAATATTCGGGGATTGTTTTCACACACACAAAAAGGATCGGTGGATGTCCTTCGAGCGCGACACGGTGACACACCGTTCGATCGACCGCGCGGCCGCGGTTCACACGCTTGCACAGGATTCCGTATCGTGGCTGTGGTAACTAATATAAGCGCTGCCTCAGTCTAATGTTTATGTGTACTAGTACGGTTTTCTTTTAAGTTTGACCAACCCTATATAAAACTAAACTAAGCTCCCATACGCGCACTCATTAATATGCCGCTGCCATATTGCGCATGCCGGCGCCCGCCTGCTCCGGCCAACAATTTCTCGCCCATCACCGTCGTGTCGCCGCCATCCCTGTGCCATGAAGCCGAAGGCTCGCCCGCTCACATCGTCTGCAGTCCCTCCTCGCGATGCCGCCGTGCTGCCAAGCACGTGAACAGCTGGTGGAGCCGCATCTATGCATGCTTCGTACAAAGAGGAGGACGAGCGCGTGCTCCAGCACGCCGACAAGGAGGAACAAGCGTGTCATTTCCGTCTCCGCCCGCGCGGAGGAGGCACGCATGGTGGCTGCCGCAGTGGAAGCCGGTCCCCCCGCGCCGAGCGCGCAAACCGGGTGCGGACGCGGAATCTACCTTCGAGACCTTGAATGCCACGTGGATCCTGCAATCTGAGGGAGCAATTTGGGTCAGCCGACTCTTGTGAGCCGTTGGATGCAACATGGATGGCTAGAAGGGCTTCTTCAACCTCTGAAATTGATGCACGGTTCATCTTCTCAGCCCGCTAGACGCCTAACCGCCTGCCGCCGCCGCCCCGCCCTCCCTTGAATCGCCTGCCACCGCCATGCTCCCCCCCAACCCCGCCATCCGTTTAACCCCCGGAACGATCCATTTTTTTCCGGCGAACTGCATTCCAGACCCAACACTCATAAGATAGATCATGGGAACCCTGCCACCCTAATATAGATACTGGGGTATCTTCTCTGCCGTCTTTTTCCTTCGCTCCATCAAACTTTTTTCACAAGTTGATTGACCCAAATTATACTACTAGTACAAATGTATTAAGTACAGTAGGAGCGAGCAGTAGTACCAAGTGCAAGAAGAACAGCAGTAAGACATAGTACTAGTAGTATTGTGCGTACTAAAGAGTTCAAATAACGAGAAAAAACATAAAGTTCAAATAACGAGAAAGAACATAAACATAGTTCTGCTGGGGGATCAGCACAACACACCCCTAAAAATAAACTAAGCAACTAGTTTGCTTGACCCTGCAGTAGAACCAGCATCAGCGATGGCACTGCCACCTATTCAGAGTCGGAGTCCACGTCCTCGACTTTGTCCTTGCCCCTCTTCCTCTTCCTCTTCGCCGACGCTTCTTTGCTTGAACCGGACACTGGGCTCTGCTTCTTCATCCAACCCTTGTAGATATAAAAACAAAGTTAGGCATCCATTGCTGCGTACAGGATGTGATCTTCATCTAATATCTTCGACTCCCATGCATGATGAAACTCGTGGTGAGGTTTCTTCAGTTTAGCGTACGAAGGATCAATCATGGCTGCTGCCAGGGTCAGCATTGAAGGCGGAGAGGAGGACACCAGGCTTACCTTCTGGAGATTGAAGGGCTGGCCTACAACAAGGCCTATCCGACCCAGGACATCACTGTTGTTCCTAAAGTCTACAGTAACAAATTTCACTCTTTCATCCTTGAGGAAGTTCTTAAAATCCTGGCACTCAACGTCGCCATGGCATATGTCGTAGACCAAGCACACGTTATGTGCGCAAACCTGGATCATGGCGGGTTTCTTCTTCTTCTCTGCCTCCTTTAGAATCTTCTCTCTTTCCAGGATTGTGGTGTACTCAACATCTAGCCCAGCAACACACTCATCCGTTGAACTATTGAACATGCGTAGGAAGCGAGCAAGGCATGCTTTCACCGTCACGGATCCACATGTGTGGATGACGATGAACTCATCGCTGGTGATGGCTCTAACCTGGTACTCAACTGCGACCATGGAGATTTGGGAGGCCATGGATTTTGGAGGAGGGTTAGGAGATGTTGAATTGGTGTAATGTGAAAGGACGAGACGACTGGGAGCAAACTGTTCTAAGGTACTGTACTAGTAGAAGACGGGGACGAGTAGGGCGTGCGAACAGCGTGGGGTTGCTGGCTTGCCCGGTGGATAAACGGTTGCAAGCCCCCAAAGAGTTCTTGAGAACTATGAGGGACCCACTAGATGTCATGTCTACTAGACCCATATCGTAGGCCTGACGGTATACCTTCTGCCTGTTTGCACGCCATGCCGGTGCATGGATGTAACTTCACTTAATTCCATCAACTGTCGCGCCTCCCTCGACCTTCGCCTCCCTCGTGCGGTCGCGCCCTTTGAGACTTTGACCGGCTATATATGAGTAATTTTTTTTGCCTACTCCGCATGCATGATACTCCCTCTGGTCCTCTTTACTTCCCTCAATCATTTGCAAAGTGTTTGACCAAATTTATACTGAAAATATCAATATCTACAATACTGATTATAATGAGTATAAGAACTACGTTTTATAATGAGTATAAAAATATTGATTTGAGATTGTGAATATTGATACATTTTTCTATAAGTTTGGTCAAAGTAGAGGTACATTGACTTCAAACAAAACTTAAATGCACAATGTAGACCAGTTCCTTCGTCCGTGCCATGTCCTATCTTTTCATCACAACAAGGTTAGCTATTAGAGTACTACTACCTCCCTTCTAGTTTAAAGGGCCCGATTCAAAATTTTCACCTACTTTTAGCAAGATAGAGGCGGTGGAATAGTTTTTGTAGTGTGCAAAAGTACTCAACTAATGATGTAGTTCTTCACAAAAAAATGTGTTTACCAATGCATGCATGAACACTAGTTACTCTAACCCCCCTCTCTTCTTTGATTCTTTGCCACATCACCATGTTTGCTATTCCCGTGTGCATGATACCAGCTAAGATACCACCATTATGGCCAGCCTTAATCATCACATTCAATAATTTAGTGCACCTTGAAATATGAACATGTGTGGGACGTGTATGTTTTTAATGACTCGAGACTATACCTAGCCCGACAGGCAAGATGACTTATTATGCACCATTCCCCATACCTGCAGGAAGCCCATTCGTCTCCAAATATTTTCCTCTCCATTTCTGGAAACAATATGCCTGCCAGACTCTCCTTCTCCCTCCGGCGGTCCCACCACTCCACCCCGTGTGGAAAAAATCTGCATGCATGACTCTCCTCCCCCACGCTCGTCCAATCCGTTGTGACCAGCAATATTTCCACCGTTCCCTCCTCCGTAATTTACTCCAACAAATATGCCCACGTAGATGTTACGTTAATCACGCAACATATCTTACGGACGCTGCTTCAGTTACTTAACTGCAGGTGCATTGGGTCACTGACATATGGGCCCAACAGGGGTCTGGCCCACATGTCAGTGATGCAACTGGACCTGCAGTTAAGTCAGTGCAGCTCAGTCCATATCTTACGTAGGTGTGCCATTGCTCGCTATAAATACTGCGCCTCCCACAGCATTCGGAAGAATGCTCACATTCATCGCAATCTCCTCCCCCTTCCTCTCACGTCGACCACCATGGCATCGCCCCTCCCAAGCCCTAGGCACCCCCCGCTGCACCGCGCGGATGGTCACGTGTCGCCATTCCATTCCTTGCCGCCACTAGTCGAGGAGGACGCGTCGGCATTCCACTACTCTCCGCGACGCGTCGTGGTGGAAGCATCGGCATTGCCAATCTCGCTAGCACGCGCGTCGGAGGACGCGTCGGCTCCCGGCTACGAGGAGAACGTTGTGCCGCCCGCTGAGTCCCCCAGCCTTGAGGAGCTTTGGAAAGAAATGGATGTCACCATGTGGGATGCTTTGCCGCCGGCAGAGCACGCCAAAATAGAGGTAGAGAAGAAGGCCGAGGAAGAGAAACGTGCCGCGGGGCAAGCTGCCTGGCAGGTCTATGTCGCGTTCGAGAGAGTCGGGCAATTGGCTCTTTGGCAGAAGGCTCGTGCAAGGGTCATGAGGATGGCGGAGGACGCCCGTGCCAAAGCTCTGAGTGTAGTCGGGCCCACGCGCCTCATCTACGCTTGGCGGTATGTGGACTGGGTGCGAGCTTCCAGCGAGGAGGAGTACCTGTTGGCGCCGGATCACCACACCAGTGAGATCGCGCTCGCCAGCCGGCAAGCCGCCCATCAGCATCTCGCGAGTTGCGAGGCTGAGGAAGAGGAGTCGTGTCGGCGCGCTGGGAAACGGCCGCGCACCAGGGCACTCGTGGCACGCCGCAAGCGCTCCTGCGAGCGCCATGGCTTTTAGTAGGAGTATAATTTAGTTTTGTAAGGTGATATCATTAGTTTTGGGACGCAAATGATAAATCCTGAATGTTCAGGAATTAGTAGCATCCTTAATTAAGTATGTAAGAGGGAAAGTTTGGAAACCTTTTGTATCTGTACGCATTTTGTAAGTACGTGCATATAGCACAAACATTACTATATACTATCGCACTACACATCTCTATCTATATATGCTTTCAGACTGTGCTACTCGCTCCGTCCAGGTGAATAAGTCATCTTTGGTTGTGCACTGTGACCAAGAAGGAGGGAATACTTTATACACCTAGACGGAGGGAGTACTACTATTACTTATGTACGTGCAAATGCACATTTTAACATTACGATGCGGTTTTTGTAAAAGTAGAAAAACAACACTAGTCAAGCTTGTGAAACGGTTCAATGCAAAACAAATGCAAAAATGCTCGTTTGATTGTTTACTTTTAGCTTCCTTCTCTGTGGTTATTTCTCTGTCGTACTTTGTACGGAGTATCTCACTGGTCGGAAGGTATGCAAATTCCCAAACCGCTTCCTACACCCTGTATCGAATTTTTTGCCTAACAAGTTGTGCCATGCAATTGGAATTCCAACTTGAGTACTAGTACTACTAGTAGGATTACCAGGGGCCAGTTTGTTTAGGCTTCTAGATTAGTAGTAATCCCATTACTACTAGCTCCGTCCTGGTTTGTGTGTCCCCATTGTAATCTATGTCAAATTTTGATCATAAACTTAACTAATGAAATTTTTGTGCATGTCACATGCACTAACATTTTATCAGTTAAATCTTTGGTCAAAATTTGCCACAAATTACAATGGTGACGAATAAACCAGGACGGAGGTACTAGTAGTAGTTTAGAAGCCCAAATAAATGAGTGAGGCGCCTTAATGTTACTCTCCACTATGACTAGTCTTATGGGAAAAGTTGGGGAAGAGACGGCTTATTTTTTAAGCCGCCAAAAGAACTGGCCCTGGGAGTAGTAGCTAGGGATACTAGGAGTAGCAGCTAGGGATTGAGTGTGCGAGATGAACCGGAGAAAGCAAATGCAGAGAGATAAAATGCAAAAAAGAGGGAGGGATGTGATGGTTGCTTGTCTGTTTATTTTACCAGGTCACTTATTACTGGCAGTGGTTGGGTTTGGTGATATGACGGCTTTACTGCCGCACCACGAGCGGGGTGAGACTCCCGTGCAGCGCTGCCCTCTAGACTTGTACTACATCGGTCGTGGTTTATTAGTCCCCCGTTGAATTTGACTGAAGATTGAACTGACAAAATGTTAGTGCGTGTCAACAGAAACTATATCGTTGGATTCGTATTTGAACATTGTTTTCAATGATATAATTTTAGGTGACATGCATCAGCATTTATCGTACTATATATAATGTTTGTTCAAATTTTGGTTGTACTAATCTATAGTAAGTTGCTCGTGCGTTGCACGGAAGAGTGAAATGCATTGATCGGGGAGTTGTTATTTTGACCAAAGGATGTGGGGGTCATCTCATGCGTAACGAGTATCGATAGGTTTATTCGGATATTATTTCATCTCTAAAGCTCACAAACATCCAGGTGAAATAGATAAAAAGGTATATTTTGCAAACAAAAGCGTTCAACTATTCAACCTGCATCCAAAACTTGTGAAGAAATAATACTTATTGTGCTTTGCAAGAAATGATCTTTAAGAATTAGTTTTCGAGTATCGATTGTTATACATGTTGGCTATAGATGACATGGCACTTTCTTATAGTCAACAGTTGGCTATACTGTTAAGTACTAACCATGCCCTTATACACCTAGACGGAGGATTAAATCAGGATGACTTGGAAGGGGTAGAGGAGATGTAAGAAATGGTTCATAGTAAGTCTTTCACCAGTACTGTAGTAAAAATTCATACATGAAAGATTCTAGACTAAACCATAAACGGATACACTTTTATTCATGTGTGATACTCCAATAGAGCAAGATCATGCGTGCAAATCTCCACATGCTTAAACAGCGGATTACATTGAGTGAAGACTAATGATCAACATTTAACTTGATAATGCATATGTCCAGGTGAACCTCCTTGGAGTCCCGTGCACCACGTTGCGGGGGGAAATCATACCATGCGTCTCCCATGTCCACATCGGCGGGAAGGTCCCAGCTCGGGAGAGTCCAGGTCAGCTTCCTATAGCTAGTGTCACCGCTCACGTAGCTCGGAGGGGTAGTAACAATGAGCATGCACCCGTACATCGGCCTCGTGTCAGTGTCAGCGTCAGCGGCGTCGCCCCTGACACACACTACAGAGATGGGGCGGCGGCCTACGCAGGCCTCGCTGGTGCCCATGATCAAGAGGAAGACATTGTCGTCCTCCTCTGAGACTAGCAGGCGGCAGGGATCCTCCAGCGACTCCGGCACGGTGAACGGGTAGCATGTGTCGTACTTGATGTTCTCCGCCAAGGGCCAGTAGTGACCGCTGCACGCATCCGTGAGGTGATGCACGATGTCCGCCGGCGAGCCCCAAAACGGTATCGGACACTCATAGCAGTAGACGAAGGGCTCCTTGGAGGCATCGACCAGGCCGTCCATGAAACAGGAGTGGCTGTAGGGGACGTTGCACCAGTTGAATATATGAGCAAGTTACTATGAGATTTAATCTGAATAAGCACAAAATAAATCATGAGGGCTATAAAAGAGATTAAACTAATCATGTGGACTAGCATAGTAGATGAACAGATAAAATCTAGTAGGATACAGAGTACAAACATGAATTCTACCATAATTTCAAACAGGAAGGACAGAAACACATACGGTGCAACGGGAGCAGCACCGTTGGCATTGAGGTTGTCGCCCATGTCATTGAGGAAGAGGTTGCCGAGGTCGGGGAAGAAGTCGTCGTCGGTGAAGTCATTGCTGCCAGCAGTCGCGAGAGTGCGCTCCTAAAATTTCAACAGCGCCCGCCGAGTGGAGCGCAGGAGGGAGTGGCTATAGGGGACGTTGCGGCCGCCGAGTGGAGCGCGGGAGTAGCACATGAAGCACTAGATGGTGCTCCTCCCTAAGTCTCTATCTTTACTCTTATCTCTGTCTCTACTACTCTTATTTGTTTTTTTTAACAAATCGAATAGTACTGCGCTGTCCGCTGCATGCCCGGATGAACACGTCTCCTTGCCTCCATCATCACCAACTGAGTCTTTTGTAGGAGTAGGAGTAGAGAAAAAACCGAGTTGGTGATGATGGTGTGTCGTGCAATGCACGGGCATCTTGCTAATTTTTTTTGCATATAATTCCAAACACCACGTAGACACGGTCTTTGACCATTTTACAACTATGTTAGTATAATTGTTAGCGGTCAGCCGGTGCAAGTTATAGCCCCAAGTGTTTTAACCTTTTTTAAAATGATATCTGGCGATTGTTCGGCACGAGCTCAATCCTGGCGAATCCCACGTAACTGTCAGATTTCCATCCGACGGTGGCCTGTTTTTAAGCCATAATATTTGACAAAACCGCCCCCCTTACACATGTACTGTATCTGCGTCGCGGGCGTTTGCAACTGCCATGTCTCCCAGCGAACGTTTGCTGGGGATTGGAGTTAGCACCAATGGCGGTTCGTAGTCGTTCCACGCTCGGGCATTGAAGTTTGTACATATTTTAGATAAGAATATACTACTCCTTCGGTGCTAGTAGTAGAGCAGAGTCCTACTCCACTACTACTCTACTCAAGCAAGTTAGGGCATAGTAGTAGGTACTGTAGGGAGTACCAGTACTATGATCACTCAAGCAAGTTGTCTGACTTTAGTATGACCCTACGCTACAGGTATGTGTCTCGTAAGTCAAGCGGCGTGCTGTAGTCATCATCACCTATCCACTTCCCGCAGCACATATTCGCTTATCCATCTTTGTCCGCACATAATCTCGTCCAATCTTCCATCTCCACTAAGGCGGCTCCCCCCTCGTCTGAAACCCAAGCACTAACAAGGGCAGAACCGAGCAGCGTCCGCCGAAAGAGTGGCTGGAATTTGCTCCCCACAGAGGTAATCAAGCTCATTGTTTTCTGTGTGGACAATCTCAGTACCATGCCGCTCGCCACGTGCTCGTCGGGGCTGTACCGTTTACTCAAAGCCCTCAGGTTGGAGCTTTTTAAGCCAGCACCTTCCTTGCTGATGCCGCCCGATCTTCATAAATGGCGTTTCATGCGGCATAACGATCGTAGGGTGGTGAGCATCAACCCCCTTGACTGCGATCCAATCCCCATCACCCTCAACTACATTAACGGTATGTACTGGGTCAGCATGAACATGTCTTGGATGGTCCTCATCGACGGTCGTGGCAGCTAGATGCTCGTGGAGGTATACACCCGGTAGTTGATCCCCCTTCCTTCGATTAACACTGCACTACTTTGGCACCGCGGCCCAGAATACTCGGAATCTTATAGTAGCGAACATGATACCAAGTTTGATTTGCTCAAGGTTGTAATCTGCCAAGTGCCCACAAGATATGTGAATTATAAAGACTTTAGGCTAATTGCATTCTTCAACCGCGGTCTCGCCTATCTGACAGGTCATTGTGGTAAGTGCATAAATCTACACATCCATCGCAGGATCATGCATCCTCCATGGTTCTCTGATGCCATTGAACACAAGGGCTTCATTTACTCTGTCGACTCCTTCTATGGTTGGACGTATTGCTGGCCTACTCCAGTCATCGCTACAAACGGTTGTTACAACAGTATGTTACTTTCCTATGATACCATGATGGCTTGCTTGTATCACTGTCAACATTTCCTGAAAAAATATTCATGCTGATAACATGCCGTTCTTAAGATTGACTACATTAAGAGCCCTTTTTTATTTGACTCCAACTTGATATGATGTTGTAGTCCGCCTGGTGTCCCTACCCTTCCTAATCCTAGAACCTTTCAAAGAAAAGCGGCATGGCAGTTGCAAGTGGTTCCTGGCTCGACCAGATGACGGTGAACGATTGATGATCGTTCGCACGTACCGGACATGTGGTTTCGCGGAATACAATCAAAGTCACTGCAAGGTCTTTGAGCAGGATCCCAACTTCTCTGGGCCTTCAGGAATTTTTGACTGGAGGCTAGTAAGTAGCCTTGGTACACACTCTCTGTTTGTCGTACTGAATTATCCGATTAACCAGGAGATAACCGACAGCAAGGATCATGATGTCAGCGCGGTTTCGTTCATCAGGAAAAACTGTGTGTACACAGCGTACCATGCGTCTTTGCATGCACCATACCCTGATATATGCCACCATGCTCTGCAGCTCAAACTAGGAGAGAAGGTCGCAAGTATCATACTTTGACCTGCTAGCTGGAGTTTCCTCCGTCAGCCACCCATCTGGTTCAAGCCGTCAGCCAATCTCCATAGCTTAATGAATAGTAACGTCTAGCTGAGCTAGTTAGTTAGATGCGTACACTTGGTGTAGTAGGATCTTTATTTAGTTTGATGCATACACTTGTTTTTTTGGTAGCCCTTTTGTAATGATGGCTGGTGTTTGGTTTGGAAGAGAGAGCTGCGTCTTTACTCTTCTGGCCTGCTTACTGCTTCTATTGCACCCCCAGCCTAGTTGTTGCTACTGCTATTTTCAATGTACAATCAGTAGTATATTTCGTCTGTTGGTTGAATAAATGTGTTGTTAGAACGACAAACACAATGCTTTGGAAGTCGTTGCACGGTCCGATCATTTAGTGCCCCGTACCGTACGTAGCGCATACTATTTTTCGTACTGAACACATTTTCCACTTGTTGATAACATGCAGCCCACTGATGAAGGCCCAATAGAGGAGCCCATAATTAACTGGAAGGGAGGCTCTCACATGAATCCGGCCCAGGTACATGCTCATGGTCCCCTAAACATAAATAAGTAGATAAATAAATAAAGCTAAATGCTCATGCACCAGTTCTTTAAATTCACGATTTAACAAGAAGATATTATTTCCTACGATAGTGTCGTTACATTGAGTCGATATTATTCTTAGGCAAAGATAGCGACCAGTCTTCTTTCTCCCAGCATTTTCTTCCTGCAACCAGCAGACCCCATGCAAATCATAGTCAACATCGTAAATAGTTCTGGTCCATTTTTATTTTTCAATAAGAATGTCCAACCCAGCCCAGCACATTGGCGACAGCACTTTATCCTCCGCCTTGGTGCGCTCACCACGGCGCCGCCGTCTGGCCCTGTCAACATAGTTTTTTTTAAACGGCCCCTGTCAACATAGTGAATCGGGAGAGGACTGTAGTTGTGAGTATGACAGTACGGACCCACCAGGTCCACTCCCGAACACAAGCAAGCGCCTCTTTTACTACTCAAATGCACGCCTTGTTTTTTTACTCTAATCCACCATGCTGATATCTGGGACCCACATCATTTTCAAAGTATAGTCAATTAATGACAGAATTGCACAACTTTTTTTTGAGTAGTAATTCGGAGGAGCAGGCTATAAACTGGATTCTCTGTGGCCCGTCTAATAACATGACCAGCCCAACAGTTTTTTCTTTTCGAAAATAGGTAGCCCAGTATTTCTTTTTGAAGAATACCCAAGCTAGGCCTATTTGTTTTCTCCGACTTACTGGGCTGCAAATCTTTCAAGACGAGGAGGGATGTATTCCGGCCTGGCCAAAGAGAGTATGGTCAATGTCTGTTAAAAGTAATATCAAAGGGGTTGAAAATTCCAAAAAAAATTATAGCAAATGGGATATTAGTTTATTTTTTTTGTTCTTGTTCTTTACTGATATTTTATACTCCCTCCGTCCCAAAATTCTTGTCTTAGATTAGTCTAGATACGGATGTATCTAATACCAAAACGCGACTTGATACATCCGTATTTAGACAAATCTAAGACAAGAATTTTGGGATGGAGGGAGTATTTCATTGGATTTAACACGACATAGTACTAATTTATTTTTAAATTTTTTTAGTATGGCTACAAATTTTTGGATTAAGAATATTTTGTTCCCCAGCAAAAATTTGTGAATTTTCAAAATTGCGCACATATTTAGTTAAATTTTTTAACCTTGGTACTGACCAGAAAATGGGCAACAATTCTAAAAATGGAAAATGGGCTGCAATAAATTCCATATGAATTAGAAAATAAGTAAAAATTATAAAAATAATAGCAAATGGGCTGTACACGTCACAGATTTCGAGGTTGACTTTTTTACGCAAGGCTTTGTCAATCAACACACGATTCTAGCAGCAGTGACTATTGGACGTCCATCCAACAGCCGACGAGCTTCTTCAACCTATGATCTTCCTGCTCCAGCCGCCTAAACTAGCGCCGATGGGACTGCCTGCTCCCTCCTCTTGTGGCCCGCTGTGATGCCGCGTAGGCTTCACCGGCCGACGCAATCAACTGCCTCCTTATTACGTGAAAAAAATGATTCCTCCAACTGACATCTGGGGCGCACCGGTTGGGAGGCTGACCTGTGGGCCTACTAAGTTGACACGTACGCATGGCTTGTCAACTTAGTCAACAAACGATTCTAGCAGCAGTAACCATTGGATTTGAATCAAACTGTCCTGCTGCTTCTTCAATCGCTACTCTTCTTGCACCAGCCGCCCAAACTAGCACCGACGAGACCGCCTGCTCCTACCTGCAGTGGCCGGCTGTGGTACCGTTGAGGCCTCACCGTCCCCTTCTACTCCCACCGCTAGCCAGGCCCTGCGGCGACGACAGCCTCACACCGCAGCCGAACCAGCGAACCCTCGTACTCCTCTCCACGTGGGCATCCACTGCCTCGTCTTCCCCGACTCTGTGTCGCCCCCTTCCTAGGCCTCGCCGTCGTCCACCGCCCTGGTGCTCTCGGCGAGGCATGGTCAACGTGGTCAAGGAACGACTTCCATCGAACGTGGACTGTATGTGGAGAGGCTGACAGCTGGGTCCACGGCCGCACACAAAGAAATGCCTCCTTATTACATGCAAAATAATAATTCCTCCAGCTGACAACTGGGACCCACCGGAAGGGCCTCTGTATTTCATGAAAAAAACGTTCCCCCCACTGACAGGTCAGACCCACCAGCTATATCTTCACACGCAAGGAACTGCCTCCTTATTACGGACAAAAAAATGAATACCCCCTACTAGCTGGGACCCAGCATAGTGGGATGCTGACTTGTGAGCTTACTAAGTTGACGGGGACGGAAGGTTTTGTTAACTTAGTCAATATAAATGATACTAGCTCCAGTGACCATACGATGTCCATCCAACGACCGTAGTGCTTCTTCAACCTCTGGTCTTCTTGCTCCAGCCGCCCAAAGCAGCGCCGGTCATGCCGCCTGCTCCTGCCTCCCGTGGCCGGATGTGCTACCGCGGAGGCCTCACCGCCCCCTACTACTCCCACCGCTGGCCAGGCCATCCCTCCACCCACCCACACCCCCTATTATTCTATGGTGACGGCAGCCTCACACCGAAGCCGAACCAGTGAACCCTCGTACTCCTCCCCGTGTGGGCATCCACTACCACGTCTTCCCCGGCTCCACGTCGTCCCCTTCCTAGGCCTCATCATCGTCCACCGCCCTGGTGCTCTCGGCACGGCGTGGTCAACGTGGTCAAGGAATGACTTCCATCGGACGTGCACTGTACATGGAGAGGCTGACAGCTGGGTCCACGGCCGCAGTAAGGAAGTGCCTCCTTATTACGTGGAAAATAATGATTCCTCAACCTGACAACAGGGTCCCACCAGACGGGCCACCGTATTTCATGAAAAAAATGTTTCCCCCCTAACTGCTCAAAGGAAGTGCGTCCATATTATGGGCAAAAAATTGATTCGCCCCCTGATCTTTGGGACCCACCAGCTGCATCTTCGCACACAAGGAAGTGCCTGCCAGTCAGGACCCACCTGGTCGAAGCATACGTAGCGTTGTCATTCTGGTCGCGAATGTGTACATACATACTGGTCGATGTAGAGGCGCGCACGTGTCGTAGTAAAGGTGCGCATGTAGCATCTACACGTACGTACAGCGGCCAGGGTGCCATAAAGAAAATACGGCCACGTACGTACATACGGGCATGGCTCGAACGCCTACTCGCGCATACGTACGGCCAGGGCTCGTGTACATGGCTGGGTCAAAACGGAGAAACTGCGTCGTCGTCATGTTCATGGGGAGCCAACCGGCTGGGTCGGAACGGAATGCATCGTCGTGTTCATCAGGAAGACTTCGACGGAACAGCCGATGGAAACGAGGCCTGGCATACCGAAGAATGGAGGAAACGGCCTTGTGTTCGATTGGCCACGGTTGTAACGGGATCCTGTTCATCGGGAGGGGTCTGGCGTACCGCAAAACGGAGGAAACAGACTTCTGTTGGACCTCCTACAGTCGACACAGGGTCCTGTTGATCAGGAAGGGTGTGGCGTACCGCAAAACAGAGGAAACGGACTTGTGTTGGAGCCCTACGGTCGAAACGAGGGTCCTGTTCATTGGGAGGGGTGTGGCGTACCGTAAAACGGGACTCCACGGGATACTGTTCATCTCCACCGTCGACCTCCTCGAGCCTCCACGGGCTACTGTTCGTCCACCGTCGACCTCCTCCAGCCTCCACCTGTGACTGTTCATCCACGGGCTCCTGTTCATCCAGCCTCCACCGCACGCTACTGCACCGGCTACTATTCAACCAGCCCTCTCCACGGGGTCCTGCTCAACCACCCCTCCACGGGCTACTGTTCATCCAACCCTCGACCGGCTACTGTTCAACCGGCCCTCCACGGGGTTGTCCTGTTCATCCAGCCCTCCACGGGGTCCTGTTCATCCAGCCCTCCATGGGGTCCTGTTCATTGGGTCCTTTTCATCCAGAGGCAACACCACGGGGTCCTGTTCATCCACCCCCACCGGGAACTGTTCATCCAACCCCGCCCCCCTCAACAACGCTCACTGTTCATCAAGGGAAGGAGGCAGCAGGGTTCGATCAGCTTTAGTTAGCAGTAGTAGCGAAGGAATCACTCGGGTTCAGTAACGTAACTAGTGCAATCGCTCGGGTTCAGTTAGAGCCCAACGCCTTGCTCGGGTTCAGTTAGAGCCCAACGCCTCGCACACGTGCGTACGTGTACGAGAGAAACGCGCATCGCTCGGCCCCCGACCACCCACCGTAACCGGGAACTCCCCAAAATTTTCCTCGCCCTTGCTTCTACCACGGTTTTTTACGTCATGGACGACCCAAAGAATGCCATGCAGCTGCGTCTCCGGCCCACCCAGGATGAAAAGCCCATTTTCTATCATGATTTTTTGTCATAGAAGTAGGAGCGCACAACATCTATGATGACACCGGGTTTTGTCACAATTATCATCATAGAAGTGTCATAAGTATGACAGAAAAAAAAATTGTTCGGCCCAAAATGTCACGGATGTGTCTTTTTTTTTGTAGTGATATATGATGGCTAATTAAACAGGATAGCATGACATAATTTCACATGTATGACGGCTAACTAAACAGAATAGAATGACATATGTCAAATTATGATGACTATGTAAATAGGATGACCTGATATAACTATATGATGTGTCTATTAAAGTGCTTGGCATAACATAAATCACAAACATGTCGTCGATGGAAACATGATAACATGATATAATTCACGGATAAAATGATATAATTCAAAAATATGATGACTATGTAAACAGGATGAGATGATATAACTATATTATGTCTTTAGAAAATGGGTTTGCATGCCATAATTCAGATACATGCTGTCTATGTAAACATCATGGCATGATATGAGTAATATAACCCTGCCAAGTTTGAGCATACACCTCAGGGGGATAATAGGACTGGTCATCTGCCTCTGAATCCTCCTCTGAAGAGCTATCTGTAACCAACAAGATATCTGCTTCAGCAGGTAGCATTGTCTGCTGTGAAGACCTTGTTTTCACTCCAGATTTCTCCATCACCAATTCAAATGGCTGATGCACAGGAAGAGCAGTTGAATATACAGACATTGTCGACAAATGCAATGAGAAATACAAAAAAGGACGGCATGATATAATTCACATACATGACGCTTGGCATTGCATAATTCACATATATAATGCCTTGCAACAATATAGCATTGCATAATTCACATATATAATGTCTTGCAATAAGATGGCATTGCATAATTCACATATATGGTAATTAGACACTAAACATGCAAGATACCATACGCACGATATGAGCAACATAACCCTGCCAAGTTAGAGCATGCACCTCGGGGGGGGGTGATAGGACTGGTCATCTGTCTCTAAATCCTCTTCTAAGGAGTTAGCCATAACTAGCAAGACATGCGCTTCGTCAGATAGCATTGTCTGCTCTGAAGACCTGGTTTCCACTCCAGATTTTTCCATGACCGTGCCGAATGGCTGATGCACAGGAAGAGTAATTGAATGTACTGAAATTGTTGACAAATTTAACACGTAATAAAAAATGATGGCATGATATAATTCACATATAAGATGAATGGCTAACCAGGGCGGCATTGCAAAATTCACATATATGATGCCTGGCTAAACAAGATGGTATTGCATGATTCACATATACGATAAAGAAACTAAACAGATGGCATTGACACAAAGCATGTGTAAACTAAGTAGATGATATATTCTATGTATACAGTAAGCAATGCAAGGCACCATATGCATGATATTACCAACATCAGCATGCCAAGTAAGAGCGAAGACCTCAGGGGGTAAATAGGAGTGGTCTTCTCCCTCTGAATCCCCCTTGGAACAGTTATCTTCCTCTTGATTACGACTGCGCCCACCATGGAGCGACGTCTGCATGAAATTTTATTGCCACGCAAGGCTCGTCTCTTTTGCTCTACATGTTCAGTTCCATTGTGTACAATAACTGACATGCATAGGAATAAAACATAGTGAGATTATGTAAGGAGTGCATGCACATATTCAGAGTGATGGTAGCAAACTGTGGATAGACCCAAAACCACTGATAGCAGGCAGATAATAGCTTGAGTTAAAAAATACAGATAATGGATCCTTTAATGTTTGTTTGCACCCAACATGAAACTCATAGTAGACACCCGAGATTAACCAGATAGTAGATAGATAGTACTGATTACTGCCCCAATATGTACCCCACAACCATTTAAAAACTCAAGTTTCAGCATTAGTTTGGACCTGACTCGGAGTCTAATAGGTGAACATGACGATAAAGTAGCATGCAATCATATTAAGTGATGCATAACATAAGTAGACACGAAAGAGTGCGGCCTCTCTTGCGGACCTGTGTAGTCCTCAAGGTCATTTGCTCAGTTGATGATGGTAATGCAGTTGTCGTGGCTGTCGACGGTGGGGAAGAAGATCTGAGGCGGCGAAACACAGTCTGGAGAGCGGATCCCTGCTGTGGTGAACCCTTTCGTCGTTGGAGCAGCTGAGCTGGGGTGGAACACAGCGCAGCAGGAGCAGGACAAACCACACAAGGTTTTCTTTGACACATATCTATAACAAAATTAATTGTGTAAGGGCTTGTCTAAATAGGATTCTAACAATGCAGGGATAGGAAATAGACATGAATAGGATAGGAATGCACATGCAAAACAGAGAATTTAAAAACACAGGATTTCTACCAATCTGGGTGTTTGATTCACAAGAATTGGAAGATCATAGGATGCAAAGAAGCATGGTGAGATTAAGTCAAACCACAAGAAAATGTACGGTTATAATGCTATTATGCTACTATCTCTTAGTCTTGTGCTTCATGAATAGGAATTTGAAAAGGAGGACAAGTGGAAATTAAAATTCCTACGGGTTTTCTTTCAAGGAGACACTAAAGGAACAAATCCTACAGTTTTCCTTTGCTCCATTCCTTTGAACCAAATTCATGAATAGTAGTACCGTAGGAAACTTTCCAATTCCTATGTTTTTCCTTCACTTTTTGTTTCAAGCACTAGCGATTCTAGTAGGCAGGCTTGAGCAAGGAAAGGCCTACACTAAAAAAATGTTTTTGTGCTACTTCTATTACTTTGGACCCAGGCCACTGCCCTACTAACTCAACTCCCAGGTCCATCGACAAATGCACAGCTCAAAGGCGTAGAGATAAATAATGATGGCGTTCAAGAGAGTCCATCACGGATAGCTAAGTTGCCTGGTACCTCACTGCTTGTCATATAGTAGGATAAAATAATCGTATTTCACGTTACTGCGTGTGCTCAGTGGACAATATATATAACATGTAGAGTAAAAAAGAGATGCAACAAGTGTACAACCTCTTTGGCGAAGCCATGTCGATATCAGCATGATTGGGTTGGTCGGTGAGGATGCTCCGGCTGACTTGGCTATCGGAGGAGGGGAAGAAGATCTTAGGCGTCTGGAGATGGAGCCCGGGGTACTGCTCCACTATGATGGAGGGTTTCGTCGTTGGAGCAGCTCCGGTGAGTTGTACGATGCCGAGGCTGAAGCAGGACAAGATAGACAATGTTAACCTAAGTGGAATTCTAATAGCGTCTCCAATAGATGATGTAAACTACATAACCACAAAGTGTTAGATGTAAAATACATTAGCAACTCATCTCTGAAGTTAACTGTCGAAACTGAATTTAACTGTCGAAACTGAACTAAACTGTCAAAACTGAATTTTGCTGTCGATACTGAATTTAACTGTCGAAACTGAACACACTAGTAACAGAAAAGCAGTAGCAGCAGCAGCGCGTGCAAGAGCCAGGGCAGCTGGTCGTGTAGCAGCATCAAGTAAGGCTACACATCAGTTGACTGACTTTTTCATCTCTAGTCAGGCAATTTTCCAGCCATTGGATACGAAATCAAGGGCCTACAGTTCATCTTCAACCTCCACACCCCTGAGCTGCCAGCCACCACCGGCCAAACAGCTGCCCCCTCCCCCCCCCACCCCCCGCCGCCCGCGGACGGCGGTTCGCCGCCCTGCCCGCCCCGAAACCACTCCCTACCGCCGGACCGCCGCCGCCCCAGCCATCCCTCTAGGCCCCCTCGTGCCGAGCTTTTTCTTCAATGATCCCCATGCCACCGCCCCACCACTGCCGGCAACCACCGCCCCCACCCTGAACTCTAAGATAGATAGTGGGGTACCACTCCGGCGAGCCCCCCTCCCTGCTGCGGCTGGTTCTTCCTTAACTCCGGCGAGGCCCCCACCCCCTGAAAATCGACTGACCCAAAGTCGATTCAGTCGACTGAAGTGTAGCTAAATCGGAGCAACATCGAAAGCAAGAGCAAGAGCGAGAGCAGCAGCGCGAGCGAGAGCTGAAGCAGCAGCAGCTCCTACTGATGTGGACGTCGCCGCCAAGGGAGCGACGTCATGGAGGAAGTGGCCGACAATGCCGCCGTGGATGGAGCCACGCCATGTAGGCTCGGGTCCGAGCGCTGGCAGCACCGCAAGATCGAATCAAGAAGAAAATGTGGCGATTAGTGTACAACCTCTGTCGTGGCGCCGATTAGGCCGCAACTTCATACGAGGAAACAATGATGATGCTGCTCTTCTGGTGGTGCAGGTGAAGACGGCGGTGTGGGAATGGAGGTGGCGCGAAAGACGAGGGGAACATCGGGGCAGCTCCTTGGAGGTGGAGGACGGGGTGCTGAACAGGCGAACAATGAGATCGACGACGGATCCTCATCCGGTACGGTGGATGAGGGATGTCGAGGTGTTGCTGTGGACGACGTCGTCGGGGAAGAGGCTCCGGCTGGGTGGCAAACGGAGGAGGGTGTGGGGCTTCGCGGTTTTTGCGGCCTTGGTGTATGAATGGGTGGGCGAACGAGATGGGAGTGGGGAACCATGGCTTAGGGACGCACATGTCCGAAATGTGGGGTAAGTTACAAAAGTACCCCCACCGATTTGAGCTTGGCGGCTCTTTCGGTTCAGGGGTATCACGGGCATTTCACGTGTCGGGATTTCATAGGAGGTGGGAGTTTTCACATGCGTTTTAATTTTGGAATAGCTAGGCGTGGGTTGAGATGGGGGGAGTTGTCGGAGCACAATGAGACAAAGATATATCTTCAATATTTTGGGGTAACAAGGCGGGGGTTGAAGAGGCGGGAGTTTTGTAGCACGATAGACAGAGACGCTAGCTTGAAATTTTGGCATAACAAGGCTCGGCTTGAAATTTCAGGAGAACAAGCTTAATGTGCACCCAAAAAAAGACAATTCTCACCTCATCACTAGAGAGAGCCATGTCTCATTTTACTATATTACTAGAAATGCATTCAAATACAACAAAAAAACTAAAAAAATCGGGACAACAAACATAACGTGTACAGTACCAGAACAATTTGCACTTCCCTCAACAATAAAAAAACAATGTGTTGTCTAGCATATGGACTAAATTTGAGTACATTTTCCCTGTTTAATGGGATTGTACTCGGGTTAGTTATGCAACCATCTAAATATTATCTTCCCAACACATGACATGAATATAGGAGAAGTAAATTCCTATAGAAATACGAACTACATGTACATACGATCTCAAATTGAAATATATGTCTCCATTTTATGTTGAATTCAAATCATAGTAAATGTATGCTCTACCTAGATGTTCGGAATCTAAACCATGTATGATATACTACAACATACAATGTGTTTAACACGCACAACACACACACACACACACACACACACACATACACACACATACAAACACCATTTAGACTAGTAAGATACACGTGCATTGGACGCATGAGATTTGGCAACCAAATTATGAATAAATACCACATTATAGCATGTAAGCTTTGAGTCATATATGCATGATGTACATGTTCGTTTAATTCTTATAGTTCATTTCATTCAAAATCATCTAGTTTTTATCAGAAAGCTAATCTATTTTAAGATTCATGGAATTGTGCATTGTAAGGCATAAAGTAAAAATAAATCATGGCAAATCATGTAGAAAAACATTTGGGCCATTCTGATACGAAAGATTCTAGAACAAAGAAGAAGTGCTTATGTTTTGAGGTTTGTGCATTATGCTTAAGTTCAACCATGGAGTCTTCTAGATTGTACATGTGGCAAAATCTGGTGGAATCTAGATGATATCCAATGGCCAGTAGTGCTCAAATTTGCCATCTCTGCACCATCGGATTGGCCTCATCCAACGACCATCTTTCGAAGTTAAAGTTATCCGCACACTAGATAAAAATATAACATAATATATATAGGGGTATAGATATAGATATGTGATGCGAGAGCCACCCATCATCTCCAATTAGAATAGTGTGTCCATGCACGGATGCAATGTGGCCAAAGGATGTCTGCCATCGGTATCTCAAATTCAAATCAGTTTGACCTTGTTCAATGTGTATACAGTACAACATCATCGTTTCCAAACCACACCGCGCATATCTCCATTATATTCATGCTTCATGGGTTTCAAATATCATGATCTCTTATTCAAATATTTGAATTCAACTTCACATTGATTATGACCTCACCTAGTCTTTTACACCCACACAATCGTCTTCTCTTTATAATTGTACCACTAACTTTCTCTCGTGCATGCATGCAGACACACTACCAGTCGACATTATCCATCACACACATGTAATCTTTTTCTTCAGGTTGGTCTCCCATGCAGGCACACACACACCTCCCCCTCTCCATCATATCGGGCATTCTTTATCTCTCATGTGCATGCGCAATGATCGATGTTCCTCTATGTGTGTGTATATATAGCTAGGTCTTTCACAGTTTTCCACACAAACTGATCAATCTATATATCTAGTGAGGTCTCACCCTCTTTCCCACGTTCACATCGATCAATCTATACCTACCTATATAGGATTACATAGCTAATACACCTACATTAATTATATATCCAACGCCCCCCTCTCATCATCCATGCATTCCGCTTCATCTCTCAGACGCGCACAGTGGCGAAGACAGGGGAGCAAGGGCCCTGCCCCCCCACCAAACATCACTATATATCGAGGCTAATATGAATGTGATCATTAGAAAATTGCTGGTAAAATGGTTTAAGTTGATGAATTGGCCCTCCTCGTAAAGTATTAGAAATGCTTGGCCCCCTAGCTCATTTATTTTTCATGGCTCCGCCACTGCGCGCAATAGCGGATGTTCTCTCCCCCTCTCTTTAAATATCGATCTCACACTTGTGCACTCCTTCATAGTATCCTTCCAGTTGGCCCCTCGCACCATCTTCTAGCCCCCCAAAGGATTTTTCCACATGTACAATTTAGCAGACTCCATGGTTGAACTTAAGCATAATGCACAAACCTCAAAACACAAGTGCTTCTCCTTTGTTCTAGAATCTTCTGTATCATAACTGCCCAAACTTTTTTTTTCTAGTTGAATTGCCATTATTTGTTTTTACTTTATGCTTTACAACGCACAATTCCATGAATCACAAAAAAGATTAAGGGCTTCTTTGATTCAAAGGATTCTCAAACGAATTTTGGAGGATTCTAATCCTTAGGAATTTTTCCTATCTTGGTTGTCTGATTCGTAGGATTGTAAACCATAGGAATTTTTGTTGGGGAACATAGTAATACTTCAAAATTTTCCTACGTGTCACCAATATCAATCTAAGATATACTAGAAACGAGAGAGAGGGAGTGCATGTTCATACCCTTGAAGATCGTTAAGCGGAAGCGTTACAAGAACGCGGTTGATGGAGTCGTACTCGCGGTGATTCAAATCGCGGAAGATCCAATCTAGCACTGAAAGGATGGCGCCTCCCCGTTCAACACACGTACATCCCAGGGATGTCTCCTCCTTCTTGATCCAGCAAGGGGAGAGGAGAAGTTGAGGGAGAGCTCCGGCAGCACGACGGCATGGTGGTGGAGCTTGCGGTTTTTCTACAGGGCTTCGCCAAGCTCTACGGAGGAGGAGGAGCTGTTGGAGGAGGGAGGGGCTGCGCCAGGGGTGTGGCAGCCCCCCCCCCCCACTATTTATAGGGGAAGGGGAGAGTGGGCCGGCCCCCCTAGATCCCATCTACAAGGTGGAGCGTCAGCCAAGGGGGGGACTTGCCCCCCAAGTTTGGCGGGAGGCGCCCCCACCCCTAGGGTTTCCAAGCCTAGGCGCCTTGGGACCATGGGGGAGCCGCACAAGCCCACTAGGGGTCTGGTTCCCACCCTTGTTCAGCCCACTAAGTCCCCCGTGGCAGGTGGCCACACCCAGTGGACCCCCGGACACCTTTCGATGGTCCCGGTACAATACCGATAACCCCCAAAACCATTCCGGTGACTGAAACTGGAGTTCCCATATATAAATCTTTACCTCCGGACCATTCCGGAACTCCTCGTGACATCCGGGATCTCATTCGGGACTCCGAAAAACCTTTAGTAACCACATACAATTTCCCATAGCAACTCTAGCGTCACCGAATCTTAAGTGTGTAGACCCTAATGGTTTGGGAACCATGCAGACATGACCGAGACATCTCTCCTGCCAATAACCAACAGCGGGATCTGGATACCCATGTTGGATCCCACATGTTCCACGATGATCTCATCGGATGAACCACGATGTCGGGGATTCAATCAATCCCGTATGCAATTCCCTTTGTCCACCGGTATATTACTTGCCCGAGATTCGATTGTCGGTATCCCCATACCTCGTTCAATCTCCTTACCGGCAAGTCTCTTTACTCATTCCGTAATGCATGATCCCATGACTAACTCCTTAGTCACATTGAGCTCATTATGATGACGCATTACCGAGTGGGCCAGAGATACATCTCCGTCATACGAAGTGACAAATCCCAGTCTTGATTCGTGCCAACCCAACAGACACTTTCAGAGATACCTGTAGTGCACCTTTATAACCACCCAGTTATGTTGTGACGTTTGGTACACCCAAAGCATTCCTATGGTATCCGGGAGTTGCACAATCTCATGGTTTAAGGAAATGATACTTTACATTAGAAAAGCTCTTAGCAAACGAACTACACGATCTTGTGCTATGCTTAGGATTGGGTCTTGTCAATCACATCATTCTCCCAATGATGTGATCTCGTTATCAACGACATCCAATGTCCATGGTCAGGAAACCACAACCATCTATTGATCAAGGAGCTAGTCAACTAGAGCCTTACTAGGGACATATTATTGTCTATGTATTCACACATGTATTACAGTTTCGAGTTAATACAATTATAGCATGAACAATAGACAATTATCATGAACAAGGAAATATAATAATAATAACCATTTTATTATTGCCTATAGGGCATATTTCCAACAATTTTTCCATAGGATTCATTTGCATTTGATTTCATAGGAAACATCCCATCCACTCAAACCTCTTTGAAAGAATCCTGCGTTTTTTCTATGCACAATCAGACACTCGTACAATCCTATAGGATTCAAGACGACATTCCACTCTAATCCCATGTTTTCCTATTCCCGCGTTTTAGAAATCTTAGGAATCAAAGTGGCCCTAGCTTTTTTATAAAAACTAATTGATTTTGAATGAGATGAACTATAAGAATTAAATGAAGGTCTACATCAGGCATATATGACTCAAAGCTTACATGCTATAATGTGGTATTTATTCATAATTTGGTTGCCAAATCTGATGCGTGCAATGCACGTGTACCTTACTAGTACTTCGAGTATGCGTAGAACACGTAAATTAAATTCCAATGGCATGCTACACAGTGTCTCTCTTATAGTTCATGAAGCCACGTGGCACATGTGGAGGCGTTGTCGCGACCTCCTTGTGTGGATTGGTCATAGTGACGTGCTGCTAGTTCTACAAGAATGTACTCGTGCTCTCTGAGCCACACTGGCCGTACATGCATGAAGCAAAGATGTGCACGCACGCCACGCACACACTCATTCCCTCGCATGCACATGCGGGTACATGGGAAGACGCATTTTTGTACGAAGATCCACCCCATGTGATAATTTGACGCGTGTAAAGTCCTTCACTTCATTGATGGTCAATTAATACAGTGCTTGCAAATTGAGTGGACGTGAGGGCGGAAGAAAGACATTACTACTCCACTGTGTGCATGCGAGTAGTTAAATCATGGGTTGCTAGTACTTCCATTGGTCTCCTTTGTATTTTGTGCCAATTTTTGACCATATTTGTAAGTAACATAATATTTATGCATGTCATAAAAAGTGGCACAAAAAAGGGGCCAATAAACCAGGACGCAGGCAGCATGATCAACTTTTGCCAGGGCTACTGTTGGTGGCCTTTGTATTTAAATATGGACGGAGTGGAGTAGTACTATCTTTATCTTAGCCTTGTAGGGCACTCCCAGTGAATAGGCTCACATCCCCGCCTCGCCCACCGGATCCCGCCATGGAGGATCCCGCCATGGATAATCCCTTAGAACCCAGGATCCTGCAGGCTGCCCTCTCGCCGCGGCCCGCAGCACTGCGCCTTTGAGCGGAAACCCACATGTGTTTTCGAGGGGATCCATTGCTCTGGAATCATAGATCGGTGGTGCCGAAGGACATGCCAGGGCTGCGTTTCAGGTGGTGGGCAGCAAGGGCAAATCGGATCGAGGAAGCGTCGCATCGATTGGAGAGAAGTTCCAAGGAGCTGCGCCTGGCGCAGCACAAGGCGGAGGCGCAAGTCGATCCCAGGGGAGAGATGCTGAGGGGTGTCAGCATCTGGCAGCATCGCGTTGATTTCGAGCTAGGGCTAATGGCAGAGATCCTATTCACGGAGTCGAATGCAGAGGAAAGAACGCGCATGCCTGCGCAATGACATGAGCAGCCGGTACAACTTTTCAAATGGGCGGTAGGAGAAGCCAAATCCCGGGACCAGTTGCGGCGGCGCCGCTGGGCATGCATTGTAGGCGAGGTGAGCTGCCCTCCTTCCCCGCCAGCTGTGCAGTGAACTTGCAACGCCATGTCAATTTGCAACCTTGACAATCACTCCATCTATATGTATTGTATTCCTGTGAAAATACTTGGTCGTTTGGAAAAAGATGGTAATTGATTAATCACTAGTTTTAGAATGCTTGTTCGTGACAATCAACCGAAGCCACAACCAGAAGTCTCCATCGCGTAATACTTTACGGTCGGTCACACCAATAGACGGTCGGTCAGACCTGCGACTCACTGAAGGGACACACATCGGCTTGGTCTGACATGTACGACCAGTTACATCACTGACTTGTGCGACAACATTTGAGCAGTGTAGTGCTCCCTCTATCTCATTTTACAAGTCTTGCATGTGTACCTAGGTCATTAATTTGACCAACTTAATGAGAGGCATAGATTATGAAAAATATATCATTACAAACTTCAGATATTCTATTTTTTAATGATATACTTCTTATGTTAAACAATTTATTTTATATAAGTTACATTGATGACCTAGATACACGTGCAAGCCTTGTAAAGTGAGATAGAGGGAGTACTTGAAATTTATGTTCCACTAAACTCTTTGGGGGCCGTTTCAGGCCTTGAAACCAAAACCATCAATTAATCTTTACCTTGTTCCCATCACATTCGAAAGTACTAGTGCTACAATTAAGTGCAAGCCTGCTCACACCTACTAGTATGTACCAAACCTGAACGTGTTCCCACTATGCAGGTTTTAGTACTAGTGCTAGTACTTAGGTTATAAAAAGGGGAACTACCTAACTGAAAATTACTCTACCTTCCTCCTCACAAGTCCTTCTTCGTCTGTCCTTGCCATGGCCGGTGTGCAGAGCTCTAGGTCGAGAGCTACTCGTAACAAGGGAGCGGCAACCAAGGCTGCAGAAAAAAAAGAGGGCTCGCCGCCACGCAGAGACCTCGAAAGATCGCTCAGAGGTAGGCGATGGCTCCCAGGAGCGCCCTAGCCGCGGAGGCGAACATGCCGAGCTGGCGGTGCTGGAGTCGTTATCCCTCGACGGCATGCCCGATCAGCTCAATAAGCACCTCAATAAGCAGAAGGAGTTCATCCACGGCTTGGTGGAGCTGCTGAAGGAGAGCCTCGACGACATACCTGCTCAGCTCAATGAGCAGGGGGAGTTGACCGTCGGCTTGGTTATGCTGCTGAAGAAGAGCATTGCCTCAGAGAAGAAGGCGATCAGCGAAATCCTGCAACTTCAGGAGGACAAGGCAAAGCTTTGCCACGAGCTTGACCTGCTGAAGGTGAAGAACACCGGCTGGAAGAAGCTGCATGAGAATAGTAGTTCCTCGATGAAGATGTTGCAGGCCCTCATCATGGAACAGAAGCAGGAGTTAGCGAAGCTCCGCATCGAGCACCCAGCTGCTGTCAAGGTACGTAAAGGGCCACGTGGAACAGATGATGAAGGATCGTGTCGAGAAATCCCGCGTCATGGACAGAATGAAGAAGATGGCAGAGGAGACTTGCAAGGAGATGGAGGTTGTGGAGGCGATGAAGAAGCTGTTACGACTCCACAGCCAGCAGCCCTTCATGTAGTGAGAGCAGCGCCCCAGACTTGTGTGTGCGTCTTCCTTCTTTTTTGGGGTGATAATCTTCCTTCTTCTTTTGCTCCTGTGTTTCTTCTTTTGCTTCGGGTATTTCGCCGCACGTGTCACGTTCTCTGTGAGGCATGAATAGAACAATGCTAACAATGAGATGACTAGCAAATTATATCATTTTTTATCGCCATATGGCACTGGGCTGTCGTGTTTCGTGCTCCTCCGTCGTAGTACTACTCCAGTGGAAAACTTAAGTATACCGCACAGTTCTTTGCTCCTCCTCAGGTCGTCGGCACATTTATATGAGCAGTTAAATCACAAGGCCCCGCCTTCCAGCAGTAATGAGCTGTCAAATCACAAAGTCCCTCGCCTCTCGTCAAACCGACCAAGCTAGACTGCCCCGCCCTCTAGCCTTTCAAAATATATATACTTTTGTACAGTAGTAGTATCGATGGATTGCGCCATGGAGCAAAACTAATAAGATGAAACTAAAGAAAAAAGGTGGTACATATAGAGAGTGCTCGTCGCCAAATTATGCATGTAGTACTATTAAAAAAGCTAGTATGTTCTTAAATGGGGTGCTAAATTCTATTAAAGAAATTACCATACCTATTTAACTCTCTGGTTCTTATTATTTATGCCACTAGTTGTGTATCACTACTTAGGTTTGCCATTAGAAGTTACAACTACTCAAAAATGCCATCGATCCGTGAGATGCCTTCTTAAAAATGCAATTAGACATCTCAAAAATGCCATCGTTAAGTTAGATGTTTGCTCAAAAATGCCATTGACCATGTTACATGACAAAAATAATCCGATTCTCACAATGATAAGTGTGGCCCCGCTTGCCAGGAGTAACCAAACGAATAATTTTATAGGAAAATAAGAATGTTGTTGGGATCAAGTAGGCCCCACACTTTATTTTACTGTAGTGAGATAGAGGGAGAGCTGGCATGTTGGTCAATCAGTATTTATGTCATTATAACATGGCAAAAGAGATTTGAGTCACAATAATGGTGTCCAGCACAACACACCCCTCAAATAAAACTAAGCACCCTGAAATTCTTTGACCAAACTAAGCACCCTGAAATTCTTTGACAACTAAACTACTGGCTATATGATGTTGGCCATATATATTGTACATATATAATGTGAAGAAACCAGTGGTAGTACTATACCAACTAAAAGATGAACTGTAAGAAATACTAGTATGTACGTACTGAAGAGTTAAAGTAACGAGACAAACATAACATAGTTCTGCTGGGGGCTCAACACAACACACCCTCAAATAAAACAAAGCAAACCTGAAATTAAACTAACTGACTAATCTGGTAGACGCTGCATTAGAACCACCATGAGCAATGACACTGCCACCTTACTCGGAGTCCTTGCCCACGTCCTCGACTTCGTCCTTGTCCCTCTTCCTCTTGGCCGATACTTCTTTGCTTGAACCGCACACTTGGCTCTTGCTCTTCATCCAACCCTTGTAGATACTGAAACAAAGGTAGCCATCCATTGTAGAATAGTGGATGTGGTCTATATCCAGTACATTCCACTGCCATGTACGATGAAACATGTGCGGAGGTTTCTTCGGTTTACCGTACGAAGGATGAACCATGGCTCCTGCGAGGGTCAGCATTGAAGGCTGATCATGCGAGGGAACCAGCCCATTCTTCTGGAGGCCGAAGGGGTTGCCTACAACGAGGCCTATTCGACCCAAGACTGTTTTGTCGTTCGTAAAGTCTACAGTAACGAATTTGACTAGGCCGCTCTTGGGGAAGTTCTTAAATTCCTCGCACTCAACGTCGGCATGGCATATGTGGTAGACCAAGCATAAGTCATGCACGCAAACCTGGATCACGGTGGGTATCATCTTCTCTTCCTCCTATAGATTCTTCTCTTTGTCTAGGGTTGTGGTGTACTCAACATCTAGCCCAGCGACCCACTCATCATTTGAGTTTTTGAACATGCGTCTGAAGCGAGCAAGGCATCCTTTCACCGTCGCGGAAGAACAGGTGTAGATGACGTCGAACTCATCACCGGTGATGGTTCTAAACTTGTACTCACCGCTGATCATGGAGATTTGGGATGCCATGGATTTGGGAGGAGGGTTAGGATTAGTGGAACTGCCGTAATGTGAAAGGACGGGATGACTAGGAGTGAACTGCCATAATGTTAAAGGACGTCCAGGGACGAGTAGGAGCAAACTGCCAAAGGTTTTTCGATTGTAAAACTGCTGAGTGGGGCGTGCGAACGGCAGGGTAGTGGTTTGCCTGGTGGATAAATGGATTCATGCACAGTACTATGGGGGCCCAATTAGATGTCATCTCTACTCAACACCCAATTAAATGGCTTTCGATGTCATGTCAAGCATCGGGAAAATTATAGGTGATATGAAGCTTTCCATTCTCCCCTGATACGGGCTTCTGAGAGCCCTTGGATATGAGATCGAACGGTTGCATGGCGTGATTCTAGACCTATGGGTTAATATCCTATCCTCGAGGGTTATTCTGCAAATTTTAGCAACTTAGCATCCGATCGTTCGATCTCAGATCCAAGGGATGCCAGCAGCTCGTATCATGGTCGCGCCTACCACGAACGTCGCCTCGCTCGCGCGGTCGCGCCCTTGGAGATTTAACACGGTGTGTTAGGCTATCTGATGTTGGCATGGCATACATAGTCATCACTTAGTCACTCATACTACTACAAGGTTAGTTATAAGGTTGGTTGTAAGAGTACTTTTTTACTTCTCTCTATCTCTTTGGTCGTGGTTTTTATTGCATTTGCCAAGGAGTGACCTCTTCCAATGAAATAGTGCTTAGATGAGGTGCTAATGGCATTAAATGGCTTAGCAACTCAAGTCCCCAAAGCGTAGGTGCTTAGTTTTTTGTTGCTAAGTTTGCTTCATTTAATTAGCTATAGACTCAAAATTGTCTTTTCACCTAGGTACACGCGCTTAGCTCCATTTCTTCCTTGGGTCACCAAACTAGTCTCTCTCTTCTTAATTAACTTGCCACATCAGACTTTATGCCTATGTGGCAAGCTTAGTTCCTATAGGAGAAAGTAAGTATAATAGTGGGCTATAAGCCCGCTTTACATGCACTACAAAAATACACACATCCGTGACATTTTGGGCCGAACGAAATTTTTTTCTGTCATACTTATGACACTTCTATGACGATAATTGTGACAAAACCCGGTATGATCATAGATGTGGTGGGCTCCTACTTCTATGACACAAAATCATGACAGAAAATGGGCTTTTCGTCCTGGGTGGGCCGGAGACGCTGCTGCATATCATTCTTTGGGCCGTCCATGACGGAAAAAACCGTGGTAGAAGCGAGGGCGAGGAAAATTTCGGGGAGTTCCTGGTTACGGTGGGCGGTCGGGGGCCGAGCGATGCGCATTTCTCTCGTACACGTACGCGCGTGTGTGCGAGGCGTTGGCTCTAACTGAACCCGAGCGAGGTGTTGGGCTCTAACCGAACCCAAGCGATTGCTCTACGGGCTACGCATTACTAAACCCGAGCGATCGACCGATGGCTGTTAACTAAACCCGATCGAGCGATTCCTTCGCTACTGCTGCTAACTGAAGCCGATCGATTGGATGAACAGTGAGCGTTGCGCGGGGGGTGGGGGTGGATTAACAGTGAGCGGTGGGGGTGGATGCAGGACCCCGTGGCGTTGCCTCTTGATGAACAAGGACGACCCCGTGGAGGGTTGGATGAACAGTAGACGGTGAAGGGGTGCCCATGGAGGGGTGGTTGAATAGTAGCCGGTGGAGTAGCATGCGGTGGAGGCTGGATGAACAGGAGCCTGTGGAGGCTGGAGGAGGTCGACGGTAGCCCGTGGAGGCTGGAGGAGGTCGACGGTGGAGATGAACAGTATCCCGTGGAGTCCCGTTTTGCGGTACGCCACACACCTTCCGATGAACAGGACCCCCGTTTCGACCGTAGCGCTCCAACACAAGTCCGTTTCGTCTGTTTTGCAGTACGCCACACCCCTGCCGATCAACAGGACCCCCGTTTCGACCATAGCGCTCCAATGCAAGTCTGTTTCGTCCATTTTGCGGTATGCCACACCCCTCCCGATCAACATGACCCCCGTTTCGACCGTAGGAGGTCCGTTTCCTCCGTTTTGCGGTACGCCAGACCCCTCCTGATGAACAGGATCCCAATTCGAACGTGCTCGGTGGAACACAAGGCCGTTTCCTCCGTTCTGTGGTACGCCAGGCCTCGTTTCCATCGCATGTTCCGTCCAAGCCAGTTGGCTCCCATGCGTTCCGTTGCGTCTCGATGAACACGGCGCATTCCATTGCCTCCCCATGAACACGACGCATTCCGTTGCCTCCCCATGAACACGACGACGACGATGTTTCTCCGTTCCGACTCAGCCATGTACACGAGCCCTGGCCGTACGTATGCGCGAGTAGGCGTTCGAGACCCCTCCCGTATGTACACATACGTGGCCGTATTTTCTTTCTTGCACACTGGCCGCTGTACGTACGTGTACATGCTACGTGCGCGCCTCTACTACGACACGTACGCGCCTCTACTATGACACGCACGCGCCTCTACTACGACACATGCGCGCCTCCACATCCACCAGTATGTACTTACACGTTCGCGACCAGAATGACAGCGCTACGTATGCTTCAACCAGGTGGGTCCCAACTGTCAGGAACTTCCTTGCGTGTGAAGATGTAGCTGGTGGGTCCCAACAGTCAGGGGGTGAAAAGTTTTTTTTGCTCGGACGCACTTCCTTGCATGCGAAGATGTAGCTGGTGGGTCCTAGCAGTCAGGGGGGTGAATCGTTTTTTTTTGCCCGAACACACTTCCTTGCGTGCGAAGATGTAGCTGGTGGGTCCCAGCAGTCCGGGGGCGAATCATTTTTTTCGTGAAATACGGTGGGTCCCAGCTGTCAGGTGGAGCAATCATTATTTTCCGTGTAATAAGGAGGCACTTCCTTGCTGCGGCCGTGGACCCAGCTGTCAGCCTCTCCATGTACAGTCCATGTCCGATGGAAGTCATTCCTTGATCATGTTGACCACGCCGCGCCGAGAGCACCACGGCGGTGGACAACGGCGAGGCCTAGGAAGGGGACGACGCGGAGCCGGGGAAGATGCAGAAGTGGAAGCCCGCGAGGAGAGGAGTACGAGGGTTCACTGGTTCGGCTGCGGTGTGAGGCTGCCGTTGCCGCAGGGCCTGGCCAGCAGTGGGAATAGTAGGGGCGGTAAGGCCTCCGCGGCAGCACAGGTGGCCACGGGAGGTAGGAGCATGCGGCACGACCGGCGCTGCTTTGGGCGGCTGGAGCAAGAAGACCAGAGGTTGAAGAAGCACTATGGCCGTTGGATGGACATCGTACGGTCACTGGAGCTAGAATCGTTCATATTGACTAAGTTGACCAAGCCCTCCATCCCCGTCAACTTAGTTGGCCCACAAGTCGTCCTCCCACTATGGTGGGTCCCAGCTAGCAGGGGGTATTTGTTGGGGATATAACTATTTGTGTAAGCCGCCCAGGAGGGGCCGGGTTACGCAAAGAAGATTCACCAGAAAGAAGCCCAAGACCAAGCATGGAGATGGCGGTTCAATAAAGGGCTTAAAGCCCATCGGCGACTTAAGGCCCGTTGTAGTAACCCGCCGTAATGACATGACTTGTATCATAAGGTAGATTTAACTAGTCACCGAGCCGGACACTGTTATAAGCCGGCCGGGACTCTGTAAGCCACAGGGCGTCAACCCGTGTATATAAGGGGACGACCTGTTGGCAGCTTAGGGCAAGAAACAACTCATCGAGAACCGGGCATAACATATCTTGCTCCCTGGTCGTCGAAACATCAATACCAAACCCAACTAGACGTAGGCTTTACCTTCACCGTAAGGGGCCGAACTAGTATAAACCCTCTCGTGTCCTTTGTCCCGATTTAACCCCTTCAAGCTTCCTAGTTGCGATGGCTCCACAACTAAGTCCTTTCACGAGGACATCTGACGTGACAATTCCACGACAGTTAGCGCCCACCGTGGGGCCAGCGCACGGTGGATTTGAGTTCTTGAAGGGAAACTTCAAAAGGCTCAAGGGATACGTAGTGGGCCGGATGACCAAGAGTCGTCGCGGCAAGATCTACATCGACGACGAAGGGTCCCCTTCGGCGGAATCCACGTCTTCATCGGCCGGATCAGTGAGCTGGGCCCTGAGCCGGACAACTGCACCGACCTCGTCGAGATGGCTTAGCGTGCGAGGAATACCCGGACTCAACCTGTTATGAAGCATGCTTTCGTGGGCTGCATCCACGGAGAGGAACTTTCCGAAGGATCTGAAGATAGGGGTGAGACGGCCGTCCTCTCAGAAGGTGATTCGTCCGCCTGTTCAACAGATTCGTTGTACCAAGTGCAAAACGGCGTGCTCGGGGGCTGTTCCGATGGCATCAGTATTCCGGACCCCTGTGAGCCGCCAAGATGGGCAGGACTCTTTATGGCTGGGACTCAGCCCGGCTCAAACTCTACAGCTGCTGCAGCAGTAACGTCCGGGTTAGGAGCAGCCGGGGCAGGCAGCCCCATGCGCCCACCGGCTCAGGTGCTGATAGACCTCATGGACAAGCTTACGACCCTGTTAACCGCAACGGTTATTCCCGCATATAAAGATGAGCATGACGCGGAGGTGGCACGGGTGCATGAGGAAATAGCCCAGGCCAAGGAGGCCTTGGCAGCTGAGGACACTAGATTAGCCACAGAGCGGGCGGCTCTAGATGCTCGGGCACAGCGGCTACAGTCAGAAGCTTACCAGCTCACAATGAGCTTAAACGCATCCAATGAGGTGATGAGGAGGAGACATTAGAAAACCCAGTCCCGTTTACCTCCGAATTACGACCCTCGGGTTCTTTTTGCTACACTCGGAGCTGGGCCGAGTAACCCGCCAGAGGCCAATCAGCTTATGACAGCCGGAACAGGAGGACCGGCTCAGCCTCGGGAGATGGCACCACCTCACGTGAGCATGCCACCGCCGCGTTATGTGCCAATTCCACCGGGTCACTTTTCCAACCCCATGGAGAACTTAATCGCAGCTTCAACACGTTTGGCGGCTCTTCCCATGGACGGTGATGACCCGGCGGCAGTGGAGACCCGGAGGGTCAGAGAACTTCTCCAGACGGCCTTAGCTCAGCAAGAGACCTATTCTTACAGCCGGGACAGAATTCATTCAACTCCCCCGCCTTGGTTAGCGCCGCCTCGCCAGAACCGGAGCCCGAGTTACAGCAGGCACATGGAGTCGGAAGCTTTGTCAAGCAACGCCCAATGCTGTAACCAGCCCGGTGGCTATAATCCGGTCCAAGATCGAATACGCCAGGAGAACGAGCGGGCGGCTCAGCTAGCGGCTCAACAGACGGCACATCAAGATTTTCCAGAGTATCCAACGACTTCCGTTGAGGCGGGAGTAGCCACTAGAACCGGTGGTGTTCCTTTCCTGGTACCGGCTTTACGTAATGTGCGGTTGCCCAAGGACTTCACGGGACCTCGAAAGGTGCCAAATTACACGGCCGACTTATAGCCCAGAGCTTGGATCGAAAGTTACGAGATGGCTATGGAGTTGTTAGAAGTCAGCGATGCGGCGATGGCTAATTACTTCACCATGATGTTAGATGGAACAGCCCGGTCTTGGTTGAAGGGTTTGCCACCCAATTCCATTGGTTCATGGGAAGAGTTAAAGGCCCGGTTCATCCAGAACTTCAAGGACACCTGTAAGCAATCTATGACGATTGTGGACTTGACGAATTGTAAGCAGGGGGAGGGTGAATCCACCACCCATTGGGTACGCCGGGTCAAGGAGATAATTCATTCATCTGACAAGATGGATGCCGGCTCTACAGTCCTTATGTTGGAGAAGAATTCTAGCTTTGAGCCGCTGAGTCAAAAACTGGGGCACCTTAAACGTGACTGCAAGGATATGGGTACGCTGATGGCGGCTTTAGTTAAGTATGTCGATTCTGATAGTACCAAGGATCCCGCGTCTGACGATGAGAAGACAGGGAAGGGAAAAAGGAACGACAATGGAAAGGGTCAACAGCATAACCCGGGGAATCAATGCGGCAATAAGCATAAGGCGGACGGTAATCCGGAGTTTGTGGCCAATGCCAATACGCAAGGTAACAATCAGAGAAGTAAGGGTAAGCCGCCTCGATCCGGCGGGTCAGGCCCATCTCTTGAATAGCTACTCAATGAGCCCTGCCCGAGACACGGCACCAGGGAGCGGCCCGCAACACACCTGTGGAAAGATTGCGCGATCATGAAAGTGTTTAAGAACTCCAACACCTATGATGGGCATAATGGGTCTGGTGGCGGTTCAGGGGCTGGCGGTTTTCATGGCCCGGGTGGCGGTTCAGGTTCCGACTTTCAGGGACGTCAAGGAGGCTATAATCAACAACAGTCTGGTCAAGGAGAGCAGCAGCAGTCGGGTTACCAAAGCAACCCGAAGCAGTTGAATGGTGGGCAGTATCACGTGTTTACCACTAGCCTATGCAAACGTGACCAGAAGGTTCATAAGAGGGCCGTCAATTTTGTCGAGCCGGCAATTCCTCGTTATTTGAGGTGGTCAGAACAGCCCATCATATGGAGCAGAGAAGATCACCCTCCACGAGTCGATAATCCGGGTCAGTTGGCCTTGGTGGTAGCACCTCAGGTTGGTGGATATAAATTCACTAAGGTACTCATGGACGGGGGTAGTAGCATCAATATCCTCTATTATGAGACCTTTCGACGCATGGGGTTAACTGATAAAAATCTGAGGACGTCCAACACTGTTTTCCATGGAGTGATACCTGGTAAGTCGGCTTACCCAATTGGCAAGATTGAGCTGGAGGTGGCCTTCGGAGACGAATATGATTCCAGAGCTGAGAAGTTGACGTTTGAGGTGGTCAAAATCAGGAGCCCATATCATGCTCTGTTCGGGCGGCCGGCTTATGCTAAGTTCATGGCCCGGCCGTGTTATGTTTATTTGTAGCTCAAGATGCCGGGTCACAAGGGCACCATCACTATGCATGGAAGTCGGAAGGTGGCATTGGAGTATGAAGAAGGCGACGCAGCTTATGCTGAGTCAGCCTGTGCAGCGGAAGAGCTCAAATTTTATCAACATAATGTTGACCCAGCGGATATGACCTCCCTGAAGAAACCAACTACAAAGCATGACCCAACATTGAAGTTTAAATCGGTTGCCAAGACAAAGCTTGTTGACTTTACCCCGGGTGACACTTCTAAGTTGTTCAGCATCAGTAGCAATTTGGATCCCAAATAGGAAAGCATGCTCATCGAGTTCATCCGTGAGAACCGGGACATCTTTGCATGGAAACCTTCTGACATGCCGGGTGTACCGAGGGAACTCGCTGAGCACACTCTCAATATTGATCCGAAGTATAAGCTGGTCAGGCAGTTTCTTCGGCGTTTTCACGAAGAAAGACAGAAAGCTATTGGAGAGGAAGTCACCCGGCTCTTAGCGGCCGTGTTTATTATTGAAGTTTTTCACCCGGAGTGGTTGGCTAACCCGGTGCTTGTCCTCAAGAAGAACGACACTTGGCGGATGTGTGTGGACTACACGGATTTAAACAAGGCTTGTCCGGCTGATCCCTTTGCTCTCCCCCGTATTGATCAAATCATTGATGCTACGGCGGGTTGTGAACGTTTGAGTTTTTTGGATGCTTACTCTGGTTATCATCAGATCAAAATGGCAGTTAAGGACCAGGAGAAGACGGCTTTCATCACTCCGTTTGGAGCCTTCTGTTATGTATCTATGCCATTTGGACTCAAAAGTGCCCAGGCGACTTATCAGTGGTGTGTGCAGAACTGTTTGCACGATCAAATTGGGCGTAATGTTCATGCTTACGTGGATGACATTGTGGTGAAGTCCAGAGAAAAGGAAACCTTGATATCTGACTTGAAAGATACCTTTGATAATCTCCGGGTTTAAAAGATGATGCTTAACCCGGCCAAGTGTGTGTTTGGTGTACCTGCAGGCAAGCACATAGGTTTTCTGGTGTCAAACAGAGGCATCAAAGCTAACTCGGAGAAGATTAAGGCGATTACCTCTCTAGCTAAGCCGGCGTGCATCAATGATGTTCAGCGACTAGCAGGTCATGTTGCCGCTTTAAGCCGGTTCATAAGCCGGTTAGGTGAGAAGGCGCTACCTCTATATCAGATGATGAAGAAAACAGACACTTTTGTCTGGAGTGATGCTGCTGATGCTGCCTTTGAAGACTTGAAGAGACAGTTGTCTGAACCGCCGGTTCTTGCGGCTCCCATTGATAAAGAGCCGTTGCTGCTATACGTGGCTGCCAATTCACGAGCCGTCAGCATTGCCATCGTGGTGGAGCGTAAGGAAACTGGCAAGGAGCATCCGGTTCAACGGCCGGTTTATTACATCAGTGAGGTGCTCATTGATTCTAAACAAAGGTATCCACATTGGCAGAAACTCGTTTACGGAGTGTTCATGGCCAACCGGAAATTGAAGCAATACTTTCAAAGACATCCTATAACTGTGGTAAGTTCTGCCCCTTTGGGAGATATTATCCAGAATAGGGAGGCCACAGGACGAGTCGCCAAGTGGGCCATTGAGCTTGGGCCTCATGATTTGAAGTATATGCCACATACTGCCATTAAGTCTCAGTCCTTGGTGGACTTTATCAATCAGGCCAATACGTATCCGTGCACATGATGGCACTGTTTCGTGTCTTCCTGCCTTCATCTCGTGCAAGGGTGTTGTAGCGCACATCTCCAACAATGCAAGATTCATAATGTCTTACCTGAGTATCAGGACCCATTGCTAGTGAGTAAAGGGCATCATTAACTGCATGCCCATCCTCCCGCATCTTCTTAACCTATGGTTAGAAAATAGACAAGCTGATCATATTATGTACTAAATATATTTAAAAAACTGACAGTGCAATTCAAAAGCTTACATGGTTCTTGAACCATTTCGTAAATCCTGCCATAACCAGTTTGTCAATGTTTCTTGGATTTTGCAGTAGTAACTCCTTTTTGTAGATGCTGCACAACATAGTGATCACGTCACACATCTAAATATATAAGAATGTGCTACAAGTTTAGTAGATTACGATGTATAAGCTGCAGTACTGCACTTACTTGATATAAGGTAGTATCTCAGGATAGTTATTCAACACATGCCAAACCATTTTGTCCAAATCTTTAGGTTTGTCCTCTTGTCGACTCTTACCTGTAACTCGAATAGAATAATCGAAAACATTGAGCCCAGGATTGTCTTCTCCCACCTCTTTGCTAAGCTGATCAGCTGTTTCAATGTATTTTGAGTAGAATGTCAATGCTTCTGTAGCAATGTAGGCCTCTGCAATGGAACCCTCGGATCTAGCTCTGTTCCTAACATAGCCCTTGAAAGTGCCTAGCTGCCTTTCAATAGGGTACATCCAGCCATACTGTACTAGACCTCTAAGTAATGCCTCATTAGGTAGATGAACAGCGAAATGCACCATCACATCAAAGAAGGCTGGAGGATATATCTTCTCAAGGTCGCATAGGATAGTTGGTATCTTGTCTCTAAGATGCTCCAAAGCATCTATCCTAATGTTTCTCCTGCAGAGTTCCCTGAAGAATTGTCCCAACTCTGCAACTGCTCTGTATAAGTTAGGGCGGCCCAATCCTCTAAGGATAACAGGTAAAACACTTTGAAGTAGTACATGGCAGTCATGATTTTTCAACCCTTGTACCTTGTTTCCATCTGCACTGACTCTCCTTTCATGGTTGGAAGCAAATCCATGTGGGAATCTCACACGTGACAGGACCTCGCAGAATTCTTTTCTTTTTACCTTGTCCAAGATGTACACAGCTGGTGCCATATCCCGTGGTTTACCTTCATCTTGCACCTGCAAATCCTTTCTGATACCCAGGTGTGTCAAATCAATCCTAGATTTTAAGGTATCTTTCGTCTTGCCTTCAATATTAAGAAGTGTGCCGATAATGCTATCACATCTATTTTTGTCGATGTGCATCACATCAAGATTATGCCGCAGATCCAAATCTTTCCAATACTCCAAGTCCCACAAAGTGGACCTGCGGGTAAACAATAATCTCTCTTATGCCCTGCCATGCTTCCTTTTCCCGCTACCATTACCAGGATAGTTTCCTGGTGTAATATGCCTAACCTTCTCTAATTCCACTTGCAACTCATCGGCGGTGAGCCTCTTTGGCGCATCATGGTTTTCATGCTTTGCATTGAACACATTTCTGCGGTATTTTCTAGGATGCGGCTTGTCCTTGGCAAGGAAACGGCGGTGTCCAATGCAACAGATCTTGCTAAGCATTGCGTATGACAACGGATTCCTGTCACAGCGAACACATGCATTGTAACCATGTGTCATTCGCCCTGACATAGTGCCCAAAGCCGGATAATCATGGATGCACCAAATTATAACAGCACGCAAAAAGAAAACAGTTGGTGGGCTGCTATATAGGTCTCGAGTGAGAACTCCCCTACATAGCTATTGAAGTTCCTCCACAAGAGGCTCCATGAACAAATCAAAATCCTTTCCAGGACTTTTTGGACCGGGGATGAGCAAGGCCATCATGTAGTTTGATTCTTTGGTGCAGACATTTGGAGGCATGTTGTAAGGGATAACAAGCATTGGACACATGCTATATGTGGAGCTCTGGTGGCGAAATGGGTTAAATCCATCTGAAGCTAAGCCAAGTCTAATGTTTCTCAGGTCAGCAACAAACTTTTTGTGTTTATCATTGAAGCTTTTCCACTCACTACCATGAGATGGATGGCTCATTACATTCTGATCTCTATACTCTTGGTTCCTAGAATGCCACAGTACATCCTCTCTTGTTTCAGCATCATGAAACAACCTCTGCAATCTTGGTGTAATTGGAAAATGTCTCAGAACATTATGAGGAATTCTCTTCACAACATCGCCATCTTTCCATCTTGATGATTTGCATTTCGGGCATTCACTTAAGTTTGCATAATCCTTCTGGAACAGAACACAATTATTCTTACAAACATGGACCATATCATATCCAATTCCAACTGCACGAAGGGAATTCTTCATTTTACTGTAGGTGTGTGGCAGCTCAGACGCATCTGGGAAAGATTTGCGGAAAGCAGCCAACATCGCATTGAATGATTTGTTGGTCATCCGCTCAGATGTCTTCACCTGAAGAAAGGTGACCATAGCTGAGAATACTAACAGCTTATTTCCTGGGGTGACAGCCACGTTGCATTGTTCCAACATGCGGGCCCATTGTTTTTCTTCTGCAGGTTAAAGTTCACAGAATGCACGAGCATTTCGTAGCATTGTTTCAATGTTGGTCAAACTCACTCGCTCCGCCACCACCACCTCCTCCTCCTCTTCCACCTCAGCATCAGGCAGATCCAGATGGTGATCTGCTGCTTCCACGTAGTCAATAACACTGACGTTCATAGCTTCACCATGATGAACCCACCTAGTATATGTGACCGACATCCCATACAAGTGTAGATGATTTTGCACATTTGACTGGGGTCTTGTAACTGAATTCATACAACTGCTACACGGGCAGAGCACATCAGATTTCGGACCACCGTACTCAGCTCTGATAAAGTTCATGAAGTTTTCAACCCCCTTGACATATGTAGTGGAGAATCTTCGAGCAGAAGTTATCCAAGTCCTGTCCATCTGTTAGACATACAAATTAGTTCTTCTACTAGATATTATAGGAAAAACATATATGCTTTTTTATGAACTCCATAAAAAAAATACCTAGGTCGATGTCTAAAGCTATGGCAAGATATTTGGACGAGCAAATCTAAGTAACGAAATATATGTAAAGCTAATTCAGCAAACAGACTTGAGTGCTAAATTATGGCAGGTTGTTTCAGCAGTCAATGAGGCCGAGCACATAGCCATCAAACTATCGAAGGCCATCGCAGCAACAAAGATCGAGTATAAAACGGTGTAGAGCTATTTCACCTAACAGATTTGCTACTAGATCATGGCAATCTACGTCACAATAAATATATGGCAGGATATTTTAGCAACTAATTGGCCTTGGCATGCCATCTCAGCTAAACAGATTGAGTGCAGAACAGGGAAAGGAAGCTTCTTAAGCAGAGCATATTAACAGTAAACTACTTTGGCAAACAGTGAGATTAACAGCGTCTATCAGCTAACATTCAGCGCTACACCGACATGAACGGGGCCTCAGTCTAGAATGCGCGTACCGTGGGAGTAGCTGACCGCCGTGCGTCTCCACACGAACATCGCCAGCGGTGGCGGCGCTGACCGCCGTGCGCCTCCACAAGAACGTAGGCAGAGGTAGCGGCGTGGCTAGAGGATGGCAGTCTACGAGAGCGTACTGTGGGAGCGAGAGGATCGTCGTGCGTCCCCTAGACAAACCACAGCACCGACGTATCAGCGCGGCGGGGAGGGTGACTTTGGCGGAGCGAATGGATTGGAGGGGGACGGGGGGAAGGGGGTTTGGGGAATATTATTGGCTAGTTGGCCGAAGGGCGGTTGAATCGGATTTGGGGGAAATTTTTGTGTGGGGGGGGGAGGATTTTCGCGCGATGGGCGGGGGGAGTTTGGCGCATGGTCGGTTTCTCCAAGTCAGTCCCACATGTCAGTGAAGAGGCAAGCCGAACCGCGTTCCGTTTGCGTGAGCCATGTGCAGAACCGAACGTGTGTGGGGTGCAATGCGACCGCGACAAGAGTGTTGTGAGTGTACTGCCTTTTTTCTTTTAAACTAGGTGCTTCGCCACCTCAAAAAAAATGTGTTGCTTCGTGTGATCCATCGATACTACTACTAGTAATCTGGTAATCCCGACTAAAACGGCGCGGCCGGGTCTTTTCCCGCGCGATATGCTGGGAGGTTGGCTTAGTTGGGTTTTTTAGGACGAGCAATGCTACACCTATGTAATCCCAGTTACGTGATTAACGTAATGTGAAACGTGTGAGCTGTTGATTGTAGATTGGGGGGAGGGAGGGGCCCACCACCATGAAAATCAGGGGAGGAGAGAGAGAGGCAATTTACGTTAACCCTTTCGTAGGTTCTTGTAGATGTAGAAAGATGTGAAATGCGTGAATCTGTAGTGGACGTACTATTGGAGTGCCTAAGATAAATTGTGTATGTATAGACCCTATGTGTTTATTTTACTTCGCATGTTAGATTTGTCTCGGTTCAATAAAAAGCAGAGTTGGTGATGATGGTGTGCATGTCATCCTGCAATATAGGCCGTACGATCTATATCTAACGGACAGGAAGGAAACTATGACAATTTACCCGCACTCCTCTCCGCATTTGCAGATAAGGCTTTCCCTCATTCATCCTTTTCTCCCACAAGATCTTGATCTTCCATGCAACGCACGGGCATCTTGCTAGTACTCCTACAATATGTATATTATTGTGAAAGTTCATATACACCCGCCGAGATTAATGCAAACACGGCAGATTTTCATTACATTTCAAACTTTTATATGACAGAAAAATAAAAGAAACCCGACCCTAAACCTATTCTACGGCGGCGACCGACGTCCTCCATCTGCGATCTATATGTACGGGGGCGGGGTTCAAGACCCGTGAAGTGAAGGTGCGGTCTCCGGCGAGGAAGAGTAGAACACGGGATACGGACCGGCCAGTTGGCACACCATGCCCTGCCGCCTCCCATGCCCTAATCATCCTCGGAGGAGTCCCCGACCTCGGCGGTGCCGTATGTTGGACAGTGGCAAGTAGGACGCGTCGCTGACGGTGCTCCCATCGTCGGCCGCCAGCATGGCCACCGCTTGTGCGGTCGCGTCCGCGTTCGGCTACGCCGCTATTGCGTCGCGAGAGGTGACTTGAGCGAGGGCTGCGACCTCGAGCTTCATCCCCGAAGACAAGCTCTCCCGCAGAGCGTCCGCACTTGCAGTCATGGCGGATGTGGTGCCAGGTAGGAGGACGATGCACTATGGTGTGGAGGTTAGTTGGGCGTTGCCGCTTTAAGTAGCGCATTCCGGTGAGGCCAAGCGTCTGGGTGCATCATTAAGTCACTGGAGTTGGTTCCTCGGGCACCGAGCCTCTTAACAACGACATACGAAAGGACGACATGAATGCGGGCAGCTGGCGCCGGCTGGGAATACACCGCGCGACGGCGCGAGGGACTAGGGTTTTGGTGTGCCAGGGTAGTCAGCTGCGATCGTGGCAACGTTGGAGATGCCCTTTGCTCACATGCGATCCCCTCATGTCATTGAAAAAGCAAGATGACCTGGCATGGTCTCAGGTCCCGAGCATGCAGTTGGCCGTGCTACACCACTCCGCGGATGCGGCGCGGCACCCCGTGCATCCTCGATGAGCCGGGTGTTGGGCTGTGTTTGGATTGTGGCCAAAGTGCACCTTACCAAAATTTTGGTCATGACCCAAAGATTGGTCTTTGTTTGGATGGTTTCCATTTTTTTGGCATGCCAATGAACTCTAGCCAACTCTAGTTCATTTTTCTTGCCAATGATGGCCAAATCATGGGTAACCAATACCTCAACCAAAATTTTGGCTACCCAATGCTTTGATGGGGCAACCTTGGGCACAAACCAAACATATTGTTGGTCGTGCCATAGCACTAACGCCACCCTCGGCACACTGAAACCAACCGTGTCTAGCAACGATATGAGCGTGTCACTCACCGCGGTCGCCGTGTCAAGAGGCGGTGCTGTAGCTACGCCCCGTTGTTGGCCCCAACGATCCACATGAACGGTTGTCGGTGGCGAGGAGGTCGTGGGCCAGCTCCTCCATTGGACTAGTTTGCGCTACGTCGTCCCGGCGGGTGTGCCCCACATGTCGGTTTCCCTGTTTTCTCGGCCATATTCGAGCGTCAGTGCTCCGCGTTGCACATTAGGCCTTTCACTATGTAGGCCAAGCGAGACAACTTATTGTTTATTTGAGCCGTTCAAGTATAATCATGTGGGATTTGCTTATTTCTCATTCCTCTCCAACCCTCTTCTCCATCGATCATGTCGCCCTCCAGTCGAGTCCATCCTCCCGCATGCCTCATTTGAACATTCCGCCGAGTATCATTCGCATGTACCCACCCTAGTCCTCTTTCAATCGATCTCCGGACCCCGAGATGAAATCGAGAGAGAACGAGTGGGGGCACGTGATACCTAAGGCGGATTCAAAATTTTGAACCGGTGATCATAGCATCCGCAAATCATATATAAAGGGTATTCAATGTTCGTTTCGTTTTTGAACGTACAATATACTCCCTCCTATCCTTTCTAGTTTACATGTAAGTTTTATGTGTAGTCAAAGTATTTCTACTTTTATCAAAAAGGTATCAACATTCAACAACACGCCCAATCAATATTGTTAGATTCGTACGTACTCCTAGATTTGTACTCGAGATGGTTTCCAATTTGTTTTCAACCAGGTGAATGTGCTTATTCTCGTGCATGCTCTTCCTACTAGGATTTCGCCACGTATAGCCAGTCCAATAGTAACTTTTTTAAGCTCCCTGTCCAATAGTACATGTGGAGTACTGACAACATCTGTACTCCCTCCTTCCATTTATATAGGGCCTATGTGGAGGAGAGAGATGTGAAAAAGTAAGGGGAGTGAGCTCTCATGCAAGAGCCTTAGCTATATACGCATTCCTAGATAAATACTAGTACAATAAATATGAAGAAAGAGATAGAGAGGAGATGGAAAAAAGTATTGATACAATAGCCAACCTTATATATTTTTTTGCGGGAAATAGCCAACCTTATAGCCCACACTACCGTATGAGTGCATATAATAGATGATGGTTATAGATGACATGGCAGTCCCTCATAGCCATCGACTGGCTATATTATTAACCATGCTCTAATGCGTTTTTAAAACCGCATTTGACTATTGACAAGATTAATAGTACATGAGATGTATAATGTGAAAATTATATCATTGGAAACTCCTTTCACATATGAATTTGACCGTATGCTTTGTGTAAGTTGCATGTCATATATTATTACTCTAACATTTGGTCAAAGTTAGCCTCGAAAAACACATTAGGCCCTGTATAGTAAATGGAAGGAGGGAGTAGTAGTGGAAGTGGATCCTCTGACGTAGTTTCCCTGCCTTACCCTCCCTTTCGGTCACTTACTGGCGGATCCCATGCTTGCTAGGCCCCGCATGTCAGTTACTCAATTGGTTCGGCCACGTCAGGGGATTCTCATCCGTAGTATACTCCCTCTGTTTTTATTTACTCCGCATAAAACGGAGGGAGTGGTAGTATAATAAATGATGCGGCGGGGGCGGGGGAGGGACGTCGGTTTGCTCTCAACTGTGGTCCCACAAGCGAGCGAGAACGCAAGACGAAGTGCGTTCCATTCGGTGAGCGATGTGGAGGGTCCAGCGTGCCGGGATACAATGCGAACGCGACAAGAGCAATGTATAGTCAAAACCGATTGACTGGTCGTTACCGGAACCACTATTCACACCAGAACCTTCGCTGCTCGGCCTACGCCAGCCACTGCCCTAAAACTACACCTAATCTCCAGGCCATTCCCCCACCTTTCGATCCCCTAGCCCGCATCAAGCGTCCCCTAGTTCACCGGAAAGCCATGGTGCGCCGCAAGATCACTTACTACAAGATGCTAACGCCGGAGCGCTGCGCAGAAATCGTGGCGGCGGTCGGCGCCACAGACCTCCGTTCCCAAGCTCGCTTTGCGGCGGGCCAATCCCCGAGTTCTCTAGAGCCAAGCTACGAGGAGGATGAAGCCGATCCAATGTTCATGGCGGAGGTCACGGCGCAGAAGGCCCCCGATGGGTATGAGACAATGATCGTCGACTTCGTGCCAGCGCCCGAGCCCCCATGGTGCAGGCGGACCAGCGGTTCAACATGGCAATACTAAATGAGGACCGAGAGGCAGAGGCTCAACTCGACGCGGAGCGCGCACATGCCGCTACCATCGAGGCTCTCCTGCAGGCGGAACCGGATGTCGTGGATGTGAACCGGGCGGCGGAGTCTCAACTTGAGGCGGAGCGCGCGGATGCCGCTGCCATCGAGGCTCTCCTGTAGGCGGAACCGGACGTCCTGGACTTGAACCGAGCGGCAGAGGCTTGACTCGATGCAGAGCGCGCGAATGCCGCTCTCATCAACGCCCTCCTGTAGGCGGAACCGGACGTCCCGACTTGAACCGGGCAGCGGAGGCTCGACTCAACACGGAGCGCGCGGATGCCGCTGCCATCGAGGCCCTCCTGTAGGCGGAACCGGATGTCCTCGACTTGAACCGGGATGTGCTCTCGTCCGTGCAGAGCGCCCGCACGCTCCGCTTGAACGAGTAGCTAGAGGCCGAGGACAACCATGGTGCGGAGACACACGTCGGCAGCTACGGCTGGTTCGCGCCGGCAGCCAAAGACGACGAGGCCGTCTCTTTCCGCGAGCAGTGATAGTTTTTCTTTATGTTGTTGTTTTTATGGAGCTTTTGCTGTGTAAAAACATATATTTGTTATGCAAGTCGCCTGACTTGGGTCAGTCTACCATTTCAGGCGGTTGGATGAATATCCTACGTCTCCTAACCCTTCTTTCCTTCTTCCTCGCCTCTTCTTCTTCCCCAACAGACCACCGCATGGGCCGTACGGATACTCCCCAACATGCAGTTGGATAAACACACTCTATGAACGAAAATTATGTGTCAGCGATAGGATGGCTGAGTTTGGTTTGTTCACATGCGACAACACGTGTCAGTGAGGGTGCGTTCCCTTGGTTGGGTTTGCGGCGTGCAGGAGCGACTGTGTGCGGGTGCGGTGCGACCACGGCGGGCAGGAGCAACCGTGTGAGGGTGCGGCGACCGCGACAGCCGTGCGCAAGTGTACCTCCTTCTCATTTTGAAAACTTTAGGCAAGCTTGGCAAAAATGTGCGGCGAAGTTTGGCAATGCAAGGCCTAGACCCAAACAGGATAAGTACGTACGTACTAGGAGTACTACTGTTAAAAAAGAAAGGCGGGTTTTTCCTTCACGGGATTTAATCGATACAAATCCTCGTTTCACGTGTCAATTAATGCGTATTTTTTTCTCCAAAGACCAAAGAGCTAACCATCTCACTTCTCATGGCTTGATTAATGCAGCGCCATGCAAACCAACCTTCTCACTTCCGCATGCATGCAGGGGATATTAATGTCCTTGGTTGCTAGTATGAGGCAAACCCCATCAATTTTGCCTCGATTAGTGTTAGTGGCCTTTTGCAAATTGTAATTTTGATATACTGGCCTCGTGTACAGAAAAATGGAGGTAGTAACTATATTTGGCTTCCCTCCCCATTGCGATGACGTCGACGATATTTTTTTGTGTGGTTTGGCGAAGTGCGTTCGACGGAGAACACCATTGACGGAGACCACGGTAAGTCGTTCACAAGTGCCGCCTGCAAGCCAAGACAACCGCCTTATTTGCATCCAGGAAGTCCGTTGAACCAAAGGACTAGTACTACTAGGAGTACACAATAACGCCGTCCGTCCAGCTTAGTGTGGTGAGATGGTTTCTCGAAGAAGACGATGGAGAAGCGGAGTCAGCGAAGAGTGAAATGATGGTTGCTTCGTCCGTGCTTTTGTGATTTGACGCCTCACTACTTTGTGATTTGTGATAGAAGGGACAGGGGAGTAGACTCTGTGCCCTATACTGTACTACATGCGTCCAAGCATTGGAGAAAGAGGAGAGATGTTGCATTTTTCTATTCCTTCAATCAATCAATCAGGGAGCTCCGGTTCCATCTTTTTGGCTTTGGCAACACTGTCCACAATGGTTCCCTATGATTCCAAAAGCTATTTTCACATTTGGCTACACATTGTGGATGCCCTTAACCATACCACTTAGTTTTGCTCCTGCGTGCTATCTATACAAATCTCAATTATATTGATCTAAAAAATTATAGAAACAAGATTAGTAAAAAGGAGGTGATTTTGCCGAGCGGATGATGGGGGAGGTTTCTTATTTTCAGAGGACTTTGTCCTGGCGGTTTGCTAACATGCGGTCCCACGTGTCAGTGCTTTACCAAGCCATTCCGCGTCCCGCATGAGGCAGAACAACACTAGAAGCAACATGTGGTTAAGTTGAAGAAGATGAGGGAGAAGCGGATTCAGCAACGAGTGAAATGATGGTTGCTTCGTCCCTCCAACTTCTTTTATTAGCATTATTACTTCGTCCCTCCAACTTAACTGCGGGAAAGGTGCAGCTTTGTTGTTTGACGCGTCATTGCTCATTACTACGCCGGCGCCATGACTGGGGTGCTTCACCCCGGCTGCTCTGCACTGTATTCCGGTATGGCACGTGGACCCGGTAGCTTGATGTCCCACATGTCGGCGAAAGGGACTAGAAGATTTATGAAAGCGAGCGCTCCACTCTTACGATGGAGGAGTACACGACACGACGGCCGAGTGAACTATCACTTGTACTGTATAGTACTATAGTTTTGCTGTTTCGCACAATCCATCGATACAAACCCGATTAAACAGGAAAGGGCGGGATTTTTCCCGCGCGGTAGATAATACTGGCCATACATTTCAAAGGCAATTTTAATGTATGCAAACTGAATAATTAACAATATGATATCTAGTAAAACTAAAAACACATTTGATTTATTGTGTTAGAGTGTAGTAGTAGTGATGTATTGCATAGTTGTTAGATGTAACATGCGAGAACGTGTAGAGATGTAGTTTTGGAGGGCCTACAGAGAAAAAAGCGTAATACAGTCACCAAACTTCAGAATAAGCTGATTACGGTCACTATATACGATTTGCGGTGATTATACGGTCACTTGCTCACGGTTCAGCATCGGATTGCACTCTGTTGACCGGCCAAATAGTCTGCGTGGCGCCATGTTGACTACTTAAATTGACCACGTTCCTTGTGGGTCCCACCTGTCAGTTCGCTTAGGGAAAAGGTCAGATAAACACAAATTTACGCAGGCGCGACAAGACTCCAACCCGTGCGCGGGAATCACCTAGTTGTGTATGTGTCTTTCAGGGCCTGATGTGTGCGCATGCACGTGTAGGTTGAGCACTTGAGCGTGAGAGTGTGTGTTGGTCGTGTGGTGTACTGGTGTGTGCATGCATGCGTGCATGTGTGCGTGTGAGTGTTGCCTGCATGCGTGGTTACGTGTATACATGTGAGTGTTGCGTGCGTGCGTGGGTGCATGTGTTTGTGTGATTGTTGCGTGGCTGCAATTTGTGTGCATGCGTGCATGTGTGTATAATCACCACACCAGCTCATGTATGTTAAAACAGATGGCTCAGCATACCAATACAAGGCCACCTTGTCCGTTGTGCCCGCGGTCATGACTTCGAACCACCGTCCAAATATCTTTTTGTCGTTTGTTTTCATTCTTACTAGCAAGATGCCCGTGCATTGCACGTAACATCAAGATGCATTTGTATGACTAGTTTATCTTGTGAGAGAAAAGGATGAACGAGGGAAGGCCTTATTTGCAAATGTGGAGAGGTGTGTGGGTACCTTTTTGCAAAATTGTTATAGTTTCTTTCCTATCCGTCAGATATAAATTGGACGGCCTATATTGCAGGATGGTAGGCACACCATCATCACCAACTCTGCTTTTTATAAGAGTGTATTTTATGTATTTTATAAGAGTGTAGATGTAGAGTAGATACAAGTCGACAGGTGGGCACGATGGTAGTGAGATAATGTGATGCAACACTAGAGGTGCCACGTGGAGCATTTAACTGGTCAACTAGTCATGTCATGAGCAAATACAGAGTTGTACGGTGAGCCCGTGACTGTATAATAACCACTAAACATAAATGGTGACCGTAATGAGTGGATTCTGAAGTCCAATGTACGTATCGTGCTTTCGCTTCAAATACAATGATCGTCATTGCATATATCGCGAGAGAAAGATGAAACATGCGTGAATTTTCTGGGGGCTTGCTTTAAGAGGACCTGGAGATAGTTTTTTGTGCATGCGTGAAAGGGGCGTACTGTGGGGGTATGCGATGGTGAGAGAGATGCTCTTCGTTTCTCTTTATTATGACTAACTTTGTATGTAGTATAAAAATATACAAATTCACAGTGCGGAATAAATATCATTGTGGGCACCATGCAATGCTAATTAGCGTTCCTACTCCTCCATATAACTTTGTAATGTTGTATATATGTAGAAACTCTAAAATAATTTTGTGGTCGCACTTTATTCAAAAGGAATGTTGTATGCGAAATAAACGTGAAGAGAGGGCTTTTTAGATCAATGGGGTATGTGATGTAACATGTGTGAATGTGTAGTTGATGCATTTGGCGGGGCCTAGAGAGGTATGTGTGTGTATTACGTATTCGAGAGAGGCATGGATAGAGGGGACGGCGGGGGGCGTGGGAGAGATAGCACGAGAAATGAGAGTGGTCTAGAGAGAGAGACGAATATGACATCACGACGAGAGATTCCATTCCCTTGAGTGTGTATATGCAAGGGGGGAGGGAATAGAGGCACCAGGAGAAATTTTTTGTGTGTGTGGTGTTTGTGTTGGTATGTGTGGGTGTGAGAAGATAATGAGACGTGGGGGCAGAGGGTGTTTCACCGCGTGAGGTCCGGTGGGTCGAGGTGAGGCCCTTTGTTCGGTTCCGTCCTGCGCCACATTGGTCGGCCCGTGACGCATTTAGGAAGACCCATGGATGACTAGTCGTACAAGACAAAGATAGCAGAATTGTGAAGGACTCTGTGTCCACTAACAAAGCCAGCTAGGATTTGTAACCCTAGGTTCTTGGACTAAGGTAACCCCTTTATATCTGATATTACTATTCATCCAACCTAACTTTAAGGGGCATCCTACAGAATGCTCTGCTAGAATCATACTCGTCGATTAGGAAGAGAGGTGTGAGACAATGCGTGAGAGACAGGCCTAAAGATAATGTGCGTACATGAGACACGTAGGCAGGTCCATGTATATAGAAAGGGTCGATGGGGATTGTGCATGTGTATGTTTGCGAGAGGAAGAGTGCTTGTGATAAATGTTAGTGAAAACAGTTGTAAATGGTTACGAGAGGGAGGGAGGGTTATATCTAGAGCATGTGTGCGAGAAAGACACCTGGGAGAGAGTGTGTGAGCATGTGTGAGAGACCACCGATGGAGAGTGAAACTATACGTAAAAGACTGCTGTACACATTGATTAAAGATATAAATTGTATCCAAATATTAGGATGGGATCATGATATTTGCTATTCGCAAAAGGAGCGGTCATTGATCCATCAGACATCAAGATTCTATCGAGTTCGAGCATGTCTATGTTATTATTCGACACAATTGATACACATAGTTAGTATTTTGAACTCCAGACAATGCATCGCTTTAGCAATTGAATATAAACGTGAGTATAGTTCATGTTGTGTGTGTAAAGCACGTTATACATACCAAAGTTACACAATGAACATTATAAATAGCTACCTATGAACTAGCATACATTTGAATTCAACTTAAGGTGGTTAAAAAAATTGAATACAACATGAAGTCCATTCAATTATTTGAATTTGATATCATGGCATTTGTAAACCATACCTAAATTATGGGGGCACCAATCTTTGCTCTGATTTTGTACATAATAGCATATGTAGTCGTGTACAAAATAGATTCAAATTTAGCTCCTCCAATCCAAAATAATCGTAGTTATAGGATTTTAAAGTGTCTAAATTTCAAAAAGAAGCAGATAATTTAATAAGGTTTTCAAACATACAAGGTCAAATATAACGTTGTCTATTTATGTCAATCCTCATAGTTAAGAGTACTCTAAACGTGAATGCTTGTGTTTCAAAATTTCGAATGAAGCGCCAAAAGAGCCTCTACTCGCCCGAAACAGCGTGAGACCAATGTTTGGTAGTACAAGGAAATTACTTTTCTAATAACTCCCACCCGTGAAACCTACCGGCCCGATGTCCAAAGGTCTAAACCGGGGTAGGTTTGTAGCTTCATCTAGACGCCACGCAACCGCCTCCGAAAAATATTCATACACAATGGCCGTCTAAGCACAAATGCGCGCGGCCGAAATCGCTCCCGCCCACTATTTGGGACACCTGGGATTACCATCCTACCTCCGACCCGCAGTAGGTCTGAAATTTAAGAGGGGGCAAAGTTTGTACTTTCCCCAAATTTCAAACAAGCGCGTCCCATCTTCTGTTCAAAAAAAGCCAAAAACAAGCGCGTCCCAGACCAAAACATGGTCCCCCCCCACCCGTCCGATTCCCCATTCGTACTCCGTAGGCGCCAAAACTACCTCTCCACCAGCCGCGAAACTCCGGCTTCCTCCGTCCGCCACCCCATCCCACCCATCAACCGCCGCCCTCCTCTATCACGCGGGAGCCGATACCCCGATGTCGTCGTCCACCGCAACCTCAACCGCAACGCCCTCCACGGCTAGTAGTTGAAGCCGAGGCCGAGCCGTCCGTACCCGAGCCAGTTCAACCACGCCATCCTGCGCCTCACCACTGCCGCTCCAACTTCGCCACCCTCCACTGCACCGGAGCTGTTCCTGCTACGCCGTCCTTCGCCACATCAGATCTGCTGCCCCTCCGCCGGCATACGGCCACGGCAACACAGTCAATTTGGCCATGGGTTCGTCCAAGCCTGCACCCTCCAGAACATAGGTTTCCCCGGTAAAAAGAAGAAGATTGCCGCGACATGTGGAGGTGACCACATTGGCAACCGAAAATGGTACTCCTCTTCCCTTATTCGTGCAAATCTTACATGTCTTCTTGCATGGTATTCATCCCACAGAAGACACTAGTTGACCGCTTCTTATTGATACTAGATGTTCCTAGTAACTCGTGATGCACAAGGTTTCTCCTCATATACTATTTCACCTTAGCTAGAGGTCCATTTCCCCCCTGAATTTCAATTCCTGGTCAGTTGATTCCCAATTAACAGAAGCATTTCCTGGCGTAACAGGCGCTAGTCCGCCTATTACGCCGGGGAAGCAGCGCCTTGGTGTTTATCTTAGGGGTGTGTGGGGCCTAGAGCTACTAGCGCCTAGTCTGGAGGTCGGCCAGGATTAAAGGGATGGCCTTGTGGCGCTGCCAAGCACGGCAGTGGTGTGAGGTCGAGGGGAGGGCGGTGCGGCGGAGGAAGGGGTCTGGGCCGGTGGTCACTTGCGGTTCGAGAAAGATCGTCAACAGTGACTGGAGGGAGGTAGACGAAGGCCATCTGCACGTTCCTTATAGGTCGGACGGTTCATTAAAAAAATCGATTGACCTATTTATTTTCAGTCGACTGTTATCTTGACATGACCACATGTGGTGGTGTGCTGGAGGAGTACCTGCATTTCCCGTGCTCATATATTAGAAAATCATATGGAGTAGAATCTAATTTTGTTTGCCATGCAATGTTGTAGAGCTATCATATGTCTCGTGTCATTTATTTTTCAGCCACCTGCTATCTGCTACTTTTACAGTGCACTAGTTCTGCACACACTTCACCCATACTCTCACTATTGTGTTTTTATGCAAGGGTATTTCAGACCCTGCCTTGACAGAAGCACAAAATATAAGAGAGAAGTCGCTCCAGCGTGGTATGCGGCTAAGCCAGACATGTTTCAAGACTTTAAAGGGTGTAGTGTCAGCAGATGGAGATGGGGAACGTAGCTCTGGAGTTGATGATCTCTCTCACCATAAACCACCATCCCAGGTGCTTGCTTTAACTTCACGGTGTCATATGTGGTTGCATGTTCCATATGGTGTCTAGCTTGTATTCGAAAGGTCGAAGTCGGTCTTTATTAAGATAAGGGAAGATATTTTTTACATGAACCACCATCCCGTGAGCACCAGAAGACAAATAGCTAGTCAGGGCACTGGCCGAGCTAGTGACAAGCCCAGCAAAGAGAGGCATCACCTGGAAGCCAACTAAAAAGCCGCGATGGTGGCGAAGCAGCCCGCCTCCCACTAGGCTCTCAGGTCCTAGATGATCGTGCTCACAACTCCAGCCGGATGTCTAGCTTGTATTGCTTCCAATTTGGTTAAATTGCATCTTCTTAGCTTACACATTATACCTTTTAATATGACATGCCTTTCTGTTTTTGGTAAATACTAGTACATCTGTGTATTAACCATGTTCTTACATCAAACTAATGTTCCTGTGTATGCCTCATCAATTACTTATGATGAGGCATGCAAGCAAGGGGACTACTCCTCATTTAAAGAATGCAGCGTCAGCCTCCCGACATGATTCTCAAGAAACAGAAATGCTAGATGAAGATAGTGAACGTAGCTCTGTAGTTGATTACATCATTTCCCCTTCTCTAGCATCGCAGGTGCTTGCTCTAACATGGCAGCGTGATATGTGGTTGCATGTTACATATGGTGTCTAGATTGTAATTCTTCCAATTTGGTTAAACTGCATGTTCTAGTCTGCTTAGCTTATACATTACACCTGTTAATGTGACATGCCTTCCTGCATTTAGTACATAGTACATCTGTCTATTAAGCATGTCCTTACATAAAACTATTGTTTTCTTTGTATCCCGCATCAATCAATATGACAATACACCTTTAGAATATGCAGTGCGATATTAGTTGCATCTTTCATATGATTTATAGCATGCGCTGCTTCTAATTTATTGAAATTCCATTTATGATGGGACGCTTTTAACTTGGCAGAGTCATATTGGTTGCATCTTTCATGTGGTGTCTAGCTTGCATTGCTTCTTATTTGTTGGAATGGTTTCTGCTTAGTTTACACAAACAGTTGCGAACATGCCATGCCGTCCTATTTTTCGTACATATTCCATCCTGGTATCATGTGTTTGCCTTACATCAAAGTAGTGATTGTCAGTATCATGCATGAATGAGTTCTGAAGAGAGAATTTTATTGCTTTTTCTTGTCGATTTTACTTGACAATTCAAAATCAATAAAGCGGAAGGAAGTTAGCAAGGCAGCGGATAAAGGTGCTCCTTCCGATCGGAGGGCCTCTATAGTTTCTACTCCTCCACACCCCAAGATGATTTCCAAGACAACACATGCATAGACACTCAACAAAGGTGTGTTTATGATGAGCACGTCTCCCCTAGTGCACCATCACCGGTGCTCCCTCTAACTTGGCACTGTTATATGTGGTTGCATGTTATGTGGGATGTCTAGCTTGTATTGCTTCTAATTTTATTGAATTCCATCTGCTTACTTTACACATTATACTTGAATAAGACACGTGTTCCTGTTTCTAGAACATACAATATATGTCTATCACACCATGTTCTTACATCAAATTACTACTGTTGTGTAAACTGCAACAATCACTTATCATAAGACACGTTTGACTTTGGAGTGTGATATAGGTTACATCTCGCATTCTTTTCTAACTTGTACTACTAATTTGTTGAAATGGCACTTACGCGAGACAGTTTTAATTTGGTAGAGTGATATTCGTTGCATCTTTCATATGGTGTCTAGCTTTCATTGCTTCTAATTTGTTGAAATGCCTTCTCCTTAGTTTACACATCATAAGCTGTGAATATGCAAAGGCACTAATGACGAGAGACCTCTAACATGGTAGTGTGATGTTGTTTGCATCTTGCATATGATTTATTTCTTGTACTGCTTCACATTTGTTTAAATGCCATTTATGATGAGACACTGTTAACTTGGCAGAGCGATATTTGTAGCATCTTTCATGTGGTGTCTACCTTCCATTGCATTGCTTCTAATTTGGTGAAATGTCTTCTTCTTAGTTTACACATCATAGTTATGGTTATCTCTTCCGTCCTGTTTTTCATACATATTACATCCTCCTATCATGTGGTTGTCTAACATCAAAGTTCAGTTCATCTGCATCACGCATCAATTTGTTCTGAAGAACTAAATTGTTATTCGTTTTTCTTGTCGGCTTGGCATAACATGGCATAGAGAAAGAGGAAGAAACACAGAATGGTAGGGAATGAGAAGCGGATGAATCCTGCAGATTCTGCTGGTACTGATGGTGCAATAGAAGGTCAAAGTCCAGCAGAAAATTCTACAAACACGACATCCCATGCCACACGAGCTGCAAAAAAAGCCAAACAGAAACAAATAGCTGTCACCAAACAAGCAGAGACAACCCTAGTTCTTGCAACATCTACCACAGTACTACCAGTTGCACGACTTACTGGTGCGTCAGCTGAGCTAGCAGCACGTTCCCAACCTCCCTTACCACCTAACACTACTTCCCAAGCACTCTTGACACAAGACGAGTTGCCAATATCAGATGAACTTGTGAGCTTCAACAGCAAGAAGGTAGTTGATGGAGTCAAGTTATAGTTGCATGCTTCTTTATATGTAGTCTCACAGTTTGATGTACACTAACACTTCCTATGTTCATTGTTGGACTAGTACCTAGGCGCAAGAGGAAACAAACATCAGGGATAATGCTCGATAGGTTAACTAAATCTAGAGGAGGAAGAATGGAGATCCGTTTTGATTCAGGTTTAAAAGGCCACGTGATGCTACAGAGTCAGCCAAGTTAGTATCAGAGGCAGCGGTTGCCGTTAGGTGTCATGTACGTATCCTCCGAACATGGATTCGGTACAGGAATGACAAAGACGAAACCCAGTTCAACACCTTCCTCGACCATTTATCTGTAAGTATGGTTATGTATGGAAACTAGTAATATCGTCTTGCTCTGTCCCATACTTTCTACGTTGCTGATAATGAGACTCCCATAATTTTCAACAGATGAGGTTCAAGTTGGATAGCCAAGATGATGCAACCAGACAAGCTTGCACCCATGTTTTCAAGTCTGCTCTGAGACAGTATCGGTATAACTTGAGGAAAACTCACTTTGAAGGCAAGGCTAACAGTGAACTTTCTCAAACATCTCCAGTGGAAAATATATCGGATGAAGAGTGGAGGGGCCTTGTTAAACACTGGTATGATCCGAAGTATCATGTACATTATATATATATGTGTGTGTGTGATTAGATCACATGTTGAAGTCCTATTTACGCATGTGCCACACAAATCTATCTTCTTGTGGGTGAACTGTTCAAAGAACAAGGCCAACCATACGAAAGTGAAATTCCAACAGACGACAGGATCTCATAGCTATATTGAACACTGCGAGGCTCTTGTAATGAGCTGCTGTTTCACTCTTTTTGCTGTACCATATTATCAGATCTATATTGACTTGTTCGAAATGCAGGGGAAAGCCCGCAAGGACCAAAAAGTACCTGAACCAAATGCTGTGGAAATCTTCAAGGACTGTCACACCAACAAGAAGAAGGGCATGACTACACCAGTCAAAGCCGCTGTTGTAAGTCCTTAATCCTCATGCCTTTTAACTACTACTTACTCTGACTTGTGCCTTGAACTGCATGGTTTGCAGCTAATGTCTATTACTCTTTTCAATTTTATACACAATTGTCTTAGCCTATCATTGCACCTTACAAGGTTTAAAAGAGAGGAGTCATGTTCCTTTGATCTTTACCCGTAATCTAGTTCCGTGCTGGACTTGCCCACACAACGTTACAATTGCATGTTTGTCTGTTCTCAGTTGTTTTGTGATATGAATGATGTCATACTATGCTTACCGTATTATAAACTTCGTCTCTTTATCCTTAGCCCTCAATACAATGTGAAGAAATAGACAATACATTAGCGATGGTACATGGTCATATGTTTGGAATCTGGTTTTATTATGTACTTTGCAATAAAATACAACTAATATTTTACATGGGTTCACCAGAATAAGTTCTGTATATAGACCAAAGCTATTTTGTTTGGTTTTGCTGCCTCTTTAATATCTTCTATTCTGGTACTACAAATGTAAAACCTCAACTTTTCAGTGAGCTATGGAAAAAAATGGTGGAACTGCCACCTTCTGAAGGTGGCAAGGCAACTATAACCGCAATGTCAGCTCTTGCTGCAGTGGATCAGTACCTGTCCACTAACAGTGCCAAAAGCACGTTCCTGTGTAATACTGGGTTGGTTGTTAAGGCAATATCATCCAAACTGCCTCATGATCAAGATATGCAAGCTCAAAGCAATGTTGTATCTGCGCTCCAGACACAAGTCCATTCCCTAATAGAGACCCTTTGTGAAATAAGGAGAGACATTGTTCAATGTCGTCAAGATATGCATGGTTTTGAAACCAGACTATTAGACATTTGCTATGTTGTTCAGGATCCTAGGAAAATGGAGGCGAGGGTTATGGCGCTCCATCGAACAATACAGCATGAAAACATAACAGTCGAGTCAAATGAACTGAGCTTCTGAACTTCTGGTGGTGCATTTATCTGCTAGACTATTAAGTTTTATGCCAACCTTCCTTTTGTTATATAGTTGTAATTTGTTTTGGTGCGATACAAAATTTATTCTTAACGTGCAGCCACCGGTTGAAGAAAACATCAAGCCATTTTTGTATAGTGTAGGGTGTTCCCTATATTTGCACTGGTGGCGATCTTTGATGCCGAGTGGATGTAATCTGTGCAATCGCCTTAATAGCCTAGCGTTAGTTTTCGCCTTATTTATTTCCTATTCTTCTTTTTCTCTGGTTTGCTAGTGGCCGCAACAACCATGGGCCATATACGGGCCATAGGATCCATGGGTCTCCTACGGGCCGTAGGATCCCTGGGTCTCCTACGAGCCATCGATAAATGGGCCTCCAACAGGGCCGTAGAATCGGTGGGCCTCGGGCCGTCGGATAAATGGGTCTACATGGGCCGTAAACGGGCGTAATTGATATCTGCCCAGCATGGTAATGGGCCGTTAACAAGCCGTAGGACATCAAAGGCTTAATTCTGTCACAGGCAGAACGGGTCGTTAATGGGCCAGAATATAGGACGGGATGGAAACGGCGCAATGGGTTAACATGCCAGAAACGGGCCGACTCTTGCCATGGGCTGAATTTGGCCCATTAGGGTAACAGGCCAGTAACGGACCGACTCTTGCCATGGGCTGAATTTGGCCCATTAGGGGAACAAGCCATTAACGGTCCAGAAGTAATCGAGGGCCAAAAAGGACGCCAAGAACGTATGGGCCGTTAATAGGCCGAAAGCTAACATGGGCTGGAAACGGCCCATGTAAATCACGGGCCGTTAACGGGTACAAAGAAAATTACTGTTCATTATGAGCTAGAGTCACCGTGGGCCTGTAAAGGGCCGAAAGATACGAAGGCCTCATATGGGCCGAAAGATGTCGTGGGCCATACATGGGCCGAAAGTGAAATGGGTTGGTGTTATATTCGACGGCCCACATGACGTTGTTGGGCCGATTTCCTTTAGGGCCTAACGGGCCATGAGTTAACGGGCCGTAAAATGGGCTATTTGCGAAGAGACTGTTAACATGCTTTTCATGGGCCAGCCCGTTAACTTTTGACCAAGTCAAACGGGCCGGCTTCATAAGCTAAATGGGCCAGTGGTGGGTTGTGGCAAGTGTCGGCATATCATAGGCGCATATTTGACCCACTGACGAGCTGACACGTGTTTCGTCTGGCCAATAAGAATTTTACACGTGGAAATTTCCCATTAGTCGGGGCTGTTAACAGGTTAGCGGATCCAAAACCTGACCCGATAGCTTAACGGCGTTCTGTTACGGTGGATGCCATGTGTCAGTCACCCTTGATGAAAGCACTTCTGTGATGCGCGATATATCGTCATGGAAGTGGACACTTCCATGATGATAATTTTGGTAATGTCATGGAACACTTCTACGACAGCGCAGGTATGACTATCTTGATTCTTTCATAAAATCATCATGGATGTACATGCATGATAAAAAACGCGACCTACTGTGACAAACACGTATCATCACGGAAGTGTATTTTGTTTGTAGTGATGGCACTTTTGCATATGTGGAGGAAAGAGGCAAGGAAAAAGTGGAGGAGTGGGCTCTCATGCAAGAGCCAGCCTCTACATGGTGGATCACTGGGAGAGGCACCTGTATGGAGGTGAGAAGGAGTCCTGGACTAAGGTGTCCTCGGACAGCCGGACTGTGGGAGTATGAAGATACAAGATAGAAGACTCCGCCCATGTCCGGATGGGACTCTCCTTGGCTTGGATGGCAAGCTTGGAGATTCGGATATCAAGATTCCATTCTCTGTAAACTGACTTTGTACAACCCTAGCTCCCCCAGTGTCTATATAAACCGGAGGGTTTACGCTTCTAGGGTTTAGTCACAACAATCATAATCTCATAGGATAGACTTCTAGGGTTTAGCCATTACGATCTAGACTTCTGGTGGTGTCAAAACCGGCGGATCTCGGGTAGGGGGGTCCCGAACTGTGCGTCTAAGGTCGATGGTAATAGGAGGCGGGGGACATGATGTTTACCCAGGTTCGGGCCCTCTCTATGGAGGTAATGCCCTACTTCCTGCTTGATTGATCTTGATGAATATGAGTATTACAAGAGTTGATCGACCACGAGATCGTAATGGCTAAACCCTAGAAGTCTAGCCTATATGATTATGATTGTCTCTATGGACTAAACCCTCTGGTTTATATAGACACCAGAGGGGACTAGGGTTGTACAAAGTCGGTTACAGAGAAAGGAATCTACATATCCGAACGCCAAGCTTGCCTTCCACGCCAAGGAGAGTCCCATCCGGACACAGGTGAGATTCTTCGGTCTTGTATCTTCACAGCCCATCAGTCCGGCCCAAGTGAACAGGTCGGCCTAATCCAGGACTCCCTCAGTAGCCCCTGAACCAGGCTTCAATGACGAGGTGTCCGACGCGCAGATTGTCTTCGGCATTGCAAGGCGGGTTCCTTCTCCGAATACTCCAAAATAGTCTTCAAGCACAGAAAACGTGTCCGGCTCTGCAAAACAAGTACCACACGCAACCGTAGAGAGTATAATATTTCACGAGTCTAATCCGCTGACAACTTTTTGTAGCGTGACATCACGTCGCCGCCCAACCATTATTCGAACCATTTTTAGCCTGCCGCTCCATATTTCGAGATGTGGTTTCATTGGCACGTCTTGTCAAAGCAGAGATCATGTCCCCTTATTGCGGGATTCTCATCAATACGGGCGTGGGTAGTCCAACCGTGCCATCTGCACGGCCCTTGGGGAATAGACGAGTTTTAAGGCGAGTGGGGAGGCGATTGATATTCACCGCCTCTATAAAGAGATAATGATTTACCTCTTTTCACCCACGCCTTCTCTCTCTGCCTCCCCCATTCTCGAGCTCCAGTGGCCAAGTTCTCACCTTTTCCGCCCCAAGAAAGCACTCCAACCATGTCCGGATCTGGAGCGCAGGGCAAGTGGATGACCTCCTCCGTCAAGGAGAAGGACATTACGAAGCTCCGGGAGGCCGGGTACTTGGCCAAGGAAATCGCCCATCGGCTTCCGGCCAAGGGACAGATCGTTCCCACCCCGGAGCCCCATGAGTGGGTAGTATTTATCCCCCACTTCGTCCACGGGCTAGGATTTCCTCTCCACTCGTTCGTTCGCAGGCTCATGTTCTACTACGGGCTGGATTTCCACATATGGCCCCCAACTCCTTCCTCAACATCTCGGCATTTATTGTCATGTGCGAGGCCTTCGACTACATCCCACCCCACTTCGGATTATGGCTAAAGATCTTCAATGTGAAGCCGAAAGTGGTGAGTGGCCAACAAGCAGAGTGCGGAGGCGCCATGGTGAGCAAGATGCCCAACGTCACATGGCCTGAAGGCTCCTTCGTGGAGACTTTTAAATGGTGGCAATAGAAGTGGTTCTACGTCACAGAGCCGCGCGGCACCACCTGGGCCGCGGCTCCCGCATTCCGGTTTGTAGCCCCGATGAGGCTCACCTACTGACCGGAGAAGGGCCTGGACTGGTCTTTGCCGGATGAGCTGACAGCGCTTAAGACGCGCATACAAAGCATGATAAACAAGAAAATCAAGCTTGTCAATGTGATCCAGATGATGCTTATTCGCCGGATCCTTCCGTGCCAACGACGGACATGCCATTTGTGGGAGTACAATCCGGCCAAGCACTAGACCTTGCTGTAGTTCTTTGGCACTACGCATGAAGACATCAGGAAGGTGCTTTTCAAGTCCAGCGAGACGCGGCCGGCTACGAGCGAGGACCGTGGGCACGACTTGGCCCATCCTGCTAGTCCGGTAGGTTTTTTCATGTTTTCAAGGTATATCCTTTACTTGCATACTCGAGGAAGACGCCTAAGCCTCCCTGTTGATTCTCACAGGGCTGGACAAAGAAGGCGGAGCGGATTCACTGTCCAGCTCTGTTGCCCGAAGATCCAGAAATTCCACTTCTAATGAAGATGCTGGTTCTGGCGCCCTATCAAACGCCGGAGAAGAAGGCCAATGGGACCATAGGATTCCTCCGTAATAAGGGCACTTCGGACGTGACGTCCGAATAAGCCGAGACTCATTCCTCCTCCGCCGAGGACAACGAGGAAGAAGATGAAGAAGAAGAGAGTCATTCCCCCTCCCCCCCTGAGGGGGGAAGAAAGAAAAGGACAGCCTCCACGCATCTGGAGGCCAAGGCATCCAAGAAGAGGAAAACTTCCCTCCCGGACAACTCCACAGCGGCCATCGACAGCATCTCGGAATGGCGCCCCAGGGACAAGCCCCCGGCCAAATCATGAGTACCCAAAAACCCGGACACATTCATATATCTGGCCTCTCTTCTTCATAATATTAACATATTTAGTCATGAATTTGCAGTCCGGTGCGGTCCGACCTCGATCGGTCCTCATCTTCGGGGGATTTGTTGGACCAGAGGGCGATGGATAGTGAGTCCCTTCCGACGGCCTCCTCTCCCAAGGCCCTGGATGACACTGAGGTGCTCTCCCGAAGGATCCCAGGCCAGGGAGAGACTCAGGAGGCCGTCTGTGATAGAGTCAAAGGTGTCCCATCTTTCGATGAGATGGTGATTATCGTTTCGGAGGAGTAGACTTTGACGATCCGACTACGTACGTGCGAGGAAGTCGCGCCTTAGCAATCGCTAAACCAACTCCGAGAGGTTATTGACCATGTTGGAGCACGATCAACCTGACCACGAGGGTATATTTCCTGCGAGAAAATGAAGAACAAGCAAGAAACTGAGATTGCAATCGGGATATTGCGAATATAAGATGAAAGCTTTATTGATCAAGATGGGGTTCTGTGACGTCTTGGTCTGGTCGTTGAACACAAACGAAGTACGTGAAGTTGCAGCTATGGCGAACTTTTAATCTAAACAAAACCCGAAGTCTAAACGATGCCCTAAGGGTTGTATATATGGAGGAAGAGGGGGGAATTTCATGGCCCCTGGTGGAGGGGTCCGAAACCAACCCTATCCCTTGTTTCCCCACACATACAGACTCTAAAAATAGCCTATACTTATGTATTTTGAAATTACATGAGCCTGGCCCAATAAAAAGGTGACACGGCACCTAGAATAGCCTCTAGACGAAATTTATGAAGTGGCATCTTGTATATTTCGTCCAAGGCTTCATGCACTCGTTATGGTGGCTTCAAAGCCCTGAAATCATCACTTGTAACTCCGTTCTTGTTCCCCTTGTGCATGCCATCATCTCCACGCTTGGTCTTTCTCCATTGTTCATCCTTCTCCAAGCTAGGTCCTTCATTTGTAAGCAAAACAAATGTATCCAATTTAGGCAGCATCATATTCTCATGAGCATTAGAATCATTACCAAGAAACGAAAGTACCTGGTAATTTAATTGGCGTGCGCGAGCTCTAGTAATTGGTCCAGTATGTATGGCAGTAGGGGCTGTGGGTGTAACAATGGTATTGATGTCCTCATCAGTCAGGGAGGTGCTGGAGGGTGAAACCTCAGCCGCCGGACACATGGGGGAGCGAATCCCCATGGAGACTGGCAATGGGGGCCATGTTCAATTCGGCCCCTAGCCGAATACAATTCCAGAGATCTATATGGATCTGGAATCAAGCAAGCAGCCTCTTTCGAAAGAAGGAGGCGCGCCTATTCCACCGGTGACCTCTGTCCATCCAGAGGCACCAGATACTCTAATGGAAGCGTTACGAAGTGCTTCCATTGTTGAGGAACACCGTACCCTTATGGGTATGGTGGTTGAGAGGATTCAGTCCGCGATGAGCGGACTGACTGAAGCCTGCACAAGCCTTCTAACAGGCTTTGAGGTAAGCAATGCAATTATTTAAAAAGAATGTCACAATACAGATAGTAGCCCCTGAGACATTGTCCGGTGTTCGAAAAGAAAAACCAGATAGAGGATCAAACAAGTGACGCAGGAGACTAACCAGATAAGTCAATGTGAATAAGCAGGCGTCGTTACTGGCTGCGACCTCTCATACTAGTGAGGTTTCCGGACTAAAGCAGAGTCTGGAGCAGGCCGAGGAAGAGCTCGGCCGCGTGAAAAAATAGCTGGAAGACAATCAAGGTATGCAATAACTTTGTCTATTTTCAGGAAGGATGAATGATTTGTGCTAACTAAAGTGCCATGATATTTATTAGGAGCGGCGACCAAGGTGGAGTCCCTCAAGAAGGTGTTGGCCGAGGCCGAGGACAGAGCGGCCAAGGAAAAAGCCGCCCGTGAAAAGCATGAGGCCAGGGTCAGTGAGGTTCAGCAGGACCTCCAGGACGCCATGAAGAAATGTGAGTCCTTGGAGCGCAACCTTGCGGATCAAGAGTCCGAACTTGCCAAGGCCCGCCAAAGCGCACACAATGCCCGGGTTGAAGCCTAGGGCACGCTCCAGGAATTCCAGGAGGCTAGAAAAATCGTGGCGGGTAAGGCCTTTATTATGTAGAGCAAATATGTGAAGAAAAAGTTCCTCTTACTAACCCGTATTTGGACGGATCTGCCGTGCAGCGTTTCAGATGCTGCAGAATTCTTGCGAGCCAAAGAGGGGAGCTCCACGGAGAAGCTGTTTTGGTCACCATACCTTGCGCTAGAACACCCGGTGCCCTTTAGCGATCAACTAAAACAGCTGGTCGAACTGCATAGGGTGGCCGAACTGGCCATGAAGGATTTAATAGTCCAGCTATGGCCTGCCGAAGCCATACCCGGCAGCTACTTCGGGCTCATGAAGCGACTGGTCAATGCCTGCCCTCAGCTTGATGCCATCAAGCGGTCGGTCTGCATCGAGGGCGCGCGAATGGCCTTCGCCCGAGTCAAGATGCATTGGGTGAAGATGGATGCCGTGAAGCTTATGATCGAGGGACCGCCCGCGGGCAAGGAGCACCGCACACCCGAGCGGTATTTTGAAGATGTCCTGGAGGGATCCCGCATTGTGGTGGAGCAATGTGCTAAGGATGTTCTCTTTGAATGAATACATTCATCTTATCCTGTCCTGTATTATGAAACAGAGCTGTTATGTAATATAATGCTTGTTATTTAAAATTTTACCTCCTGTGTGGCCGTTTTGTTAAATCTGAGAGTTGGCCAATTGTCGGCTTCTGCCCCCACGTAGGTAGTACGGGGGTGTTCGGGATGAATCTAAACACTCTTTACTCCAAAGTTTGGTCCTTAAAGGAGGTGTTTAGCGCAACAAACCAGGCAATCGAACTATGTGGCTTTATCACCCTCACTTAGCCATAGGAGTTTGACAATAGAAATTTAGGCGCAGCCCCTAGTGTTCATAAGTCCGAACTTGGGGTCCTGTAAACACCTGATCGGATAAAAACCGATTCATCGCATAATGCGGAAAAAATCACAAAAGATTTGTAACCTCTCGAACAGCTGACCGGCTCGCGCCGCATCATGTCATTCAATTTTCGACTTTCTCTACTAAGGTGCTCATCCGGATGAACCAGGACACAATCGCTGTAGTTTTTCCTTTACTACCCTAGCCGATATAGCAGAACGCAAGGTAGTAAGCACAGGAGCCAGGCAACACAACTATTGACCAAAGACATGATTTGGAGCCGCTGCATATAATGCTACAATTCGGGGTGCCGAACTATACTGTAAAAAGTGTTCGGACTTTGTTGCCGTAGTATGGAGCATAATGAAGCCCCTGGAGAATTAAGGCGTACCAGAGTGTGCGGGTGCAATTTGAAAAGGATTTTCAAGAAAAAATAAGTAATAGGCTAATGCCGCAGAAATTGGGCCGCAACTATTTTCCATTATAATTTGATTAATACATCAAAGTGTATGTGTACAAGTAGTGCGATAAGCAACAGGGCTATTTAACACGCCACGACCAAGGGAGAGCTACGTGCGGGTCTTTAAAACAGGCATAATGATCATTTAAAGAGACCACCTGGAAATTCCCTTATGCGTCAAATCTTCTTGTCGTCTTGGTGTATCCGTCCCTTGATAGGTCCGACAATCGGGCTACCAGGAAAGGCCTAGGAAGAAAAGAAACCTAAAAAGAAAGAAAAAGTGAAAGTATGTGGGTCCAGGACAGGTTGAGCCGTATTATGGACCACGATCTAGCTGTGCCTCCGTCTATGCCCATGGTATTTTGAGTGCGTAGTTATGTACGCGCGGTACAAATGCCGCAGTTTGGTCGGGACTGGGACGGAGGCCGAATTGCTAGTCAAGCTCTTGACGAGCTCGACTATCCTGCTACAGAGTAGTTCTGACTCGTTTGACAGTATCCGGGAGCTTGGCCGCCGAATTAAGGTTCTGCCTGAAAAGGCCGCTCTGTGCTTCTGCTGCGAGGGCAGCGGTGTGCTCCTCGGTATGGAGGGATTGTTCCGTGTTTCACTTGACTGTTATGACACCGCATGGTCCGAGCATCTTGAGCTTGAGATAAACGTAGTGTGGCACCGCATTGAATCGAGCGAATGCGGTTCGTTTGAGCAGTGCATGATAGCCATGCGGAAGGGGACGATATCGAAGATCAACTCTTTGCTTCGAAAGTTGTCCGGGGATCTGAAGACCACCTCCAGTGTGATTGAGCTTGGTGTCGGTGTCAAAACCGGCGGATCTCGGGTAGGGGGTCCTGAGCTGTGCGTCTAGGCGGATGGTAACAGGAGACAAGGGACACAATGTTTTTACCCAGGTTCGGGCCCTCTCGATGGAGGTAAAACCATACTCCTGCTTGATTGATATTGATGATATGGGTAGTACAAGAGTGGATCTACCACGAGATCAAGGAGGCTAAACCCTAGAAGCTAGCCTATGGTATGATTGTTGTAATGGTTGTTCGTCCTACGGACTAAAACCCTCCGGTTTATATAGACACCGGAGAGGGCTAGGGTTACACAGAGTCGGTTACAATGGTAGGAGATCTACATATCTGTATCGCCAAGCTTGCCTTCCACGCCAAGGAAAGTCCCATCCGGACACGGGACGAAATCTTCAATCTTGTATCTTCATAGTCTTGGAGTCCGGCCGATGATGATAGTCCGGCTATCCGGACACCCCCTAGTCCAGGACTCCCTCAGTAGCCCCTGAACCAGGCTTCAATGACGATGAGTCCGGCGCGCATATTGTTTGGCATTGCAAGGCGGGTTCCTCCTTCGAATAATTCATAGAAGATTGTGAACGCCAGGATAGTGTCCGGCTCTGCAAAATAAATTCCACATTCCACCGTAGAGAGAATAATATGTGCACAAGTTCAATCTGCTGACTTATTTGGTGGCGTGACGTCATACCACCACCAAGCCTTTCCTTGAATCATTTTTTATTATACCACCTCAGCGCGTTTAGCGAAGCGGTTTCCTTGGCCCGTCTTGTCGAAGCAGAGATCGTGCTCCCCTTATTCCGGGATTCCCATCAATACGGACGTGGTTAACCCAACCGTGCCCGTTGCCACGCCCCCTCTATAGGAGGCGAGTCCCGAACGGTCACGGGGGCGGCTCTTGGTATTTTCCCTCTTTATAATGGGACCAAGGCTCGTCTCTTTTCTTCTATCCTCAATCGAATCTACTCCTCGCCCCGAGTTCCAACACCCAGAGCCCCAGATTCGAGCGCTTCGGACCTTCAACAATGTCCGGCTCCGACCTACAGGGCCGGTGGATGCCCTCCTTCGTCATGGAAGAGGACGTGCTAAAGCTGCGAGAGGCCAAGTACCTGACTTACGAGATTTCGCATAGGTTTCCCGCCAAAGGGCAAGTCATTCCCACCCCCGAGCCCGGCGAGTATGTCGTGTTTGTGTCCCACCTCCGTCGGGGCTTAGGCTTCCCGATGGATCCTTTTGTGAGAGGGCTCATGTTTTACTATGGGCTAGAATTCCACGACTTGGCTCCGGAGTCCATCCTCCACATCTCGTCATTCATTGTCGTCTGCGAGGCCTTCCTCCGTACTACCCCCACTTTGGTTTGTGGCTCAAAACTTTTAATGTGGAGAGATGATCGATGGGCGCCACGCAGAGTGCGGCGGGGCGGTCGTAAACAGGAGGGCCAATGCTCCATGGCCCGAGGGCTCTTTCCAAGAGGAGCTCGGCTTGTGGCAACAGGAGTGGTTTTATATTACCGTTCCCAGGGGCAGTAGGCAGAAGATGCCGCCCATCTTCCGCTCGGGACCTCCACGACGACTGGTGTCATGGGTCAACCAAGGGCTCAACTGGGGGCCGTCAAAGGACGTGCCCCTATTGCAGGGCCGGATTCGAGACCTCCAAGCGAGGGAGATCGATCTGGTCGTGCTGATGCAGGTCATGCTGATTAGGCATCTCCTGCCCTGCAAATGCCGTCCTCTCCGGCTGTGGGAATTTAATCCGGAAGGACCACGAATTCTCCAACACTTCATGGGTACAATACCCGTGGAGATGTACAAGTTGTTCTTCGGATCACGAGAGGCGTGTCCGAAATTGACCGAGGACGCCGGCCTAAGCTGCAATTGCCCGGATACACAAGTAAGTAGCTCTGTGTCCGGACATACCATTTGTTTGCCTTTCTATGATTCGCCTTTTAACCAATTGTCCTCTAAACATGAGTGGATAGCGCAAGAAAAATTGATACGGTGTCCGGCCCCCCTCCTAGAGACCGCGCCGAATCCCGTGCTGGTCAGGATGCTGGAGGTTGCGCCTTCAGAGGAAGGCGAAGGGGAGAACAGAGGAACTACCGCCTCAACCAAGGAGGCTTTTGAGGAAGGGGGGATCGAGAATCCCTCCTTCCAAGGGGAGAAGAGGACCGCTTCCGAAAACCCAGAGGCCAAAGCCCCGAAGCAGGGGAAGAGATCTTCACCAGAGGGTCCTGCGACCGGAGAGGCTCCGGCCGCACAGTCTCCCCTAAAGAATCAGCCCTCCAGCGAGCCGTAAGTAGAAAAAAAGGGAGTTTTGTAATAAGGGACATCCCTATTTGTGCTTCTGAGGATAACTTAAGTTTTTACCTTGTAGTTCGGATCTCCTTCCTTCTCAGATGAGCTCATCTTCGGGGGAACTTCGTCCGGAGATGATGGAGAGTGAGACGCCTCCATCCGCCGCACCATCGGATAGGGCGAACGAGCCTGAAGTGTCGTCACGGAGGGTATCCCTGAGTCCGACAGGGCCGAATAGTTCGGCACCAACTGGTGTGCGGCCGGGGGAGCTGAAGGATCTGTTTGAGAGGGCATCTATCTCAGAAGGTCACCGTACACTGATGAGTACGGTGATTGAAAGAATTTCATCCGCCGAAGGCGGGTTGCGTGACGCCGTCAGGAGTTTGCTGGCGGGGTTTGAGGTACGTAAAAATGACATACCCTTTGACAGTTTTACACATAAAGTGCGCCCTGTATAGATAGTAGCCCCTGAGACTCCGTAGGGTCTCGAGAACGACAGCGTGCCGACGATCAAAATCCCAGGTATTGATTTTCGCCTTTCCTATGCAGGTGGCGGATAGTTCGGTGGCTAGCCGGACTGATGGAGTTGCCGAACTAAAGCGGCAACTCGACGTTGCGGATGCGGACATCGCGCTGGTCAATAAGCGACTTGACGTGTCACAAGGTGGGTTTTTCTCCGTGGTCACCTAGTAAGGGGACCGAAGCCCACTCCTTACAACATGTGTGCTCAATTCAGATGGTGCCGCTGCTGTGGAGAGCCTTCGGGCAGAACTTGCTCAAGCCAAGGAGCAGGCCGGAAGGAGTGATGCGGCTGCCTCGAGGGCGGCCGAAGAGCTAGAAGCCGAAAGGGCTGCACACTGCCGAAGCAGGGAGGAGATGGCCGAAATGGCCGTGAAGTTGAAATATGCTACCGACCACAATGAGGTTCTTGAAAAAGAACACCTAGCGGAGCAAGAAGACCTGAGGAAGGCCACCGCCGAAGCCAAGGATGCCCGTTCTGCAATGCGGGCTATAAAGGAGGAGCTGCACCAGGCCGGAGACATTGTGGCTGGCAAGCCCTTTCTGCTGCGCCGGAGGTTTACAGATCCAAAGTATGCTCAGCTTGGCCAGCTGTGGGGTCCGGAGGATCCTTCTATGGATTTAGCTGCGAGTGCGGCAGATGCCGTTGTGCACTTCCGAAGTCAGAAGGATCACGAGACAGAAGAGCTGTTTTGGTCTCAATTCCATAGTCCGGAGCGTTCACTTCCGCTGACCGATCGGTTGGCCGAGTGGGCTGAGCTGAATAGATTGTCCAGACTTGCCATGACGGATATCGTGGCTCATGTCTGGCTGGATAGGCCCAAGCCGAAGAGTTATTTTGGCTTATTGCAGCAATTCCTTGGGGCGGTGCCGCATATCAAGGCGATGAAGCGGTCGGCCTGCATAGAGGGTGCACGGATGGCCCTCGCCCGTGTGAAGACATACTGGATGGAGATGGATGCCACCGCTGTTGCGACCCAGGGTTCGGACGAGAGTCGGTTACCCGCCGAGCACTATTTTGGGGAAGTTCTGCGTGGTGCTCGTGTAATAGAGTCGCAGTGCTCAAGAAATGTCATGTTCAAATGAACGTTATGGTTTGTAAAACGATGTTTATAATGTAAGCGCTTTTTGTACTTGTGCGTTCAAGTATTGAAATATCTCCTGTGCGGCCGTTTATGTATACGTGTGTATAACCTGAAAGATGGCAGTCGTCGGCTTCAGCCCCCACGCACAAGGTGCGGCGGTGTTCGCAAAAATAGCGCATTTTCACACTCAATCCGACGTCTCGGTCCTGTGAAGGAGGTGGTAGCATAGCAAATGAGGCAACAGGACTATAATGCTTTATCACTTTCACTTAGCCATAGGAGTTCGAGGGTGGGGCTACGATATAGCCCCTAGGGGCACCGCGCTCTCCGAATTCGGGGCGCGTATGTGCCTGACCGGGAAACAGTCCTTCGTCAAAGCGGAGGAATTCCAAACATTCCGGTAGTCGATCGAGTGGTTGACCAGTCTCTCGCTGTATCATGACAGTCAGTTTTCGGCTTTCTCTACTGAGGTGCTCGCCCGGCCGAACCGGGGCACAATCGCAGCAGTTCTCCTGGTGCCGCGTTAGCCGATGACGGAACGTAAGGCAGCAAAACACAGGAGCCAGGCAAACCCAACATTTGACCAAAGACATGATTCGGAGCTGATCCATATAAGGCCTAACTCAAGACGCTGAACACTCCCTGAGGTGTTCGGTCTTTATGATGACGGGCAGATCAATGCCCTCAGCCCCTAGTGTCCAGGTACACGCAAGGTCCTGTGATGCGGCCGATGCCAAAACGTCAGCCTCCTCTCTAGTTATGATGAGAAACCAGGGGATGTATAGCAACAAGAGACAGTAAAAAAGGTTTACGCAGGGTCTTAATCTGAAAAGAATCCTTGCAACGGGTCCCTACTGCACGTCTGCGCCTGTGTCTCCGTTGTGCTGTATCCTGGACGGGTGTAACACGCTGTTCATCTGTAAAAGAGAGGAACTTAGTTTGAAAAGTAATCGTGTCAAAAATGTATTTAAAACAAAGCATGAATAAATGAATAAAGCTGAGCTTTTATTGGCTCCTTATTGCTTATAAGCACAGCCCCTTGTAAAGGGGTGTGTGGCTAGGGAGCCCCTAGCTTATTTATGCCGGACTCGTCTAGCCGTGTCCGGGGTCTTAAACATCCTTTTAATGATATGATGCCGCGTGGACTGGGCATTTTAAGTGTAAGAGACGCGTAGTGTGGTACTGCGTTAAAGCGGACAAAAGCTTCACGTCCCAATAGTGCTTGATGGCTACTTTTGAATGGGGCGATATGAAAGATTAGCTTTTCGCATCGGAAGTTGTCGGGTGACCCGAACACAACTTCTAGTAGTAAGGAGCTCGTGCATTTGGCGTAAGGGCCTGGCGTCACTCCTTTGAAGGAAGTGTGGCTATGTCGAATTTTAGTAAGGTCTATCCCCAACTTGCGGATTGTGTCCGGATATAGCAGGTTTAAATCACTGCCGCCATCCATCAGGACTTGTGTAAAATGTAGTCCGTCGATTATAGGATCCAATATCAGAGCAGTCCATCCTGCGTTTCGAATACTTCTAGAATAGTCCAGGTGGTTGAAAGTAATTGGTTTTGACATCCAATCTCGAGGTTCCGTTGGGGTGGACCGTGCGACACCTACTTTGGCGGGTGCCGCATTGTTGTTCCGTATTATCACATGAAGTGAGTTTACTGTTTTGACTTCTTGTGGGAGAGTCTTTTGTTTTTCGGCACTCTGCTGGTGGGGTTCGTCGTCATCCTTGCTTGGCGCGTCGAGCCCCTTGTGTTCGGCGTTGAGTCGGCCGGATTGTTTGAAGACCCAACAATCTCGGTGGGTGTGGTTTGCAGGCCTTTCGGAGGTGCTGTGGATTTGACATATCCGATCCAAAATTTTGTTTAAGTTGGATAGCTCGTCACTGTTGTCCTTAAAAGGCAGCGTTTTGCTGTTCGGCCGCGAGCTTTTGAATCCGGCGTTGACCGCCGTGTTCTTTGGGCTTTTTTCCTTATTTCGGCACTGGTCCTTTCTGCGCCGTGATTTTCCGTTTCCATCTCTGATCTCGGATGTACTCGGGTCGCTGGTGCTGCGTCTTGCTAGCCAGCTATCTTCCCCCGCGCAAAAGCGGGTCATGAGGCTTGTTAACGCGGCCATTGTTCTCGGCTTCTCTTGGCCGAGGTGTCTGGCGAGCCATTCGTCTCGGACATTATGTTTAAAAGCTACTAAGGCTTCGGTGTCCGGGCAGTCAACTATTTGGTTCTTTTTGGTAAGGAAACTGTTCCAGAATTTGCACGCTGACTCTCCGGGCTGTTGAGTTATGTGACTTAAATCGTCTGCATCCAGAGGGCGGACATAAGTCCCTTGAAAATTTGCTCTAAACGCATCCTCGAGCTCTTCCCAACTTCCAATGGTATTTTCTGGGAGGCTTTTGAGCCAATGCCGAGCTGGCCCTTTGAGCTTGAGGGGTAGATATTTTATGGCGTGGAGATCGTCTCCTCTAGCCATGTGTATGTGCAGGATGTAATCCTCAATCCAGACTCCGGGGTCTGTTGTTCCGTCGTATGCCTCTATGTTTAGGGCTTGAATCCCGCTGGAAATTCATGATCCAGCACCTCATCGGTGAAACATAGTGGGTGTGCGGCACCCTTGTATTTAGGCGTGCCGTTATCTTCGAACATGTGGCGTGTTGTGTTGCTTCCTGGGGCCCTCTTTTTTGGCCCGTAAATGGACCTGACCGGGCCATCTGTTTTACGAGGATCATGTGCCGGCTTGTGTGCGGCACCGCTTGTTGCTTTTGGCCTGTCATCTGGTCGTCTATCCGGCCAGGCGGCCTCTTTGCTTTTTGACTATGGGGGCTCTATGGCCTCCTCGTCGAATTCTGGCAGCAGCTTGCGCTTCGGGTAGCTCTTTGTTTGGTGGCCATTGCCATATTTGTCCGCGGTCTTCAGTACTTTGCTCCACCTCATTCTGAGTATGTCTTCCACTGTTTTGAGCTTCCGTTTTTCCTTCTTCAGACTTCTTGCAGTGGCGACAAGTCTTTTGTGAAGGTTCTTGTGCTCCGGTGGTGTGTCCGGCGTGAGATCGTCTGGACTGTTGTTTTCGCCGGGCATGGATTGATTATCCGATTCGTCATGTTCGGATGGTTGCTTGGTTGATGTTCGTCGTCCATTGGTTTGCCCTGCTCTATTGCTGGGTCATTAGGAGTGTTGTTTTTGTCGAGGCGGGACTTAGGGCGGCGTCTGCGTCGCCATTTTGGTTGTTTGTCGGCGGAATTATCCTTTGCCGCGTCCCGTTGTTCCTTGTAATCGCTTCCTTTTGGGTGTCCACCGTATATACATCATGGTTTGGGGTGGCCTTCCAGTGCTCGGTAGGCGCTGGTTCTTTGTAGTCTCCGGCATCGCCGTCCATACCGTCGATGTCTTCGGAGTCGTAGTCTAGCATGTCGGTTAGATCGTCGACAGTGGCTACAAAGTGGGTGGTGGGTGGGATTTGAATTTCTTCGTCGTCTGCATCCCAACAATCCTGACCGTAGTCCGGCCATGGCTCTCCTGATAACGAGAGATGCTTTAGTGAATTCAGGATATCACCAAAGGGTGAGTGCTGAAAGATGTCCGCGGTGGTGAGCTCCATGATCGGCGCCCAATCGGATTCGATTGGTAGGGGCGCAGGAGGTTCGGAGTCCGGCAAGGAGTCCGGCACCTCGGAGTCACAAGCTTTATAAGGGACAAGGTCAGTATTTTGCTCCATCGCCGTAGCAGTTGCAGCTCCCGAGGCGGTGTGCAGCCACCTGTCCTCGATCTGTGCGGTCGGCTCCGAACTATGGGTCGAAGCGGATTCGTGTGCGGCCTCCAAGGTACTGTCCGGCGGCAGAGCTAGATCATGCTCATCGTGACAGTGCGGCACGCTCGGATGTGGCTTGAATCCATTGAAGATCAAGTCTCCGCGGATGTCAGTCGTGAAGTTTAGGCTTCCAAATCTGACCAGATGGCCAGGGGCGTAGCTTTCGATCTGCTCTAGATGGCCAAGTGAATTGGCCCACAGTGCAAAGCTGCCGAACACGAAGATCTGTCCAGGGAGAAAAGTCTCACCCTGGACGGCGTTGTTGTTGATTGAAGAAGCCATCAAGTCTATCGGTGACGACACAGAGGAACTCTCAATGAAAGAACCAATGTCAGTGTCAAAATCGGCGGATCTCGGGTAGGGGGTCCCGAACTGTGCGTCTAGGCGGATGGTAACAGGAGACAAGGGACACAATGTTTTTACCCAGGTTCGGGCCCTCTCGATGGAGGTAAACCCCTACTCCTGCTTGATTGATATTGATGATATGGGTAGTACAAGAGTGGCTACCACGAGATCAAGGAGGCTAAACCCTAGAAGCTAGCCTATGGTATGATTGTTGTAATGGTTGTTCGTCCTACGGACTAAAACCCTCCGGTTTATATAGACACCAGAGAGGGCAAGGGTTACACAGAGTCGGTTACAATGGTAGGAGATCTACATATCTGTATTGCCAAGCTTGCCTTCCACGCCAAGGAAAGTCCCATCCGGACACGGGACGAAGTCTTCAATCTTGTATCTTCATAGTCTTGGAGTCCGGCCGATGATGATAGTCCGGCTATCCGGACACCCCCTAGTCCAGGACTCCCTCAGCGGGCCTCTACACATGGTATGACACATTTAAAGGTGGCTTTTGTGGGCTTTATCCTTGAGGGATCAATACCCATTCTGCGCACTGTATCCTGATAGAGCAGGTTCAGGCTGCTTCCGCCGTCCATGAGGACTCGCGTAAGATGGAATCCATCAATGATTGGGTCGAGGACCAGTGCGGCTGAAGCGCCATGACGGATACTAGTCGGATGGTCCCTACGATCGAAAGTGATCGGGTAGGACGACCATGGGTTGAACTTTGGGACGATTGGCTCCATCGCGTAGACGTCCCTGAGCGCGCGCTTGCGCTCCCTCTTGGGGATATGGGTAGCGTATATCATGTTCACCATTTAACTTGGGGGGGGGACTTCTTTTGTCCCCCTGTGTTCGGTGGTCGGGGCTCCTCGTCATCGTCCTTGCTTTGCGACCCCTTCTCCTTGTTCTCGGCATTTAACTTGCCGGACTATTTAAAAACCCAACATTCTCTGTTGGTATGATTGGCTGGTTTGTTAGGAGTGTCGTGGATTTGACATGGACGATCGAGTATGCGGTCCAAACTGGACGGGCCTGGATTGTTTCTTTTGTACGGCTTCTTCTGCTAACCGGATTTAGAGCCACTAAATCTGGCGTTGACCGTCGTGTCTTCGGCGTTGTCACCGTTGCTTCGACGCTTGTGTTTGTTGCGTCGGGGCTTGCCGTTGCTGTTTCTGGCTTTAGAAGTGCCAGGTTCGCTCATATTGTTATTGCTACGGGCTAGCCAGCTATCTTCGCCCGCACAGAAGTGGGTCATTAGTGCCGTGAGGGCTGCCATGGACTTCGGCTTTTCTTGGCCGAGGTGTAGGGCGAGCCATTCGTCACAGATGCTATGTTTAAAGGCCGCTAGGGTTTTGGCATACGGACAGTCGATGATCTGGTTCTTTTTATTTAAGAACCTAGTCCAAAATTTCCTGGCTGACTCTCCGGGCTGTTTAACTATGTGACTTAAGTCGTCGGCATTCGGAGGTTGGACATATGTACCCTGGAAGTTATCGAGGAAGGCGTCTTCCAAGTCCTCCCAGCTGCCAATTGAGTTTTCGGGCAAACTGTTCAGCCAGTGCCGAGCAGGTCCCTAGAGTTTTAGCGGGAGGTATTTTATGGCATGAAAATCATGACCACGGGCCATATGAATATGGAGAAGAAAATCCTCAATCCCTATCGCGGGGTCTGTTGTCCCATCATATGATTCGATGTTCCCGGGTTTAAACCCTTCCGGGAATTCATGTTCCATTACTTCATCAGTGACGCAAAGGGGGTGTGCAGCACCTCTATATCGGGCCAAGTCGCGGCGTGTTACGTCTCCAACGTATCTATAATTTTTGATTGTTCTATGCTATTATATTACCCGTTTTGGATGTTTATGGGCTTTACTTTACACTTTTATATCATTTTTGGGACTAACCTACTAACCGGAGGCCCGGCCCAAATTGCTGTTTTTTTTTGCCTATTTCAGTGTTTCAAAGAAAAGGAATATCAAATGGAGTCCAAATGGAATGAAACCTTCGAGAGCGATCTTTTTGGAACAAACGTGATCCAGGGGACTTGGAGTGGACGTCAAGCAACAGAGGAGGCAGCCACGAGGGTGCCCGACGCGCCCCCTACAGGTGGGCGCGACCCCACCCTTGTTGGCCCCTCGAGCATCCACCAACCTACTTCTTCCTCCTATATACACCCACGTACCCTGAAAACATCAAAAGCGACCACAAAAAACTATTTCCATCGTCGTAACCTTCTGTATCCGCAAGATCCCATCTTGGAGCCTTCGTCGGCGCTCTGTTAGAGGGGGAATCGACCATGGAGGGCCTCTACATCATCTCCAAGGCCCTTCCGATGAGTTGTGAGTAGTTTACCACAGACCTTCGGGTCCATAGTTATTAGCTAGATGACTTCTTCTCTCTCTCTTTGAATCTCAATACAAAGTTCTCCTCGATCTTCTTGGAGATCTATTCGATGTAACTCTTTTTGTGGTGTGTTTGTCGAGATCCGATGAATTGTTGGTTTCTGATCAAGTTTATCTATGAGAAATATTTGAATCTCCTCTGAATTCTTTTATGTGTGATTAAGTTATCTTTGCAAGTCTCTTCGAATTATCAGTTTGGTTTAGCCTACTAGATTGATCTTTCTTGCAATGGGAGAAGTGCTTAGCTTTGGGTTCAATCTTGTAGTGTCCTTTCCCAGTGACAGCAGGGGCAGCAAGGCACGTATTGTATTGTTGCCATCGAGGATAAAAAGATGGGGTTTATATCATATTGCATGAGTTTATCCCTCTACATCATGTCATCTTTCTTAATGCGTTACACTGTTCTTTATGAACTTAATACTCTAGATGCATGCTGGATAGCGGTCGATGTGTGGAGTAATAGTAGTAGATGCAGGCAGGAGTTGGTGTACTTGTCACGGACGTGATGCCTATATACATGATCATGCCTAGATAATCTCATAATTATTCGCTTTTCTATCAATTGCTCGACCGTAATTTGTTCACCCACCGTAATACTTATGCTATCTTGAGAGAATCCACTAGTGAAACCTATGGCCCCGGGGTCTATCCTTTATCATATAAGTTTTCAATCTACTTTTATTTGCATCTTTACTTTTCTTATCTATATCATAAAAATACCGAAAATATTTATCTTATCATATTATCTCTATCAGATCTCACTTTGGCAAGTGGCCGTGAAGGGATTGACAACCCCTTTATTGCGTTGGTTGCGAATTCTTGTTTGTTTGTGTAGGTGCGTGGGACTTTTGAGGAGCCTCCTACTGGATTGATACCTTCGCTCTCAAAAACTGAGGGAAATACTTATGCTACTTTGCTGCATCACCCTTTCCTCTTCAAGGAAAACCAATGCAAGCTCAAGATGTAGCAAGAAGGATTTATGGCGCCGTTGCCGGGGAGGTCTTCGCTCAAGTCAAGACATACCAAGTACCCATAACAAACTCATCTCCCTCGCATTACATTATTTTCCATTTGCCTCTCGTTTTCCTCTCCCCCACTTCACCCTCGCCGTTTTATTTGCCCTCTCTTTCCCAATCCCCTCTCTCTTTCGCTTGCCTTTTTGTTTGCTTGTGTGTTGGATTGCTTGTCGCTATGGTGCAAGATAATACCAAATTGTGTGACTTTTCCAACACCAATAATAATGATTTCCTTAGTACTCCGATTGCTCCTCTTAATGATGTCGAGTCTTGTGAAATCAATGCTACTTTGATGAATCTTGTTATGAAAGATCAATTCTCCGGCCTTCCTAGTGAAGATGCCGCTACCCATCTAAATAACTTGGTTGATTTCTGTGAGATGCAAAAGAATAAATATATGGATAATTATATTGTTAAATTGAAGTTATTTCCGTTTTCACTTAGAGAACGTGCTAAAGTTTGGTTTTCGTCTTTGCTTAAGAATAGTATTGATTCGTTGAATAAGTGCAAAGATGCTTTTATCTCTAAGTATTTTCCTCCCGCTAAGATCATCTCTCTTCGGAACGATATTATGAATTTTAAACAACTTGATCATGAGCATGTTTCCCAATCTTGGGAAAGAATGAAATTAATGATTCGCAATTGCCCTACACATGGTTTGAATTTATGGATGATCATACAAAAAATTTATGCCGGATTGAATTTTGCTTCTAGAAATCTTTTAGATACAGCCGCGGGAGGCACTTTTATGGGAATCACCTTAGGAGAAGCTACTAAACTCCTTGATAACATTATGGCTAATTATTCTCAATGGCACACCGAAAGATCTACTAGTAAAAAAGTGCATGCTATAGAAGAAATTAATGTTTTGAGTGGAAAGATGCATGAACTTATGAAATCGTTTGCTACTAAGAGTGCTCCTATTGATCCCAATGATATGCCTTTGTCTACTTTGATTGAGAATAATAATGAATCTATGGATGTGAATTTTGTTGGTAGGAATAATTTTGGTAACAATGCTTATAGAGGAAACTTTAATCCTAGACCGTTCCCTAGTAATTCCTCTAATAATTATGGAAATTCCTACAATAATTCTTATGGAAATTTTAATAAGATGCCCTCAGATTTTGAGAATAGAGTTAAAGAATTTATGATCTCCCAAAAGAATTTTAATGCTTTGCTTGAAGAAAAATTGCTTAAGGTTGATGATTTGGCGAGGAACGTTGATAGACTTTCGCTTGATGTTGATTCTTTGAAACTTAGATCTATTCCTCCTAAGCATGATATCAATGAGTCTCTCAAAGCTATGAGAATTTTCATTGATGAGTGCAAGGAAAGAACCGCTAGATTGTGTGCTAAGAAAGATTGCTTTGTAAAAGCGTGTTCTTCTAATTTCCATGAAAATAATGTTGAAGATCTAAAAGTTATTGATGTGTCCCCTATTAAATCTTTGTTTTGTAATATGAATCTTAAAAACGATGGAACTGGAGATGAGTCAACTTTAGTTAAAAGGCGTCCCTATGATTCAGAGTTTTTAGATCTTGATGCTAAATTTGATAAAAGTGGGATTGGAGAGGTCAAGACTTTAAATAGCATTGAACCCACAATCTTGGATTTCAAGGAATTTAATTATGATAGTTGTTCTTTAGTAGATTGTATTTCCTTGTTGCAATCCATTTTGAATTCTCCTCATGCTTATAGTCAAAATAAAGCCTTTACCAAATATATTGTTGATGCCTTGATGCAATGTTATGATGAAAAACTTAATTTGGAAGTTTCTATACCTAGAAAAGTTAATGATGAGTGGGAACCTACTATAAAGATTAAAATTAAAGATCATGAGTGCTATGCTTTGTGTGATTTGGGTGCTAGTGTTTCCACGATTCCGAAAACTTTATGTGATATTCTAGGTTTCCATGATCTTGATGATTGCTCTTTAAATTTGCACCTTGCGGATTCCACCATTAAGAAGCCAATGGGAAGGATCAATGATGTTCTTATTGTTGCAAATAGGAATTTGGTGCCCATAGATTTTATCGTTATTGATATAGATTGCAATCTTTCTTGTCCTATTATTCTTGGTAGACCTTTCCTTAGAACGATTGGTGCGATTATTGATATGAAGGAAGGGAATATTAGATTCCAATTTCCATTGAGGAAAGACATGGAGCACTTTCAAAGAAAGAAAGTTAAATTACCTTATGAATCTATCATGCGAGTACTTATGAATTGAGTGCCAAAGATGGCACTACTTAGATCTATCCTCGCTTTTATGTCTAGCTAGGGGCGTTAAACGATAGCGCTAGTTAGGAGGCAACCCAATTTTATTTTTGTTTTTTGTTTTTGATTCTGTTTCGTAATAAATTTTTCATCTACCTTCTGTTTAGATGTGTTTTCATATTTTAATTATTATTTGTGCCAAGTAGAACCTATAGGATAACCTATGGTGATAGTTAATTTGATTCTTCTGAAAAACAGAAACTTTGGGCGCACGAAAATAATTTTAGTATTTCACAGAAACGTGATTTTGCATTGATTCTTCTTGCTGTAGATCAATAGACAAATTTACCGGGATTTCCTATTTTTGTAGGATTTTTAGAGTTCCATAAGTATTCGAGAGTTACAGATTGCTACAGACTGTTCTGTTTTTGACAGATTCTGTTTTTCGTGTGTTGTTTGCTTATTTTGATGCATCTATGGCTAGTATTAAGTGGTATGAACCATAGAGAAGTTGGAATACAGTAGGTTTAACACCAATATAAATAAAGAATGAGTTATTTACAGTACCTTATGTGGTGGTTTTTCTTTCTTGCACTAACGGAGCTTATGAGATTTCCTGTTGAGTTTTGTGTTGTGAAGTTTTCAAGTTTTGGGTAAAGATTTGATGGACTATGGAATAAGGGGTGGCAAGAGCCTAAGATTGGGGATGCCCATGGAACCCCAATATATTCAAGGATAACCAAAAGCCTAATCTTGGGGATGCCCCGGAAGGCATCCCCTCTTTCATCTTCGTCTATCGGTTACTTTTCTTGGAGCTATATTTTTATTCGCCACATGATATGTGTTTTGCTTGGAGCGTCTTGTATGATATTATTCTTTGCTTTTTAGATCACCACAATCATCCTTGTTGTACATACCTTTTGGGAGAAACCCACTTAATTGGAATTTATTAGAATACTCTATGTGCTTCACTTATATCTTTTGAGCTAGATAGTTTTGCTCTAGCACTTCACTTAAATCTTTTAGAGCACGACGGTGGATTGATTTTGTAGAAATTGTTAATTTCTCATGCTTTACTTATATTATTTTGAGAGTCTCTTAGAACAGCATGGTATTTTCTATGGTTATAAAATTGGTCCTAGAATGATGGGCATCCAAGTTGGGTATAATAAAAACTATCATAGGAAGTGAATTGGATGCTATGATCAATTTGATACTCGATAATTGTTTTGAGATATGGAGGTGGTGATATTAGAGTCATGCTAGTTGGGTGATTATGAATTTAAAGAATACTTGTGTTGAAGTTGGCAAGTCCCATAGCATGCACGTATGGTAAAAGTTGTGTAACAAATTTATTGCGTGGGGTGCTCTTTTGATTGCCTTCCCTTGAGTGGAGGTCGGGGGCGCGCGATGGTTAAGTCCTACCAACCTCCCCCCTAGGAGCATGCGTAGTAGTACTTTACTTCGAGGGATAATAGAACTTTTGCAATAAGTATATGAGTTCTTCATGACTAATGTGAGTCCATGGATTATACACACTTTTACCTTTCCATCATTGCTAGCCTCTTCGGTACTGTGCATTGCCCTTTCTCACCTTGAGAGTTGGTGCAAACTTCGCCGGTGCATCCAAACCCAGTGATACAATATGCTCTATCACACATAAACCTCCTTATATCTTCCTCAAAACAGCCACCATAACTACCTATTATGGCATTTCCATAGCCATTCCGAGATATATTGCCATGCAACTTTCCACCGTTCCGTTCCGTTTTTCATGACACGCATCATCATTGTCATATTGCCTTGCATGACCATGTAGTTGACATCGTATTTGTGGCAAAGCCACCATGCATAATTTTTCATACATGTCACTCTTGATTCATTGCCCATCCCGGTACACCGCCGGAGGCATTCATATAGAGTCATATCCTGTTCTAGTTTTGAGTTGTAATTCATGAGTTGTAAATAAAAAGAAGTGTCATGATCATCATTAGAGCACTGTCCCCAAATAAAAAAAGAAAGGCCAAAAAAGGCCAAAGAAAAAAAAAGAGAAAAAAAGGGAAAGGCCAAAAGAATAAAAGAAAGTCCCAAAAAGAAAAGAAAAGAAAAGAAAAGAAAAGAAAAAGGGGGGCCATGTTACTATCCTTTTTCACACTTGTGCTTCAAAGTAGCACCATGTTCTTCATATAGAGAGTCTCATATGTTGTCACTTTCATATAACTAGTGGGAATTTTTCATTATAGAAAGTGGCTTGTATATTCCTACGAGGGGCTTCCTCAAAATGCCCTAGGTCTTCATGAGCAAGCAAGTTGGATGCACACCCACTTAGTTTCTTTTTGTTGAGCTTTCATACATTTATAACTCTAGTGCATCTGTTGCATGGCAATCCCTACTCCTCATGTTGACATCAATTGATGGGCATCTCCATAGCCCGTTGATTATCCTCGTCAATTTGAGACTTTCTCCTTTTTTATCTTCTCCACACAACCTCCATCATCATATTCTATTCCACCTATAGTGCTATATCCATCGCTCACGCTCATGTATTGTGTGGGAATTGAAAAAGGCTGAAGCGCGTTCAAAAGTATGAACCAATTGCTTGGCTGAAACCGGGGTTGTTCTTGATGGGAGTATTTTGTGTGATGAAAATGAAACATAGCCTAACTATATGATTTTGTAGGGATGAACTTTCTTTAGCCATATTATTTTGAGAAGACATGATTGCTTTGATTAGTATGCTTGAAGTATTAGTATTTCTTATGTCAATATGAACTTTTATTTTGAATCATTTGGATCTAAACATTCATGCCGCAATAAAGAAAATTACCTTGATAATTATCCTAGGTAGCATTCCACGTCAAAAATTCTGTTTTTATCATTTACCTACTCGAGGACGAGCATGAATTAAGCTTGGGGATGCTTGATACGTCTCCAATGTATCTATAATTTTTTATTGTTCCATGATATTATATTACCCGTTTTGGATGTTTATGGGCTTTACTCTACACTTTTATATCATTTTTGGGACTAACCTACTAACCGGAGGCCCAGCCCAAATTGGTATTTTTTTTCCTATTCCAGTGTTTCGAAGAAAAGGAATATCAAATGGAGTCCAAACGGAATGAAACCTTCGGGAGCGATCTTTTTGGAACAAACGTGATCCAGGGGACTTGAAGTGGACGTCAAGCAACAGAGGAGGCGGCCACAAGGGTGCCCGGCGCACCCCCTACAGGTGGGCGCGCCCCCCCTCGAGCGTCCACCGACCTACTTCTTCCTCCTATATATATATATATATATATATATATATATATATATATATATATATATCCACGTACCCTGAAAATATCAGAAGCGATCACGAAAAACTATTTCCACCCGTAACCTTCTGTATCCGTGAGATCCCATCTTGGAGCCTTCACCGGCGCTCTGCCGGAGGGGGAATCGACCATGGAGGGCCTCTACATCATCTCCAAGGCCCTTCCGATGATTTGTGAGTAGTTTACCACAGACCTTCGGGTCCATAGTTATTAGCTAGATGGCTTCTTCTCTCTCTTTGAATCTCAATACAAAGTTCTCCTCGATCTTCTTGGAGATCTATTCGATGTAACTCTTTTTGCGGTGTGTTTGTCGAGATCCGATGAATTGTGGGTTTATGATCAAGTTTATCTATGAGAAATATTTGAATCTCCTCTGCATTCTTTTATGTGTGATTAAGTTATCTTTGCAAGTCTCTTCGAACTATCAGTTTGGTTTGGCCTACTAGATTGATCTTTCTTGCAATGGGAGAAGTGCTTAGCTTTGGGTTCAATCTTGCGGTGTCCTTTCCCAGTGACAGCAGGGGCAGCAAGGCACGTATTGTATTGTTGCCATCGAGGATAAAAAGATGGGGTTTATATCATATTGCATGAGTTTATCCCTCTACATCATGTCATCTTTCTTAATGCACTACAAACAAAATACACTTCCGTGATGATACGTGTTTGTCACAGTAGGTCGTGTTTTTTTTCATGCATCTACATCCATGAAAAATTTATGACAGAATCAAGATAGTCATACCTGTGCTGTCGTAGAAGTGTTCCATGACATTACCAAAATTATCATCACGGAAGTGTCCACTTCCATGACGATAAATCGCGCGTCACAGAAGTGCTTTCGTCAAGGGTGGCCGACACGTGGCATCCACCGCAACGGAACGCCGTTAAGCTACCGGGTCGGATTTTGGATCCGATAACCCGTTAACAGCCATGACCAATGCCAATTTTCCACGTGTAAAATTCTCATTGGCTGACGGATCCACGTGTCAGCTCCGCGTTGGCACAGGTGTCACTCATCCAACGGTCGAGATGGGCCTATGATATGTTGACACGTGGACTAGCCCAAAAGTGGCCTACAAAGTTTAAATGGGCCGGCCCAATCGAAGGCCCATAAGATTTAGCGGACCATAATGGGCCGGCCCAGCTAAAGGCCCACAAAATTTAGCGGACCATAATGGGCCGGCCCAGCTAAAGGCTTACACGATTTTGCGGACCATAATGGGCAAGCCTAGCTAAAGGCCCACAAGATTTTGTGGACCACAATGGGCTGGCCCGGCTAAAGGCCCACAAGATTTTGCAGACCATAATGGGTCGGCCAAGCTAAAGGCCCAACATTCTCTGTCAAATCGGTCCGTCAACGGCCTGGTCTAAACTTGTCATAAATGCGGCCCATGGTCACTTTTGGCCCGTTAACAGTCCGCTACGTAATTGGGCCGAATTACGGCCCTGTGTATTTCCGGCCTGTTAAAGGTCCGGCTTCATTTGGGACCATTTACAGGCCATCAAAACTTTCGGCCCATAAACGACCGTGAAGGATTTGGGTCATATTCGACCATGTCTATCATTCGGCCTGTTAGAGGCCCACTATAGATTTGGGCCACTTTCAGCCTGTTGTCATTTTCGGCCTGTTAACGCTGGACGTAAACCATGGGCCATATGTGGCCCAACGTCATATCGGGCCCATTAACAGCCCATATAAAAATGACAATAATCTAGCCCGACCGAAGTTCTGGCCTGTTAAAGGCCCGTGTATTAGGTCGGCGCATTTACGGCCCGTCCGAATTTCGGCCTGTCAAATATCCGCATCGTAAATGGGCCACCATTTCGGCCTGCTAAGTAGAGTGGGTTATTTGGCACAATCAGGGCCCAAACTCACTTTCGGTCTATGAAAGGCCCATGTTTTTTATGGGCTCGAGATATTTACACCTGTAAACGGCCTATTTTTACTGAGGGCCCAAATTATGTTTAGGCCTGTTAAAGGCCCACTATGGGCACAGGCCTACCAGAAAAATATGAAAGCTTATGCTGATTTAATCCCAGATATTTTTAGTGGGCTACATGACAATTTTGGCCTGTAATCGTTTTTAGCCCAATTGGAATGGGCCCGACGAATGTTGGCATGTTGGGCTCCTACGAAGCTTTCGGCCGAATACATTACTAAGATAAACCTACACTATACAAAAATAGCGTCATAATTACTGCAGCCTATGGCAGCATCATAAATGTTGTATCACAACAAAATAAATTCCAACCATACAACAAAAGGCCTGTTGGCATAAAGTTTACAGCCCTTTCAGATAAAAGCACCATCAGATGTATAGAAGCACAGATCATTTGACCTGAGTGCTAATGTTTCAGGTTGTAGAATTTGATGGAGCAGCATGATCTCCACCTTTTTTCCGCCATTGCTCTTGAACAATGAAGCGAATGTTTGATAGTCTGGTTTCAAAACCATTCATATCTTGACGACATTTCTCAACCACTATTCATGTTTCCGAAACAATGTCCATTAGGTATTGGACTTGTGTCTGGAGCACAAATATATTACTCTATCTAGCAAGAAGATTTTGTTCAGTAGGCGATTTAGACGAGGTTACCTTGACAACCAACCCAGAATTACGCAGGAAGGTGCTTTTTGCACTGTTAGTGGAGAGATACTAACGCACTAGAGCAAGAGTTGGCATTGTGCCTGTAGTAACCTCGTCACCTTCAGGTGGTTGTGGCTGTTCAATCATTTGCTCCATAGCTTCCTGAAAGTTTGAACTTGTAGATTAGTGTACCAGATAAGTTACTAATGAGACAAAAACAAACAAAGTAGGTTAAACGTTTATACATAACTTATTTTGGTGAACTACTGTAATACATTAGCATGTATTGTAGTGCCAACTACATAATAAAATCACTTTCGGAGCATATGTCCATGTAGCATGCCTGCTGTATTGTCTATTTCCTCACATTCGTTGACATATAAGGATAAAGAGACATGTTTTAAAGTAGGATGAACATAGTATGACTGAGGGAGTCCTGGACTAGGGGGTGTCCGGACAGCCGGACTATCATCGTCCGCCGGACTCCAAGACTACGAAGATACAAGATTGAAGACTCCGTCCCGTGTCCGGATGGGACTTTCCTTGGCGTGGAAGGCAAGCTTCGCGATACGGATATGTAGATTTCCTACCATTGTAACCGACTCTGTGTAACCCTAGCCCTCTCCGGTGTCTATATAAACCGGAGGGTTTTAGTCCGTAGGACACAACAACCATTACAACAATCATACCATAGGCTAGCTTCTATGGTTTAGCCTCCTTGATCTCGTGGTAGATCCACTCTTGTAACACACATCATCAATATTAATCAAGCAGGGCGTAGGGTTTTACCTCCATTAAGAGGGCCCGAACCTGGGTAAAACATCGTGTCCCTCGTCTCCTGTTACCATCCGCCTAGACGCACAGTTCGGGACACCCTACCCAAGATCCGCCGGTTTTGACACCGACATTGGTGCTTTCATTGAGAGTTCCTCTGTGTCGTCACCGATAGGCTCGATGGCTTCTTCAATCAACAACAACGCTGTCCAGGGTGAGACTTTTCTCCCCGGACAGATCTTCGTATTCGGCGGCTTCGCTCTGCGGGCTAATTCACTTGGCCATCTGGAGCAGATCGAAAGCTACGCCCCTGGCCGTCAGGTCAGATTTGGAAGCCTAAACTTCACGGCGGACATCCGCGGAGACTTGATCTTCGATGGATCCGATCCGCAACCGAGCGTGCCGCACTGTCACGATGGGCATGATCTAGCTCTGCCGCCGGACAGCACCTTGGAGGCCGCACACGAATCCGCTCCGACCCATAGTCCGGAGCCGATCGCGCAGATCGAGGACAGATGGTTGGACACCTCCTCGGGAGCTGCGACTTCCGCGGCGATGGAGCCGAACACTGACCTTGTCCCCTATAAAGCTCGTGACTCCGAGGTGCCGGACTCCCTGCCGGACTCCGAACCTCCTGCGCCTCTGCCAATCGAATCCGATTGGGCGCCGGTCATGGAGTTCACCGCTGCTGACATCTTTCAGCACTCACCCTTTGGCGACATCTTAAATTCGCTGAAGCATCTCTCACTATCCGGAGAGCCCTGGCCGGATTATGGCCAGGATGGTTGGGATGCGGACGACGAAGAAATTCAAGCCCCACCCACCACCCACTTTGTAGCCACTATCGACGATCTAACCGACATGCTAGACTATGACTCTGAAGACATCGACGGTATGGACGACGATGCCGGAGATGAACAAGAACCAGCGCCTACAGGGCACTGGAAGACCACCTCGTCATATGACATATACATGGTGGACACCCCAAAAGATGGGGACAGCGAAGAAGCAGCGGAGGCAGATTCCTTAAAAAAACAGCCCAAGCGCCGATGTCAGCGGCGCCGCTCTAAATCCCGCCACAGCAAGAATGGAGATTCCGGCACAGGAGATAATAACACCCCAGAAAGTGCCGAAGACAATCCCCTCCAGCAAGATTCAGCGCAGGAGGATGCAGAAGCAAGCCCTCACGAGAAAGCGGCAGATGAAGAGGTCGAGGATGATAATTACATACCTCCCTCCAGAGACGAGGAAAGCCTCAATGACGACGAATTCATCGTGCCCGAGGATCCCGTCAAACAAGAGCGTTTCAAACGCAGGGTAATGGCCACAGCGAATAGCCTAAAGAAAAAGCAGCAGCAGCTTCAAGCTGATCAAGACCTGCTGGCCGACAGATGGACCGAGGTCCTCGCGGCCGAAGAGTATGAATTCGAATGCCCCTCCAAAAGCTACCCAAAACGCAAGTTGCTCCCCCGATTAGAGGAGGAAGCATACATACCTTCATCACCAGCGCACAATACGGCCGACCGACCACCCCGTGGTCGCGACAGAGAGGCATCCAGGCCTTCCATCAAGACCGTACCCCGGCATCGCTCGAAAAGTACGAAGCCATGGGGGAACGCGCTGGACTTGCGGGACATATTGGAGGATAAGGCAAGACAATCCAGATCTATCTATGGATCATGTGGGCACCCCATGACCCACGACGAATACCGCTGAGCCAGATACAACAACTCCGGACGGGCCGAACACAGCAGACAACGCTCCCTTGAGCTACATCGTGATATTGCTCAATACAGTGGCGCCGCACACCCGCTATGCTTCACTGACGAAGTAATGGATCATCAAATCCCTGAAGGGTTTAAACCCGTAAACATTGAATCATACGATGGCACGACAGACCCCGCGGTTTGGATCGAAGATTATCTCCTTCACATCCATATGGCCCGCGGCGACGATCTCCACGCCATCAAATACCTCCCTCTCAAGCTTAAAGGACCAGCTCGGCATTGGCTTAACAGCCTGCCCGTAGAGTCAATTGGGTGCTGGGAGGACCTGGAAGCCGCATTCCTCGACAACTTCCAGGGCACATATGTGCGGCCACCAGACGCCAATGACCTAAGCCACATAATCCAGTAGCCAGACGAATCGGCCAGGCAATTCTGGACACGGTTCTTAACAAAGAAAAATCAAATCGTCGATTGTCCGGATGCAGAGGCCCTCGCAGCCTTCAAACATAACATCCGCGACGAGTGGCTAGCCCAGCACCTAGGACAGGAAAAGCCGAAATCCATGGCAGCCCTCACATCATTAATGACCCGCTTCTGTGCGGGAGAGGATAGCTGGCTAGCTCGCAGCAATAACCTCAGCAAAAATGCTGGCAGTCCAGACACAAAGGACCACAATGGCAGGTTGCGTCGAAGCAAAAATAAACGCCGCGTTAACGGCGACGACAAGGAGGATACGGCAGTCAACGCCGGATTCCGAGGCTCTAAACCCGGTCAGCGGAAGAAGCCATGCAAAAGAACCACTCCGGGTCCGTCCAATTTGGACCGAATACTCGACCGCTCATGCCAGATACATGGCACCCCCGAAAAGCCAGCCAACCACACCAACAGAGATTGTTGGGTATTTAAGCAGGCAGGCAAGTTAATTGCCGAAAACAACGACAAGGGGCTGCACAGCGACGACGAGGAAGAGACCTGACCGCCAAACAGCAGAGGACAGAAGGGTTTCCCCCCACAAGTGCGGATGGTAAACATGATATACGCAACCCATATACCCAAGAGGGAGCGGAAGCGTGCACTAAGGGACGTATATGCGATGGAGCCAGTCGCCCCAAAGTTCAATCCATGGTCCTCTTGCCCGATCACTTTCGATCAAAGAGACCATCCGACCAATATCCGCCATGGCGGATTCGCCGCATTGGTTTTAGACCCAATCGTCGAGGGATTTCACCTCATGAGAGTCCTGATGGACGGCGGCAGTAGCCTGAACCTGCTTTATCAGGATACAGTGCGCAAGATGGGCATAGACCCCCTAAGGATTAAACCTACAAAGACGACCTTCAAAGGCATCATACCAGGTGTTGAGGCCAATTGTACAGGCTCAGCCACACTGGAAGTGGTCTTCGGATCCCCGGACAATTTCCGGAGCGAGGAGTTAATCTTCGACATAGTCCCGTTCCGCAGCGGCTATCATGCTCTGCTCGGACGAACCGCATTCGCAAAGTTCAACGCGGTGCTGCATTACGCATACCTCAAGCTCAAGATGCCAGGCCCTCATGGAGTCATCACGGTCAACGGAAATACGGAACGCTCCCTCCGAACGGAGGAACACACAGCGGCTCTCGCGGCAAAAGTACAGAGCAGCCTTCTAAGGCAATTTTCGAGTCTGGCCGTTAAACGGCCGGATACGGCCAAACGCGCCCAAAGCAACATCAACCAAGACCACCTGGCATGATCCGAGCATGCGTAGCAATGCGGCCCCAACCCCAGCCCTTGCATAATTGCAAGACCGACCCTCCGCGTACATCGTTACGCTCTGGAGATACCATGGGCCTAGGGGGAGGGGCACGACCACAACAGACCCAGAGTGCGGCTCGACCACACCAGGGGCTCACAAGTGTGTCGCTCTTTTTTATTATTTTCCTTATTTGTATACACAGGACTCTGTTCACCAGAGGCCCTGTCCGGCGGTGAACCCGCCGAACTCATGATGCAACAGCCAGGGAGGGAAGAAGGCTGCGACGAACACTTATGTGGTCTCCATTACGAGCATTAAATTTGATTATATACACCAGTCCGCAGCCCACCCCTGGAGGGGGACATGTTTAATTAGTCCAATCCCTTGCTTACCGCACTATTTGTATCATTCCGCACTCATAGCAGAATACCTTGAATAAATAATGCAGCACTTTTTGCCTGTTATTGCATTACTTTACATATATGTTCACTAATGACATCTTGCACCCGTATATTTTGGTACGGCCGAATACACCAGGGGCTTATGTTCCCCGCATTATGGTGTGATAAGTCCGAACACTTTCACAAGTGCGGCACCCCGAACTTATAGCATTATATGAATCGGCTCCGAATCATGTCTTGGGTCAATAGTTGGGTTTGCCCGGCTCCCACATTTTGGTACCTTACGTTCCGTTCTGTCGGCTAAGGTGGCACTGGGAGAACCACTGCGATTGCGCCCTGGTTGAGCTGGGCGAGCGCCTCAGTGGAGAAAGCTAAAACTGACTGTCATGATAAGGCGAGAGACTGGTCGCTGTTCGAGAAGTCTTTTCGAGTCCTTAAAGACTTATGCCGCTTCAAGCGAAGAACCGGATAATGTTCGGCCAAGGCGTGGATGGCGCCCCGAACTCGGTCTCCCGAATACTAGGGGCTTCGCCGAAATTTAAAATTATAGAATTCTATGGCTAAGTGAGAGTGTTCAAGCATTATAAGTCCGGTTGCCTTGTTCGTTGTGTTGAGCGCCTCCCCAGATGGACCCAAAAATGGGAACAAGAGTGCTCAAATTTATCCCGAACACCCCAGCACTCGTGGCTTGGGGGCTGAAGCCGACGACTTGCCATCTCTCTGATTTTATAAACGGCCGCACAGAAGGTAATATTTTAAATCAAACAAGCGTTGCTTAGCGCATATGAACAAAGTTTTCAGCGCACAGGATAATACATAGCGAGTCTACTCAATAATAACATCTCTGGGGCACTCATCCGCAATCTTGCGGGCACCCTTCAGGACAGTCTTATAGTACATCTCGGGCGTACGGTACTCCTTGCCCGCTGGCGGCGCGTCAGTGATAAGCTTCTCCGCATCCAGCCTGCCCCAGTGCACCTTTGCGCGGGCAAGGGCCCGACGAGCACCTATACAGGCGGAGCGCTTGACGACCTCCAACAAGGGGCACACATCCACCAGCCGCCGCACGAGGCCGAAGTAGCTCCCAGGCATGGCCTCTCCAGGCCACAGCCGGACTATGAGGCCCTTCATGGCCTGCTCGGCTACCTTATGGAGCTCGACCAGCTGCTTCAGCTGGTCACTAGGGGGCACCGGATGGCCGGCCTCAGCATATTGAGACCAGAAGACCATCTCCGTTGAGCTCCCCTCCTCGCCACGGTAGAATGCGGCGGCATCGGATACACTACGAGGCAGATCTGCAAACGCCCCTGGAGAGCTCCGAATTCGGGTAAGTGTCAGGTAGTTTACATTAACATGCTTGCTTTGCATGAAAAATGCCTTACCCGCCGCTATTTTCTTCACATCCTCAACCTCCTGAAGGGCCTTATGGGCCTCGGCCTTGGCGGCTTTGGCACTTTCGAGAGCCGAGGCAAGCTCGGACTCTCGAGTCTTTGAGTCGCGCTCCAAACTCTCATGCTTTTCCATGAGAGCCTGGAGCTCTTACCGCACTTCCGCCACCCGTGCCTCCTGCTTCTCTCGCTCTGCCCGTTCCGCGGCCGCATTGCGTTCGGCCGCGGACACAGCCTCCTTCAGGGTTGCCACCTCGTTCGTGGCCCCTGCAGTACCCACGAGTATCCTTGTTATTTTTCTCGCAACCTAAATCCTTTTCTGTAAGGTAACTATTCAAAGTGGTGTTACTCACCTTCTTTGTCCTCGAGCTACTTCTTGGCACGGCCGAGCTCTTGCTCGGACCGCTCGAGGTCCTGCTTCAAAGCACCGACCTCCGCAGTCAGTGCTGCAGAGGTCAGCAGCGCAACCTGCAAACCCATATTGACATAATTTTTTAGAAACCCTGCGTATATCTTTTTAGATCCTCAATCCGGATTTTCTTTCCGAACACCGAACCGAGCATCAGGGGCTACTGTCTATGCGGTATTACATTACATAATGTTAACTTCTTACCTCAAAGCCTGTTAGAAGACTGTTGCAGGCTTCGGTCAGCCCGCTCTTGGCGAGCTGAACCTTCTGAATCACCGCACTCATGATAGTGCGGTGTTCTTCCTCGATGGAAGCGCCTTTGAGCGCCTCCAACAAGTTGTCCGGCGCCTCCGGTTGGACGGGGGCTGCCGGCGTCACGGTCTTGCCCTTCTTGTGAAGGGGCCGCGTGCCGAACTCCGGAACCACTGCGGGTTCCGGCATGGAGTCCGGCGCAAAGTCTGGGAGGCTGCCTTGCGGCGCCTCCGGAGCCTCCTCCTGATGGGTCCCTTCCCGGGATCCCACCTCGGCGTCCTCAACGACGCGAGGGGTGGAGGCAGTCGGAATGGAATCCACATCCAACGGAGCCAACGACCCGCTCGACAAAGCAGGGAGATCATCGTCGGCCGGACTGCAGGCAGTATGCGGCATTAGAAGGACACTATGTGACACAAAAGAAATTGCAGATCATTCAGGAATCCGGACTTACGATCTCGCCGGAGGCCTGGCCCTTGAGGGCCACTCTTCATCGCCAACGTTGGTGTTGGCGGAGCTGTCCGGGGGAATAGTTCTTCCCCTCTTGGACCCTTCGGCCTCCCCTGTTGGGGAGGCCTTCCTCTTTCTCTCTCCCTCCTCTGGGAGAGAGTCTTCTTCCTCCTCCTCATCTTCGGGGGAGGAATCCGCCTCGGAGTTGTCGGACACCTGAAAACGGGAACTCTTTCGAGTACCCGTGGCCACCTTCTTGGCCTTCTTCTCCGGCACCACGTGAGGTGCCGGAACCAGCAGCCCCGCTAGACGGGCGTCCACTGGGTCTTCTGGCATGGGAGCCGGGCAGATGAGCTGCTCGGCCTTCTTCATCCATTCCTGTAAAAGGAAAAGGGAGATTGAAACCCGCTTAGGGTCAAACTATTAACAACAAGTGTCCCGTAAAGGGGTAGAATCACTTATCTCGTCAGCTGGACGCTGCGAGTGAAATCCGCGATCTTCCGTCGCGGATGCGGGGGCTTCGGCGCCCTTAAACAGCACCCTCCAGGCGCCTTCGTATGTCGTGTCGAAGAGCCCGCTCAGCGCCTGGTGATGTGCCGGATCAAACTTCCATAGGTTGAATGCCCGTTCTTGGCATGGGAGAATCCGGCGGACGAGCATGACTTGGACCACATTAACTAGCCCGAGGTTCTTGTTCACCAGCTTCTGGATACAGGCTTGGAGTCCCGTCAGCTCCTTCGAACTACCCCATAGCAAGCCCTTCTCTTTCCAGGAGGTGAGCTGCACAGGGATACCAGATCTAAACTCGGGGGCCGCCGCCCACTTAGGGTCGCGCGGCTCGGTGATGTAGAACCACCCCGACTGCCACCCCTTGACGGACTCCACGAAGGCCCCTTCGAACCAGAGGACGTTGGGCATCTTGCCCAACATGGCGCCTCCGCACTCCGCCTGCGTGCCCTTCACTACCTTCGGCTTGACATTGAAGGTCTTGAGCCACAAGCCGAAGTGGGGCTGGATGCAGAAGAAGGCCTCGCACACGACGATAAATGCCGAGATGTTGAGGATGAAGTTCGGCGCCAGATCATGGAAATCCAGGCCGTAGTAGAACATGAGCCCCCGGACAAAGGGGTGAAGTGGAAAGCCCAGTCCGCAGAGGAAGTGGGGGAGAAATACGACCCTCTCATGGGGCCTTGGGGTGGGGATGAGCTTCCCCTTGTCGGGCAGCCGGTGCACGATGTCACCGAAAAGGTATCCGGCGCTGCGCAGTTTGGCGATGTGCTCCTCCTTAACAGTGGAGGCCAACCATTTACCTCCCGCTCCGGACATGGTCGGAGAAGGTTGAGATGAGATGCGTGAACTTGGGCGCTGGAGCTCGAGTGCGCGGAGATGGATAAGCAAAGGAGGAAGAAGGCGTAGGTAAAAAGGCGGATCCTTATCCCCTCATATATAGGCGGACGAAGACTATACGTCCCCACCAGCCTGGTAAAACTCGCTTATCTCCCAAGCGCCACCATCAATGGCGCGGTTGGGTTACCCACGTCCGTATTGATGAGAATCCCGGAATAAGGGGAACACGAATCTCTGCTTCGACAAGACGTGCCAAGGAAACCGCTTCGCTAAGCGCGCTGAGGTGGTATAATAAAAAACAATTCAAGTAAAGGCTTGGTAGTGGCGTGACATCACGCTACAAGATACGTCAGCAGATTGAACCTGTGTACATGATATTCTCTCTACGGTGGAATGTGGAAATTATTTTGCAGAGCCGGACACTATCCTGGTGTTCACAATCTTCTATGGATTATTCGGAGGAGGAACCTGCCTTGCAATGCCAAACATTATGCGCGCCGGACTCATCGTCATTGAAGCCAGGTTCAGGGGCTACTGAGGGAGTCCTGGACTAGGGGGTGTCCGGACAGCCAGACTCCAAGACTACGAAGATACAAGATTGAAGACTCCGTCCCGTGTCCTGATGGGACTTTCCTTGGCGTGGAAGGCAAGCTTGGCGATACGGATATGTAGATTTCCTACCATTGTAACCGACTCTTTGTAACCCTAGCCCTCTCCAGTGTTTATATAAACCGGAGGGTTTTAGTCCGTAGGACACAACAACCATTACAACAATCATACCATAGGCTAGCTTCTAGGGTTTAGCCTCCTTGATCTCGTGGTAGATCTACTCTTGTAACACACATCTTCAATATTAATCAAGCAAGACGTAGGGTTTTACCTCCATCAAGAGGGCCCGAACCTGGGTAAAACATCGTGTCCCTCGTCTCCTGTTACCATCCGCCTAGACGCACAGTTCAGGACCCCCTACCCGAGATCCGCCGGTTTTGACACTGACAATGACATCATTCATATCATGGGAAAACAGATATAAAACAAACAGACTATTTTATCATTGTGTGCGCACGTGAACATAACAACTAGATTACAGATCAAGACCAAAAGAATATCCTTCATCTCTTTTAAACCATGTAAGGTGAAATGATACGTTAAGACAACTGTGTATAAAAGTGAACAGAGTAACTGACATTGGCTGCAAACCAAGTAGTTAAATGAACACATCACAGTGCCAATCAGTTCAAGGCAGGAGGAGTAAGGACTTACAACAGCGGCTTGAACTGGTGTGCTCATGCCCTTCATCTTGCTGGTGTGGCAATCCTTGAAGATTTGCATTGCATTCGGTTCAGGTTCTTTTTGGTCCGCACGAGCTTTCCTCTGTATTTTGAACAAGTCAATATAAATACGATAATATGGCACAAAAAAAAGAAGGAAGTAGCAGCTATTTACAAGAGCCTCGCAGTGTGCAATATAGCTACGAGATCCTGTTGTCTATTGAAATTTCACTTTAGAACAGTTGGTTTTGTTCTTCAAATAGTTAGCCTAGAAGAAGATACACTTGCAAGGCACATACATAAATACAAGTTCAATATGTGGTCTGATCAAATACATATAGCCTACCTGATACTTTGGATCAGACCAGTGTTTAACGAGGGCTGTCCAGTCTTCATCTATAATATATTCCACTGGAGATGTTTGGGCGATTTCATTGTTAGCCTTGCCTTCAAAGTGAGATTTTCTAAGGTGGTACCGATACTGTCGCAGAGCAGACTGAAAAACATGAGTGCATGCTTGTTTAGTTGCATCATCTTTCGGATCCAACTTGAACCTCATCTGTTGAAAAAAGAATGTGAGTCTTACAAGGAGGAAGCTAGAAAGTATGGGACAGAGCAAGACAATATTACTAATTGTGATGAATAACATTACTTACGGATAAATGGTCAAGGAAGGTGTTAAACTGGGTATTGTCTTTCTCATTCCTGTACTGGATCCACGTTGGGAGGATACGCGCATGGCACCTAACGGCAACGGCTGCCTCTGATACTAACTTGGTTGACTCTATAGCATCACGTGGCCTTTTTAAACCTGTCTCAAAATGGATCTCTATTCCTCGTCCTTTAGATTATGTTAATCTGTCAAGCATCATCCCTGATGTCTATTTCCGCTTGCGCCATGGTGCTAGTTCAACAACGAATATGGAAAGTGTTAGTGTACATCAAACTGTGAGAGTACATATAAAGGAGCATGCAACTGCAACTTGACTCGGTCAGGTACCGTCTTGTTGTTGATGCTCATGAGGTTCATCTGATCTTGCTAAGTCCAGTTGTGTCAGCAGTGCTTCGGAAGTAATGTTAGGTGTGAAGGCAGCTTGGGAACTGGCCAGTTCCGGAGCAAACGAACGAGTAACTGGTTGAGATGCTGGTACAGTTGAAGCGAATGTTGCAGCTGGTGGAGCAGGTGATACTGTGTTTGTAGATTTAGCCGGTGGACTTGGACCTTCTACTGCACTATAAGTACCAGCAGAATCTCGACGACAGAACCTTTTCCGTTTCACCCGACGAGTAACAGCACTCCCTACTATATTATTTTCCTTGCTCTTTTTTGACTTTGCCATGTCAAGCTGTACCCACAACACAAAAGAATAAAATCACTCTTCAGAACGATACAAACAAGCAATACTTTGATGTAAGACAACCGTATGAGGATGGAATATGTAAGAAAAACAGGACGGCATGACATATTCACAGCTACGATGTGCAAACTAAGCAGAAGGATTTTCAAGAAAATAGAAGTAATGCAAGCTAGACACCATATGAAAGATGCAACCAATATTACTCTGCCAAGTTAAAAGTGTCTTGTCATAAGTGGCAATTCGAAAAATTAGAAGCAGTACAACATAGAAATCAATGCAAGATGCAACCACTATCAAACTGACATGTTAAAAGCGTCCAATCATGAGTTACTGATGCAGGATACACAACAGCAGTACTTTGATGTAAGAACATGGTATGATAGATAGATGAAGTGTATTCTAGACACAGAAAGCCATGTCATATGCACATGTATAACGTATAAACTCAGCAGGTGCAATATAATCAAAATAGAAGAAATACAGGCTAGACAACATACGCAACATGAAACCAATTATCACACTATCAACTTAGAGCAAGCACCTGCGATGGTGGAGTACGGGAGATGAACTCATCATGTAGACTTGGGCTTCAACTTCATTAGCAGTAGCAGTGGCAAATCTAGAGAGTCTCTGTTTGCGTTGGTGCGGAGTACCACCAACATCCCCTAACTTACTCTTTTCCTTCCTATTTTCTGATATTTCCTTATGAAGTCAAAACCACAAGAAGATGAATAAAATTAGCTCTACATAACTTGATGGATGATACAAACGAACACTACTTTGATGTAAGGCAAGCGCAGGCTAGGAGGATGGAATATATACAAAAAAGACATCGTTTCATATTCACACGTACGATAGGAGGATGGAATATGTATGAAAAAACAGTAAGCGGAAGGCATTTTAACAAAACTAGAAGAAATGAAAGCTAGGCACCATATGAACATGCAACCAATATCACTCTATCAGGCAAAAAGTGTCTCGTTGTAAGTGCCATTTCAAGAAATTAGAAGCAGTACAAGCTAGAAGACAATGCAAGATGCAACCTACATCACAGTCCCAAGTTAAATGTGTCTTATGGGTAAGTGATCATTGCAGGTATAAGTTGTAAACTACGCAGATACAATTTTACATAATCAAAAGCAATACAAACTAGACATCATACGGAAAACGCAACCACGTATAACAATTCCAAGTAAGAGCAAGCACCTGTGATGGTGGAGTAGGGGAGATGTCACACCCAATATGCGACCCTATCCAAAAGGAACTCGAAGGTCCCACCAAGGATAGACCCGCATATTGAAACGCTTTTACAAGGTGGATATCATTACATCAACATTACATAATAGGTCGGGATACATACATAAGGCATACAATCCCACACGAATACAACATCATCTTACAAGAGATCAGTATCCGACTACGGATGGAACACAAACAAAAACTCAAACGACATCCACCCTGCTAGCCCAGGCTGCCGACCTGGAACCTATCCCCTGATCGAAGAAGAAGCAGAAGAAGAACTCCAAGACAAGCAAACATCGCTCTCACGTCAGGATCATCGCAAAACCTGTACCTACAACTGTTGTTGTAGTAATCTGTGAGCCACGAGGACTCAGCAATCCCATTACCATGGGTATCAAGACTAGCGAAGCTTAATGGGAAAGGAAAGGGTAAAGTGATGAGGTTGCAGCAGCGACTAAGCATATATGGTGGCTAACATACGCAAATGAGAGCGAGAAGAGAAGCAAAGGAACGGTCGTGAAGCTAGCAATGATCAAGAGGTGATCCTAAACTCCTACTTACGTCAAACATAACCCAAAAACCGTGTTCACTTCCCGGACTCCGCCGAGAAGAGACCATCATGGCTACACACACGGTTGATGCGTTTTAATTCGGATCTAGTGTCAAGTTATCTACAACTGGACATTAACAAATTCCCATCTGCCACATAACCGCTGGCACGGCTCTCGAAAGTTTATACCCTGCAGGGGTGTCCCAACTTAGCCCATGATAAGCTCTCGCGATCAACGAAGGATATACCTTCTCTCAGGAAGACCCGATCAGTCTCGGAATCCCGGTTTACAAGACATTTCGACAATGTTAAAACAAGACCAGCAAGACCGCCCGATGCGCCAACAATCCCGATAGGAGCTGCACATATCTTGTTCTCAGGGCAACACCGGATAAGCTAAGCGTACAGGTACCGACGTAACCCAAGTTGCCAAGGGATGGTCCCGCACGGTGCTCTAGTTTGGACCAACATTTAGACAAGCATTGGCCCGGGGGGGCTATAATAAAGATGACCCTTGGGTTAATTACTCCCAAGGGAAAAGTAGGTGGTGGTGAGGCAAATGGTAAAACCAATGTTGGGCCTTGCTGGAGGAGTTTTATTCAAAGCGAACTGTCAAGGGGGTCCCATAAATCACCCGACCGCGTAAGGAACGCAAAATCCGGGAAGATAACACCGGTATGACGGAAACTAGGGCGGCAAGAGTGGAACAAAACACCAGGCATAAGGCCGAGCCTTCCACCCTTTACCAAATATATAGATGCATTAATAATATAAGAGATGCACCAAAGTTGGTCCAGATCTGAACAAACATTAAGTTGAAGTTGTTAAACAGCAAGTTAAGATGCACCAAGATGATCTACACGAGATTCTAGTCAAGTTACATATAAAGTTCGTTTAATTCGGAGCTACGGCCTAGAAGATATGAGCAAAACAAGTTAAACATGGCATTAATGCAAAATGCATACAAACATCAAGCAAACACCCCAAAACAAGGATGCAACATGATAATATGAAACTACATGCAAAATCAAGCAAGTTTCATATGAAGCACACTCAAAACGGAGCAACGGTTCAACACATACACTCTATACAAGTTTAAAGGACAAGCTGTCCAAAACAGCAATTAGGCATCTAGCAAGCACCAAAACAACATGCTACAGTACCACAATATGAAAACAAAAGGGACGGACATGATGCACAGGTAAAGCACAACAAAACATGAACACTGAGCAAACTCCAGAAATCAATAGAACATGCTCAAAAGGACATGGCAAGATTGCAAATAATAACAGTTTCAGGCTTAGCAGAAATAACATCAGGTTGCAATGTTTGGAGCTATCAAACAACATGCTACAGGAACTTAACATGGAAAACAAATGCATGGTATGCTACTGCTAAATACATAGAACAAAAGTCCTTTACTGACCAAGAGCCAAAAGGGCACAGAAAATATGATGACATCCATGTAAACATGGCAAAAGATATGACAGATTCATACATGGCAGGAACAACGATAAGTAGGCATGTTGGTGAGCTTTAAACACTCACCACATGGCAATACATGGCATGACAAGGAAAGCAACAATAATAAGACATGTTTGAGAAGCTAAGCATGGCAAGAACAAGTTCACAGGGTGCATGGATCACTAGCAAAACACATGGCAAAACTGAACTTAATGTTAACAGGCTGACAGCAACATTATTTAACAAATTTGGAGCAAGATAACAAGTTACAGCAGGCTATAAATGCAACCAGGGTCATTAATGGATAGAGCAATACATGTATAACAAAACATCCTTAGTGAACATCTCCAGATTATGCATAGAATGACTTGTAGCATTAGGTTTACATAGCATCATAATATAACAGAATCAGTCTAGCAAAACAGCAACATCAAGTACCCTACTTCACGAGCTTGATGCACTCAGTAAAAGAATCACAAAAATACATGGATGGCACCACTCTGAAGATGGCATATCATAGTTCAAAACTAATGTTGAGCTCATGCTCATAGGATGCACACAAAATGCAACGAAAAAGACAAAACAACAAGTTATAACAGTTTCAGCAGGTTAACATCATATAGCACTCTTGCAACAATGATTCCGGCATCAAGATGGCTCAAATGAACATGATGCAATGGAATGAAATGAAGTACTCATTGAGACGAACAATTTGACATATTACACGCACGAAACGGAGCAGTATGCAGCAAGTTATGATGTGATGAACGTGGTATGATAATGTAAATAATTTTGGGACTTAGATGAATTTCGGGGTCAACCTTGGGATTCCGGATCCAGATCGGGGCGCGGTTCCCGAGGACGGCCTGAGAACTCGCCGGAGCTCGCGCGACGGTGGCCGGAGAGGAAGGAGAGGCCGACGAGGGAGGAAGGAGAAGGGCGCTGGGGCCAGCGGCTCGGTTCCGGCCGGCGGCGGCGGCGGGGCGCCGACGCGGGGGCTCGAAAGGCGGCGCCGGGAGGCGGCGGGCGGCGGCCAGGAGGCGCCGGCAGCGGAGATCGATGGGCAGGGGAGGACGCGGCGCGGGGTGGCGACCTCAGGCGCAGGACGGCGCCCGCGGCGGCGCGGCGCCCGCGGGAGGCGGCACGGCGGCGGGGGCGCGGGCTCGCGCCGGACGGCGGCCACGGGAGCCGGGGCGTGGGGCGCCTGGGCCCAGATCGGCCCGGGGGCGGGCCTGCGGCGGGCCTCGGCAGGATTCGGCGGGGGAGCCGGATCGGGCGATGTGGCGCTCCCCCGTTGGCTGGAGCGGCGGCGGCGGACGCTTGGCGGCGCAGGATTCGCGGAGGGGCGGCGGCTGGACGTGTCCGGCGGGTGAGAGGAGCGGGGCTAGGGTTTGGGGAGAATTCATCCGCGAGTTTCGGGGGGAGGGGCATATTTATAGATTCTGGGAGCTAGGAGAGTCCAAATGAGGTGTGGTTTTCGGCCACGCGATCGTGATCGAACGACCGAGAGCATGGAGGAGGTTTGGATGGGTTTTTGGGCCACTTTGGAGGGGTGTTGGGCTGCAAGACAAAAGAGGCTTTTACGGTTCCCCGGTTAACCGTTGGAGTATCAAACGGACTCCAAATGGCACGAAACTTGACAGGCGGTCTACCGGTGGTGTACCAAGGCCGCTTGGCAAACCTCGGGCCATTCTGAGAAAGTTTAACACCCGCTCACAACAGGAGACAAAAGGGGAATGCCGGAGGACATAGGAGTGCCGGATTGCAAAACGGACAACGGGGAAAATGCTCGGATGCATGAGACGACCATGTATGCAAAATGAGATGCACATGATGACATGATAAAATGCAACACGCAAGCAAATGACATGGCAACGACGGCGAATAACTGGCAGACACCTGGCGCATCAAATCCGGGGCGTTACAGGAGATGTGCTCATCATGTACACGTATGTTCTAGAAAGCGGAATACGTGTCATATTCACAGGCATTATGTGTAAAGTAAGCAGATGCAATTCAAGTTAGAAGAAATACAAGCTAGACATCATATGCAACATGCAACCACATATAATAGTGTCAAGTTAGATCAAGCACCTGTGATGGTGGAGTAGGGGAGATGTGCTCATCATCTACACAGCTACGTTGACTGTCCAGCCTTGTGTTGTCTTGCGAATCTTGTTGGGAGGATGGCGGAGTAGAATCTATAGAGACCCCCTATTTGAGTTGCTCCGAAGGACCACCATCATCCACTACTGGACTAATTTCCTTCAGCTGTAATGATTTTGCATTGTGAAGTCAAACTGATAAGAAAAAGGAATAAAATTCACTCTTCAGAACTCATTCATGCATGATACTGACGAACACTACCCGGATGAAAGGCAAACACATAATGCGAGGATGGAATATGTATGAAAAACAGGATGGTGTGACATATTCACACCTATGATGTGGTAACTAAGCAGAAGGCATTTCAACAAATTATAAGCACTGCAAGCTAGACACCATATGAAAGATGCAACCAATATCACTCTGCCAAGTTCAAACTATATGGCGTTTCAACAAATTAGAAGTAGTACATGCTAGAAATCATATGCAAGACACAACCAATATCACAGTGGCGACTTAAAGGTGCCTTATCATAAGTGACTGATGCGGGATATGCAAGAATAGTAGTCTGATGTAGAAACAGGAACACATGTCATATTCACAGGCATTATGTGTAAAGTAAGCAGATGCAATTCAACAAAGTTAGAAGAAATACAAGCTAGACATCATACGCAACATGGAACCACATATAATAGTGCCAAGTTAGAGCAAGCACCTATGATGGTGGAGTAGGGGAGATGTGCTCATCATCTACACAACTACGTTGACTGTCTAGACTTGTGTTGTCTTGTGAATCTTGTTGGGAGGATGGCGGAGTAGAATCTGTAGAGAACCTCTGTTTCAGTTGCTCGAAAGGACCACCATCATCCAATGCCTTGCCAATTTCCTTAAGCTTTATTGATTTTGCATTGTGAGGTCATACCGAGAAGAAAAAGGAATATCATTCGCTCTTCATAACTCATTCATGCATGATACTGACGAACACTACCCTGATGAAAGGCAAAGTCATGATACGATGAAGGAATATGTACGAAAAAATGGATGGCTTGACATATTCACACCTATGATGTGGTAACTAAGCATAAGGCACTTTAACAAATTAGAAACACTGCAAGACACCATATGGAAGGTGCAATCAATATCACTCTGCCAAGTTAAAACTGTCTCGTCATAGGTGGCGTTCATCAAACTAGAAGCAATACATGCTAGAAATCATATTCAAGACGCAAACCAATATCACACTGCCAACTTAAAGGTGTCCCACCATAAGTGACTGATGCAGGATACACAAGTAGAGTAGTTTCCTGTAAGAACATGATGTGATAGACAGATATAGTATGTACCAAAAACAGGAAAGCGTGTCATATTCACATGTATCATGTGTAAGCTAAGCAGATGTAGTTTACACTAATTAGGAGCAATACGAGCTAGACACCATATGCAACATGCAACCAGATACCACACTGCCAAGTTAGGGCAAGCACCTTGGATGGTGGAGTAGGGGAGCGGAGACTTGGACCTTGTAATGCACTATCAGTACAAGGAGAATCGGTACAGATGCTCCGTTTACGTTGCTGCAGAGGACCACCATCATCGCCTTCCTTACTCTTTTCCTTCCTCTTTCTTGATTTTGCCTTGTCAAGTCAAACCCACAAGAAAAAGGAATAAAATTTGCTCTTCAGAACTTATTGATGCATAATACTGACGAACACTACTTTCATGTAAGGCAGCCGCATGATAGGAGGATGGAATATGTATGAAAAATAGGACAGCGTGACATATTGACATGTATGATGTATAAAGTGTAAACTAAGTACAAGGAGCTTGAACTTGTTAGAATCGATGCAGGCTAGAAACCATATGAAAGATGAAACCAATATCACTCTGCCAAATTAAAAGGGTGCCTGTCGGTGTCAAAACCGGCGGATCTCGGATAGGGGGTCCCGAACAATGCGTCTAGGCGGATGGTAACAGGAGACAAGGGACACGATGTTTTTATCCAGGTTCGGGCCCTCTCGATGGAGGTAAAACCCTACATCTGCTTGATTGATATTGATGATATGGGTAGTACAAGAGTGGATCTACCACGAGATCAAGGAGGCTAAACCCTAGAAGCTAGCCTATGGTATGATTGTTGTAATGGTTGTTCGTCCTACGGACTAAAGACACTCCGGTTTATATAGACACCGGAGAGGGCTAGGGTTACACAGAGTCGGTTACAGTGGTAGGAGATCTACATATCCGTATTGCCAAGCTTGCCTTCCACGCCAAGGAAAGTCCCATCCGGACACGGGACAAAGTCTTCAATCTTGTATCTTCATAGTCTTGGAGTCCGGCCGATGATGATAGTCCGGCTATCCGGACACCCCCTAGTCCAGGACTCCCTCAGTAGCCCCTGAACCAGGCTTCAATGACGACGAGTCCGGCGCGCATATTGTCTTCGGCATTGCAAGGTGGGTTCCTCCTCCGAATAATTCATAGAAGATTGTGAACACCAGGATAGTGTCTGGCTCTGTAAAATAAATTCCACATACCACCGTAGAGAGAATAATATGTACACAAGTTCAATCTGCTGACGTATTTTGTGGTGTGACATCACACCACTACCAAGCCTTTTTATTATACCACCTCAGCGCGTTTAGCGAAGCGGTTTCCTTGGCACGTCTTCTCGAAGCAGAGATCATGTTCCCCTTATTCCGGGATTCCCATCAATACGGACGTGGGTAACCCAACCGCGCCATTGATTGTGGCGCCTGGGAGATAAGTGAGTTTTACCAGGCCGGTGGGGACGCATAGTCTTCGTCCGCCCATATATAAGGGGATAAGGATCCACCTTTTTTACCTACGCCTTCTTCCTCCTTGGCTTATCCATCTCCGCGCACTCGAGCTCCAGCACCCAAGTCCGCACATCTCGCCTCAACCTTCTCCAGCCATGTCCGGAGCGGGAGGCAAGTGGATGGCCTCCTCCGTTACGGAGGGGCACATCGAGAAGCTGCGCGGCGCCGGATACCTGTCCAACGACATCGCGCACCGGCTGCCCGACGAGGGGCAGCTCATCCCCACCCTCAGGCCCCATGAGAGGGTCGTATTTCTTCCCCACTTCCTCCGCGGACTGGGCTTCCCACTTCATCCCTTCGTCCGGGGGCTCATGTACTTCTACGGCTTGGACTTCCATGATCTGGCGCCAAACTTCATCCTCAACATCTCGGCGTTTATCGTCGTGTGCGAGGCCTTCCTCTGCATCCAGCCTCACTTCGGCTTGTGGCTAAAGACCTTCAATGTCAAGCCGAAGGTGGTGAAGGGCATCCCAGAGGAGTGCGGAGGCGCCATGGTGGGCAAAATGCCCAACGTCACCTGGCTCGAGGGCGCCTTCGTGGAGTCCATCAAAGGGTGGCAATCGGGGTGGTTCTACATCACCGAGCCGCGTGACCCTAAATGGGCAGCGGCCCCCGAGTTCAGATCTGGTACCCCCATGCAGCTCACCTCCTGGAAAGAGAAGGGCTTGCTATGGGGTAGTTCGGAGGAGCTGACCGGACTCCAGTCCTGTCTCCAGACCCTGGTGAACAAGAAGCTTAAGCTTGTCAACGTGATCCAGGTCATGCTCGTCCGCCGGATTCTCCCCTGCCAACAACGGGCCTTCAATCTGTGGGAGTTTGATCCGGCACAGCACCGGACCCTGAGCGGGCTCTTCGACACGACGTACAAAGATTCCTGGAGGGTGCTGTTCAAGGGCGGAGAAGCCCCCGCATCCGCAACTGAAGATCGCGGATTTAGCACGCAGCGCCCGGCCGGTGAGGTAAGGTATGTTATCCTTTATGGGACACTCATTTCTTTCATAGTTTGACTCTACGTGGGATCTAAAACTCCCAATGCCTTTCACAGGACTGGCAGAAGACGACCGGACAGGTTAACTATCCGGCTCCCCTTCCCGAAGACCCAGCGGACTCCCGTTTCGCGGGGCTGCTGGTTCCGGCCCTTTATGTGGTGCCAGAGAAGAAGGCCACGGGAACCCGAAGGAGTTCCCGGCGCCAGGTGATATCGGACTCATCATTTGATGACTCCGAGGCGGACTCCTCCCCCGAGGAGGAGGAGAAAGAGGCCTCTTCCCTAGCGGGGGGAGAGAAGAAGAGGAAAGCCTCCCCAACGGGGGCGGTCGAAGTGTCCAAGAAAGGACTGACCCGTTCTCCGGACTGCTCCACCAACGCCGACGACGGCGACGAGGAGTGGCCCTCAAGGGCCAAGCCCCTGGCAAGATCATAAGTGTCTGAATTCCTGGATTATTTATAATTTCTCTTTTTGCCACGTGGTGTCCTTCTAATGCCGCATACAACCTGTAGTCCGGCCAAGGACGATCTTCCCGCTTCATCGAGCGGGTCCTTGGCTCCGTCGGATATGGATTCCCTTCCGACCGCCTCCACCCCTCGTGACGCTGATGACGCCAAGGTGGGATCCCAGGAGGGGACCCACCAGGAGGGGGAGGCTCCGGAGGTGCCACAGGGCAACCTCCCGGACTACGCACTGGACTCCGTACCGGAACCTGCAGTGGTTCCGGAGTCCGGCAGGCGGCCCCTTCGTGAGAAGGGCAAGACTGTGACACCGGCGGCCGCCGTCCAACCGGAGGCGCCGGATAACTTGTTGGAGGCGCTCAACGGTGCTTCCATCGAGGAAGAACACCGCACTATCATGAGTGCGGTGATTCAGAAGGTTCAGCTCGCCAAGAGCGGGCTGACCGAGGCCTGCAGCGGCCTTCTAACAGGCTTTGAGGTAAGAAATTTAAAATATGTAATATAATACCGCATAGACAGTAGCCCCTGATGCTCGGTTCGGTGTTCGGAAAGAAAAGCCGGACTGAGGGTCTTACAAAGATATACGCAGGAGTTCTAAAAAATATGTCAATATGGGATTGCAGGTTGCGCTGCTGACCTCTGCCGCACTGACTGCGGAGGTCGATGCTTTGAAGCAGAACCTCGAGCGGTCCGTGAGCGAGCTCGACCGTGCCAAGAAGCAGCTCGAGGACAAGGAAGGTGAGTAACACCATATTGAATTTTTACCTTATAGAAAAGGATTTTGGTTGCAAGAGAAATAACAAGGATAACGTGGGTACTCCAGGGGCCACGAACGAGGTGGCGACCCTGAAGGAGGCCGTTTCCGTGGCCGAACGTAATGTGGCCGCGGAACAAGCTGAGCGAGAGAAGCAGGAGGTGCGGGTGGCGGAGGTGCAGCAAGAGCTCCAGGCTCTCATGGAAAAACATGAGGGTTTGGAGCGTGACTCAAGGACTCGAGAGTCCAAGCTTGCATCGGCTCTTGAGAGCGCCAAAGCCGCTAAGGCCGAAGCCCACAAGGCCCTCCAGGAAATTGAGGCGGTGAAGAAAATAGCGGAGGGTAAGGCATTTTTCATGCAAAGCAAGCATGTGAATGTGAATTACCTGTTACTTACCTGAATTCGGAGCTCTCCAGGAGCGTTTGCAGATCTGCCTCGCAGCGTGTCCGATGCTGCCGCATTCTACCGGGCCGAGGATGGGAGCTCGACGGAGAAGGTCTTCTGGTCTCAGTATGCTGAGGCCGGACATCCGGTGCCCCTTAGCGACCAGCTGAAGCAGCTGGTCGAGCTCCACAAGGTAGCCGAACAGGCCATGAAGGGCCTCATAGTTCGGCTGTGGCACAAGGAGGCCATGCCTGGGAGCTACTTCGACCTGGTACGGCGGCTAGTGGACGCGTGTCCCTGGGTGGAGGTCGTCAAGCATTCCGCCTTCATTGAAGGTCCCCATCGGGCCCTTGCCCGTGCAAAGGTGCACTGGGGCAGGATGGACGCTGAGAAGCTGCTAACGGACGCGCCGTCGGCGGGCAAGGAGTATCGTACGCCCGAAATGTATTATAAGAGTGTCCTGAAGGGTGCCCGCATGATTACGGATGAGTGCTCCAAAGATGTAATATTTGAGTAGACTCGCATTTTGTTATCCTGTGCGCTGAAAACCTTGTTCATATGCGCTAAGCAATGCTTTTAAATTTAAAATATTACCTTTTGTGCGGCCGTTTATCAAATCTGAGAGATGGCAAGTTGTCGGCTTCAGCCCCCATGCCACTAGTGCTGGGGTGTTCGGGATAAACTTGAGCACTCTTGTTCCCATATTTGGGTCCATCTAGGGAGGCGCTCAACACAACGAACAAGGCAACCGGACTTATAATGCTTGAACACTCTCACTTAGCCATAGAATTCTATAATTTTAAATTTCGGCGAAGCCCCTAGTGTTCGGAAGACCGAGTTCGGGGCGCTATCCACGCCTAGGCCGGACGAAGCCGGTTCCTCGCTCTAAGCGGCATAAGTCTTTAGGGACTCGACAAAACCTCTCGAACAGCGACCAGCTCTCGCCCTATCATGACGGTCAGTTTAGCTTTCTCCACTGAGGTGCTTGCCCAGCTCAACCGGGGCGCAATCGCAGTGGTTCTCCCAGTGCTACCTTAGCCGATAAAACGGAACGTAAGGTACCAAAACACGGGAGCCGGGCAAACCCAACTATTGACCCAAGACATGATTCGGAGCCGATGCATATAATGCTATAAGTTCGGGGTGCCGCACTTGTGAAAGTGTTCGGACTTATCACACCATAATGCGGGGAACTTAAGCCCCTGGTGTATTGGGCCGTACCAAAGTGTACGGATGCAACATGTCATAAACGAACATATATAAGAAAGAAATGCAATTATAAGCAAAAGAGCGATGCATTGTTTATTCCAGAAATACTGCCATGAATGCAGAACGATACAAATAGTGCGGTAAGCAAGGGATTGGACTATTAAACATGTCCCCCTCCAGGGGTAGGCTGCGGAATGGTGTATTAGACAGATTTAATGCTCGTAATGGAGACCACCTGAGTGTTCGTCGTGGCCTGTCTCCTTCCCTGGCTGTTGCATCGTGAGTTCGGCAGGTCTACTGCCGGATAGGGCCTCTGGTGAACGGAGTCCTGTGGGCAAGAAAAAAGAAAAATAAGAAGAGTCACACACTTGGGAGCCCTTGGTGCGGTTAAGCCGCATTCTGGGCCTGTGGTGGCCGTGCCCCCCCCCTATGCCCATGGTATCTCCAGAGCGTAATGATGTACGCGAAGGACCAGTCTTGCAATTTGGCAGGGGCTGGGGTTGGGGCCGCATTGCTACGCATGCTCCGAACGTGCCAGGTGGTCTTGTTGTAGGTTACTCCGGGCGCGTTTGGCCGTGTCCGGTCGCTTAACGGCCGGACTCGAAAATTGCCTTAAGAGGCTGCTCTGTACTTCTGCTGCGAGAGCCGCTATGTGTTCCTCTGTTCGGAGGGAGCGTTCGGTGTTTCCGTTGACCGTGATGACTCCTCGAGGGCCTGGCATCTTGAGCTTGAGGTATGCGTAATGCGGCACAGCGTTGAACTTTGCAAACGCGGTCCGTCCAAGCAGGGCATGATAGCCGCTGCGGAACGGGACTATGTCGAAGATTAACTCCTCGCTTCGGAAGTTATCCGGGGATCCGAAGACCACTTCCAGTGTGACTGAGCCTGTACAATTGGCCTCTACACCTGGTATGACGCCTTTGAAGGTCGTCTTTGTAGGTTTAATCCTTGAGGGGTCTATGCCCATCTTGCGCACTGTGTCCTGATAAAGCAGGTTCAGGCTGCTGCCGCCGTCCATCAGGACTCTGGTGAGGTGAAATCCATCGACGATTGGGTCTAAAACCAATGCGGCGGATCCGCCATGACGAATACTGGTGGGGTGGTCCCTTCGATCAAAAGTGATCGGGGAAGAGGACCAAGGATTGAACTTTGGGGCGACTGGCTCCATCGCATATATGTCCCTAAGTGCACGCTTCCGCTCCCTCTTAGGTATGTGGGTTGTGTATATCAGGTTTACCGTCCGCACTTGTGGGGGGAAACCCTTCTGTCCTCTATTGTTCGGCGGCCGGGTCTTTTCCTCGTCATCTCTATGCAGCCCCTTTTCATTGTTTTCGGCGATTAATTTGCCTGCCTGCTTGAATACCCAACAATCCCTATTGGTGTGATTGGCTGGCTTTTCGGGGGTGCCGTGTATCTGGCACGAGCGGTCGAGTATTCGGTCCAAATTGGACGGACCCGGAGTAGTTCTTTTGAATGGCTTTTTCCGCCGACCGGGTTTAGAGCCTCTGAATCCGGCGGTGACTGCCGTATCCTCAGTGTTATCGCCGTTAATGTGGCGTTTGTTTTTGTTTCGATGCGACCTGCCATTGCGGTCCTTGGTATCCAAACTGCCAGAATTTTTGCTGAGGTTGTTACTGCGGGCTAGCCAGCTGTCCTCTCCCGCACAGAAGCGGGTCATGAGTGATGTGAGCGCTGCCATGGATTTCGGCTTTTCCTGTCCTAGGTGCCGGGCCAGCCACTCGTCGCGGATGTTATGTTTGAAGGCTGCGAGGGCCTCTGCATCCGGATAGTCAACGGTTTGATTTTTCTTTGTTAAGAACCCTGTCTAGAACTGTCTGGCCGATTCGTTTGGCTGCTGAATTATGTGGCTTAGGTCATCAGCGTCTGGTGGTCGCACATATGTGCCCTGGAAGTTGTCAAGGAATGCGGCTTCCAGGTCCTCCCAACACCCAATTGACTCTGCTGGCAAGCTGTTAAGCCAATGCCGAGCTGATCCTTTAAGCTTGAGTGGGAGATATTTGATGGCGTGAAGATCGTCACCGTGGGCCATATGGATATGAAGGAGATAGTCTTCGATCCAAACCGCGGGGTCTGTTGTGCCATCGTAGGATTCAATGTTCACGTGTTTAAACCCTTCAGGGATTTGATGATCCATTACTTCATCTGTGAAGCATAGGGGTGTGCGGCACCTCTATATTGGGCAATATCCCGACGTAGCTCAAGCGAGCTTTGTCTACTGTGTTCGGCCCGGCCGGAGTTGCTGTATCCGACACGATGGTAGTCGTCACGCATCGTGGGGCGGCCACGCGATCCGTAGATCGATCTTGACTGTCTTGCCTTGTCCTCCAATATGTCTCGCAAGTCCGGCGCATTCCCCCGTGGCTTCGCACTTTTCGGGCAGTGCCGGGGTACGGTTCTGGTGGAGGGCCTAGATGCCTCTCTGTCGCGGCCACAAGGTGGTTGGTCTGCCGTATTGTGCGCTGGTGATGAGGGTTTATATGCCTCCTCCTCTAATCGGGGGAGCAACTTGCGTTTTGGGTAGCTTTTGGAGGGGCGTTCGAGTTCATGCTCTTCGGCCGCGAGGACTTCGGTCCATCTATCGGCCAGCAGGTCTTGATCAGCTCGAAGCTGTTACTGATTTTTCTTTAGGCTGTTCGCCGTGGCCATTAGCGTGCGTTTAAAATGCTCTTGTTCGACGGGATCCTCGAGCATGACAAATTCGTCGTCGTTGAGGCTTGCCTCGTCTCCGGAGGGAGGCATGTAATTATCGTCCTCTACCTCTTCGTCTGCCGCTCTCTCGTGGGGGCTGGCTTCTCCGTCCTCCTGTGCTGAATCTTGCAGGAGGGGGTTGTCTTCGGCACTCTCTGGGGTGTTATTATCCCCGGTGCCGGAATCTCCATTCTTGCTGTGGCGGGATTTAGAGTGGCGCCGCTGACGCCGGCGCTTGGGCTGTTTCTCAGAGGAATCTGCCTCTGCTGCTTCTTCGTCGTTCCCATCCTTTGGGATGTCCACCATGTATATGTCGTATGACGAGGTGGTCTTCCAGTGCCCCGTAGGCGCTGGTTCTTGGTCGTCTCCGGCATCGTCGTCCATACTGTCGATGTCTTCGGAGTCGTAGTCTAGCATGTCGGTTAGATCATCGACAGTGGCTACAAAGTGGGTGGCATGTCCGGCCAGGACTCTCCTGATAACGAGAGATACTTTAGCAAATTCAGGATGTCGCCAAAGGGTGAGTGCTGAAAGATGTCCGCGGCGGTGAACTCCATGATCGGCGCCCAATCGGGTTCGATTGGTAGGGGCGCAGGAGGTTCGGAGTCCGGCGAGGAGTCCGGCACCTTGGAGTCACGAGCTTCACAAGGGACAAGGTCAGTATTCGGCTCCATCGCCGTAGAGGTTGCAGCCCCCGAGGCGGTGTCTAGAAATCCGTCCTCGATCTGCATGGCCGGCTCCGAACTAAGGGTCGGAGCGGACTCATGTGCGGCCTCCAGGGCACTGTCCGGCAGTAGAGCTAAATCATGCCCATCGTGACAGTGTGGCGCGCTTGGCTGTGGCTTGAATCCGTCGAAGATCAAGTCTCCGCGGATGTCAGCCGTGAAGTTTAGGCTTCCAAATCTGACCTGATGGCCAGGGGCGTAGCTTTCGATCTGCTCCAGATGGCCAAGCGAATTGGCCCGCAGTGCAAAGCCACCGAACACGAAGATCTGTCCGGGGAGAAAAGTCTCACCCTGGACTGCATTGTTGTTGATGATTGAAGGAGCCATCAAGCATATCGGTGACGACACAGAGGAACTCTCAATGGAAGCACCAATGTCGGTGTCAAAACCGGCGGATCTCGGGTAGGGGGTCCCGAACTATGCGTCTAGGCAGATGGTAACAGGAGACAAGGGACACGATGTTTTTACCCAGGTTCGGGCCCTCTCGATGGAGGTAAAACCCTACTCCTGCTTGATTGATATTGATGATATGGGTAGTACAAGAGTGGATCTACCACGAGATCAAGGAGTCTAAACCCTAGAAACTAGCCTATGATATGACTGTTGTAATGGTTGTTCGTCCTACGGACTAAAGACCCACCGGTTTATATAGACACCGGAGAGGGCTAGGGTTACACAGAGTCGGTTACAATGGTAAGAGATCTACATATCCGTATTGCTAAGCTTGCCTTCCACGCCAAGGAAAGTCCCATCCGGACACGGGACGAAGTCTTCAATCTTGTATCTTCATAGTCTTGGAGTCCGGCCGATGATGATAGTCCGGCTATCCGGACACCCCCTAGTCCAGGACTCCCTCAGTGCCCTAACAAATGTATTTGATCAAATTAGAAGCAATACATGGCAAAAGGCTAGAAATAATATGCAATATGCAACGAATAAAGGTGACTCATCGTAAGTGATTGATGGAGGATATAGAAGAGAGGTAGTTTCATGTAAGAACAAGGTTAACACATAGATGTAGTGTGTACCAAAAATAGGAAGGCATGTCATATTCATAGGTATAGTGTGTAAACTAAGCAGATGCAATTTACCCTAATTAGAAGCATTACAAGCTAGACACCGTATGCAACATGCAACCACGTATCACACTGCGAAGTTGGAGCAAGCACCTGTGATGGTGGCATAGGGGAAGTGCGGTCTTCCGGTACAGAGCAACGTTCAATATCTTCAATTTAGGCTTGCTGTTTCTTGAGAATCATGTGGAGAGGATGAAATTGCATTCTTTATAAGAGTACTGCGTCTCATATTAACCCATGCGTGTGACTGTCTCATCATAAGCGATAGATGCAGGATACACAAGAACAGTAGTTTGATGTAACAACATGGTGTGATAGGCAGATGTAGTATGTACCAAAAACAAGAAGGCATGTCGTATTGACATGTATAATGTGTAAGCTAAGGAGATGCAATTTAACAAATTAGGAGCATTGATGAGGGATACACAAGAAAAGTAGTTTGATGTAAGAACATGGTTAATAGAAAGACGTATGTACCAAAAACAGGAAGGCATGTCATATTCATAGGTATAATGTGTTAACTAAGTAGACGCAATTTACCCTAATTAGAAGCATTACAAGGTAGACACCATATGCAACATGCAACCACATATCACACTGCCAAGTAAGAGCAAGCACCTGCGATGGTGGTGTCGGGGAATTGCGGTGATCAACTAGAGAGCTATGTTGAGTATCTTCATTTAGCCTTGCTGTTTCTTGAGAATCATGTGGGGAGGATGACACTGCATTCTTTAAACGAGTAGGGCATCTCACAGTAACCCACCCGGGTGACTGTCTCATCATAAGTGATTGACGAGGGATACAAAAGAGCATTAGTTTGATGTATGAACATGGTTAATAGACATATGTAGTATGTATCAAAAACAGGAAGGCATGTCATTATCAAAGGTATAATGTGTAAAGTAAGCAGATGCAATTTAACCAAATTGGAAGCAATGCAAGCTAGACACCATATGCAACATGCAACCACATTTGACAGCGCGAAGTTAAAGCAAGCACCTGGGATGGTTGTGTGTGGCAATTGAGATCATCAACTGCAGAGCTACATTTACTATCTTCAACTGCTGACGCGGCACCCATTAGAGCGCTGAAACACTTGGTGCTTATCTTCGAATTACACTGGAGTGACTTCTGTCTTTTCTTTTCTGCATTCATCAACACTGCGTCAGAGTCTGAAATACCCATGCATAAAAAAACAATAGTGTGAGTATGGGTGAAGTGTGCACACAATTAGTACAGTGTAAAGGTAGCAGATAGCAGGTCGGTGAGAAATAAATGACAGGAGACATGTGATAGCTCTACAACATGCATGGCACACTCAATTACTACAGGATTCTATGAAAATAACAGTCGACTGAAAGCAAATAGGTCAGTCCATTTTTTCTGCACCGTCCGATGTACAAAGAACGGGCAGATCTCCTTCATCTACCTCCAGCCAGTCAGTGTTGACGATCTTCCTCGAAACGCGATGTCGGCGGCGCTCTGTGGCCGCCGGGCACCTATGGGGCACGGGGGGCCCCTTTTCTGGTTCGGAGAGGGGGTGCGGAGGCCGCGCGCAGAGCGGATCGAGGTCCCGGGCGCGCGCCGGGTGAGAGAGACGACGATTTTTTACCCAGCTTCGGAGCTCTCCGGAGAGATAAAACCCCTACTGCTGCTTTGTGTTGTTATTTGATCTTGCTCGAATGCGAGCGCGCGGTGGTGTGGTGTGTGCGTCTCGAACCCTAATCTTGTATTCCTCGGATGAACCGAACCCTAATCTTGTGTTCCTCAGATGAACCGAACCCTAATCTTGTGTTCCTCAGATGAACCGAACCTCTAATCTTGTGTTCCTCAGATGAACCGAACCTCTAATCTTATGTTCCTCAGATGAACCGAACCCTTTCTACGTGCGCATGGGCCTCCCTTTTATAGTCTGAAGGGGGCACCAACAGGTGGCAGCATAAGAAGAGGGGGTAGAAAGGTAAAAACACAGGTTGGTGTAACAGTGACCAACAGTGTCCCCTACCTAACTCTGGCGGCAGGGGACAAGGGCATTTAATGCCCGTCCGGTCACCCCAACAGTGCAGGGAGGCGATTGTCAAGTGAGCCACCGGTTGCCACGATGGCGTTTCTGTCAGCTCCGCTTGCCACCTCGCTCCGCATGGCTGTGTAGTGCCTCGCCACGTGCCTTTGGAGCTGCCTTGTGATGACACGTCGCCGGATGTGCTGGAGTTTGGTTGGCAATCTTGCCGTGGCAAGCGCCTTGCTGCGGTCCTCCTCTTGTCGGGCCGGCAAGCTTGCCGGCCCTCGGGCCTTGCCGGGACTCGCGGGGCGTCGCGGCAAGTCTTCTGGAGGTGCCTTGCTTCCCGGCAAGCTCCTCTTGCCGGGGCCTTTATTTTCTTCCCGGCAAGCTCTTCTTGCCGGGGTCTTGGCTGGCCTTCTCGGCAAGCTCCTCTTGCCGGGGCTTTAGCTTGAGTATTCTGTTCTTGGATGGCATCAAAGTAGCCGCGGAGGATCTTGGCGGACGCCTGGCAAGCCCTGCCGCGGGTCGCTGCGACTGCCCGTGCACAAGTTCGGGGTACTAAGGTACCCCCCTACTTTAGTACACCGACAGTAGCCCCCAGGCCTGGGCCATACACGGTGCCGAGCGTTGTTGGGCCAGGCCCAAAATAGTGCGCGGGCACGCGTGGCCTGGGTCCGCACAAAATCGGGCTCCGCTTCCACCGCGTCCCCCCGCAACGGCACGCGTTGGTTGCGGCGTCGTGGGCGACGTGGGCGGCGCATGCGGGGCTGAGCCTCGCCAGCATGCATCAAGCCATGATGAAGGGGACGGCCCACGCCCTCCTACCTAAACGGAGGCAGGCGTGGGGGCGTGGTGCATTTACTGGACGGGGCTAGTGCGCGGCTTTTGAGGCGTCTGCTCCCATGCTCACGGGGTGGGACGAGACCGCCTCACCCGTCCACTCGGCGCTGCATCCCTGCCACGCGGCTCCCATGCGCTCGGGGTCACGGACGGTGGGATTGGGGAATCTGGGCCGGCGTGAGCAGAGGCAGCGGGTCGGCCCCGATTCCCTGCTCTCCCGTGCCTTGATTCGCCGAGCGGGGCGGCCGGGCTCCCACCCTGCTCCTTTATAAGGGGCAGGGGGAGGGCACAGAAGCCCACACTCCTTCATCTCCTTCTTTCCTTTTTAACTTTTGCTCCCCTTCTTCACATTCGCCATGGAGAAAGGGAATCCTGGCCCCTCGTCGGTGGCGGCGAGGGTTGCCGCCAGACAGCGCATCCCTCCCTCTGTCGCTCCTGTGGCGGTGGAGTCGGTCGAGAGGGGAAGAAGGAGGGGGCGAGGCCGAGGGCGAGGTCGAGGGCGTGGCCGAGGCGCTCGGGGAAGAGGCGGCCGGGGTGGTGCGCCACCCCCGTCTCCGCCGGCGGCTCCTCTCCTCGAGGCGGTTCATATTGGGGACGATCCCTGGGAGTTCTTCGTCAAGCTGCGCCGGGAACCTCGTCGACGCCTCCGTCTTCCGGCTCCGTTTGCGAGCGCGATGGAGCCGGACCCGCCCGAGATGCTGGAGTTGTGCATGAGGGGCTGCGGGATCAGCGGCACTCGAGTTAGTGTCATATCCCCAGCCCCCGGCGTGATGTACTTCGACCGAGGGTGGAAGACATTCGCCCGCATCCATAGCTTGACGGCGGGGTTTACCCTCCATTTTAAGTTAATGGAGGGCAACCTTCTCGCCGTCAAGGTCTTCGGGGACTCCGGCATCCGTGCGAGATGTTGCGTGGACAGCTCCTCCGATAGCGAAGGTCCCTCCTTGAGCGAGAGTGACGAGGAGGGGAGCGACAGCGACGACGAGGACGGCGGGTCCGACTAGGCGTCGGACGCTGCCTCACGCGCGCCACCGGCGACCCCATCATCCGGGTCGCCGGCCTTCTGAACTCCCCGGGGCCGTCTCCTTGGGCGGCTGGCGTAGGGAGGCGGCGGAAGAGGAAGAGGGGTGGCGGCAAGGCCGTCAAGCTGGAGTACGAGGGCGAGGTGCCCCCGACAGCGTGTTGACATCCTGTCGCCCCGTCTTCGAGCTCTGCCTCCGGCGCCTCCGTCTCCGCCAAGCTCCTGGCCGGCCCCCGAGAAGTTCTCTTGGTGTCTTCTGGCACCCGTAGCTCGCCTAGGCATTTCTTTTGCCCTCCCCGGCAAGCTCCTCTTGCCGGGGCCTCCTTGACCTACCTCCTGAAGGGAAAACAGGAGAGGGATTACGGGCACCTTATCTTTTAATTTGTAAGCCTTCGGGCCTTAGCTGTACTTAAAGCTTGTAATCCTCTCTATCATGTTTTTCATCCTCCATGGACTCACACTAAATTGGGATGTTTTTTAATGAAAAGAGGGGAAATCTCGCCGGATTGAGTCTTTTACTTGATTGCGTGCCTTGTACATTTTCACCCTACGCTTTTAGGGAACTTGCCGGCGCGGGCACCTTGCCGTGAGCGCCGAGTGCGGAACGTCGGCAACGGAACTGCAACCGACAGGGAACCTTGTCGCGGAGCTAGTCGCGGCTTACTTAAGTCGTTGAGCGGACTCGAAACGACAGTAAGGCAACTAGCTACGAGTTGGTTCCCTGCCGGCGGTGCCGCGGCCGACAAGAAACCTTGTCGTTGGGCTAGCCGCAGTTCACCTAAATTGTCGAGCGGACTCGAAACAACAATCGGTGCGTGACTAGCTACGAGTCAGTTCCTCCGCGCACAGGTTCTTTTCGTACAAGGCACAATCGTTCAGAAGTGCGGCCTCGCTTTCCCCAGCCCACGAGAGGATGCATGACGAGGGATGGAAAACTTATCTGGTATTGCAGCCCCCGGCGACTCTGGCTTGCCGGGGGTGAATCTTGATATTTGCAGCCCCCGGCAACTTTGGCTCCGCCGGGACCAAGGCGCTGGCACGCCTTGCTCTGCCCTTGCCGCCAGCGTTGTAGCCTCCGGGGACCCTGACTTGCCGTGAAGGATCTTGGCGGCCGCAGCCCCCAGCGAAATCGGCCTGCTGGGGCCTCTTCGCCAGCGCGTCCTTCTGGTTTCTCCTTGTCGCTGTTATTATAGTCACAAAAAGTAACTAAGACAGCGCTGAGATAAGTTACTCTTTGCAACGTAATCTTAAGTTGGGCAATGCGATGCCATGATTCACCCTTTGCATGTTTACACCCTACGCTTCCAGGGAACTTGCCGGTGTTAACACACTTGCTGAGTGCAGAACGTCAGCAGCCTGCTGGCGGTGTTGTACCCTGGGGAACAGGCGGACTAGGTGCTCCGTGCGCCTAAGCGGGTGCTGCTTCTTTTAATTGCGGTTTGACTGACCCTGAATTGAAATCCAGGCGGGCTACTGACCTCTAGCAAAGGTGAAATAGTAAAAGGGAGAAACCTTGTGCATTTAGTATCATGAAGAAGATGCAGTAAGAAGCGCTCAACTAGTTTCTTTCATGGGATGAATACGGTGTGAGCGGAGACGTATGATTTGCACAAATAAGGGAAGAGGAGTACCTCTTTCTGCTGGCAGTGCTGTGTCCTCCTTCTGTTTTTCTGATGATCTTGTTGTTCGCCGGAAACCAGAAGTTGTGGAGGACGGTGCAGCCTTGGACGAACCCATGGCCAAGTTGTTGAGTGTGCTGTGGTGGCCGACTGTCGGCAGCGGGGAAGCAGATCCGAGGCGGAGAACGATGGCATAGCGGGAACAGCCCCGGTGCGGTGGATGGTTGCGACAGTGGAGCCACAGCAGTGAGGTGCAGGACGGTGTGGTCGGAGTGGTTCTGGTATGGCGCACGTCAGCATCGGCATCGTGGAGGCAGCTCTGCCTCGGCTTCAACTGCTAAGTCCTTGAGGGTGTGGCGGTTGCGGTTGTGTTGGACGACGACGTCGGGGTACCGGCTCCGGCGTGATGGAGGAGGGCGGCAGTGGATTGGCCGCTATGGGGTGGAGGACGGAGGAGGTTGGGGTTTCGAGGCTGGTGGAGAGGGCGTTTTCGCGCCCACGGAGTATGAATGGGGAAACGAAGGGAGGCGGGGAACTAAGGGGGTACAATGTTTCGGTTTGGGATGCGCTTGTTTGAAATTTGGGGAAAGTTACAAACTTTGCCCCCATCTAAAATTTCAGACATATTGTGGGTTGGGGGTAGGACAGTCATGTCAGGTGTCCCAAATGTGGGCGGGATAGATTTCGGCCGAGCGCATGGGTGTTTAGGCGCCACACGGCGTATGAATGCTTCTCGGAGGCGGTTGAGACTGGCGTCTTGGTGAAGTTACAAACCTACACCGGTTTAGACCTTTGGACGTCGGGCCGATAGGCTACACGGGCCAGAGTCAGGACAGTAATTTCCAACCACCAAAACATTAGTCTCACGCAGTTTCGGGTGACCAGAGGCCTATTTGGCGCTTCGTTCAATATTTGGGAGCAGAAGCATTAACGTTTTCGGTTCTCTTGAATTGAACTTTCAGGATTTGTCAAACTTCACAAATATTTACTCTTGAAAATCCTAAAGCTACGATTATTTTGGAATGGAGGGGGTACATTTTAATATACATTGTACATGAGTATATATTAAAAAAATATGCAACTTACCTCAGTTCATGCATGGTTCCAGATATAATCTCCTTGGTTGCAAAAAAAAGTTAGATATGTGTATGAATATATATAGCATGTTCAAACTCACAACAAAGATTGATGCCCCCTTTTACATCTGATTTACAAATGCCATTATCTCAGGTTCAAATAGATGAATGCACTTCCTATGAATTCGAATCTTCGAAACCCCCTTTATGTTGAATTCAACATGTATTTTATTTCGTAGCTAGCAATTTGGAATGTATCCATGCAAGTGACAAATGTATAAAGTGCTTCACACTAACAACATGGAGTGCACTAATTAATGTTTATATATGAATTGCAAAAGCATCCATTGCCTGTATTTCAAACCGCTCTCACTCTATGGATCGATAATATGAAATAAACACATGCACATGCTAGAATTCAATAGAGTATGGGTGTCTGATAGACCGATTTTCATCCATGCGCAATTTTGCAAAATTCATGATCTCATCCAAAAATAATAATGCCATTTATATTTTAATTTAACGCGTAGAACCGCCTTTTACACGTAGATGCACTATGCCTCGCCCCGTTCTCGCAAACGCGTTATATATCTCTCTATCTAACGCATAAGTGCACACACTTTATATGCATTGGCATTTCTCTTTCACACATGCTCACAATCTCTCTCAGGGTGTCGGGGTGTCTCACGCACATGCTCTCTCTGTTTCTCTATCTCTTTCTGACTACTATGTACCACACTTTTCACTAATCTCAGTTGGAAAACACTATTTCTCTCACATGCATATATACACATGCAAGGTCTCTGCTAGCCCTCTATACGCACATATATGTGCCTACGTGTCTCCTGCACGCAATTATCTTTAGGCCTCTCTCGCACACATTGCCCCCCCCCCCCCCGACGCACCTCTCTAATAGTAGTTGGCAGATATGATTTCATCATATCATTCGGTAGGATATCCCTGGCTGTTAGGCTGGATGGTAATATGAGGCAAAGTTTTACCCTAGTTCGGATCGGACCCTTTGCACTTGAAGAAAGAGCCTACTCCTGGTACTGTATATTAGTGATAGGGGTGTGTACAAAGTACATGTGAATACCAAGCATTGTGCATGTGTGTATACTATCGACGAACTAGCCCCCAAGCTTGTATAACATACTAAGGGCCTAGGGTTACAAATCATATATAGTCGGCTTATCACCAGTGGGGATAGAGTCCGCCGTGACTCTGGTAGCTTCGTGTTGTACGCCGAGTCCTCCACATGGGTCTTCATATAACACGTCTCGGTCCAACCTATATGTGGCTCAGGATGGAACCGACCCATGAGTCTTCATGTTGACCCACCACAACTAGAAATGATGTGCCCACCACACCACACACGCAATCGGCCACTAAGAAAATAAGCATATACAATAGTACAACGGTATAGCTCACGATACGTCTCCATATTTTGTTGATGAAACTGACAGACTTTGCATTTGATGCGTGCTCCGTATTTTGTTGACGACACTTACGGTCATTGTATTTGAAGCGAAAGCACGATATGGTTACTGAACTTCAGAATAAGCTCATCACGGTCACCACATACATTTTGTCGTGCTAACCAACATGTGGTTGGATGGTTAGAGGACAGTGGTTTCTCGAGCCCACCAAGGTTAAAGTCCCGGTGCTCGCATTTATCTTGTGTTAATTTCAGTATTTTCTGGCGATGTACGTTCAGTGGGAGGAGACATTCCACTCGACTACGAGGCACCTATGGTGACTTCGTAAAATCTCAAGATCATATATGCTAGCCCACTCTCTCGAAGGTGCTCATAGGGGTAGGGTTCGCGTGTGTGCGCTTATAGCGGTGAGTGCTTGCGCGTATATATGAGCCCTTGCGTCTGTATCGTGTTAAACAAATACATGTCATGATTATACGATCACTGTCTCACCCGTACAACTCCGTATTTTGTTAATGACACAATCAATTGACCAGTCAAACGGCACAACTAGTGTTGCACCATCGGGGCGCGTAACCGTGGGGCCCACCTGTCAGCCCATATATGAATGAAAGAAATGGTAGTTTGAGTCTGTACTGTGTTAATAAAATAGGAGTACATTTTAGGGTGATCATACGGTCACTGGCTCACCATACAGCTCCGTAATTTGTTGATAACACGATCAATTGACCAGTCAAACGGTCCACATTCAGCAGCGCACATTACCATAGGGCCCACCCGTCAGCGTGTATATGAAGGACAGAAATGGTAATAAACTCGTGGTCGGAGGGTATTCGAAGTCGTGAGACCTCTGGTTGGCAGTCACCGGCGGTTGGGGGCGGGCGTTCATTGGGCGGTGGGTTGAGGATCCCCGGAGAAAAGCTCGGCGCGCGCGGGGGGGGGGGGGGGGGGGGGCTAGAGGGATGGCCGGTGCGGCGGCGAACCGACGGTGGGGAGTGGTTTCGGGGAGGGCAGGCCGACCGCGGGCGGCGGGGGCGGGCGGTTCGTCCGGTGGTGGCTGGCGGCTCAGGGGGGGTGGAGTTTGAAGATAAACTGGAGGCCCTTGATTTCGCATCCAACGGCTAGAAAATCTAATGACCAGAGATGAAAAAGTTAGTCGACTGACGTGTAGCCTCACCCTGCACATACACATGCACGCACGCAAGACACGCACGCATGTAGGCATGCAACACTGACACATACACATAACGTACACACGCACGCATGCTGGCGTGCAACACTGACACGTACACATGCACTCACAAACACACGCACGTACGCACCCATGCATGCAACACTGAAACACACCCTTGCACACACGCAACACTCGCACGCCTGCATGCACACAGCACACGACACAAGACACACGCTCAACCTATACGTGCATGCACTCTTTGTTAAGGACATGGATTGTTACGGGTATTAATCAATCTTATCTGTGATAAGCAGAACATTGATGTTTGCAGTGGTCTTTATGAATCACAACGTATTGAACGGGCTATCAACATAGTAGGCTTAACTACATGAAAGATGACGTCACACTCAATGAACAATCATCGGTTTATGAAATGCCCGCTTCTGACCGCCCTGGCCCATTAAAGGTTCCTCTGCTGTGCGCTGCCTGCGTTGGGTCACTGACATGCAGGCCATGCACCCAAAGAGCCCACACGTCAGTGGAAGAACGGCGCGGTGTCCTAGGTCAGAGTCGAGGGTGCCACTCGCGGCACGCCCGGCTGAACACGCCTCCGTGCCGCATTCAAAGGCCTCCATGAAACCCGCCCTTGTGGAAGCCGAGAAACCCACTCTGGATACACATCCGTTCATGACCGGGCCGGTGTTCAACGCAACACCGGCCGAGCTCCTCCCGTCCACAGTCTATTTAATATCCTATTTAAACGAGGCCAAACGCCGGCCAAGAATCACACAACTCCGCCGCTCCCCTATCTCCTCCACCATTTTGTCCACTCTTACAATGGCTTACGAAGAGTAGTTATTCTGCATCCAAGCCGGCTGGGTAGCCCGCCGGATACGAGCTATGCAGCTCGCTGATCCACCTCCCTCCCCTCGCTCGACGGAGCTAGTTGCCGCCCCAAGCTGGCGCACGATTTAGCAACTCGCCGCTCCAGGCCAGCTCGACGAGGAGCAGCGCACGGGCGTCATTGCTGCCGTCCACGCCGCCGCCTCGTACCGCGTCTCCCGTTTCTGTGGCCGAGACTCCCATGCCGGCGACCGCGCCATGTAAGCAGCGACAGAAGCCAGGTGCGCGGAGAGCGACGTGTCAATGGCCAGCGCCTCCGCGTCCGCCGCCATCATCGAGGAGAGGTAGAACACGGGAAGCCGCCGCCGCTTGGGTCCCATGAAGGCCACCGCGGAGGCGACGCCGGCGTACACAGCAGGTGTCTTGCCGGATCCTTTTGCTGCGAGGACCTTCGTCAACCCCGCATGGGCTCCACGGAAGAGGGGAATGTTAGGATGAACTCGAGCCGATGCCGTCCATGGCAAAGTAGTGGCCGGTGATGAACTCGAACCGGTGCCGGCCACCATCATCTTCGGCACCAACCAATGATATCAGTTGCACAGTGGGGAAGCGAGCCGTCCTTTGCACTGAAGCATATACCTCTGGGGCTCTCGACAGTCCGGTGATCGTGCTGCCGGACATGAGGAACACAAATCGATCGGCGGGCGACCATTTAGGCCAGGTATTATATACCTGTGCTGTCCAGAACTAGCACCGCGTAGTTCATTTGAATGTAATGAAACCCGTCATGTTTGTGTGAAAATCCGGTATTTTATATGATTTCCATCGTTGTTTATATGAAATATCAGTTTGTCTACGTGTTTGCGTGAATTTCGTCCGGTTGGTTGAGCTGCTGTCATAATGTGTGCGGCTATGGTTGGATGGCGTAATTTGCGGTTCGTTGGTCGGTCTGCGGGCGGCTCGGACGGTGTTGTGGGACAAAAAAACACAGCTCGTGCGAGCTCGTCTCCAACATGCGCGCTAGAGGATGCATGACAGCATGAGCACCCGAGCCATTCCTCGTTCATCGGTGGCAAAGGCACCGGTGGACAAAAGGGTCGCCAATATTTTGGCTACCCCGGGCAAGATCCAAACAGCCCCTCCCAACAGATTCAAATCCCTCGTTTGCCGTGGAATTTTGCCATGTGTTGTTTTCATGGACTAGCAAGATGCCCGTGCATTGCATGGAACATCAAGATGCATTTTTTTACAAACTCCCGCATGCATGCAAGGGATAATTAATGTCCTCCTTTGCTAGTACCACGAGGCAAACACCATTAATATTGCATCGATTAGTGTTAGTGGCCTTGTATATCTGCAAATTGTAATTTTGATAGTGGCCCCTTGTATATAAAAATGGAGGGAGAAATATGAGAGATAAGGTGAGGAGGAGTGGGGCGTGGTGCCATGGTGGTGATTGGTGGTCGGACTGGGCGGAGGCATGGGGACGGACGGCGCATTATGTCTAGGTTTGTATCTCTCTCACACACACCCACGTAGGTGGGGGACATGCACGAAGAGAAGAGGTGCACGCACGGCGCACGTACTCCCATCTCTTTCCCAACCACACCCGCGTGGGTACACGGTGGAGCTCATTTCTGTACGAAAAAGGCAGCCCACGTGGTAATTTGGCACGTGTACTGGTTGTCCACTTGGTGGAGGGAGGATCGTCTACCACGGGTGAACAAACAAATTGCGACTTGACACGTTATGTTAAATTTAAAAAAGAGGCAAACCATGTGGGGCCTACCTTAGAGGCAAGGCTCTATACACTAGAGTACTTTTGATGTGTCCCGTCAACTCGCAGAACGAGGAGAAGCTTGCTTAGTACGCCGTCTCCCCCTCCCACAGGTGCGGTGGCTCGCAGGATGAGGTGAAGCTTACTACTACTGTACGCCTTTACGCCCGCTCCCTCGCCCACGCGCGCGCTGGCTCGCAGCACGAGGAGGAAATTCTACTACTCCCTCCGTTTACTCCTCGTCCCTACTATGTACGTACTTTGCTTAGTACTCCCTCCATTTACTTATACAAGGCCACTATAAAAAATACATTTTGCATCTATACAAGGCCACAAATAGTAATCGAGACAAAAGTTACTACTCCCTCCTTTCCAGTTTATGGCTCAATTTCAAAATCACTCCAACCAAGGTAGACGGTGAGTGGTCAAATTAATTTTGTAGTTTCCACAGTATGGTCGTTTTTCTCAAGAAGTTATGTTTACCGAGGCATTAATTAGAACGAATGCATGAATGACCATTAAATTTCCATGAACTTGTACATGCATTGGTTAGTTTCCTCTTGACACTTCTTGCATCGGGTGATCTAACGCACCTCGAAATCCAACATGTAAAGGTACTACTACTAGTATAGTAGAACTGAGACTTATCAAACGGAAAAACGAATGTTTTTTAGATGAGCCCTATAAACCCTAGTGGGTACGTACTCCGTAAAAACAGATTTTTCCAAAACTAAGTCGCTCCCTTTCATAAATTCTGTAGTATACTCCTCCGTCAACGCTCCCTTTCATGAATTATGTACTTCCTGTCACCGACATGTGGGACATATAGCAACCGGGTCGACTTGTCAAGCACCAAATAACAGTGCAGAACAGCAGGGGGGACGCAGCCCACTCGTACCGGCCCAGTAGTAGTGATGAGCAATGAGACGTCAAATCACAATGTCGCACCTTCCCAGACGGACGAAGCAACCATTATTTCACACTTCGGTTCGACATCATCTCAAACCACGTACTAGTATTGCTTCTGCCTCAAGAGGGAAACGCGCATCGCCTTGGTACATCATGACACGTGGGACCGCATGACAGGCCATGCTCCCCCGCCGATCGGTTGGTAAAATCACCTCATTTTTACTATACTTCCTCCGTATCGGTTTACTACATGGCATGCACGTCATTCTAGGTTGAGAATTTAACTGGCTATATATATATATGTGTGTGTGTGATGAACAGTACGCTAGCCTTTTAAAAAATGTATACTTTTGTACAGTAGTACTATCGATGGATTGCGCCATGGTGCAAAAATTGAAATTTTAAAAAAAGGTGGTACATATAGAGACCGATCGTCGCCAAATTATGCATATAGTACTATTAAAAAATCTAGTACATGCTTAATTGGGGTGCTAAATTTTATTAAAGAAATACTAGTAGTATGTACATACTGAAGAGTTAAAGTAACGAGAAGAAACATAACATAGTTCTGCTGGGGGTTCAGCACAACACACCCCTCAAATTAAACTAAGCACACCTGAAATTAAACTGTGCAACTATTCCGGTAGACACTGCATTAGAAGTTTAGAACCACCATGAGCAACGACATTGTCACCTTACTCGGAGTCCTCATCCACGTCCTCGACTTTGTCCTTGTCCTTCTTCCTCTTGGCTGATACTTCTTTGCTTGAACGGCCAACTTGGCTGTTGCTCTTCATCCAACCCTTGTAGATATTGAAACAAAGGTAGCCATCCATTGCAGCATAGTGGATGTGGTCTATATCTAGTACATTCCGCTGCCATGCATGACTATGAAACATGTAATGAGGTTTCTCCAGTTTACGGTACGAAGGATGAACCATGGCTCCTGCCAGGGTCAGCATTGAGGGCTGACGAGAGGGCGCCAGCCGATTCTTCCGGAGGTCGAAGGGGTTGCCTACAACGAGGCCTATCCAACCCATGACTTCTTTGTCGTTCTTAAAGTCTACAGTAACGAATTTCACTGTTTTGTCCTCGAGAAAGTTCTTAAAATCCTGGCACTCAACGCCGGCATGGCATATGTGGTAGACCAAGCAAACGTTATGTACGCAAACCTGGATCACGGCGGGCTTCTTCCTCTCTTCGTCCTTTAGATCCTTCTCTCATCCCACGACTGTGGTGTACTCAACATCTAGCCCAGCGACCCACTCATCATCTGAGTTTTTGAACATGCGTCTGAAGCGAGAAAGGCATCCTTTCACCGTCGCGGAAGTACGGGTGTAGATGACGTCGAACTCATCACCGGTGATGGTTCTAACCTTGTACTCACCACCGATCGAGGAGATTTGGGACGCCATCGATTTGGGAGGAGGGTTAGGATTAGTGGAACTGCCGTAATGTGAATGGACAGGACGACTAGGAGCGAACAGTCGTAGTATTAAAGGACGTGCAGGGACGAGTAGGAGCAAACTGCCAGCGTGCGAACGGCAGGGTAGTGGCTTTCCATTCTCCCATGACACGGGCTTCCGAGAGCCCTTGGATCTGAGATCGAACGGTTGCATGGCGTGATTCTAGACCTATGGGTGAATATCCTATCCTGGAGGGTTATTCTGCAAATTTTCAGCAACTTAGCATGCGACCATTTGATCTTAGATCCAAGGGCTGCCAGCAGCCCATATCATGGTCGCGCCTACCACGACCGTCACGTCGCTCGCGCGGTCGCGCCCTTGGAGATTTAACACGGTGCATTAGGCTATCTGATGTTGGCATGTCATCACTTAGTCACTCATACTACAACAAGGTTAGCTATAAGGTTGGCTATAAGTGTATTTTTTACTCCTCTCTATCTCTTTCTTCGTACTCCCTTCGTCCCATAATATAAGAACGTTTTTGACACTAGTGTAGTGTCAAAAACGTTCTTATATAATGGGACACAGGGAGTACTAGTATTTATTGCATTTGCCAAGGAGTGACCTCTTCCAATGAAATGGTGTTGCTAAGTTTGCTGCATTTAATTAGCTATAGACTCAAAATTGTCTTTTCACCTAGGTACACGCGCTTAGCACCATTTCTTCCTTGGGTCACCAAACTAGTCTCTCTCTTCTTGATTAACTTGCCACATCAGACTTTATGCCTATGTGGCAAGCTTAAGCACCTGTAGGAGCAAGTAAGTACAATAGTGCACTTTACATGGCATTTTTGCATATGTGGAGGAAAGAGAGGCAAGGAAAAAGTGGAGAAGTCGGCTCTCATGCAAGAGCCAGCCTCTACTACATGGTGGAGCATTGGGAGAGGCACCTGTAGTGGTCGGGAATCAGGAGACTCACGCCGGTCGTAGTGCCGCAGTTAAAATGATAATGGCAAGTTAAATCATGGGGGGCCGCCTGTCCAGCAGTAACTCGCTGTCAAATCACACAGCCCGACATTTGCAGCAACCTACCCCCTCGTCTTCACGCGTCTCTGTCGAACCGACTAGGTGGAACTGCCCCGCCGCCTACCGCGCAGGAAAAGCCCCGCCCTCAACTTTTAAATACAACTACTCCCTCCGTCTAGGTGAGTAAGTCATCTTACGAAAACCAAATAATCCCAAAATACTAAGGCGCAGTGCATTAACTTCTACCTTGTTTCTTGTTTCTTCACATATCAACCAATAAGAATCCAATGATATACTTTTTTTGACATAGTAACTCATATTTAGTTAGTCAAATGGATGACCTAGAACTACGTGCAGGCCCTATAAACTGAGACGCCTACAAATAAAAAACCGAGACGGAGAGGGTAGTTCAGCACGTATCTTTTTAGATCAATATAGTCGGGATTCACCAAGAAGCAAAACCAAGTGGTAGGCTGCTCTTGTCGTGTTGGCGTAGCAACTCAAGCAGGGTCAGTCCGCACACGAAATGGCGACACACTTAACAGGACCCCTTTGGCAGACATGTGGCTCATCCACTGTCTTGTTCCACGTGCAATGCACCAAATTACAGTTCGAAGCAGCAGTTGGAATTGGAGGCACCCGGTCGTAGCGCCGTAGTAGTAGAAAATGAGCGATGAGGGGTCAAATCACAAAGCCCCACCTTTCCCGCATTAAGCTGGACGGACGAAGCAACCATCATTTCACTCTAGCGCGCAAGAGCATAAAGAAAAAAGAGAAAACAATGATGCGTGCGGCAGCTACCTAGGGCACCCTAGGGTAGGGGTCTCCACTACAGATCCTTTTTTTTGAAAGTGCCCCCACTACAAATCGGCTTCTCCCTCGTCCTCTTGAAGAAAACCGATGATGAGTGCGGCGGTAGGGTTTGTAGGAGTACTACGGCGTGCGGGGCCACGTCGTAGTAAACGGGTTCGAGTCGACACCTTAAATATGTGTGGGCCGCTTGGTTTTACGGGAACGAGGCAGCATTTTGGGTTCGGGGACCAGTGGAGATATAGTACGTACAAAATATTGTGGACGTAGGTTCGACCGAAAAGCAATGATGCATGGGCCATGCATTTTGAGATACCCGGGGCCGCGTGAAATTTGCTACTCTACTCAAAACTAGTAAGGTACACATGTATTGAACGCATGAGATTTCGAAACCAAATTATGAATAAATACACACTGTAGCATGTAAAGCTTTGAGTCATATATGCATGATGTAGATGTTCGTTTAGTTCTTATAGTTCATCTCATTCAAAATCAATTAGTTTTATAAAAATGTTAAGATTCATGGGGTTGTGCATTGTAAATCATAAAGTAAAAAACAAATAATGGCAATTCATTTAGAAAAAATAATCAATTATGATACAGAAGATTCTAGAAAAAAGGAGAAGTGCTTGTGTTTTGAGGTTTGTGCATTATGCTTAAGTTCAACCATGGAGTCTTCTAAATTGTACATGTGGCAGATTTGGTGGAATGTTGATGATATCCAACGGCCGGTAGTGCTCGGATTTGCCCATCTCTGCACTGTCGGGTTAGCTTCATCCAGCGACCATCTTTCAAAGTTATTGGCACACTATATAGTTCTTGTGCCATAGTTGCATGTTTTGGAAAAAAGCTACTAGTGGGTTGTACTATCTATTTAGGAATAGAATATGTATACATGGAAGTTGTAGGGAAAGAGATGACATAGAGCATCTCAATTCCTATGAGTAGGGATTGGAAAAGAGATGTCATTTGGTTCACATCATAGGAACTTTTCTATTAAATCTGGAGATGACATGTATCTCAATTCCTATGAGGAGGGATTAGTAAAGAGATGTAATTTGGTTCATATCATAGGAACTTTTCTATTGAATATACGCTAATGTTTTTGTTCCTTTGAAATTAAGGGAGTATAGGAATCCATTCATATGAACCAAGTGGCTCTAAAGCGATAGAAATGATATCATGTTTATTTCCTTTGAAATGTAGAGTATATGAATCTATTCCTATGAACCAATTGGCTCTAAAGGAAAAAATCCTATAAAAATCATATCATATAGAGTTCCTATGATATTCCTCGACACTAAAGGATGGTTGAAATTGTTGCAGGTGATACGATGGTCTTTCTTTGTAGACTCCTCACCCATCTTTATAGTTACCTCTCGAAGATGAATGAAATGATATATACAGGGTATTCTACATGTGCAATTTGGTACACGAAAACTTGGCAACAGTTTGCGAGGTTCGAATTTTCAATAAAGCTATATGCACTGCATTTCGAAACGGAGGGAGCATACGGCAGTTGCTAACACTCACGTGGAAGATTTGTGTGTAGGGGGAGTGGCTGTTATGTTAAATGACATGGCAAAACTGACACTGTCGGATGCCGATCTAACGGTCCTTACGGCGTTCATCGGGAAAAGGCTTGTGGCGAACGTTTGTCGGATAATGATTTACGGACACATGCATTGCATTGATATGTGCCCACCTCTCTCTCACGCACACGCTCCCTCACGAGTCACGACTCTCTCGAGTCCTCTCGCAGACTCGCATGTCGCACCCACCGTCTATCTGCAGGTAGACGTCACACACATATGTGCTCTTCACACCCTACCCTCAGAACTTCTAAAAAACAAAAGACGGCACGCACATTTTATTTTAGCTCACATGTCACACACTTATACTATTACTCTTGCGGCGAACGTTCTTTGGGCATAGTATATTGTACTCTCACGAAGAGAAGCGGTGCACGCACGCATTATTTCTCTCACACCCACTCGCGGGTACACGTAGGAACGCATTTTTTTGAAGCTGGTACAACAAAATCACTCCACTATATATAAAAGCAGGAGCCTTAGCGCTTGCTTTACTAGGGTTCCTCTCGTTCACTCTCTCATGCTCTCCAGATCTAAGCAAGACATAGGTGGCCACACTCTCTCTCTCAGCTCACGGCTGGTCACAAATCCGGCGGGACAACCTCGACCGGGGCAGGGGTGTAGGTGCATTGTTCACGCTGTCGTCGGTGGTGAGGGAGGAGACCAACGGCTGCCCACGCGTCCCGATCAGCGGCCGTACCGTTCTCTCCGAGAGAGCACCGGCTCGGGAGGGCCTCTGACCCCTTCTCCCTATGGTATTGTGGCCAAGATGCGGCCTCCCGACGCCGTCTTTGCCACATGCCGATGACCCTCAGGTATATATTCCTTCAAAACCTGCCTTGCTCTACTGCCCCAGCTCTTCCGCCTTCTTGTGGATCCTTTTCTACTTTCGTCCGCTGTTCCAAAGCCACCTAGACTTCTACTATTATTAGAAGTAAAGCTAGTTCATACAGTCGACTCAAAGCGTTGGTTCAAACAGGGAAGAAAGTGGGAAAGTTGTAGCATGAATCTAGGACTTGGTTCTAAGAGGAAACGGGGGAAAGTAGTAATATCTGTCACTGTTTAAATAACCGTATTTAGTATTTGCGCAAACAGGGATGTCTGTCTCCATATCGTTTCGGGATGTATGTCTCCGTATCGTTTCTATCCGCACAATCAAAAGCACACACCTCAGTTTTAGTACAACTGCGCAAAATGAGATGGCTATCCCTCGTTGCCGTCGTCTAACCTCCTGTCTTCAAGGTATCCCTACATTGGTAGTAACTAAGGTAGAATGACCAACGCAATATAAAAGAAGCTGATTCGTACATTTTACTTCCTGATTACAGTGCAGGGACGAGCGAAAACAACTGCATCCTAGTCCGAAATGCACTTTCTACCAGTTCATCCATGGACCGAGGACTAGCTGGCACGGCTGCACGGCGGTTTTTTGGACAGGTGCGCGGACAAGAGGCGTTGTGGTCTGCTTATTTCTGCAAATAGCGGTGCTTAAATTTAGTGGAATGCACAAGCATTTCAGCTGGTCAGTACACTGCATGGTTCAGTTCAGCATTCCAGCAGAGACCACAATTATAATTGGTTATTCTGGAATGAGAAAACCTAACCCTGGATGATGGCAACAAGAAAAAACCAGAGTGAACTCCAGGAAATTTAAGCCTGCCGGGAGGCCCTTTGCTCAGAGAAGCCTTGCTTGTTTTTTTCCTGATTTGTAAACCTTCTCACAACTTTGTCTTTTGTTGTGAACTAGTATATGTTTGTTATGTTCTATGAATCATTGAGATGTATAAAATTGCTTAACTTATGCTTTTCAAGATTTTTATGAAGACGAGTTTAATGTGAGTGTTCCACATGAGCGCTGGACTAGCGTGTGAATGTTTGGAATTTATTACATTGTGGCCTCAATTAACTGCATGAACCACTGTAACAAGATGCATAGTTCCTTATATGTCAGACAGCAGATTGTTGATTGTTAGCTGGTCGATAGCCTAGTGTTGAAGCGAGCTGAGCCAATGTGTCATGTTTTGCACAACTGCTTACAAGTGGGGTAGCACCAACAGTGTTTACAGGTACTTATGTATACGTCGGCGCACGTTTTCGAACGAGTGCTCTATTTCATCAAAACACACACTGCTTGTATGATAAACCGTGACAACTTATGTCTTCCCATGCCATATTCATGAAAAAACTAGTGAGGGCGCATCTGTTTCGGCAACAATTACGATGGTTCTCACATGATTCACGGGCACACAAAAGTAGCAGCAGTTCCCATAGACGGATTCAAACAAAGTACTAGTCCCAAAGGGGTCGATAACAGGCAAGGTTCGGATAATTAGACACAATCCAAACTACTACTCCCTCCATTCCTTGATATAAGGTGTATAGTTTTTTGAGAAAAAATTCAAAATATAAGCTGCATTGCGTTGCACCACTCGTTTGGATAATTTTTTTTAGGATTTGATTACATTTCCTTATGTTAGGCAAGCTCCTCTATTTTCTCATGTCAATTAGTAAGCTTTAATCCCGCCCAAAAATTGTAAAATTCTCCCTCCACGTGTGTTCTTTAATTTCCATGCCAAAAACTATACACCCTATATTTAGGAATGGAGGGAGTATTAAACACTAGTTGGGGCAACTATTTCATGCCTCGATCTAAGTTGGGCTGGACACAAGACGGACCTTGCCATGAACATCATCGAGGACGTCCCGCAGCAGCTCAATCCTGTGAACCTTCATGAAGACAACCTTGTGGCCTTGCCATTGATAAACTTGTTTGTGGAGGCATGCCACGTCATCTTCCTGCGTAAGCTTGACAAGAACAGTATGCCTCACAAACGAAGGAGTAGCTTTTAACTTCTTGTGCTTCAGTACATCCTGGACAACACGCCTGACAACAGTGAGGCTGGAAAACAACTCTTCATTGGTATAACCGCAAATGGCTTCCAGGATCCAACAGCCTAAGAACTCTGTTTTCCCTGTGAGTATATTCAGGTCGTCCGCCTCATAGCGAGTAACATGCACAACCACACAATCCTTGTCTGCATCAGGGCTCTAATTGCAACAGAAACAAATTCTAAATTACTTTTCAGTATAAGAAACACAAGTTATTTAAACCACTATGTATAGCATGGCATCGAAGCTAATAAAATTTTGCATTATTAATCACCACATACTTCCTTTTCTAAAAAAAATCATCACATACTTAGATGAAAAACCACAATCGAGATCGGCAAAGAAGGAAATCACCTTGGGCAGCTCAGTGGGGGGGGGGACACATCCTCGAAGGGGGAAAACTGCTCCTGCAGTGCCACGGTTGTTTTAACCTCAAACGGGGCGTTGACCATCTCAGTAGTGGCCGTGAGCGTATCTGGGGTCGGCTCGGTGGTTGCCTCCATCTTCTTGGAGCTCTCTGTCTCGTGGGGATCAGCCTCCCGCGTCTACTCCAATATCGGCAGATCTTTGCCTGGTGCTCCCTGGTCCATCATGAAACTGACGAATACTAGGAGACCACTGAAAGGAAAACACAATCGCAATGACAATGAAACAAAAAAGAGAGTGAGGATCGGTTACTGCTTTGCAAAAGTTCTTTTTTTTCTCTGAACGAAAATATACCAACATCATGGATCCTCTTACCTTCCCTTCGTTGGAGAGAAGAACAGTGGCAGAAGCGAGTGTTGCCTTTCTTGAAGACGGTGAGGGAGAAGGGGATTCGGCGAAGAGTGAAATGATGGTTGCTTCGTCCGTCAAACTTAGACTGCGGGGAGGTGGGGTTTTGTGATACGACGGCTCATTACTGCCGCGCTACGACCGGGGTGACTCTCCGCCTGCATAGTGCCTTCTAATTTGGTGGATGGCATTTGGGCCCGCGCGCTGCATGGCTCGCATGTCAGTGAACAAAAGTATAACGGCATTCAGTAGAGGGAGACGTTTCAATGACCTAGGAGGAGCCAGAAGTGGTAGAGTGTCTCCACTGTACTAGTAGTAATTATTTTTCTGGGTAGCTGTAGAGTGTCTCCACTGTACTAGTAGTTATTGTTTCTCTGGGCCCAAGACAAAACAGCCAATCCACACTAGTAAATAGTAAAATCAATTCAAAAGGCGCTACCCACACCCAGTACACCCCCCCCCCCCCCCAAAAAAAACCTGGGTGCTCTTCTTCCTCCTTGCTCCCACCCACCTCACGTCAGCTCGCTCCACTCGTACCCCCAAATTCCTCACCTCACTCCTACAGAAAACCCCAGCTCCCCTTCTTCCTCACTCCTACAGAAAAGCCCCAGCTCCCCTTCTTCTTCGCTCGCACTACAACTAGGCTTGTCATTCGTTACTATGCTCAAATCCGTGAGCGCGACGCGACGCCCTCAAGGAAAATGGAGTCGGCTGACCCTAGCGCCAAGAAGATGAGGCTCCCGCCAGCGGTGACGCCTGTTCTAGATCCCGCACCCGGCAGCGCAGGGAGAAGCGGCGACCCCGCCACCACCGGATCCTAGGAACCCGTAGAATCTCGGGTGGACCGCATCAGCGATCTCCCGGACGCCGTCCTTGGGGAGATCATCTCGCTTATCCCCACCAAGGATTGCTGCCGCAGTCAAGTCCTCTCAATTCGGTAGCGCCCTCTATGGCGCGCCGTGCCCCTTAATCTTGACTGTCGTCAGCTATCTCTCTTCAGTGATTTTAAAATCCCCAGAGCCATCATCTCCTCCCACCAGGGCTCCGTTCAAAGCCTCTGCATCCCGTCATGCTACCTGAGCAAGCATACCATGCCCTGCATGGTGGACGCCTGGCTGAAATCCCCTGAATTCACAAAACTACAGCTGCTTGAGTTCTACTATTCCCCTGGAAATCACATACCACATACCGAACGCCATGAACTTGTGCCCTCAGCATCGATGTCCATCTCGCGGTTTTCCTCCTCTCTCCACACCGCCACCTTTGCGTTGTGCTACCTACCAGACAATCTGGTACTAAACCTTCGACTCCCATTTCTCAAGAAACTTTCACTTGTGCGGGTTCGTATATCGGAGGCCTCATTGTACAGCATCATCCACTCCATTTGCCCTACGCTGGAGTGCTTGGTGCTTGTTTTCACAGTTAGAATCGATTGTCTCCAAATAAAGTCGCCTAACCTTGTAATAATTGGAATTTCTTTTGACGGAAGGCAGCTCATCATCCAAGATGCCCCTTCACTTCAAAGGTTGATCCTTGATTCTAGTTATTCACCGTTGCAAATAACTGTCCTCTCTGCGCCTAAACTGGAGACCTTGGGTGTAATACATGATCTCTGTGCTCATTTGAATATGGTGTTTGGCTCCATAGTTCTTCAGGTACTTCATATTATCATCTACACTTGCAACCATAAGCTGCATTTTAAATTTCTGCGCATAATTTATATATCATCTTGGAATACACATTTTGTACTAATATTATGTTCTATGCTCAATGAAGACTTTCTCCATGGATGGCCTATCAATGGTGCTGGATTCTGTCAAGATCTTATATATCCAAATGAATAGTTTTGATCTGAACAAGATTATTGGCTTGCTGCAATGCTTTCCATGTCTGGAGAAGTTGTATATAAAGGTGATAATTTCACGCACATTGGAAGCCCGCATATAGTGTACTAGAATTAACCGTTCAGCTGTTGCTCTTTCGACACTCTTCTTTTAGACCTTAACTGTTTTCAATCTTCATGTCTATTTAGGCAACAGGACGGGGTAAGAAAGTTATAACCAATCGGTGGATTCGTAAGCATCGGGATTTTGTCACTTCTCATGAGATTTGATTGAAGACAATAACGCTAGAATGATATGTAGCCAACCGTGCAAACACAAGATTTGTCACATTCTTCCTGCTGAGTGCGAGGTTACTATTGTCCATCAGGCTTAAGTTTATCAGCAGCATGGTTTTGACGGATGGGTATGTCGAAGAGCAAAAAAGGAGTTTCAGGTGGGCAAAAGAGCTTCTGAACGTGTCGGGCTTCTATTTACAACATATTGTGGTCATAATCCCGTAAATTTTACGACCCAGGATGTTCATTCTATGGACCTGACCGATCCATTTGACTGTGACTGCCGAAAACAGTGCTGGAGTTAGATGTTGTTGCCCTTTTCAATCTGGGTTTTTTTGTAAACCTGATGAACAATTCACCCTCGTGCTTTTGTACAGTTTGTAAGCTGGAGTTAGATGTTCCTGCCCTTTTCAACTCGACTGTGACTGTCATATTTTCTTTGAAACAAGGCAAATGGCTTGCCATTCGTTTAATTTAGAGTGAAATATTGTAACAAATCCCAACCAAGGGAAATAACATCACTCTCGCCGGCTGCTTGAGCTCACTGTGCATTATAGAAGCCAAGTGATTAGCCCCCACCAGCACCCACAAACTTATTTCAAACTAGCACATCAAATGGGCTGTAAATTTTCATAGGAAAGGCTGCATGACCGTGACAAATTTCGATTCTCACATTTGGGACCCGCGAGGAAATAGCCTATCCAAGGTGGTGTCGAATTACTAGCCAGTCAACAAACGATTCTGCCTACCAGCCGTTGGATTGACATCCAACATCTATCGTGTATCTTCTATCTCTTGTCTTCTTCTTCCTCTGGCCGCCCAAACCAAACCACCCCATCGGCTCCGCCTGCTCCTGCCTCCCATGGCTGGTTGCGCCTCCGCCGCCCTACCGTACGTACGCTCCAACGTTGGCCAGTCCCTCCCTCTATTCCCCCACACGTCCTGTTATTCTCCGGCGACGTCAGCCCCAACACGCACCCACGCCTGAACCAGTCAACCCTCGTACTCCCCTCCGCCTACGACTGGACCTGCGCATCTTCAACAGCTCCTGTTCGTTCCATTCAAGGCCTCGCCGTCGTCCTCCACCTTGCGGCCTTGGTTCGCTCGCCGTGCGCGGTGTGCCGCCCTCTTGCATTGTCAACGTCGTCAACAACAGAGAGGAACAAGGAGATGACTGTACGTGGAGAGGATGACAGTAGGGACCCACTAGCGTCATGGCAGTACGCAAGCAAGTGCCTCTATAGTACAAGCCCAAAAATATGGTTCCTCCTAATGGTTGGACATCTGGGGCTCACGCCATTGTCAATGTAGTCAATAAACGAGAGAATTACACTACGAGCGGCTGACACCAGGGACCCAGCAAGTCACGCGGTTTTTTTAGGAACAAGCAGTTTTATTTATACTAGTTTTAGCGACGGATCAGGGTAACAACGGGGCTGTGCGGGGGCTGTGGCCTGTCTAGCCAGGGTTTTATTTATGTTTACCACATCATGAGCCCAGTTGTGTTTTTTTCTTGCTGAAAATGGCTAGCCCAGTTCTATTTTTTAAAAGAAATACCCAAACAAGGCCTACTTGCTTTATCGGCCCTGCTGGGCTACAAATCTTTCAAGACGAGGAGAGTTTCATTCGGTTTGCCCAGAAATGGCCTGTACATTTTTAAAACACATCAAACAGGGAATTAGTTTCAATTTTTTTCATTACAAGATCTTAAATTCCATTGATTTTTATGCGTGGACAATTATTTGGATTTTATATTTATATAAATTATTTTTCAGAATAGTTTGAATGTGAATCAATACTTCTGGATTAAAAACAGTTGACCGCACCGAAATATGCAAAATTTCGTATACTTTTTAACCATGGCCACAATATGGGGTGTAATGCTAACAAAAAGAAGATGGGCTCCAAAAAATCTTAAGAATTAGCAAATGGGTTGTACATTATTAGAAATAATGGCAGATGGGCTATATGTTGTTTTCCACAGATTTGAGGCTGACTTGTGCGCCTACTACAGGTTGACGCATATGCTTTCATAAAAAAAGGTTGACGCACACGCAACGCCTAGTCAACTTAGTCAACACACGAGAGTAGTGACTGTTGGATGTCCATCCAACGGCTGTCGTGCTTCTTCAATCTCTGCTCTTCATGCTCCAGCCGCTCAAACAAGGACCGGCGGGACTGCCTACTCCCTCCTCCCGCGGCCGGCTATGCTGCCGCGCAGGCCTCACGGCCCCACCGTACTCCCATCGCTGGCCTAGCCATCCCTCTACTCACCCACACATGTTGTTATTCTCCGGCGACGGCAGACGAACCAGTAAACCCTCGTACTCCTCCGCATGGGAAACAACTGCCGAGTATTCCCTGGCTCTGTGTCGTTCCCTTCCTAGGCCTCGCCGTCGTCCACTGCCCTGGTGCTCTTGGCGTGGCCTGGTCAACATGGTCAATGAATGACATCCATCGGAAGTGGACAGTACATGGAGAGGCTGACAGCTGGGTCCATGACCGCACGCAAGGAAATGCCTCCTTATTACGCGCAAAATAATGATTCCTCCACCTGACAGCTAGGACCCATAGGAAGGGCCTCTGTATTTCGCGAAAAAAATGTTCCCCCCACTGACAGGTCGGACCCACCAGCTCTGTCTTCGCACGCAAGGAAGTGCCTCCTTATTACGCCCAAAAAAATGAATACCCCCTGCTAGCTGGGACCCACCATATTGTTTGGCTCACTTGTGGGCCTACTAAGTTGACGGGGACGGAGGGCTTTGTCAACTTAGTCAATACTCCAGTGACCGTATGATGTCCATCCAACGGCCATAGTGCTTCTTCAACCTCTGGTCTTCTTGCTCCAGCCGCCCAAAGCAGCGCCGGTCGTGCCGCCTTCTCCTGCCTCTCGTGGCCGGCTGTGCTACCGCCTGCTCCTGCCTCCCATGGCCCGGCTCCGCGTCGTCCCCTTCCTAGGCCTCGCCGTCGTCCACCGCCGTGGTTCTCTAGGCGCGGCGTGGTCAATGTGGTAAACGACCGACTTCCATGGGAAGAGTACTGTACGTGGAGAGGCTGACAGCTGGGTCCACGGCAGCTGCAAGGAAGTGCCCCCTTATTACGCGGAAAATAATTATTCCTCCACCTGACAGCGGGGACCCACCAGACGGGCCACCAGTATTTTGCGAAAAAAATCGTTTCCCGCTGACTGCTGGGACCCACCGGACGGGCCACTGTATTTCATGAAAAAAACGTTCCCCCGCTGTCACCTCGGACCCACTGGAAGTGCCTCCTTATTATGCACAAAAAAAATGAATACTCCCCCGGCTAGCTGGGACCCACCTTGGTGGGAGGCTGTCTTGTGGGCCTACTAAGTTGAAGGGGACGAAGGGCTTTGTCAACTTAGTCAATATGAACGATTCTAACTCCAGTGACCGTACGATGTCCATCCAACGGCCGTAGTGCTTCTTCAACCTCTGGTCTTCTTGCTCCAGCTTCCCAAAGCAGCGCCGGTCGTGCCGCATGCTCCTACCTCCCATGGTCGGCTGTGCTGCCGCGGAGGCCTCACCGCCCCTACTATTCCCACCGCTGGCCAGGCCCTGCAGCGACGGAAGCCTCACACCAGAGCTGAACTAGTAAACCCTCGTACTCCTCTCTGCGCGGGCTTCCACTGCCGCGTCTTCCCCGGCTCTGCCTCGTCCCCTTCCTAGGCCTCGCCGTCGTCCACCGCCATGGTGCTCTCCGCGCGGCGTGGTCAACGTGGTCAAGGAACGACTTCCATCGGAAGAGTACTGTACATGGAGAGGATGACAGCTGGGTCCACGGCCACAACCCAGTTTTTTTGTGACTTGCCAAGTAAGTCGCTTTGTCAGGCCTGTTGGGCTGCAAATCTTTCATGACGAGGAGAGCTTTCATTCGGCTGGCCGAGAAAATGGCCCATCAGTAATGAGAAATGGGTTGTACATTTTTAAAACACATCAAACCGGCAATTAGTTTCAAATATCTTTTTTTTCATTTCAAGATTTTAAATTACATTAATTTTTATGCATGGAGAATTTGTTGGATTTTATATTGATATACATTTATTTTTAAAATTACTTTGAATGTGAGTCGAAATTTCGGGATTAAAAACAGTTCGGGCCGCACCAAAATATGCAAAATTTCGTATAATTTTTTAACCGTGGCCACAATATGGACTGTAATGCTAACAAAAAGAATATGGGCTCCAAAAAAAACCTTAAGAATTAGCAAATAGGATGTAAATTATTAAAAATAATGGCAGATGGATTGTATGCTGTTTTCCACAGATTTGAGGCTTTCCTAAAAAAGGTTGACACAAGCAGTGACTGTTGCATGTCCACCCAACGGCCGTCGTGCTTCTTCAATCTCTGCTCTTCCTGCTCCAGCCGCTCAAACAAGCGCCGGCGGGACTGCCTGCTCCCTCCTTCCCGCAGTCGGCCCCATCATACTCCCATCGCTGGCCTAGCCATCCCTCTACTCACCCACACCTACTGTTATTCTCCGACAACGGCAGACGAACTTGTAAACCCTCGTACAGTCATCCTCCCCTCTGCGTGGGAAACAACTGCCTAGTCTTCTCTGCATCTGTGTCGTCCCCTTCCTAGGCCTCATCGTCGTCCACCGCCATGGTGCTCTCGACGCGGCGTGGTCAATGTGGTCAACGACTGACTTCCATCGGAAGAGTACTGTGCGTGAAGACGCTGATAGCTGGGTCCACGGCCGCAGCAAGGAAGTGCCTCCTTATTACGCGCAAAATAATTATTCCTCCACCTGACAGCGGGGACCCACCGGACGGGCCACCGTATTTCGTGAAAAAAAGTTTCCCCCCTGACTGCTGGGACCCACCAGCGACACCTTCGCAGGCAAGGAAGTGCATCCGGGCAAAAAAACGATTCGCCCCCCTGACTGCTGGGACCCACCAGCTACATCTTCGCACGCAAGGAAGCGCGTCCGGGAAAAAAAATGATTCACCCCCTGACTGTTGGGACCCACCAGCTGCATCTTCGCAGGCAAGGAAGTGCCTTCCAGTCGGGACCCACCTGGTCAAAGCATACGTAGCGTTGTCATTCTGGTCGCGAACGTGTACGTACATACTGGTCGATGTAGAGGCACACACGTGTCGTAGTAGAGGCGCGCACGTGTCATAGTAGAGGCGCGCACATAGCATGTACATGTACGTACATCGGCGAGGGTGCAAGAAAGAAAATACGGCCACATACGTACATACGGGCAGGGTCTCGAACGCCTATCGCGCATACGTACATGGCTGGGTCGGAACAGAGAAACAGTGTTGTCGTCGTGTTCATGGGGAGGCAACCGGCTGGGTCGGAACGGAATGCATGGTCATGTTCATCGGGAGGGCTTGGACGGAACAGGCGATGGAAACGAGGCCTGGCGTACCGCACAACGGAGGAAACGGCCTTGTGTTCGACCGACCATGTTCGAAACGGGATAATGTTGATCGGGTGGGGCCTGGCGTACCGCACAATGGAGGAAACAGACCTCCAACGGTCGAAACGGAGGTCTTGTTGATTAGGAGGGGTGTGGCGTACCGCAAAACGGACAAAACGGACCTCCTACGGTCGAAATGTGGGTCCTGTTGATCGGGAGGGGTGTGGCGTACCGCAAAACGGACGAAACGGACTTGTGTTGGAGCGCTACGGTCAAAACGGGGGTCCTGTTCATCGGGAGGGGTGTGGCATACCGCAAAACGGGACTCCACAGGATACTGTTCATCTCCACCGTCGACCTCCTCCGGCCTCCACGGGCTACCGTCGACCTCCTCCAGCCTCCACAGGCTCCTGTTCATCCAGCCTCCACTGCGCGCTACTCCACCGGCTCCTGTTCAACCACCCCTCCACAGGCATCCCTCCATCGTCTACTATTCATCCAGCCCTCCACACCACGGGGTCCTGTTCAACCACCCCTCCACGGCCACCCCTCCACCATCTACTGTTCATCCAGAGGCAACGCCACCGCTCACTGTTCATCCAACCCCCCCCCTGCAATGCTCATTGTTCATCCAATCGATCAGCTTCAGTTAGCAGCAGTAGCGAAGGAATCGCTCCATTGGGTTCAGTTAACAGCCGTCGATCAATCGCTCGGGTTCAGTAACGCGTAGCCTGCAGTGCAATCGCTCGGGTTCAGTTAGAGCCCAATGCCTCGCTCGGGTTCAGTTAGAGCCAACGCCTCGCACACACGCGCGTACGTGTACGAGAGAAATGCACATCGCTCGGCCCCCGACCTCCCACCGTAACCGGCAACTCCCCGAAATTTTCCTCCCCCTCGCTTCTACCATGGTTTTTCCCGTCATGGACGGCCCAAAGAATGTCAAGCAGCTGCATCTCCGGCCCGCCCAGGACGAAAAGCCCATTTTCTGTCATGATTTTTGTCATAGAAGTAGGAGCCCACCACATCTATGATGGTACCGGGTTTTGTCACAATTATTGTCATAGAAGTGTCATATGTATGACATAAAAAATTCGTTCGGCCCAAAATGTCACGGATGTGTCTTTTTTTGTAGTGATGCGTTACTCTGTTCTTTATGAACTTAATACTCTAGATGCATGTTGGATAGCGGTCGATGTGTGGAGTAATAGTAGTAGATGCAGGCAGGAGTCGGTGTACTTGTCATGGACGTGATGCCTATATACATGATCATGCCTAGATAATCTCATTTATTCACTTTTCTATCAATTGCTCAACAGTAATTTGTTCACCCACCGTAATACTTATGCTATCTTGAGAGAAGCCACTAGTGAAACCTATGGCCCCTAGGTCTATCTTTTATAATATAAGTTTTCAATCTACTTTTATTTGCATCTTTACTTTTCTTATCTATATCATAAAAATACCAAAAATAGTTATCTTATCATATTATATCTATCAGATCTCACTTTTGCAAGTGGCCGTGAAGGGATTGACTACCCCTTTATTGTGTTGGTTGTGAGTTCTTGTTTGTTTGTGTAGGTGCGTGGGACTTTTGAGGAGCCTCCTACTGGATAGATACCTTGGTTCTAAAAAACTGAGGGAAATACTTACGCTACTTTGCTGCATCACCCTTTCCTCTTTAAGGAAAACCAACGCAAGCTCAAGACGTAGCACGACGTAGCTCGGATGGAGTTCGTCTGCAGTTTTCGGTCCGGACATGGTTATATTTGTCATGTCCAGCCGGGTGGCCATCATCGCGCATCGGGGCACGCCCCCGCGATCCATAGATCGATCTGGTCTGACTTGATCTGTTTTCCAGGTCATGTTGTAGGTCATATGTATATCCCCGAGCTGTTGTGTCTCTGTTTTTACGGTGAGGTAGTGCGGGCTGGTGTTCGGCTTGAGTTGCCGGTTTGTCCCGACCACGTGGTGGTTGGTCAGCCGCATTATGCGCTGGTAGGACAGGCTCCAGTGCCTCGTCATCGAATTGGGGTAACAACTTGCGCTTCGGGTAACTTTTGTTTGGGCGGTCGAGGCCGTATTCTTCGGCTGCTATGACATTAGTCCATCTATCGTTGAGCAGATCTTGATCAGCTTGAAGCTGCTGCTGCTTCTTTTTCAGGCTCCTTGCAGTGGCTATTAGCCGACGCTTAAAGTGCTCCTGATTGACGGGCTCCTCAGGCATGATAAAGTCTTTGTCGCCGAGGCTCACCTCGTATCGGAGAGCAGAAGGTAGTTACTGTCCTTCGAGTCTTCATTCATGGCATGTTCATCAGGGCTAACTCGCCCATCTTCCAGTTCGTCCTGTTCGGAGGATGGCTCAATGGGGTCTTCATTTTCTTCGGCATCGTCCAGAGTGTTATTTTCTCCTGTGCCGGTACTGTTGTTTTTTCCATGGCATGGTTTAGAGCGGCGCTGCTGACGTCGGTGCTTTGGCTATATCTCAGGAGGTTTATCCTCGACTGGATCCTCCTCATTGTCGTTGTTGTTCTCTTTGGGTGTATCCACCATGTATACGTCATACGAGGAGGTGGTTGTCCAGCGCCCTGTAGGCAGTGGTTTTGTGCCTGCTCCTCTCTGGCACCGTCGTCCATACCGTCAATGTTTTCAGAGTCGTATCGAGCATGTCGGTTAAGTCTTCGACAGTGGCTATAAAGTTTGTGGTGGGTGGGGCAGAATTCTCTGCCATTAGCTTCTAATCCAAGCCGGATATAGTTCGGTTGGCAGTCTCCTGATAAGAGAAGGCTTTTAATGAGTTTAGCACATCGCCAAAAGGTGAGCACTGGAAGATGTCCACGGAGCTGAACTCAACGATCGGCGCCTGATCAGGTTCGATGGGTGCGGATGCACACAGTTCGGAACCTATGGCCGGAGATGAATCCGAGGTTCCGGTGACACATGCCCCGCTCGAGGTTGGATCTGTGCGCGGCTCTATCGCCCCAGAGTCTGCGGCTTCCACGACGGGGTTGAGCTTCCCGTCCTCGGACAGCACAATCTGCTCCGGATCTAGGACCAGAGCAGTTACAGGCGCTATCTCCTGGGCACGGTCAGATGACAGATTTAAGTCATGTTCATCGTGGTGGCAGGGAGCGGCTGCCGTGGGCTCGAATCCGGCAAAGATCAAGTCTCCGCGATATTGGCAACATAATTCAAGATTCCAAACATGACCTAATGGCCAGGGGCGTAGCTGTCGATCTGCTCTAGATGGCCAAGCGGGTTGGCCCACAGTGAGAAACTGCCAAATACGAAGATCTGTCCGGGGAGGAAAACCTCCCCCTGGACTGCATTGTTGTAGACGATTGACGGAGCCATCAAACCTTCTGATGACGATGTAATGGAACTCTCAATGAAAGCACCAATGTCGGTGTCAAAACCGGCGGATCTCGGGTAGGGGGTCCCGAACTGTGCGTCTAAGGTCGATGGTAACAGGAGGCGGGGGACATGATGTTTACCCAGGTTCAGGCCGTCTCTGTGGAGGTAATACCCTACTTCCTGCTTGATTGATCTTGATGACTATGAGTATTACAAGAGTTGATTGAAGGAAAAAATATGCCCTAGAGGCAATAATAAAGTTATTATTTATTTCCTTATTTCATGATAAATGTTTATTATTCATGCTAGAATTGTATTAACCGGAAACATAATACATGTGTGAATACATAGACAAACATAGTGTCACTAGTATGCCTCTACTTGACTAGCTCATTGATCAAAGATGGTTGTGTTTCCTAGCCATAGACATGAGTTGTCATTTTATTAACGGGATCACATCATTAGGAGAATGATGTGATTGACTTGACCCATTCCGTTAGCTTAGCACTTGATCGTTTAGTATGTTGCTATTGCTTTCTTCATGACTTATACATGTCCCTACAACTATGAGATTATGCAACTCCCGTTTACCAGAGGAACACTTTGTGTGCTACCAAACGTCACAATGTAACTGGGTGATTATAAAGGAGCTCTACAGGTGTCTCCGAAGGTACATGTTGAGTTGGCGTATTTCGAGATTAGGATTTGTCACTCCAATTGTCGGAGAGGTATCTCTGGGCCCTCTCGGTAATGCACATCACTATAAGCCTTACAAGCAATGTAGATAATGAGTTAGTTACGAGATGATGCATTACGTAACGAGTAAAGATACTTGCCGGTAACGAGATTGAACTAGGTATTGAGATACCGACGAACAAATCTCGGGCAAGTAACATACCGATGACAAAGGGAACAACGCATGTTGTTATGAAGTTTGACCGATAAATATCTTCTTAGAATATGTGGGAGCCAATATGAGCATCCAGGTTCTGCTATTGGTTATTGACTAGAGAAGTGTTTCGGTCATGTCTACATAGTTCTTGAACCCGTAGGGTCCGCACGCTTAAAGTTAGATGACGGTTATATTATGAGTTTATATGTTTTGATGTACCGAAGATAGTTCGTAGTCCCGGATGTGATCACAGACATGACGACGAGTCTCGAAATAGTCGAGACATGAAGATTGATATATTGGACGACTATATTCGGACACTGGAATGGTTTTGGGGGTTATCAGATGTATACCAGAGTACCGGGGGGTTACCGGAACCCATCGGGGGGTTAATGGGCCTCATGGGCCCAAAGTGGAGCAGAGCAGGGGCGGCCAGGGCAGGCCGCACGCCCCCTCCCCCTCTAGTCCGAATAGTACAAGGAGGGGGTGGCGCCCCCCTTTCCTTCCTCCCCTCTCTCCCCTTCCTTCCCCCTCTCCTACTTGGACAAGGAAAGGAGGGAGTCCTACTCCCGATGGGAGTAGTACTCCTCCCTGGCGTGCCTCCTCCTAGCCGGCCGCCCCCTCCCCCTTGCTCCTTTATATACGGGGGAAGGGGGTACCTCTAGACACAACAATTGATCCTTGAGATCTATTAGCCGTGTGCGGTGCCCCCCCTCCACCATAATCCACCTCGATAATATGGCAGTGGTGCATAGGCGAAGCCCTGCATCGGTAGAACATCATCATCGTCACCACGCCGTCGTGCTGATGAAACTCTCCCTCAAAGCTCGGCTGGATCGGAGTTCGAGGGACGTCATCGAGCTGAACGTGTGCTGAACTCGGAGGTGCCATGCGTTCGGTACTTGATCGGTCGGATCGTGAAGACGTATGACTACATAAACCATGTTGTGCTAACGCTTCCGCTTTCGGTCTACAAGGGTACGTGGACACACTCTCCCGTCTCGTTGCTATGCATCACCATGATCTTGCGTGTGCATAGGAATTTTTTTGAAATTACTACGTTCCCCAACAGTGGCATCCGAGCCAGGTTTTATGCGTAGATGTTATATGCACGAGTAGAACACAAGTGAGTTGTGGGTGATACAAGTCATACTGCTTACCAGCATGTCATACTTTGGTTTGGCGGTATTGTTGGATGAAGCGGCCCGGACCTACATTATGCATACTCTTACACGAGACTGGTTCTACCGACGTGCTTTGCACACAGGTGGCTGGCGGGTGTCACTTTCTCCAACTTTAGTTGAACCGAGTGTGGCTACGCCCGGTCCTTGAGAAGGTTAAAACAGCACTAACTTGACGAACTATCGTTGTGGTTTTGATGCGTAGGTAAGAACGGTTCTTGCTCAGCCCGTAGCAGCCACGTAAAACTTGCAACAACAAAGTAGAGGACATCTAACTTGTTTTTGCAGGGCATGTTGTGATGTGATATGGTCAAGACGTGATGCTATATTTTATTGTATGAGATGATCATGTTTTGTAACCAAGTTATTGGCGACTAGCAGGAGCCATATGGTTGTCGCTTTATTGTATGCAACGCAATCGCCCTGTAATTGCTTTACTTTATCACTAAGCGGTGTCGATAGTCGTAGAAGAAATAGGTGGCGAAACGACAACGATGCTACGATGGAGATCAAGGTGTCGCGTCGGTGACGATGGTGATCATGACGATTCTTTGGAGTTGGAGATCACAAGCACAAGATGATGATGACCATATCATATCACTTATAGTGATTGCATGTGATGTTTATCCTTTATGCATCTTATTTTGCTTTGATTGATAGTAGCATCATAAGATGATATCTCACTAAATTTCAAGGTATAAGTGTTCTCCCTGAGTATGCACCGTTGTGAAAGTTCTTCATGCTAAGACACCACGTGATGATCGGGTGTGATAGCTCTATGTTCAAATACAACGGGTGCAAAACAGTTGCACACGCGGAATACTCAGGTTAAACTTGACGAGCCTAGCATATACAGATATGGCCTCGGAACATTGAGACCGAAAGGTCGAGCGTGAATCATATAGTAGATATGATCAACATAGTGATGTTCACCATTGAAAACTACTCCATCTCACGTGATGATCGGACATGGTTTAGTTGATTTGGATCACGTGATCACTTAGATGATTAGAGGGATGTCTATCTAAGTGGGAGTTCTTAAGTAATATGATTAATTGAACTTTAATTTATCATGAACTTAGTCCTGATAGTATTTTGCAAATTATGTTGTAGATCAATAGCTCGCGTTGTTGCTTCCCTATGTTTATTTTTGATATGATCCTAGAGAAAAACTATGTTGAAAGATATTAGTAGTGATGATCTGGATTAGATCCATGATCTGAGTTTTATCCTCATTGATGCACAGAAGAATTATGTCCTTGATACACCGCTAGGTGACAGGCCTATTGCAGGAGCAGATGCAGACGTTATGAATGTTTGGCTAGCTCAATATGATGACTAGATAGTTTAGTGCACCATGCTTAACGGCTTAGAATCGGGACTTCAAAGACTTTTTGAACGTCATGGACCATATGAGATGTTCCAGGAGTTGGAGTTAATATTACAAGCAAATACCCGAGTTGAGAGATATGAAGTCTCCAACAAGTTCTATAGCTAAAAGATGGAGGAGAATTGCTCAACTAGTGAGCATGTGCTCAGATTGTATGGGTACTACAATCGCTTGAATCAAGTGGGAGTTAATCTTCCAGATAAGATAGTGATTGACAGAGTTCTCTAGTCACCATCACCAAGTTACTAGAACTTCGTGATGAACAATAGTATGCAAGGGATGACGAAAATGATTCCTGAGCTTTTCGTGATGTTGAAATCGATGAAGGTAGAAATCAAGAAAAGAGTGATACGTCTCCAACGTATCTATAATTTTTGATTGTTCCATGCTATTATATTACCCCTTTTGGATGTTTATGGGCTTTATTTTACACATTTATATCATTTTTGGGACTAACCTACTAACCGGAGGCCCAGCCCATATTGCTGTTTTTTTTGCCTATTTCAGTATTTCGAATAAAAGGAATATCAAACGGAGTCCAAACGGAATGAAACCTTCGAGGGCGTTATTTTTGGAACAAATCCGATCTGGAGAGCCTAGAGTGCAAGTCAAGAAAGCTCCGAGGTCCCCGCGAGATAGGAGGGCGCCCCCCCCCCTGTAAGGCACGCCCCCTGTCTCATGGGCCCCTCGGGCGTCCACCAACGTACTTCTTCCTCCTATATATACCTACGTACCCCGAAAACATCCAGGAGCACCACGAAACACAATTTCCACCGCCGTAACCTTCTGTATCCGCGAGATCCCATCTTGGAGCCCTTGCCGGCACTCTGCCGGAGGGGGAAGCAACCATGGAGGGCCTCTACATCAACATCCTTGCCCCTCCGATGATTTGTGAGTAGTTTACCACAGACCTACGGGTCCATAGTTATTAGCTAGATGGCTTCTTCTCTCTTTTTGGATCTCAATACAATGTTCTCCCCCTCTCTTGTGGAGATCTATTTGATGTAATCTCTTTTTGCGGTGTGTTTGTCGAGATCCGATGAATTGTGGGTTTATGATCAAGTTTATCGATGAATAATATTTGAATCTTCTCTGAATTCTTTTATGTATGATTGAGTTATCTTTGCAAGTCTCTTCGAATTATCAGTTTGGTTTGGCCTACTAGATTGATCTTTCTTGCCATGGGAGAAGTGTTTAGCTTTGGATTCAATCTTGCGGTGTTCTTACCTAGTGAAAGAAAGGGTTGCAAGACACGTATTGTATTGTTGCCATCGAGGATAACAAGATGGGGTTTATATCATATTGCATGTGTTTATCCCTCTACATCATGTCATCTTGCTTAATGCATTGCTCTATTCTTATGAACTTAATACTCTAGATGCATGCTGGATAGCGGTCGATGTGTGGAGTAATAGTAGTAGATGCAGGCAGGAGTCGGTCTACTTGTTGTGGACGTGATGCCTATATACATGATCATGCCTAGATAATCTCATAACTATGCGCTTTTCTATCAATTGCTCGATAGTAATTTGTTCACCCACCGTAGTACTTATGCTATCTTGAGAGAAGCCTCTAGTGAAACCTATGGCCCCCGGGTCTATCTCTTATCATATTTGCTTTTCCATCTACTTTATTTGCATCTTTACTTTTTGCATCTATATCAAAAATACCAAAAATATATCTATCTTATCATACTATCTTTATTAGATCTCACTTTCGCAAGTGGCCGTGAAGGGATTGACAACCCCTCTATTGTGTTGGTTGCGAGTTCTCACTTTGTTTGTGTAGGTGCATGGGACTTTTGAGGATCCTCCTACTGGATTGATACCTTGGTTCTCAAAACTGAGGGAAATACTTACGCTACAATTTGCTGCATCACCCTCTCCTCTTTGAGGAAAACCAACGCAAGCTCAAGACGTAGCAAGAAGGATTTCTAGCGCCGTTGCCGGGGAGGTCTTCGCTCAAGTCAAGACATACCAAGTACCCATCACAAACCCATCTCCCTCGCATTTACATTATTTGCCATTTGCCTCTCGTTTTCCTCTCCCCCACTTCACCCTTGCCGTTTTATTCGCCCTCTCTTTCCCAATCTCCTCCTCTCTTTTCGCTTGCCGTTTTTTTGTTTGCTTGTGTGTTGGATTACTTGTTGCCATGGCACAAGATAATACCAAGTTGTGTGACTTCTCGAATACCAATAATAATGATTTCCTTAGTACTCCGATTGCTCCTCTTAATGATGTTGAGTCTTGTGAAATCAATACCGCTTTGCTGAATCTTGTCATGAAAGATCAATTTGCCGGCCTTCCTAGTGAAGATGCCGCTACTCATCTAAACAATTTTGTTGATTTGTGTGATATGCAAAAGAAGAAAGATACGGATAATGATATTGTTAAATTGAAGTTATTTCCGTTTTCACTTAGAGGTCGTGCTAAAGTTTGGTTTTCGTGTTTGCCTAAAAATAGTATTGATTCTTGGAACAAGTGCAAAGATGCTTTTATCTCTAAGTATTTTCCTCCCGCTAAGATCATCACTCTTAGGAATGATATTATGAATTTTAAACAACTTGATCATGAGCATGTTTCCCAATCTTGGGAAATAATGAAATTGATGCTTCGCAATTGCCCTACTCATGGTTTGAATTTATGGATGATCATACAAAAATTTTATGCCAGTTTGAACTTTGCTTCTAGAAATCTCTTAGATTTGGCCGCGGGAGGCACCTTTATGGAAATCACGTTAGGAGATGCTACAAAATTGCTTGATAGTATTATGGCTAATTATTCTCAATGGCACACCGAAAGATCTTCTAGTAAAAAAAGTGCATGCTATAGAAGAAATCAATGTTTTGAGTGGAAAGATGGATGAACTTATGAAGATGTTTGCTACTAAAAATACTCCTCTTGATCCCAATAATATGCCTTTGTATTCCTTGATTGAGAATAATAATGAATCTATGGATGTGAATTTTGTTGGTAGGAATAGTTTTGGAAACAATTCTTATAGAGGAAATTTTAATGCTAGACCGTTCCCTAGTAATCCCTCTAATAATTATGGAAATTCCTACAATAATTCTTATGGTAATTTTAATAAGATGCCCTCTGATTTTGAGAATAGTGTGAAAGAATTTATGATTTCTCAAAAGAATTTTAATGCTTTGCTTGAAGAAAAATTGCTCAAAGTTGATGATTTGGCTAGGAACATTGATAGATTTTTGCTTGATGTTAATTCTCTTAAACTTGGACCTTCTTCTCCTAAGCATGATATCAATGAGTCTCTCAAAGTAATGAGAATTTCCATTGACGAGTGCAAGGAAAGAACCGCTAGATTGCGTGCTAAAAAAGAAAGGTTTATAAAAGAGTGTTCCCCTAGAAGGCGTCCCAAAAATTCGGAGTCTTTAGATCTTGATCTAAATTCGGTAAAAGCGAGATTGGAGAATCCTCTACTTATAATAATATTGAACTTACTATCTCAGATTTCAAGGAATTTGATTATGATAATTGCTCTTTAAAAGGTTGTATTTCCTTGTTGCAATCCGTTGTTAATTCTCCTCATGCTTATAATCAAAATAAAGTTTTACCAAACATATTGTTGATGCCTTGAAGCAATCTTATGATGAAAAAATTAATTTGGAAGTTTCTATACCTAGAAAACTTAATGATGGCTGGGAACCTACTATAAACATTATAATTAAAGATTTTGAGTGTTTTGCTTTGTGTGATTTGGGTGCTAGTGTTTCTGCGATTCTGAAAACTTTATGTGATATTCTAGGTTTCCATGATCTTGATGATTGCTCTTTAAATTTGCAACTTGCGGATTCCACCATTAAAAAGCCTATGGGAAGGATCAATGATGTTCTTATTATTGCAAATAGAAATTTTGTGCCCGTAGATTTTATCGTTCTTGATATAGATTGCAATCTTTCTTGCCCTATTATTCTTGTTAGACCTTTCCTTAGAACGATTGGTGCGATTATTGATATGAAGGAAGGGAACATTGGATTCCAATTTCCATTAAAGGAAGGCATGGAGCACTTTCCAAGAAAAAAGTCAAATTACCTTATGAATCTATCATGCGTGCTACTTATGAACCTTGTGCCAAAGATGGCACTCGTTAGATCTATCTTTGTTTTTATGCCTAGCTAGGGGCGTTAAACGATAGCGCTAGTTGGGAGGCAACCCAATTTTTCTTTATGTTTTTAGTTTTTGCTCCTGTTTAGTAATAAATCTTGCATCTACCTTCTGGATAGATGTGTTTTTATCTTTTAATTAGTGTTTGTGCCAAGTAGAACCTATAGGATAACCTACGATGATAGTTGATTTGATTCTGCTGAAAAACAGAAACTTTGCGCACACGAATATAATTTTGTTAAATCACAGGAACGAGCTTTTGCGTTGGTTCCTTTTGCTGCTGTTCAATAGAAAAATTGTCCAGGACTTCCTATTTTGATAGGATTTTTAGAGTTCCATAAGTTTGCGTTAGTTACATATTTCTACAGACTGTTCTGTTTTTGACAGATTCTGTTTTTCGTGTGTTGTTTGCTTATTTCAATGCATCTATGTCTAGTAAATTAGTTTATAAACCATAAATAAGTTGGAATACAGTAGGTTTAACACCAATATAAACAAATAATGAGTTCATTACAGTACCTTATGTGGTGTTTTGTTTTCTTTCACTAACGGAGCTTATAAGATTTCCTGTTGAGTTTTGTGTTGTGAAGTTTTCAAGTTTTGGGTAAAGCTTTTATGGACTATGGAATAAAGGGTGGCAAGAGCCTAAGCTTGGGGATGCCCATGGCACCCCAAGATATTCAAGAATAGCCAAAAGCCTAACCTTAGGGATGCCCCGGGAAGGCATCCCCTCTTTCGTCTTCGTTCATTGGTAACTTTACTTGGAGCTATATTTTTATTCGCTACATGATATGTGTTTTGCTTGGAGCGTCGTGTATTATATTAGTCTTTGCTTTTTAGTTTACCACAATCATCCTTCCTGTACACACCTTTTGGGAGAAGCCTATTTGATTAGAATTTGCTAGAATACTCTATGTGCTTCACTTATATCTTTTGAGCTTGATAGTTTTTGCTCTAGTGCTTCACTTATATCTTTTAGAGCACGGTGGTGTCTTAATTTTGAAGAAATTGCCAGTCTCTCATGCTTCACTTATATCATTTTGAGAGTCTTTTAGAACAGCATGGTATTTGCTATGATCATAAAGTTGGTCCTAGAATGATGAGCATCCAAGTTGGGTATAATAAAAACTATCATAGAAAGTGAATTGGATGCTATGATCAATTTGATGCTTGATAATTGTTTTGAGATATGGAGGTAGTGATATTAAAGTCATGCTAGTTGGGTGATTATGAATTTAAAGAATGCTTGTGTTGAAGCTTGTGATTCCCGTAGCATGCACATATGGTGAACCGCTTTGTGATGAAGTCGGAGCACAATTTTATTTATTGATTGTCTTCCTTATGAGTGGTGGTCGGGGACGAGCGATGGTCTTTTCCTACCAATCTATCCCCCTAGGAGCATGCGCGTAGTACTTTGGTTTTTGATGACTTCTAAATTTTTGCAACAAGTATATGAGTTCTTTTGATTAATGTTGAGTCCATGGATTATACGCACTCTTTCACCCTTCCACCATTGCTAGCCTCTCTTGTACCGCGCAACTTTCACCGGTACCATACACCCACCATACTCCTTCCTCAAAACAGCCACCATACCTACCTATTATGGCATTTCCATAGCCATTCCGAGATATATTGCCATGCAACTTTCCACCATTCCGTTCATATGACACGCATTACTTTTTTCATATTGCTTTTTGCGTGATCATGTAGTTGACATTGTATTTGTGGCAAGGCCACCTTCATAATTTTCATACATGTCGCTCTTGATTCATTGCATATCCCAGTACACCGCCGGAGGCATTCATATAGAGTCATATCTTGTTCTAGCTTTGAATTGTAAATCCATCAAACTGTGATGATCTTCATTATTAGAGCATTGTCCTAGTGAGGAAAGGATAATGAAGACTATGATTCCCCCAAAAGTCGGGATGAGACTTCGGACTTTACAAAAAGAAAAAAATATTAAAAAAAGAAAAAGGCCAAAAAGAAAAGGAAAAAAAGAAGGCCAAAGAAAAAAAGAAAAAAAGAAAGAAAAAATAAAATGAGAGAAAAAGAGAGAAGGGACAATGCTACTATCTCTTTTTCCACACTTGTGCTTCAAAATAGCACCATGATCTTCATGATAGAGAGTCTCATATATTGTCACTTTCATATACTAGTGGGAATCTTTCATTATAGAACTTGGCTTGTATATTCCAATGATGGGCTTCCTCAAAAGTGCCCTAGGTCTTCGTGAGCAAGCTAGTTGGATGCACCCCACTTAGTTTCTTTTATTGAGCTTTCATATATTTATAGCTCTAGTGCATCCGTTGCATGGCAATCCCTACTCACTCACATTTATATCTATTAATGGGCATCTCCATAGCCCGTTGATACGCCTAGTTGATGTGAGACTATCTTCTCATTTTTTTGTCTTCTCCACAACCACCATTCTATTCCACATATAGTGCTATGTCCATGGCTCACGCTCATGTATTGCGTGAAAGTTGAAAAAGTTTGAGATTATTAAAGTATGAAACAATTGCTTGGCTTGTCATCGGGGTTGTGCATGATTAAATACTTTGTGTGATGAAGATAGAGCATAGCTAGACTATATGATTTTGTAGGGATAACTTTCTTTAGCCATGTTATTTTGAGAAGACATGATTACTTTGATTAGTATGCTTGAAGTATTACTATTTCTTATGTCAATATGAACTTTTATTTTGTATTCATTTGGATCTGAACATTCATGCCACAATAAAGAAAATTACATTATGAATTATGCTAGGTAGCATTCCACATCAAAAATTTCTTTATCATTTACCTACTCGAGGACGAGCAGGAATTAAGCTTGGGGATGCTTGATACGTCTCCAACGTATCTATAATTTTTGATTGTTCCATGCTATTATATTACCCCTTTTGGATGTTTATGGGCTTTATTTTACACATTTATATCATTTTTGGGACTAACCTACTAACCGGAGACCCAGCCCATATTGTTGTTTTATTGCCTATTTCAGTATTTCGAAGAAAAGGAATATCAAACGGAGTCCAAACGGAATGAAACCTTCGGGAGCGTTATTTTTGGAACAAATCTGATCCGGAGAGCCTGGAGTGCAAGTCAAGAAAGCTCTGAGGGCCCCACAAGATAGGAGGGCACCCCCCTCCCTGTAGGGCGTGCCCCCCTGTCTCGTGGGCCCCTCGGGCGTCCACCAACATACTTCTTCCTCCTATATATACCTATGTGCCCCGAAAACATCTAGGAGCACCACGAACCACTATTTCCACCGCCGTAACCTTCTGTATCTGCGAGATCCCATCTTGGAGCCCTTGCCGGCACTCTGCCGGAGGGGGAAGCAACCACGGAGGGCCTCTACATCAACATCCTTGCCCCTCCGATGAGTTGTGAGTAGTTTACCACAGACCTACGGGTCCATAGTTATTAGCTAGATGGCTTCTTCTCTCTTTTTGGATCTCAATACAATGTTCTCCCCCTCTCTTGTGGAGATCTATTCGATGTAATCTCTATTTGCTGTGTGTTTGTCGAGATCCGATGAATTGTGGGTTTATGTTCAAGTTTATCTATGAATAATATTTGAATCTTCTCTGAATTCTTTTATGTATGATTGAGTTATCTTTGCAAGTCTCTTCGAATTATCAGTTTGGTTTGGCCTACTAGATTGATCTTTCTTGCCATGGGAGAAGTGTTTAGCTTTGGGTTCAATCTTGCGGTGTTCTTACCCAGTGACAGAAAGGGTTGCAAGACACGTATTGTATTGTTGCCATCGAGGATAACAAGATGGGGTTTATATCATATTGCATGTGTTTATCCCTCTACATCATGTTATCTTGCTTAATGCGTTGCTCTGTTCTTATGAACTCAATACTCTAGATGCATGTTGGATAGCGGTCGATGTGTGGAGTAATAGTAGTAGATGCAGGTAGGAGTCGGTCTACTTGTTATGGACGTGATGCCTATATACATGATCATGCCTAGATAATCTCATAACTATGCGCTTTTCTATCAATTGCTTGACAGTAATTTGTTCACCCACCGTAATACTTATGCTATCTTGAGAGAGGCCTCTAGTGAAACCTATGGCCCCCGGGTCTATCTCTTATCATATTTGCTTTTCCATCTACTTTATTTGCATCTTTACTTTTTGCATCTATATCAAAAATACCAAAAATATATCTATCTTATCATACTATCTTTATTAGATCTCACTTTCGCAAGTGGCCATGAAGGGATTGACAACCCCTTTATTGCGTTGGTTGCGAGTTCTCAGTTTCTTTGTGTAGGTGCGTGGGACTTTTGAGGAGCCTCCTACTGGATTGATACCTTGGTTCTCAAAACTGAGGGAAATACTTACGCTACACTTTGCCGCATCACCCTCTCCTCTTCGAGGAAAACCAACGCAAGCTCAAGATGTAGCAAAGAGCATCAAGTGTTCATGATTGACAAGACCACTAGTTTCAAGAAAAGGGCAAAGGGAAAGAAAGGGAACTTCGAGTAAAATGACAAGCAAGTTGTCACTCCTGCGAAGAAGCCCAAAGCTTGATCAAAGCCTGAAACTGAGTGCTTACACTGCAAAGGAAATGGTAACTGGAAGCAGAAATGCCCTGAATATTTGGTGGATACGAAGGATGGAAAAGTGAACAAGGGTATATTTGATATATAGGTTATTGATATGTGTCTTACTAGTGTATACAGTAGCCCCTGATTAGTTGATACTTGTTCGGTTGCTAAGATTAGTAACTCGAAACAGGAGTTACAGAATAAACAGAGACTAGTTGAAGGGGAAGTGATGATGAGTGTTGGAATTAGTTCCAAGATTGATATGATCATCATCACACACTCCCTATACTTTCGGGATTAGTGTTAAACCTAAATAAATGTTATTTGGCGTTTGCCTTGAGCATGAATATGATTTGATCATGTTTATTGTAATACAGTTATTCATTTAAAGTCAGAGAATAATTGTTCTTCTGTTTACATGAATAAAACCTTCAATGGACATGCACCCAATGAAAATAGTTTGTTGGATCTCTATCGTAGTGATACACATATCCATAATATTGATGCCAAAAGATGCAAAGTTAATAATGATAGTGCAACTTATTTGTGGCACTGCCGTTTGGGTCATATCGATGTAAAGCGCATGAAGAAACTCCATAAAGATGGATTTTCGGAATCACTTAGTTATGAATCATTTGATGCTTACGAACCGTGCCTTTTGGGCAAGATGACTAAAACTCCATTCTCCAGAACAATGGAACGAGCTACTGACTTGTTGGAAATAATACATACTAATGTATGCAGACCAATGAGTATTAAGGCTCGTGGCGGGTATCGTTATTTTCTGACCTTCACAAATGATTTGAGCAGATATGGGTATATCTACTTGATGAAAAATAAGTCTGAAACAGTTGAAAGGTTCAAAGAATTTCAGAGTGAAGTGGAAAATCATCGTAACTAGAAAATAAAGTTTCTATGATCTGATCATGGAGATGAATATTTGAGTTACGAGTTTGGCCTTCAGTTAAAATAATGTGGAATAGTTTCACAAACTCATGCCACCTGGAACACCACAGCATAACGGTGTGTCTGAACGTCATAACAGCACTTTATTTGATATGGTGCGATCAATGATGTCTCTTACCGATTTACCAATATCATTTTGGGGTTATGCATTAGAGATAGCTGCATTCACGTTAAAATAGGGCACCATCTAAATCCGTTGAGACGACACCGTATGAACTATGGTTTAGCAATAAACCTGAGCTGTCGTTTCTTAAAGTTTGGAGTTGCGATGCTTATGTGAAAAAGTTTCAACCTAATAAGCTCGAACCCAAATCGGAGAAATGCGTCTTCATAGGATACCCAAAGGAGACTGTTGGGTACACCTTCTAATCATAGATCCGAAGGAAAAATATTCGGTTCTAGGAATGGATCCTTTCTAGAGAAGGAGTTTCTCTCGAAAGAAGTGAGTGGGAGGAAAGTAGAACTTGATGAGGTAGCTGTACCTGCTCCCTTATTGGAAAGAAGTTCATCACAGAAACCGGTTCCTGTGACGCCTACACCAATTAGTGAGGAAGCTAATGATATTGATTATGAAACTTCAGATCAAGTTACTACCAAACCTCGTAGGTCAACCAGAGTAAGATCCGCACCAGAGTGGTACCGTAATCCTATTCTGGAGGTCATGTTACTTGACCATGGCGAACCTACGAACTATGAGGAAGCGATGATGAGCCCAGATTCCGCAAAATGGCTTGAGGCCATGAAATCTGAGATGGGATCCATGTATGAGAACAAAGTGTGGACTTTGGTGGACTTGCCCGATGATCGGCAAGCCATAGAGAATAAATGGATCTTCAAGAGGAAGACGGACACTGATAGTAGTGTTACTATATACAAAGCTCGACTTGTTGTGAAAAGTTTTCGACAAGTTCAAGGGGTTGACTACGATGAGACCTTCTCACCCGTAGCGATGCTTAAGTCTGTCCGAATCATGTTAGCAATTGCCGCATTTTATGATTATGAAATTTGGCAAATGGATGTCAAAACTGCATTCTTGAATGGATTTCTGGAAGAAGATTTATATATGATGCAACCAGAAGGTTTTGTCAATCCTAAAGGTGCTAACAAAATGTGCAAGCTCCAGCGATCCATCTATGGATTGGTGCAAGCATCTTCGAGTTGGAATATACGCTTTGATGAGTTGATCAAAGCATATGGTTTTATACAGACTTTTGGAGAAGCATGTATTTACAAGAAAGTGAGTGGGAACACTACAGCATTTCTGATAAGTATATGTGAATAACATATTGTTGATCAGAAATAATGTAGAATTTTTCTGGAAAGCATAAAAGGATAGTTGAATAAGAGTTTTGCAAAGAAAGACTTCGGTGAAGCAGCTTACACATTGAGCATCAAAGATCTATAGAGATAGATCAAGACGCTTGATAAGATTTTTCAATGAGTACATACCTTGATAAGATTTTGAAGTAGTTCAAAATGGAACAGTCAAAGAAGGAGTTCTTGCCTGTGTTCCAAGGTGTGAAGTTGAGTAAGACTCAAAACCCGACCATGGCAGAAAATAGAAAGAGAATGAAAAGTCATTCCCTATGCCTCGGTCATAGGTTCTATAAAGTACAGACCTATTGTATACCTTGCTCAGAGTTTGGCAAGGGAGTACAATTTTGATCTAAGAGTAGATCACTGGACAGCGGTCAAGAATATCCTTAGTCGGGACTAAGGAAATATTTCTCGATAATGGAAGTGATAAAAGAGCTCGTCGCAAAAAGTTACAACGATGCAAGCTTTTACACCAATCCAGATGACTCTAAGTCTCAATCTGGATACATATTGAAAGTGGGAGCAATTAGCTAGAGTAGCTCCGTGCAGAGCAATGTAGACATAGAATATTTGCAAAATACATACGGCTCTGAATGTGACAGACCCGTTGACTAAACTTCTCTCATGAGCAAAACATGATCATACCTTAGTACTCTTTGGTTGTTAATCACATAATGATGTGAACTAAATTATTGACTCTAGTAAACCCTTTGGGTGTTGATCACATGACGATGTGAACTATGGGTATTAATCACATACAGATGTGAATATTGATGTTAAATCACATGGCGATGTGAACTAGATTATTGACTCTAGTGCAAGTGGGAGACTGAAGGAAATATGCCCTAGAGGCAATAATAAAGTTATTATTTATTTCCTTATTTCATGATAAATGTTTATTATTCATGCTAGAACCGGAAACATAATACATGTGTGAATACATAGACAAACATAGTGTCACTAGTATGCCTCTACTTGACTAGCTCGTTGATCAAAGATGGTTGTGTTTCCTAGCCATAGACATGAGTTGTCATTTGATTAACGGGATCACATCATTAGGAGAATGATGTGATTGACTTGACCCATTCCGTTAGCTTAGCACTTGATCATTAGTATGTTGCTATTGCATTCTCCATGACTTATACATGTTCCTACAACTATGAGATTATGCAACTCCCGTTTACCGGAGGAACACTTTGTGTGCTACCAAACGTCACAACGTAACTGGGTGATTATAAAGGAGCTATACATGTGTCTTCGAAGGTACATGTTGAGTTGGCGTATTTCGAGATTAGGATTTGTCACTCCAATTGTCGGAGAGGTATCTCTGGGCCCTCTCGGTAATGCACATTACTATAAGCCTTGCAAGCAATGTAGCAAATGAGTTAGTTATGAGATGATGCATTACATAAAGAGTAAAGAGACTTGCCAGTAACGAGATTGGACTAGGTATTGAGATATCGACGACCAAATCTCGGGCAAGTAACATACCGATGACAAAGGGAACAATGTATGTTGTTATGCGGTTTGACCGATAAAGATCTTCGTAGAATATGTGGGAGCCAATATGAGCATCCAGGTTCCACTATTGGTTATTGATCGTAGACGTGTCTCGGTCATGTCTACATAGTTCTCGAACCCGTAGGGTCCGCACGCTTAAAGTTAGATGATGGTTATATTATGAGTTTATATGTTTTGATGTACCGAAGATAGTTAGGAGTCCCATATGTGATCATGGACATGACGAGGAGTCTTGAAATGGTCGAGACATGAAGATTGATATATTAGATGACTATATTCGGACACCGGAATGGTTCCAGGGGTTATCGGATGTATACCTGAGTACCGGGGGTAACCGGAACCCCCGGGGGGTTAATGGGCCTCATGGCCCAAAGTGGAGCATAGGAGGGGTGGCCATGGCAGGCCGCACGCCCCCTCCCCCTCTAGTCCGAATAGGACAAGGAGGGGGGCAGCGCCCCCCTTTCCTTCCTCTCCTCTCTCCCCTTCCTTCCCCCTCTCCTACTTGGACAAGGAAAGGAGGGAGTCCTACTCCCGGTGGGAGTAGGACTCCTCGCTGGCATGCCTCCTCCTGGCCGGCCGCCCCCTCCCCCTTGCTCCTTTATATACGGGGCAGGGGGCACCTCTAGACACAACAATTGATCCTTGAGATCTATTAGCCGTGTGCGGTGCCCCCCTCCACCATAATCTACCTCGATAATATTGTAGTGGTGCTTAGGCGAAGCCCTGCATCGGTAGAACATCATCATCGCCACCACGTCGTTGTGCTGACGGAACTCTCCCTCAAAGCTCGGCTAGATTGGAGTTCGAGGGACGTCATCGAGCTGAACGTGTGCTGAACTCGAAGGTGCTGTGCATTCGGTACTTGATCGGTCGGATCATGAAGACGTACGACTACATCAACCGCATTGTGCTAACGCTTCAGCTTTCGGTCTACGAGGGTACGTGGACACACTCTCCCCTCTCGTTGCTATGCATCACCATGATCTTGCGTGTGCGTAGGATTTTTTTTGAAATTACTACGTTCCCCAACATTGATCTACCACGAGATCGTAATGGCTAAACCCTGGAAGTCTAGCCTATATGATTATGATTGTCTATATGGACTAAACCCTCCGGTTTATATAGACAAAGGAGGGGACTAGGGTTGTACAAAGTTGGTTATAGAGAAAGGAATCTACATATCCGAACGCCAAGCTTGCCTTCCATGCCAAGGAGAGTCCTATCCGGACACAGGTGAGAGTCTTCGGTCTTGTATCTTCACAGCCCATCAGTCTGGCCCATGTCAGCAGGACGGCCGCCCAAGGACCCCTTAATCCAGGACTCCCTCACCTACCGCGCGGGAAAAGCCCCACCCTCAACTTTTAAATAGTATAGTATACTAATTTTGTATCCGTGGATTGCGCCATGGAGCAAAGCCTCAATAAAACAGCGGTACACATGTATGGAGTATACGGCACGCCCGTCGCGTTTGCGTCGCACCCCGGACAGTCGGTCGGTCTGGCACACCGCTCTCTAAATGGCACGTGGCATATTGCGTTTGCACACACATGTGGGACAGCAATTGAGAACTGACCATAGGCACACTCCCCGGCCTCGCAAGTCGGGTGAGTTAATAGAAGAGAGAGATGAGCGATAGTACTAGAGAAGTGTTGTACATACATTGGTGCCTAGACGATCCCTGCAAGACACAGAAGATCAGTTCATCCATGCATGTGACCAGACTCCAGCAGACACGCCTGCATTGGCTATTGTCTACATATCGTACAGGCTATGTTGTACAGGGTTGTAGTTCTGGTGAGAAATCTAAAAAAAGGTTTCTTGTAATCTCGCAAAATTAGGTGCTTCGGATCACTGTGAGGGTTAAACAGCAACAATTGAGTTCCTACAAGGGGCTAGTAATTGGGGGCACATGCACTAAGACTACTCGGCTGCCATCTAGGTCAAGCCGGCTATGTTAATTAGGACATCTATCGATGGACCCCTTTTCTATGAGTTTATCTTTAATTTGAGCTTTGATCCTCGTCTAATTTGTCTGCCGGGATTCATGTTGTCTCCTTTGGGCAGTGAGGTTATGATTTCTTGTCATGTGGCATTTTTTCGTGTTATATGTTATAATTTGGTTCTTCAGATCAAAATGACGACAACTGCGCCTCCGAGGCACGTGCATGAAGACCTCTCGACAGTCATTGACGAGGTCAAGATGGCTCCGGTAGACAAAAGAAAACTAGTACTCCACTATATCGGCAGGAGCCTCTGCGATTGCTTACTAGTGTTGCTCTCTTCACACTGTCTCGTCCTCTCCAGATCTAAACACGACAGCGGTGGCCACACTCTCTCTCTCTCTGCTCACCGCTAGTCACAGATCCAGCCGGATCCTCTCTGCCGGGGAAGGTGAGAAGGTGCAACATTCACGCGGTCATCCTCGGTGACGGCTCTTACCCACTGCCGGTGCATCCCGATCAGTGTGCCTTGCCATTCTCTCCCAAGCACCGCTGGTAGGGAGGGCCTCCGACCCCTTCTTCCTCGCTACCATAGTGTGGGCAGATCCGGCCTCTCGCCGCCCACCTAGAGACATCCCGACGACCCTCAGGTATAACTTCCTTCAAAACTGGCCTTGCTTTACTTCCCGAGCTCCTGACGTCACTAAATTTGTATCTTTTACTATTTCTCAGGCCCCCTCGTAGATAGGATCGATCGGCTGTTCAAAAACCACCTAAATTTTTACTGTTAAGAGGTAAAACTAGTTCATGAACTCAAATCTAGTACTACTTGGTTCAAACAAGGAAGAAAGGGGGTGGGATGGGGGAAGATTTGTTACCTGAATCTAGGACTTGGTCGAAAGAGGAAATAATGGGGGCAAAAAGTAGCAGAGACTGGCTATCCAACTGGTCTCTAGGTCTAATAGGGAAATAAAGGGAAACGCAGTACAAACTCAATATAAACCTGATCGATTGGTTGAAAAAGGAAAGAAAGTGGGGACTGGGGGACAAGTCAACAGAGTAAGTCCAGCACTAGATTTGCTAGCCTCACATAGTATAAGGTGGCTATATCGAACAAAAATGGGACCAACCCAAATATCATGTTCTGATGTTTGTTGCGCCGAGCCACTCTTATGTAATGCCACTGGTAAAATGTAGCAGTCGCACTGTTAAAAGTAAGGGACACGTTAAACCAATGTTGTTTTCCCAGTAATATGAATCAATGGCACTTTTTTTCATGTCCTGCTAAATTTCCCATTAAGATAAGTTGCTTCTTTTCATTAAAAATGCAATTATCCTGGTCCATCTACTCTCCCGTGCCCAAATACTGACTCTATAGCAGCTATTAATGTAATGTTGCTGGTAAATGAAGCAATGCACCATTAAGGTAATGTCGTATTTAACAGTTGACATAGTTAATCCTAATGCCCACACTAATATCTAGCAATGTTGCTGCTTTAGAAATTGCTATTGTCCTTGTAGGATTGCCATTCAGATAAGGAACATGCTTCTTTTTAATTTGATGCATGTTTCATCACTTGTTAGTCACCCTCCTTTCCACCTTTTTTGTGCAAACAGAGATATACATTTCCCGCTTGATCTTAGTTGAACTGCACAAATGATACCCAAATTATAGTTGAACAGTCCAGGAGCTTCACAACCAACCTTAATGTTGCTCAATTTTATTGCAACTAATGAAGAAGAAGCTCTGTGGGTTTCGTTTTCTGATGGAAATGGAACCGGGGCTGGAGCCCTTTTCTTAAAATAAAAGAAGAAGCTACTAGCTCATGGGACATTGCTTCATTTTAGGTGAACTACACCAAAAGGTCCCATTAATTGAATCATCCATGTTGGTGACTGGTGTCATCCCTTCTACGATGGTGTTGACTGCAGATATGGTTCCCATCACGAGGTATGTTCCTTTTTGGTCTGACCGTTTGCCAAAGATCCTGCATGTTGAGTCTGCTCCTGTGCTTCTATTTTGGCACTGCCATGATAAAGTAGTAATGTTATTATTTTGCACCTAATCTAGTGGCACTATTAATTTGAGGCAATGTTTTGGCACCGCTAGTGCCACTGATTTTTTTTATATATCGAAAGAGGGGGTTTCCTCTGATTTCATTAAAGAAACCCAACCATAGAGAACCATTATCCGACAACATCTCAGTGTAAACGGGCAGTTATGCAACTACTACTAGAACGAACTGAGTACTAGCAGGAGACAAGTTCGCCACATAAGCTAGGCAGGTAGGGGGCGTAGCACCAGCTCGACCAAGTTTGGATTACAACCCAAATGCTACCACAGAAACATCAGGGGGGAGATAGGGACTGAAAGAGCCAGCTTCAGCATCCCAGTCTAAGCAGCCCCGGCCTCCATCCTTGCGATGCACGGTACACCTCGTTTGCCACCTGCTCGACCCTAGTGTCACTGATAAAATGAAGTAATAATATAGTTAAAATAGAGTGAGTGTCCTCTCCATCATTTCATTTCCAATGTAGATAAAGAAAGTTCGTCACTTTGTTAGTATATGTTTCATCAACTAGTCCCATTGTTAACGTTTAAGCGTTTATGCAAACTGGGGTGCTTAATTCTAGTTGATCTGCACAAAAATAGAGATTGGAATGTCTCAAGGCCCCTCCTTGTACTACCGTTGTACACTGATGTTCATCACTGGCAGAAGGTGTATCGGGGAGACTTGGGTTGATTTCCAGTATGAGGTGTACCGTATGAGGCGTCGCAGGGCCCATCTCGCCCTCGCAGCATGGCATACTATGATACTATCGCAATATTTTCTTCTATTTATTATTGTATGTTTCATCAACTAGTGCCATTATAATGTAATCACGCTTTTTCATTATCTGTGCAAATAGGGTTATTCAGTTGCATTTTGGTGGAACTGCAGAAATGTACGGATGGAACCGGCATATATGCAGAGTGCGAGGTGTGCTAAGTAAAAATTACCGACACCAACCATGATCCATGCACGCATTGGCATCCACCACCACCAGTGGGATGTGTGGCACTCTTTGTGGACGGATATTTCTCGGCAGCGAATCCTCTAACCAAATACTAGTAGCTGATATTGGCAGTTTTCTAGGGAGTACTCTTTTCTGAAAGAAGCACCAATCTATTTTTCTTTATTTGTACACAGTGTCACAACTTTGACCCAAAGGTCCAGAGCTATTTTAGGGTGATTGGCGTAGTACTCGAAGACTAATTGTAAGCACGATTTTCATTAGTTGTCACACTGATTGTAAGCATGAGCAGATGGAAGATTAGGTTAGTGCGAAGCTTACCTTAAACCCTACTGCCGCCGTTGAAACGAGGCGAGCGTCGACTGAACCATGGAGAACGGCAGGGAAGCGACGTCGTGCCATCCGTCCTCCTCTTTCAGTGGTAGAACGAATACTCCTGTGGCTCCGGCTGGCTCTGCACCCTCACAAATGGTACACCGTACTCGATCGATTCGTTATCCTCTGGGTGCTCGACCTTCACCTGTACACCCACCACCTCCGCCTTACTTTCGCCTCGGGCGAATCTGTCTGCTCCATCGCCCAGAGGATATACTCGATGAACTCGAAGGACTGCAGCATGACTGCCACCGAGGAGTACATCGCCGCCCTCATCACCGTCATCTTGCTCTTTCGCATACGTTGCCACATGGCCCTCACCATCATCGAAATCTCCCACTCATTGTCAAACCGAGTAAGGATCTCCTTCAACCTGGCTAACTTTGCTTGGTCGCCGCCGGTGATCTGCCTGATTCGCTGCTGCATCCTCTCCATAGATGTCCTTCTGAGTGGTCCCGTGCTAGCTTTGGAAGATGGGAGGAGAGACAGTGGTCTTAGAGAAGAGGGGGAGGCGAGATGGTGGTTTTGGAATGGAGATGATGGAGAGGAGAGGGGGTGGTTTTGCAATGGAGAAGAGGGAGAGGCGAGGAGGTGGTTTGCAATGGTGATGGAGAGGAGAGGAGGTGGTTTTGCGATGGAGAAGAGGGAGAGGAGCGTGCGACAGCGATTTAGGATTGGACGAGAGGGCCGGCGCACTGTGACTAGATCAAAATCAAAATCAATTTACCCTTCAATTAAGAAAGCGTCCTCACATTAACTAGTCTCCCTTTTATTCTGGGTCATAATTGACCATGATTTTCACAAATAAAATATATGTTATACATTGAGAAATAATATAATTTGAAAGTACATTCAGATATGAACCAAACGATACAATTTTTGGTGACATGCATTCACATTTTGCTTGTCAAATACAGTATGCGGTCAAACTTTGACCCAAAATACGCAAAACAAAAAAATACTTCCAAGACCAGCGCCGCTCTTCTCCTCTTAAACCACCGCCCCTCCTCTCATGTTCCAATCTAAATCCAGCGCCGCTCCTCTCCTCTTCCATTTCAAATCCACCGCCCCTCACCTGTTCCGATCCAAAATCAGTGTTGCTCCTCTCCCGTTCTAATCCAAAACCAGTGCTGCTCCTCCCCTCTTCCATTCAAAAACCACCGCCGGTGAGTGAAGGTGTTGTGGAGAAGTAGATCGATGGAGGAGTACAATCGATACGTGAGGATCGCAGATGGCGACCCTGTGAATCTAGCTAGGATGTTGGAGATACAGTCTTGGTTTCACAACAAGGACCAACTAGCGGCGACGATGACATCCATGGTGAAATATCTGCAACAGGGCGAAAAAGGTAGCGATACTCCGAAGGGAGTCGCGGTGGAGTACATAGAGCTGCTCCTCTGGGCCATGGAGCAAACAGATTCACCGAATCCTATCGTGAGGGAGCGGTGGTGGGAGTATCAATCCCAGATGGAGCATCCACCAGAGATTGAAGGATCGAGCATCTACAGGGCGTCGTTTGTGAGGGTGTCGTGCCAGAGCGAGCCGGTGGAGTCTTCATCGACCGAACCCAACTGCAAGAGGAGAAAAGCAGTTGGCCCGATGACGCTTCCCCGCCATCCTCTCCCTCGCCGTTCACATCGTCTCACGGGGCGGCTATCTGCCGACGAGGAATACGAGGGGCGTGCCCCCCCCAAAGCCCAATAGTCGGGCAGGTTGTGAATTGTCAGGAGGAGCTTAGGGTTGTCAGTATTTGTAGGTTGTGAATTGTGTTTTGTGTTGTGTATTTTGAGAGTACTTTCATATATGAATGTATTTTGAATTTCAGATTTGCAGTATTGAGCATATGAAGTATTTTATGAATTCTAGAGATCTATTTTTAGCACTTTAAAATGTAGTTTCATAGGAGTATAAAAGTGCAGACAATGTGATTCTCACAGAAGAAACTGCAAGTTTCAATTTCAGATAAGAAACTGCAAGTTCAGTTTCAGATAAGAAACTGCAACTTTCAGAGGCAGAGCATTTATATTAACATGGCCTTTTCAAACATGGTTAACATCATGTTGGAAGTTTTATTCATGGTCCCAAATTGAAATATCAGTCAGTTAACATCATGCTGATCAACATTCATGCATAGCACATCTTCATATGATGCACAGTCAAAAAGATTGCTATTTTCAAAATGTCCACACTATGTTGAGTGTGCGAAAAACAGAGAAAATGAGGGGACGAAGTTTTGGCAAGTGTTGGACATGGTGTGCATAGATGATAATGGGGGCCCACATGTCAATAATGGCAGAGGCAAAAAATTTGGAGATATTTTCCCTGCATCAGGTGGAATCGAACTCGGGCCGAACAGCTGTGGGTAGTGTCACTTGGCCACTGGGCTAGTTCAGTACTTTCGTTACAAATAAGGCACTTCCTCGGGTGGTCGGACCTCCTTATGTGCCTTTGTGCGCTTGCTGCGGCGCCGCTGTCTGCCCTTGTGAACATGCTGAACAAATAAGAGAAATCTGGAGAGGATTGTACGTGGAGAGGCGGACAGTCAGGACCCACCGGGTCTATGGCCGTACGCAAGCAAGTGCCTCGTCAAAAAATATTTCCTCCTAATGCTATACTGACGTTGGGGCCCACGGGTTTGTCAACATAGTTACATTTTTTTAGGTGCTTCAACGTAGTTACTATAGGAGATAAATTCACAATGAAGCCGGGGAGCTGGCACGTATCATTTATTATCACTGGGGCAGCAAGTATCAGTTGGATTTTGGGGCTGCCCCGTCTAGGCTTTCTTTTTTAACATGTGAAGCCCACGACATGCCGGTTTGTATTTTCTTTAGGGCCGTCATGTATTGATCGGCCTATGGACCTCCCACCCGAGGTTTTATTTTTCCTGAAACATCGGCAACCCAATTTATATATTTTTTTGAAGAAAACGTAGAGGTCTTTTCTATTTTTCTATATAAGAATAGGAACGCGTGGTCCAACTTATGTTTCCCTTCTAACTATATTATATATATTTAAATTATTTTATATGTTATTATATATTATTGTTATTGTCATCATATATTTAACAAATACTTACATATGTAAGAAAACAATATCCCACATCTAATTAACTTATAAAAATTATTTCTTAACAATAAAATCCTGGATTTTTTGGCAACGAAAATCCTGGTAATTGTGTACAAAAGCTTGGTAAGATTGAAGGACCAATGTAATAATAAATCACTTATTATTTAAATATATTTATAACAAAATGCTCAGCCCCTATTTATTTTTTGATAACATTGCTGCGCCCAACCCAACAATATAATTAGAATCAGCCCAGCAAAATCATGTATTTCAAGAAAGTGCAAATAGCATGTAATTTTTTAGGAAAAAATAAATGGGCCGCATGGACGCTACATTATTTGTTCACCCAGCCCAGCTAATTGGTTGTAATTCTAAAAAAAAGAGATCAAATTGACTGTAAATTCTAAATGGGTTGAATATGTGCCACATTTTTGGAGGCTGAAATGTGGGCCAATAGGTCGATGCCAACGCAAGTCCTTGTCAACTTAGTCAACAAATGATTCTGACATTGTTAGTCGTTGGATTTACATCCCACGACCGACATCCATCTTCAATCTCTCGTCTTCTTCCTCCAGCGCCGCCGAGACCACCTGTTCCCGCCTCCTGCTGCTAGCAGCTCTCCTTAGCACGCTTCGCTGTGAAGCACTACCCCACCGTTGGCCAGGCCATCCCTCCACCCCGCCACACCTCCTGTTCTTCTCCATCGATTGCCGAGCCACACCGCACCAGAACCAGTTGACCCTCGTACACCTCTCTGTCTGTGACTCTACTCCCGCGTCTTCCCATCTCCGAATCATTGTTGTCCGGGGCCTCGCCATCGTCCACCACCTTGGATGCGCTTGGCACGGAGTGGTCAACGAACGACATCCATCGGAAGTAGACTATGCGTGGAGAGGCTGGCATCTGGGTCCACGACCGCACGCAAGGAAATGCCTCCTTATTACACGCAAAATAATGATTCCTCCACCTGACAGCTGGGACCCACCGGAAGGGCCTCTGTATTTCACGAAAAAATGTTCCCCCCGCTGACAGGTTGGACCCACCAGCTATATCTTCGCACGCAAGGAAGTGCCTCCTTATTACGCACAAAAAATGAATACCCCCTCCTAGCTGGGACCCACCATAGTGGGAGGCTGACTTGTGGGCCTACTAACTTGACGGGGATGGAGGGCTTTGTCAACTTAGTCAATATGAACGATTCTAGCTCCATTGACCGTACGATGTCCATCCAACGGCCGTAGTGCTTCTTCAACATCTGGTATTCTTGCTCCAGCCGCCCAAGCTAGCGTCGGTCGTGCCGCGTCCTCCTGCCTCCCATCGCCGGTTGTGATGCGCGGAGGCCTCACCGCCCCCTACTACTCCCACCGTTGGCCAGCCATCCCTCTACTCACCCACACCCCCTGTTATTCTGCGGTGACGGCAGCCTCACACCGCAGCCGAACCAGTGAACCCTCGTACTCCTCTCCGCATGGGCATCCACTGTCGCGTCTTCCCGGGCTCTGCGTCATCACCTTCCTAGGCCTCGCCTTCGTCCACCACCCTGGTGCTCTCGGCGCGGTGTGGTCAATGTGGTCAAGGAATGACTTCCATCGAAAGAGTACTGTACGTAGAGAGGCTGACAGCTGGGTCCACGGCAGCCGCAAGGAAGTGCCTCCTTATTACGCGCATAATAATTATTCCCCCACCTGACAATAGGGACCCACCGGACAGGCCACCGTATTTTGCAAAAAAATGCCCCCCCCCCTCCCGACTGCTAGGACCCACCAGCTACATCTTCGCACGCAACAAAGTGTGTCCATATTACGGGCAAAAAAACGATTCGCCCCCTGACTGACCGCTGGGACCCACCAGCTACATCTTCGCACGCAAGGAAGTGCCTGACAGTCGGGACCCACCTGGTTGAAGCATGCGTAGCGTTGTCATTCTGGTCGAGAATGTGTACGTACATACTGGTCGATGTACAGGCGTGCACGTGTCATAGTAAAGGCGCGCACGTAGCATGTACATGTATGTACATCGGCAGGGTGAAAGAAAGTAAATACAGCCACATACGTACATACGGGCGGGGTCTCGAACGCCTACTCGCACATACGTACAGCCAGGGCTCCTGTACATGGCTGGGTCGGAACGGAGAAATTGCATCATCGTCGTGTTCATGAAGAGGCAACGAAATGCGTCGTGTTCATTGTCGGTGTCAAAACCGGCGGATCTCGGGTAGGGGGTCCCGAACTGTGCGTCTAAAATGGTAATAGGAGGCGGGGGGCACAATGTTTACCCAGGTTTGGGCCCTCTCGATGGAGGTAATACCCTACTTCCTGCTTGATTGATCTTGATGATATGAGTATTACAAGAGTTGATCTACCACGAGATCGTAGAGGCTAAATCCTAGAAGCTAGCCTATGATTATGATTGTTGTTCTCGTCTTACGGACTAAACCCTCCGGTTTATATAGACACCGGTGGGGGCTAGGGTTACACAGAGTCGGTTACAGAGAAGGAGATCTACATATCTGAACTGCCAAGCTTGCCTTCCACGCAGAGGAGAGTCCCACCCGGACACGGGACGAAGTCTTCAATCTTGTATCTTCATAGTCCAACAGTCCGGCCAAAGTATACAGTCCGGCAGTCCGAGGACCCCCTAATCCAGGACTACCTCAGTAGCCCTTGAACCAGGCTTCAATGACGATGAGTCCGGCGCGCAGATTGTCTTCGGCATTGCAAGGCGGGTTCTTCTCCAAATCCAGTGTACCTGTAGTAACCGGTACTGTCCGGCTTCCCATTAATGTTGCACTCCTCGGCTTCTGTTCCCTAATAATGGCAGTCTCCACATGTCGAGCGAATGCAAGAAGTCGGGGCATTTTTACATTTGCCACCCTAACCATGTAAGTAAATCGTCTATTTAAAGAGACGGGGATCCTCAAATCCAAATCATACCATCCTCTCCCAGCGAGTATCCATCAGAGCGCGCCCGAAAAAAACCACCCCATCATGGCCGGCTGCTGCAGCTCCTCCTCTTACTCCTGTAGCACTAAGCCAGGCGATTGGGAGAAGTGTTCCGTCCCCCACAGTCGATTGGTGGAGTTGCAGACCCAGGAGTTTCTCCTGCCTGCGTATATGGTCCCCGTCTGAGCCGAACTTGCCACTTACAATGCGGGGAGCAAGCGGAGAGATTTCCCAACCCATCCAGGGGGGAGCGGGTATGCCTTGTACCTTACTTGCTGAGGGGACTTGGATTTCCAATCCATCCATTCCTCCACGGGCTCCTAGAGTTCTATGGCCTCCAGCTGCATAACTTCACTCCTGCCTCCATACTACACATCACAGGCTATGTCGCCTTTTGTGAGCTATTTCTGGGCTGCGAAGCTCATTTCAAGCTATGGAAGAGGCTATTCTGCCTCGTACCCCGCACTCAAGAGGGGTCAATATATCAAGTGGGCGGAGCCAAAATATGGCGCATCACCGGGACCGGATACCTGTCCGGTACCCCGAAAAAGACATCCGAAGACTAGCCTTCGGAGTGATTTTATATGGAGGACGTCCCCCTTCCGGACCCTATTCGGATGGTCCTTCCTGAGTTTGCAAATGCCCTGCTGAAGAAATGCCACAGCTGGCGCCCCTGGAGCCACCAGGAGGAAAACAACAGAGAGGTCCTTTACCTGATGGGCAGGATAAAAACGCTGGCCAAATTAGGACTGACAATAATCGAGGATATGTCAATATGTATAATGTGGGGGGTATAGCCACTTCAGTATCGGGGAAAACCCATGTGCCACTTCAATGGAGAAGACGATGCCACCCACTGCGGTCGTAAAGGTCCGGACTCCGCCGCCGCTCTGGCGAAAATACTATCCAATTTGTACAAAGGAGAAGAACAGGAGTTCATCCGTATTAAGCCACGAGATGGATTCTCCATGTACAACCCCCCAAGCTGGCTGAGCTGCTATCTTTTACTCCAATCCTTCCTGCATTCTTCATTGCAAATATTTACCTTGCCAATTCATAGCAGGAACTGCGAAAAGCTGTGAGGGAGGTCCACAGCCCGTCTCCACAGCCAGAGGACCCCGACCGGGCCCTCGACCCCGGACTTGAAGAAGATCCGGACATATATGTGGAGCTCGTTGATAGGACATTTTACGAGTTAAGCTGTGACGGTGCCTTGGTGGCCATCATAGCTGATTATCCTGGCCTACTCACTGCATCACATGTAAGTAAAACCGGAGTCCCAACTTCTGAGAAGGATCCCCTCTTTGCGCCTTACCCACTGCACATGCATTGCGTTTTACAAGGAAGGCCATCGGGACGCTGTGCCGAACCCGCGGTGACTCGTCAACAAGGGGCACCGAAGCCGGGTAGGCTTAAAAGGAAGGCGGTCAGGACCGGGATGCAGTCGCAGAGGTATGATTAAAAACCTGCTATGTAATTATCGTCTTTTAAAATATAACAATGTTCGTGGTTCCCTGGCAGAAAAAGCGCTCGCCGGACTATATCCGGAGAGCCTGCCGGCTATGCCTCCACCAGCCGAACTCCGAGGCCGGACTCAAGGGTGGAGGTCAACGCGGGGACAACGCCAGACGGTCCTCCTACAGAGGATACGGATAGATTATCCGCTACAAACTCCGAAGTGGAGAGCACCATGAATCACAGGCGCCGACGGGCCACACTAAGCGACCCTAATTTCTCTGAAGAGGCGTTCAATGCCTTCAACTTAGGGGACGCGTACATCTGAGCTGCTCAAGATGGCTTCGCCAGAGCCACTGACCAGTATGTAAAGGACATACGGGTAAGGAAATCTGATAAGTATGTATATCAGTAGCCCCTGAGACTTGAAACAGTTGGCACAACTGATTTAAGGATCATTGTATGCATAGGTTCTTACGGAGAAGAATACCCATTTGTCTCAAGAGCTGGAGGAGTGCAAAGCCTAGCTACGGGCTGCAGTTGCCGGAATGGAGAAGTCCAAGAAGGCCTCATCTGGTAATACTTGTCTTGATCAGAACGAATGTAATGACGTGTACCAGTTAGTATTCGGCATGAATGCAAATCTAACAATAGATTCTGCAGACAATCCCGGAGGTAATCCAGAGATCATACCGGGGGATGAGCAATATGCTGAACGACGGCTAAAGGCTGGCGAGCGCGTGCTTACAAAGGTTATACGAGAGAAAAATGATCTCCAGGATGCCCATACCCGGCTGAGCGTTGAACTAAAAGATGTTCGAGCCCAACTTGTTGACTCCGTGAAGGAGAATAAGAGGCTTCGATACGGCATTTTTAGTAAGTGCTCGAACGAACCTTGATAAAGTTCGGCGAAGAAGCGGGCTAACAGAATTATGTCTGTAGGTATGCTGATAGAGGTCGTCCCGAAGAGAAGATGCCCGGATCTACAGGCAATCTTCTGCAAAAGCTCTCACAACTGCACGGACAAATTCGGCAGGTGATGCAGGGTATTGCCCAGGCCTTGTGGCCGTCCGCCTCCCTGCCAGGAGGCATGGGAGAGCTTGTAGAGATGCTCAAGGGAGTGCGGCGGCGCTTCCGATTATGGAAGATATCGGCCTGCCGATAAGGTGCAAGGGAAGCCTAGGCCATGGTGAAGATGCGGTACACCAAGGCTGACCCGAACCACATGGCCGAGGTCGGACCTATAGGGTCAGATGGGGAAGAGATCCCCGTTAGTCTGGTATATGAATAGGTAGCATTAGCTGCAAAGTATTCCCAACAGGATTGTAGGCTAGACAGCCTGTTGGATGGTATAGAAGAAGAACTTAGTCAGTCTAAGTGACTGTGTACTTCAAATGACATATTTTGTCCCTAGCCGGATTGTAAATCATTTGTCATGGCGGACCTTTTCGCTTCAACCTCCGGACCCGACAGTCCGGAGTGTATCCGAATACCCGCTGAGTTATGTAAAAACCGGGGTACACGTGGAAACCAGGCGTAGGGGTCATAAGTGCTTGAACAGACAAGTACCCAACTAGCTATGTTATATTACATGGATAGTAAGAAACATCTTCCAGGGAGAACAGTTCCGTTAAGGGTTCCTTTCCCTGGGTATGCATGGATTAATGTGCATGTCCGAACTGCGAAAAGTGACGCAGGACATAAACATATGGGGGCATGTATTGCAATAAGTAAGTAACATCTTTTGTTCACGGACCGAATATTCCCTTAAGAACGCTAGCTTTCGGCTTTACCCAGTCTGAGGTACACATCCGGCTGACCCGGCAGTAGCAATCACAGAGGTGCTCCCCTTATGCACTAGCCGAACTAACGGGAACGTAGGGCATAAACATAGGAGCCAGGCAACCCAGCTTGGCCAAAACTTAAGTCATATCGATGCATATAATGGCGAAAAAGGTACATATGGAGAAGCGACCCATATGTAGTGGGCATAAAGCCCAGGAGATAATTATATTAAGATTCTGTATAAGAAGCCCCCAGGTATAGTGAGCGCGTGTAACGCATCAAGATCGTGTGGTCAAGACACACTTCCAGCTTTTAAGGCCATAAAAAGGAAGAAAGAGGATATAACTTGCAAAAGAAAGGCGGAGGTAAGGAGACAAACACAGAGTTCGACACTAGGCGTAGAATCTTCGGAGTCTGGCCGCGTTCCATGGGTTTGGCTCGAGCCGATTATCAGATGCATCACGCAGATGGTATGCCCCTCCGGTGAGAACTTTATCAATGATTAAGGGACCCTCCCACTTGGGCTTGAGCTTGTCCTTTTTATTCTCCGGTAGGCGTAGAACGAGTTCGCCAACGTTATAAGTTTTGGCCCGTACTTCTCTGCTTTGATACCTGCGGGCCTGTTGCTGATAGAATGTCGAACGGGCTTTAGCAACATCGCGCTCCTCCTCCAGGGCATCTAAACTGTCCTGCCGATCAGGCTCAGCTTCTTTCTCTTTGTACATGCGCACTCGAGGTGAGTCATGAATGATATTGCAGGGCAATACCGCCTCTGCGCCGTACACCATAAAAAATGGTGTGTATCCGGTAGTGCGATTCGGCGTGGTCCGCAACCCCCATAGTACGGAGTTGAGCTCATAGACCCAGTGCGTATCTGATTCCTTCCGGGATTGCACTAGTCTGGGTTTAATGCCTCTCATAATAAGACCATTTGCTCATTCGACTTGATTGTTCGTTTGGGGGTGATAGATGGAGGCGTAATCAAGCTTAATGCCCATGTTGGCACACCAAGTTTTCACCTTGTCAGCTGTGAAGTTCGAGCCGTTATCGGTGATGATGCTGTGGGGGACACTGTAACGGTGTACGACCCCGGATATGAAGTCTATCACTGGTCCGGACTCGGCCATTTTAACTGGTTTGCCTTCTATCCATTTGGTGAATTTATCCACCATGACCAACAAGTATTTTTTCTTATGCCTTCCTCCTTTAAGGGGTCCAACCATATCAAGCCCCTAGACCGCAAAGGGCCAAGTTATGGGGATTGTTTGGAGAGCGGTAGGTGGCATATGGCTTTGATTTGCAAAAAGTTGGCAACCGATGCAATGTTGGATGAGGTCCTGTGCGTCTGCTCGGACTGTTGGCCAATAGAAACTTGTATAGAAGGCTTTGGTTACAAGGGCCCGAGCTACGGCGTGGTGGCCGCCGAGTCCAGCATGAATTTCTGCCAAAAGTTGTCGTCCTTCCTCTTCGGAGATGCACCTTTGGAGTACTCCGGTAGCGCTTTTCTTATAAATCTCTCCCTCGTGGACCTTGTAGGCTTTAGAGCGCCGCACAATGCAACGTGCCTCATTTTGGTCCTCAGGGAGTTCTTGCCTATTTAAGTAGGCTATGAAGGGTTCCGTCCACGGGGCGATTACAGCCATAATCACGTGGGCCGAAGGTGTTATTTTGGTGGCGGAACCTACAATTATGTCAGAGTGTTCGGGATCTGGGGTTGTGTTCGGATCTGGACTGGTATTGCCGGTCTCCCCTTCCCACACCACTGATGGCTTGAACAGCATTTCCAAGAAAATATTAGGTGGGACGGGGTTGCGTTTAGCACCGATGCGGGCGAGGATATCCGCCGCTTGATTGTTCTCTCAGACCACATGGTGGAATTCGAGCCCCTCGAACCGAGCTGACATTTTGAGGACGGCATTACAGTAAGCCGCCATTTTTGGGTCTTTGGCGTCAAAGTCTCCATTTATTTGAGATATTGCAAGGTTCGAGTCCCAACGCACTTCTAGGCGTTGAATGCCCATGGAGACTGCCATCCGAAGACCATGCAACAGAGCCTCATATTTGGCTGCATTGTTGGAGTCTGTGTATAGTATTTGGAGTACATATTGGATTGTATCTCCGGTGGGGGATGTCAGTACAACGCCTGCCCCCAGACCAGCCAGCATCTTAGAGCCATCAAAGTGCATGATCCAATTGGAGGATGCGCCGTACTCTTTAGGGAGTTCGGCTTCTGTCCATTCAGCGACGAAGTCAGCCACTACTTGTGACTTAATGGCTCGTCGTGGTTTGTATGTGATGTCAAACGGGGGAGCTCAATAGCCCACTTAGCAATCTGGCCCGTGGCATTGCGGTTATTGATTATATCGTTGAGTGGTACTTCGGAGGCCACCGTGATTGAACACTCTTGAAAGTAGTGTCGTATTTTCCGGGATGCCATGAAGACCGCATATGCTATCTTTTGATAATGTGGGTACCGTAACTTGCATGGAGTGAGGACAGTGGATAGTAGTATACCGGCTTTTGAAGCGGGAACTTATGTCCGTCCGTCTCTTGTTCGACGATGAGCATTGCGCTTACAACCTAGTGTGTTGCAGCTATATATAACAGCATAGGTTCGCTGATATTTGGCGCAGCCAGGATTTGATTGCTTACCAAGAGGGCCTTTATTTCTTCCAGTCCGGCGGTAGCCGCATCCGTCCACTCAAAGTGTTTGGTGCGTCGAAGAAGGCGATAGAGAGGTTGTTGGAAATATGCCCTAGAGGCAATAATAAATTAGTTATTATTATATTTCCTTGTTCATGATAATCATTTATTATCCATGATATAATTGTATTGATAGGAAACTCCGATACATGTGTGGATACATAGACAACACCATGTCCCTAGTAAGCCTCTAGTTGACTAGCTCGTTGATCAATAGATGGTTACGGTTTCCTGACCATGGACATTGGATGTCGTTGATAACGGGATCACATCATTAGGAGAATGATGTGATGGACAAGACCCAATCCTAAGCCTAGCACAAAGATCGTGTAGTTCATATGCTAAAGCTTTTCTAATGTCAAGTATCATTTCCTTAGACCAGGAGATTGTGCAACTCCCGAATACCTAGGAATGCTTTGGGTGTACCAAACGTCACAACGTAACTAGGTGGCTATAAAGGTGCACTACGGGTATCTTCGAAAGTGTCTGTTGGGTTGGCACGAATCGAGACTGGGATTTGTCACTCCGTGTGACGGAGATGTATCTCTGGGCCCACTCGGTAGGACATCATCATAATGTGCACAATGTGACCAAGGGGTTGATCACGGGATGATGTGTTGCGGAACGAGTAAAGAGACTTGCCGGTAACGAGATTGAACAAGGTATCGGGATACCGACGATCGAATCTCGGGCAAGTACTATACCGCTAGACAAAGGGAATTGAATACGGGATTGATTGAATCCTCGACATCGTGGTTCATCCGATGAGATCATCGTGGAACATGTGGGAGCCAACATGGGTATCTAGATCCCATTGTTGGTTATTGGCCGGAGAGTTGTCTCGGTCATGTCTACGTGTCTCCCGAACCCGTAGGGTCTACACACTTAAGGTTTGATGACGCTAGGGTCATAGGGAATAGATGTACGTGGTTACCGAATGTTGTTCGGAGTCCCGGATGAGATCCCAGACGTCACGAGGAGTTCCGGAATGGTCCGGAGGTAAAGATTTATATATGGGAAGTCCTACTTTGGTCACCGGGAAAGTTTCGGGTGATATCGGTAATGTACCGGGACCACCGGGAGGGTCCCGGGGGTCCACCAGGTGGGGCCACCAGCCCCAGAAGGCTGTGTGGGCCAAGTGTGGGAGGGGACCAGCTCCAGGTGGGCTGGTGCGCCCCCCCACCAAGGCCCAAGGCGCAGGGAAGAGTGGGAGGGGCAAACCCTAGGGCAGATGGGCCCTAAGGCCCACCCCAGGTGCGCCTCCCCCTCTCCCCCTTGTGGTCGCCACCCTAGATGGGATCTGGGGCTGCCGCACCCCTTGGGGTGGGAACCCTAGAGGGGGCGCAGCCCCCTCCCCTTCCCCTATATATAGTTGAGGTCTAGGGGCTGCCTAACACATGAGTTTCTCTCCCTCTTGGCGCAGCCCTACCTCTCTCCCTCCTCGTCTCTTGCGGTGCTTGGCGAAGCCCTGCAGGATTGCCACGCTCCTCCACCACCACCACACCGTCGTGCTGCTGCTGGACAGAGTCTTCCTCAACCTCTCCCTCTCTCTTTGCTGGATCAAGGCATGGGAGACGTCACCGGGCTGCATGTGTGTTGAACGCGGAGGTGCCGTTCGTTCGGCACAAGGATCATCGGTGATTTGGATCACGACGAGTACGACTCCATCAACCCCATTCACTTGAACGCTTCCGCTTAGCGATCTACAAGGGTATGTAGATGCACTCTCCTTCCCCTCGTTGCTATATTACTCCATAGATTGATCTTAGTGATGCGTAGAAAATTGTTGATTTCTGCTACGTTCCCCAACAGTGGCATCATGAGCTAGGTCTATGTGTAGTTACTATGCACGAGTAGAACACAAAGTAGTTGTGGGCATAGATGTTGTTACTTTTCTTGCCACTACTAGTCTTATCTTGCTTCGGCGGCATCGTGGGATGAAGCGGCCCGGACCGACCTTACACGTATGCTTACGTGAGACAAGTTCCACCGACTGACATGCACTAGTTGCATAAGGTGGCTAGCGGGTGTCTGTCTCTCCCACTTTAGTTGGAGCGGATTCGATGAAAAGGGTCCTTATGAAGGGTAAATAGAAATTGGCATATCACGTTGTGGTTTTACGTAGGTAAGAAACGTTCTTGCTAGAACACCTATAGAAGCCAGGTAAAAACTTGCAACAACAATTAGAGGACGTCTAACATGTTTTTGCAGCAAGTGTTTTGTGATGTGATATGGCCAAAGGATGTGATGAATGATATATGTGATGTATGAGATGATCATGTTCTTGTAATAGGAATCACGACTTGCATGTCGATGAGTATGACAACCGGCAGGAGCCATAGGAGTTGTCTTTATTTTTTGTATGACCTGCCTGTCATTGAAGAACGCCATGTAAATTACTTTACTTGCTAAACGCGTTAGCCATAGAAGTAGAAGTAGTCGTTGGCGTGACAACTTCATGAAGACACGATGATGGAGATCATGATCATGGAGATCATGGTGTCATGCCGGTGACGATGATGATCATTGAGCCCCGAAGATGGAGATCAAAAGGAGCAAAATGATATTGGCCATATCATGTCACTTTTTGATTGCATGTGATGTTTATCATGTTTTTCATCTTATTTGCTTAGATCGACGGTAGTAAATAATATGATCCCTCATAATAATTTCAAGAAAGTGTTCACCCTAGCTGTGCACCGTTGCGAAAGTTCTTCGTTTCGAAGCACCACGTGATGATCGGGTGTGATAGATTCTAACGTTCACATACAACGGGTGTAAGACAGATTTACACACGCGATACACTTAGGTTGACTTGACGAGCCTAGCATGTACAGACATGGCCTCGGAACACGGAAGACCGAAAGGTCGAGCATGAGTCGTATAGAAGATACGATTAACATGAAGATGTTCACCGACGTTGACTAGTCCGTCTCACGTGATGATCGGACACGGCCTAGTTGACTCGGATCATGTAATAACTTAGATGACTAGAGGGATGTCTATCTGAGTGGGAGTTCATAAGATGAACTTAATTATCCTGAACATAGTCAAAAGGTCTTTGCAAATTATGTCGTAAGCTCATGCTTTCGTTCTACTGTTTAGATATGTTCCTAGAGAAAATTTAGTTGAAAGTTGATAGTAGCAATTATGCGGACTAGGTCCGTAAACTGAGGATTGTCCTTGTTGCTTCGTAGAAGGCTTATGTCCTTAATGCACCGCTTGGTGTGCTGAACCTTGAATGTCGTCTGTGGATGTTGTGAACATCTGGCATACACGCTTTGATAACTACGTGATAGTTCAGTAATATTAAACGGTTTAGAGTTGAGGCACCGAAGACGATTTCGAAACGTCGCGGAACATATGAGATGTTTCGAGGGCTGAAATTGGGATTTCAGGCTCGTGCCCACGTCAAGAGGTATAAGACCTCCGACGAGTCTCTTAGCCTGCAAACTAAAGGAGAAAAGCTCAATCGTTGAGCTTGTGCTCAGATTGTCTGAGTACCACAATCACTTGTATTGAGTGGGGGTTAATCTTCTAGATGAGATAGTGATGTTTCTCCAAAGTCATTGCCACCAAGCTGCTAGAGCTTCGTGATGAACTATAACATATCAGGGATAGATATGATAATCTTTGAGATATTCGCGATGTTTGACACCGCGAAAGTAGAAATCAAGAAGGAGCATCAATTGTTGATGGTTAGTGAAACCACTAGTTTCAGGAAGGGCAAGGGCAAGAAGGGATACTTCATGAAACGGCAAATCAGCTGCTGCTCTAGTGGAGAAACCCGAGGTTGAACCCAAACCCGAGACTAAGTGCTTCTATAATAAGGGAACAGTCACTGAAGCAGAATTACCCTAGATACTTGGTAGATGAGAAGGCTGGCAAGGTCGATAGAAGTATATTGGATATACATTATGTTAATGTGTACTTTACTAGTACTCCTAGTAGCACCAGGGTATTAGATACCGGTTCGGTTGCTAAGTGTTAGTAACTCGAAATAAAAGCTACGGAATAAACGGAGACTAGCTAAAGGTGAGCTGACGATATGTGTTGGAAGTGTTTCCAAGCTTGATTTGATCAAGCATCGCACGCTCCCTCTACCATCGAGATTGGTGTTAGACCTAAATAATTGTTATTTCGTGTTGGCGTTGAGCATAGACATGATTGGATTATGTCTATCGCAATACGATTATTCATTTAAGGAGAATAATGGTTACTCTGTTTATTTGAATAATACCTTCGATGGTCTTGCACCTAAAATGAATGGTTTATTGAATCTCGATCGTAGTGATACACATGTTCATGCCAAAAGATATAAGATAGTAATGATAGTATCACCTACTTGTGGCACTGCCATGTAAGTCATATTGGTATAAAACGCATGAAGAAGCTCCATGTTGATGGATCTTTGACTCACTCGTTTTTGAAAAGTTTGAGACATGCGAACCATGTCTATTGGTGTATATGCATGAAGAAACTCCATGCAAATGGACCGTTTGGACTCACTTGATTTTGAATCACTTGAGACATGCAAATCATACCACATGGGCAAGATGACTGAAAGCCTCATTTTCAGTAAAATGGAACAAGAAAGCAACTTGTTGGAAGTAATACATTTTGATGTGTGCAGTCCAATGAGTGCTGAGGCACGCAATGGATATCGTTATGTTCTTACTTCACAGATGATTTGAGTAGGTACTGAGAATATTTACTTGATGAAACACAAGTCTGAATTATTGAATGGTTCAAGTAATTTCAGAGTGAAGTTGAAGATCATCGTGACAAGAGGATAAAATGTCTATGTTATGATCATAGAGATGAGTATCTGAGTTACGAGCTTTGGCACGCAATTAAGACATTGTGGAAATTGTTTCACAATTAATACCGCCTGGAACACCATAATGTGATGGTGTGTCCGAACATCATAGTTGCACCCTATTGGATATGGTGCGTACCATGATGTCTCTTATCGAATTACCACTATCGTTCATGGGTTAAGCATTAGAGACAACCGCACTCACTTTAGTAGGGCACCACATAATTCCGTTGAGACGACACCGTTTGAACTATGGTTTGGAGAAACCTAAGTTGTCATTCCTTAAAAGTTTGGGGCTGCGATGCTTATGTGAAAAAGTTTCAGGTTGATAAGATCGAACCCAAAGCGGATAAAATGCATCTTCATAGGACACCCAAAATAGTTGGGTATACCTCCTAATTTAGATCCGAAAGCAATAGGGATTGTTTCTTGAATCGGGTCCTTTCTCGAGGAAAAGTTTGTCTCGGAAAGTTAAGTGGGAGCATGGTGGAGACTTGATGAGGTTATTGAACCGTCACTTCAACTAGTGTGTAGCAAGGCACAGGAAGTTTTTCCTGTGGCGCCCACACTAATTGAAGTAGAAGCTTATGATAGTGATCATGAAGTTTCGGATCAAGTCACTACCGTACCTCGTAGGGTGACAAGGATGCATACTACTTCAGAGTGGTACAGTAATCATGTCTTGAAGGTCATGTTGCTAGACAACAATGAACCTACGAGCTATGGAGAAGCGATGGTGGGCCCATATTCCGACAAATGGTTACAAGCCATGAAATCCGAGATAGGATCCATGTATCAGAACAAATCATGGACTTTGGTGGACTTGCCCGATGATCGACAAGCCATTGAGATAAATGGATCTTTAAGAAGAAGACGGACGTGGACGGTAATGTCACCGTCTATGAAGCTCGACTTTTGGCAAAGAGTTTTTCACAAGTTCAAGGAGTTGACTACGATGAGATTTTCTCATCTGTAGCGATGCTTAAGTCCGTCAGAATCATGTTAGCGTTAGCTGCATTTATGAAATCTGGCAGATGGATGTCAAAATGAGTTTCCTTACCAGTTTTCGTAAGGAAAGGTTATATGTGATATAATCGAAAAGGTTTTGTCGATCCTAAGGATGCAAAAAGGTATGCTAGCTCTAGTGATCCTTCTAAGGACTGGAGTAAGCATCTCGGAGTTGGAATGTGCGCTTTGATGAGATGATCAAAGATTTTGGGTTTATACAAAGTTTATGAGAAACTTGTATTTCCAAAGAAGTGAGTGGGAGCTCTATAGAATTTCTGATGAGTATATGTTGCTAACATATTGTTGATCAGAAATGATGTAGAGTTTCTGGAAAGCATATAGGGTTATTTGAAAAGTGTTTTTCAATAGAAAACCTGGATTAAGCTGCTTGAACATTGAGCATCAAGATCTATAAGGATAGATCAAAAACGCTTAATGGTACTTTCGAATGAGCACATACCTTGACATGATCTTGAAGGTGTTCAAGATGGATCAGTCAAAGAAGGAGTTCTTGCCTGAGTTGTAAGGTATGAAGTTAAGACTTAAAGCTCGACCACGGTAGAAGAGAGAGAAAGGACGAAGGTCGTCCCCTATGCTTAGATGCTCCATAGTATGCTATGGTATGTACCGCACCTGATGTGTGCCTTGCCACATGTCTGGCAAGAGGGTACAAAGGTGATCAAGGAGTGGATCACCAGATAGCGGTCAAAATTGTCCTTGGAGTAATAAGGACATGTTTCTTGATTATGGAGGTGATAAAGAGTTCGGCGTAAAGGGTTACGTCGATGCAAGCTTTAACACCTATCCGAATGACTCTGAGTAGCAAAACGGATATGTATAGTGGAGCAACCATTTGGAATAGCTCCAAGTGGAGCGTGGAAGCAGCATTTACAATATGATCTAGAGATTTGCAAAGTACATACGGATCTGAATGTTGCAGACCCATTGACTAAAACCTCTCTCACAAGCAAAACATGATCAAACCCCAGAACTCATTGAGTCTTAATCACATGATGATGTGAACTAGTTTAGTGGCACTAGTAAACTCTTTGGATGTTGGTCACATGGCGATGTGACCTGTGAGTGTTAATCACATGGCGATGTGAACTAGATTATTGACTCTAGTGCAAGTGGGAGACTGTTGGAAATATGCCCTAGAGGCAATAATAAATTAGTTATTATTATATTTTCTTGTTCATGATAATCGTTTATTATCCATGCTATAATTGTATTGATAGGAAACTCCGATACATGTGTGGATACATAGACAACACCATGTCCCTAGTAAGCCTCTAGTTGACTAGCTCGTTGATCAATAGATGGTTACGGTTTCCTAACCATGGACATTGGATGTCGTTGATAACGGGATCACATCATTAGGAGAATGATGTGATGGACAAGACCCAATCCTAAGCCTAGCACAAAGATCGTGTAGTTCGTATGCTAAAGCTTTTCTAATGTCAAGTATCATTTCCTTAGACCATGAGATTGTGCAACTCCCGAATACCATAGGAATGCTTTGGCTGTACCAAACGTCACAATGTAACTGGGTGGCTATAAAGGTGCACTATGGGTATCTCCGAAAGTGTCTATTGGGTTGGCACGAATCGAGACTGGGATTTGTCACTCCGTGTGACGGAGAGGTATCTCTGGGCCCACTCGGTAGGACATCATCATAATGTGCACAATGTGACTAAGGGGTTGATCACGGGATGATGTGTTGTGGAACAAGTAAAGAGACTTGCCGGTAACGAGATTGAACAAGGTATCGGGATACCGACGATCGAATCTCGGGCAATTACTATACCGCTAGACAAAGGGAATTGAATACGGGATTGATTGAATCCTCGACATCGTGGTTCATCCGATGAGATCATCGTGGAACATGTGGGAGCCAACATAGGTATCCAGATCCTGTTGCTGGTTATTGGCCGGAGAGTTGTCTCGGTCATGTCTACATGTCTCCCGAACCCGTAGGGTCTACACACTTATGGTTCGATGACGCTAGGGTTATAGGGAATAGATGTACGTGGTTACCGAATGTTGTTCGGAGTCTCGGATGAGATCCCGGATGTCACGAGGAGTTCCGGAATGGTCTGGAGGTAAAGATTTATATATGGGGAGTCCTACTTTGGTCACTGGGAAAGTTTCGGGTGATATCGGTAATGTACCGGGACCACCGGGAGGGTCCCGGGGGTCCACCAGGTGGGGCCACCAGCCCTAGAAGGCTGCGTGGGCCAAGTGTGGGAGGGGACCAGCTCCAGGTGGGCTGGTGCGCCCCCACCAAGGCCGACGGCGCAGGGAAGAGTGGGAGGGGGCAAACCCTAGGGCAGATGGGCCCTAAGGCCCACCCCAGGTGCGCCTCCCCCTCTCCCCCTTGTGGCTGCCACCCTAGATGGGATCTGGGGCTGCCGCACCCCTTGGGGTGGGAACCCTAGAGGGCGCAACCCCCTCCCCTTCCCCTATATATAGTTGAGGTCTAGGGGCTTCCCAACACATGAGTTTCTCTCCCTCTTGGCACAGCCCTACCTCTCTCCCTCCTCGTCTCTTGCGGTGCTTGGCGAAGCCCTACAGGATTGACATGCTCCTCGACCACCACCACGCCGTCATGCTACTGCTGGACGGAGTCTTCCTCAACCTCTCCCTCTCTCTTTGCTAGATCAAGGCATGGGAGACGTCACCGGGCTGCATGTGTGTTGAACGCGGAGGTGCCGTCCATTCGGCACTAGGATCATCAGTGATTTGGATCACGACGAGTACGACTCCATCAACCCCATTCACTTGAACGCTTCCGCTTAGCGATCTACAAGGGTATGTAGATGCACACTCCTTCCCCTCGTTGCTAGATTACTCCATAGATTGATCTTGGTGATGCGTAGAATTTTTTTGATTTCTGCTACGTTCCCCAACAGAGGTAGTGCCTTTTCTCCCAATCGGGAGATAAAGCGCCTTAGGGCAGCCACGCATCCAGTTAATTTCTGGATTTGCTTGAGGTCTATTGGGGTAGCCAACTGTAACAGAGCTCGGATTTTAGCCGGATTTGCTTCAATTCCTCTATTGGAAACGATGAAGCCCAAGAGCTTTCCGGCAGGTACGCCGAAGACGCATTTTTCCGGATTGAGCTTGATGTCATATGTTCGGAGATTGTTGAACATAAGCCTCAAGTCGTCTATTAAAGATTCGACGTGTCTGGTTTTGATGACCACGTCATCTACGTATGCCACCACTTTTTTGCCGATTTGTGTTTCCAGGCATGTCTGAATCATGCGTTGATAGGTTGCACCGGCGTTTTTTAGCCCAAAAGGCATGGTGTTAAAACAGAAGGGGCCGTATGGAGTGATAAATGCTGTTGCGGCTTGATCGGACTCTGCCATCTTGATTTGATGGTATCCGGAGTATGCGTCGAGGAAGCACAATGAGTCGTGTCCTGCAGTAGCATCGATGATTTGATCAATGCAGGGGACGGGGAAGGGATCCTTAGGGCAAGCCTTATTGAGGTCCTTGAAATCGACACATAGGCTCCAGGATTTGTCCTTCTTAGGTACCATCACAGGTTTGCTAGCCAGTCCGCATGTTTTATTTCTCTGATGAATCCGGCCTCGAGTAACTTGGCTAGCTCTTCTCCCATGGCTTGTCGTTTAGGTTCTGAAAAGCGCCGAAGAGTCTGCTTGACCGGCTTGTATCCCTTCAGTATGTTTAGGCCATGCTCGGCCAGCCTGCGTGGGATACCTGGCATGTCCGAAGGATGCCAAGCGAAGATGTCCCAATTCTCACGCAAGAACTCTCGCAGTGCGGCGTCTATTGTGGGGTTCAGCTGTGCCCCGATGGATGTTCTTTCTGTAGGGTCCGTAGGGCGGACCTAGAATTTGACTATTTCGACCGCTTGTTTGAAAGAGGTGGACTTGGGACATTTGTCGAGTATCACGTCGTCCCTGTCCACCGTGGAGCGCAGCGCAGTTAGTTCTTCGGCCGCGAGGGCTTTGGATAATGCCTCAAGGGCCAGTGCGGCGGTTTTATTTTCGGCGCGGAGTGCCACGTCCGGATCACTAGCTAGAGTGATGATTCCATTGGGCCCGGGCATCTTGAGCTTCATGTAACCATAATGGGGTATAGCTTGGAAGCTCGTGAATGCATCCCGCCCTAAAAGGGTGTGGTATCCGCTACTGAACGGGGGCCACTTGGAATGTGATTTCTTTGGACCTATAATTCTCCTGCGTGCCGAATACCACATCTAGTGTGATTTTTCCCGCACATCGTGCCTCCCGACTAGGGATGATTCCTCTAAAGGTCGTGTTGCTTTGCTCAATCTGGCTCTTGTCTATTTCCATTTTGTTGAGAGTTTCCTCGTAGATGAGGTTTAATCCGATGTCGCCGTCCATGAGCACTTTAGTAAGCCAGAAGCCGTCCACAATTGGACTGAGGACCAAAGCGGCTGGTGCTCGGATTGTTCGAAATTGAGGTTCGTCACTGGCATTGAAGGTTATGGCCATGTCGTTCCATGGATTTATTGCTGCAACGTGGCAGACTTCAGCGAGGCTGCGGAGTGCTCGCTTACGCCTATTATTTGAGGTGAAAGTCTCGAAGACTGTCAGTACTGTATTGATATTTTCCGAGGGATGGTGCTCTAGGTATTGTTGATGAGGAGATCCTCGCCGCTCTTGGCCACCTGCCGGAGTATCCAACATGCTCTAAGGCTGTGTGTTGGTATGGTATCCGATGTACTGTGAATTTTGCATGGCCCATTGAGCCATCCCTCCAATATGGTTCCACACCCTGTGTTGGGCTTTGGTTTCTTTGTAATTGGATCGGGTGACTTGTGAGAGTGCATCGTTTTAGTTCGGACGAGGGGTTTAGTGAGAGCTGGAGGATCCCAGAATCTTGTTTGGGTTTTCCAGGAGCTTTCCATCGCACAGTACTTCTGTACTATGGCTGCCAAGTCAGTGAAGTGTGCTATGTCATGGCAACTTATGGCGTTGAGGATTCCCTTGTCCGTGCAATTTTTGCAAAAGAATGAGATTGTGTCTTCCTCACGATAGTCCTTAACCCTGCTCATTACAAGGAGGAATCTGGCCCAGAAGTGATGTGCTGTCTCTTGGGGCTCTTGTCTAATGTGGGAAAGATCACTTGTGTCTGGGTGGTTGGGTAGATTTAAGTCCAAACTCTGACCCGATCTGAGACCCAGGGGTAGAGGAGCTTCCGGGCTTGGCAGCTTGGACTCCGGGATGTTGCCCAATTTTTCTGGCCCGCCGTCCGATTCTAGGTTTGGAATCTGGGCCATGTCCTCCCGTAGACGGGTATCCAGCTCAAAGAGCTCGGGAATCCGGACATAGTTCGTCCTCAAAATAGAGAAGAATTGCTACATTGTTCCTCCACCACCGCTATCTGATGGATGACCGGCGGAGAGTTAATCTCCCTTTGGTCGGGTTTAAGCCCGATCCGATCATAGTCCGTAGCGACTCCCAGGGCGGCGATGTGATCCAAGAGCTCGTTCAGGGAGGAGAGCTCCATTGGATCCATCTGCTCGATGAATTCCAAGCTGACGTGGAGGCTGTTCTTGATGACCTGAGAAGTCATCGTCGGCGCGGCGGCCGAACGAGCGATCATGACGAAGCCGCCCAGCCGGAGAGTCTGGCCTACAGCCAGGGCTCCCCTAGAGGTGATGTTGTCCTTGACAACAAGACGAGCCATCAAGCCTTACCGTGACGGCACAGTGGAACTCTCAATGAAAGCACCAATGCCGGTGTCAAAACCGGCGGATCTTGGGTACGGGTCCCGAACTATGCGTCTAAGGCTAATGGTAAGAGGAGGCGGGGGCACAATGTTTACCCAGGTTCGGGCCCTCTCGATGGAGGTAATACCCTACTTCCTACTTGATTGATCTTGATGATATGAGTATTACAAGAGTTGATCTACCACGAGATCGTAGAGGCTAAACCCTAGAAGCTTGCCTATGATTATGATTGTTGTTCTTGTCCTAGGGACTAAACCCTCCGGTTTATATAGACACCGGTGGGGGCTAGGGTTACACAGAGTCGGTTACAGAGAAGGAGATCTACATATCCGGATTGCCAAGCTTGCCTTCCACGCAAAGGAGAGTCCCACCTGGACATGGGACGAAGTCTTCAATCTTGTATCTTCATAGTCCAACAGTCCAGCCAAACTTTATAGTCTGGCTGTCCGAGGACCCCCTAATCCAGGACTCTCTCATTCATCGGGAGGCAACGGAATGCATGTTGTTCATCGGGAGCCAACCGGCTTGGACGGAACAGCCGATGGAAACAAGGCCTGGTGTACCGCAGAATGGAGGAAAAGCCTTGTGTTCGACCGGCCACGGTCGAAACGGGATCCTATTCATCGGGAGGGGTATGGCATACTGCAAAATGGAGGAAACAGACTTCTGTTGAACCTCCTACGGTCGAAACAGGGACCCGTTGATTGGGAGGGTGTGGCGTACAGCAAAACAGAGGAAACGGACTTGTGTTGGAGCACTATGGTCGAAACATGGGTCCTGTTCATCGGGAGGGGTGTGGCGTACAGAAAACGGGACTCCACAAGATATTGTTCATCTCCACCATCGACCGCCTCCAGCCTCCACGGGCTATTGTTCATCCACCGTCGACCTCCTCCAGCCTCCACCTGCGACTGTTCGTCCACGGGCTCCTGTTCATCTAGCCTCCACCGCTCCTCCACCGGCTACTGTTCAACCAGCTCTCTCCACGGGGTCTAATACGTCCATTTTGCATCATGCTTTTATATCAATATTTATTGCATTATCGGATATTATTACACATTATATCTCAATACTTATGGCTATTCTCCCTTATTTTACAAGGTTTACCATGAAGAGGGGGGATGCCGGCAGCTGGAATTCTGGCTGGAAAAGGAGCAAAAGTTGGAAACCTATTCTGCACAACTCCAAAAGACCTGAGACTCCACGAAACAACTTTTTAGATTTAATAAGAATTTTTGGGCAAAAGAAATAGTCCAGGGGGGCCACACCCTGTCCAGGAGACAGGGGGCGCCCCCCCCCCCTAGGGTGCACCCCCCTATCTCCTGGGCTCCCTGGTGGGCCTCTGGCGTCCATCTTCTGCTATATGAAGGGTTTTCCCCTGGAAAAAAATCGTGGGCAAGCTTACGGGACGAAACTCCGCCGCCACGAGGCGGAACCTTGGCAGAATCAATCTAGGGCTCTAGTAGAGCTGTTCTGCCGGGGAAACTTCCCTCCGGGAGGGGAAAGTCATCACCAACGATCCTCTCATTGGGAGGGGGTCAATCTCCATCAACATCTTCACCAGTACCATCTCATCTCAAAACCCTAGTTAATCTCTTGTATCCAATCTTGTATCAAAACCACAAATTGGTACCTGTGGGTTGCTAGTACTGGTGATTACTCCTTGTAGTTGATGCTATTTGGTTTACTTGGTGGAAGATCATATGTTCAGATCCTTTATGCATATTATTACCCCTCTGATTATGAACATGAATATGCTTTGTGAGTAGTTACGTTTGTTCCTGAGGACATGGGTGAAGTCTTGCTATTAGTAGTCATGTGAATTTGGTATTCGTTCGATATTTTGATGAGATGTATGTTGTCTTTCCTCTAGTGGTGTTATGTGAACGTCGACTACATGACACTTCACCATTATTTGGGCCTAGAGGAAGGCATAGGGAAGTAATAAGTAGATGATGGGTTGCTAGAGTGATAGAAGCTTAAACCGTAGTTTATGTGTTGCTTCGTTAGGGGTTGATATGGACCCATATGTTTAATGTTGTGGTTAGGTTTACCTTAATACTCCTTTTTGTAGCTGTGGATGCTTGCAATAGGGGTTAATCATAAGTGGGATGCTTGTCCATGTTAGGGCAGTACCCAAGTGCCGGTCCACCCACATATCAAATTATCAAAGTACCGAACGCGAATCTTATGAATGTGATGAAAACTAGCTTGACAATAATTCCCAATGTGTCCTTGGGAGCTCCTTCTTCATTATTAGAATTTGTCCAGGCTTATCCTTTGCTACATAAAGGATTGGGCCACCTTGCTGCACTTTATTTACTTTATTTACTTTTTTCTCATTACTATTTATCTTATCACAAAACCATCTATCACCTACTATTTCAGTGCTTGCAGAGAAAACCTTACTGAAAACCGCTTATCATTTCCTTCTGCTCCTCGTTGGGTTCGACACTCTTACTTATCGAAAGGAATACGATAGATCCCATATGCTTGTGGGTCATCAAGACTCTTTTCTGGCACCGTTGTCGGGGAGCGTAGCGCTCTTGGTGACTGGAACTTGGTAAGGAAACATTTATATAGTGTGCTGAAATTTTCTGTTACTTGTCACTATGGAAACTAATCCTTTGAGGGGCTTGTTTGGGGTATCTTCACCCCAACCAGAAGATCAAAGAGATGCTCCTCAACCTACTGAACCTTATGAAAATATTCACTTTGAGATTCCTTCGAGTATGATAGAAAAACTGCTAGCTAATCCTTTTGCAGTAGACGGTTGCATCCCGACTTACACCTCATCTTTGTGGATGAAGTTTGTGGATTATTTAAGCTTGCAGGTATTCCCGATGATGTTGTCAAAAGGAAGGTCTTCCCTTTATCTTTGAAGGGAGATGCAATAACATGGTATAGGCTATGTGATGATACGAGATATTGGAATTATAAGCGATTGAAGTTGGAATTTCACCAGAAGTTCTATCCTATGCATCTTGTTCATCGTGATTGTAATTACATATATAGTTTCTGGCCTCGCGAAGGAGAAATCATCGCTCAAGCTTGGGGGAGGCTTAAGTCCATGTTGTATTCATTCCCCAATCATGAGCTCTCTCGGGAAATGATTATTCAGAATTTTTATGCTCGGCTTTCTCTTGATAATCGCAACCTGCTTGATACTTCCTGTGCTAGTTCCTATATGTTGAAGACTATTGATTTCAAATGGGACTTACTGGAAAGAATTAAATGCAACTCTGAAGATTGGGGTTCCGACGATGGTAAGGAGTCAGGTATGATACCTAAGTTTGATTGTGTTAAATCTTTTATGGATACCGATGCTTTCGGTGGATTTAGCTCTAAGTATGGACTTGACTCTGAGATAGTAGCTACTTTTTGTGAAACTTTTGCTACTCACGTTGGTCTCCCTAAAGAGAAGTGCTTTAAATATAATCCTCCTGTTGAAGTGAAAGTAGTTGCACCTATTACAGTTGAAGAGAAGACTATTACATATAGTGATCCTATTATTCGTACTGCTTATGTTGAAAAACCTCCTTTTCCTGTTAGGATAAAAGATCATGCTAAAGCTTCGACTGTTGTTCGTAAGAGCAATGTTAGAACTTATACACCTCCTGAGTAAATCAAAGTTGAACCTAATGTTGCTATTGTTAAAGATCTCTTGTCTGATAATATTGATGGGCATATTATTTATTTCTGTGATGAAACTGCTAGAATTGCCAAACCTTGTGCTAAAGATAAACATAGACTTGTGGTAGGCATGCCTGTTATTTCTGTTAAAATAGGAGATCATTGTTATCATGGTTTATGTGATATGGGTGCTAGTGCTAGTGCAATACCTATTGACTTATACAAAGAAATTAAGCATGATATTGCACCTACTGAGTTAGAGGATATTGATGTCACAATTAAACTTGCCAATAGAGATACTATTTCACCAATGGGAATTGTTAGAGATGTTGAAGTCTTGTGTGGGAAAACCAAATATCCTGCTGATTTTCTTGTTCTTGGCTCCCCACAAGATAGCTTTTGTCCCATTATATTTGGTAGACCCTTCTTGAACACCGTTAATGCAAGGATAGATTGCGAAAAGGATGTAGTTACTATTAGTCTAGGTGATATGTCTCATGAGTTCAACTTTTCTAAATTTCGTAGACAACACCGTGAAGAGGAACCATCTAGTAAGGATGAAATTATTGGTCTTGCTTCCATTGTTGTTCCTCCAACTGATCCGTTAGAACAATATTTTCTAGACCATGAAAATGATATGTTTATGAAGGAAAGGGAAGAAATAGATGAAGTGTTCCTTAAACAAGAACCTATGCTTAAATATAACCTTCCCATTGAAATTCTTGGGGATCCCCCTCCACCCAAGGGTGATCCCGTGTTTGAACTCAAACCATTACCTGATAATCTTAAGTACGCTTATCTTGATGAAAAGGAAATATATCCTGTTATTATTAGTGCTAACCTTTCAGAGAAAGAAGAAGAAAGATTATTGAAAACTCTGAAGAAGCACCGAACTGCTATTGGATATACTCTGGATGATCTTAAGAGCATTAGTTCCACATTATGTCAACACAAAATCTCAGTGGAAAAAGATGCCAAACCAGTTAGAGATCCTCAAAGACGATTAAATCCCAAAATGAAGGAAGTAGTAAGAAAGGAGATACTAAAACTCCGTGAGGCAGGTATTATTTATCCCGTTGCTGATAGTGAATGGGTAAGCCCTGTCCATTGTGTCCCCAAAAAGGGAGGTATTACCATTGTTCCTAATGATAAAGATGAATTGATCCCGCAAAGAATTATTACAGGTTATAGGATGGTAATTGATTTCCGTAAGTTAAATAAAGCCACTAAGAAAGATCATTACCCTTTACCTTTTATTGATCAAATTCTAGAAAGGCTATCCAAACACACACATTTTTGCTTCCTAGATGGTTATTCTGGCTTCTCTCAGATACCTGTTTCAGCGGGGGATCAATCTAAAACTACTTTTACTTGCCCTTTTGGTACTTTTGCTTATAGACGTATGCCTTTTGGTTTATGTAATGCACCTGCTACCTTTCAAAGATGCATGCTGGCTATATTTTCCGATTTTTGTGAAAAGATTTGTGAGATATTCATGGATGACTTCTCCATCTATGGATCCTCTTTTGATGATTGTTTGAGCAATCTTGATCGAGTTTTGCAGAGATGCGAAGACACTAGTCTCGTCCTAAATTGGGAAAAGTGTCACTTTATGGTTAATGAAGGCATTGTCTTGGGGCACAAGATCTCCGAGAGAGGTATTGAAGTTGATAAAGCCAAAGTTGATGCTATTGAAAAGATGCCATGTCCCAAGGACATAAAAGGTATAAGAAGTTTCCTTGGTCATGCTGGTTTTTATAGGAGGTTCATTAAGGACTTTTCTAAAATCTCTAGGCCTCTGACTAATTTATTGCAAAAAGATATTCCTTTTGTCTTTGATGATGATTGTGTAGAAGCATTTGAAACGCTTAAGAAGGCTTTGATCACTGCACCTATTGTTCAACCACCTGATTGGAATTTACCTTTTGAAATTATGTGCGATGCTAGTGATTATGTTGTAGGTGCTGTTTTAGGGCAAAGAGTCGATAAGAAATTGAATGTTATCCATTATGCTAGCAAGACTCTTGATACTGCCCAGAGAAATTATGCTACCACTGAAAAAGAATTCTTAGCAGTTGTGTTTGCATGTGATAAGTTTAGACCTTATATTGTTGATTCCAAAGTTACTATTCACACTGATCATGCTGCTATTAAATACCTTATGGAAAAGAAAGATGCTAAGCCTAGACTCATTAGATGGGTTCTCTTGCTCCAAGAATTTGACTTGCATATTGTTGATAGAAAGGGAGCTGAGAACCCCGTTGCATACAACTTGTCTAGGCTAGAGAATGTTCTTGATGACCCACAGCCTATTAATGATAGCTTTCATGATGAACAATTATCGGTTGTTAATGCTTCTCGTACTGCTCCTTGGTAGCTGATTATGCTAATTACATTGTTGCTAAATATATACCGCCTAGTTTCACATACCAGCAAAAGAAAAAGTTCTTTTATGATTTAAGACATTACTTCTGGGATGATCCACACCTTTATAAAGAAGGAGTAGATGGTATTATTAGACGTTGTGTGCCTGAGCATGAACAGGAACAAATCCTATGCAAGTGTCACTCCGAATCCTATGGAGGACACCATGCTGGAGATAGAACTGCACATAAGGTACTACAATCTGGTTTTTATTGGCCTACTCTTTTCAAAGATGCTTGTAAGCTTGTCGTATCTTGTGATGAATGTCAAAGAATTGGTAAGATTAGTAGATGTCAAGAAATGCCTATGAATTATTCTCTTGTTATTGAACCGTTTGATGTATGGGGCTTTGATTATATGGGACCTTTTCCTGCCTCCAATGGTTATACACATATTTTAGTTGCTGTTGATTACGTTACTAAGTGGGTAGAAGCTATTACAACTAGTAGTGTTGATCATAACACTTCTATTAAAATGCTTAAAGAAGTTATTTTTCCGAGGTTTGGAGTCCCTAGATATCTTCTGACTGATGGGGGTTCACACTTTATTCATGGTGCTTTCCGTAAGATGCTTGCTAAGTATGATGTCAATCATAGAATCGCATCTCCTTATCACCCGCAGTCTAGTGGTTAAGTAGAGTTGAGCAATAGAGAGCTCAAATTAATTTTGCAAAAGACTGTGAATAGATCTAGAAAGAATTGGTCCAAAAAACTTGATGATGCATTATGGGCCTATAGAACTGCATACAAAAACCCAATGGGTATGTCTCCATATAAGATGGTTTATGGAAAAGCATGTCATTTACCTCTTGAACTTGAACATAAAGCATATTGGGCTGTTAAAGAGCTCAATTATGACTTCAAACTTGCTGGTGAGAAAAGGTTATTTGATATTAGCTCACTTGATGAATGGAGAACCCAAGCATATGAGAATGCTAAGCTTTTCAAAGAAAAAGTCAAACGCTGGCATGATAAGAGGATACAGAAGCGTGAGTTTAACGTAGGAGATTATGTGTTATTGTTCAATTCTCGTTTAAGATTTTTTGCAAGAAAACTTCTCTCAAAATGGGAAGGTCCCTACGTTATCGAGGAGGTCTATCGTTCCGGTGCTATAAAAATCAACAACTTCGAAGGCACAAACCCGAGGGTGGTAAATGGTCAAAGAATTAAACATTATATTTCAGGTAATCCTATCAATGTTGAAACTAATGTTATTGGTAAAAATTCATTATATATACTCCCGAAGGTTTTGACCACCGTATCATGCAATTATCCTCTGTTTTCGTTTCGAGCTGTTCCTGTTGCAGAATAAAGCAAGATGTCTTCTCGTGAATCAGTTGGGGAGAGCCGGGTGTCTCACCCAACGCTAGGTCCAGGAGAAAATAGCGATGCCTATCACTTTGGACCATCAACGGAGGATGAGATGGAGGCTAATTTGAAAAGGATAGATGCCATGGAGGAAGATCAAGAAGTTACCTCTCGCCTCCAAGCAGAATTCACTATGGGGGAACTACCTAGCCTGGCTGTCCCTACTTCGGTCACTCCTTTGAACTCCCGATTTCTTTCTTATGAAAATATGAAAAAAGAGTTTCACTTGTTCTCCAGAAGCTATGCAACATCCTTGGGTAAAAGGAGCTTTGTCTGTCACGGGCAAGCTCCGTAAAGAAAATATGGACCTCAAACAACAAGTCAATAAGCTCGAGGAGGAGAACCGTATCCTGAAGGGCATAATTGCCAAGAAGATCATAACACCAACCATGAAGAAGGAGAAATGATCACATGGGTATGGGCACTCCCCTTGGCAACTGCCAAGCTTGGGGGAGGTGCCCCAGTATCGTATCACCATCACACTCCTATCTTTACCGCTTTATTTAGTCCGGTCCTTTTAGTAGTATCTTGATCTATTAGTAATTGAAGTTTTGATATCAAGTAGTTTTGAGTTTTTCGTTGTGATCTCTTTTTGTAATCGAGTCCGTGTGCTATCTATAATAAAGATTAGTGTTGAGTCAAGGGCTTTGCTATGTTGCTATGATCTTGAAAAAGTAGAAAGAACAAAAGAGTTCATATTGATCTTATGGATAGTGATAACTTCACACATAGAAAGTATGAGGCATAAAAATTGTTGAGAGTTGATGAACGTAGCCTTGGTCATCGTTGCAATTAATAGGAAGTGATAAGGAAAGAGGGGTCACATATAAATATATTATCTTGGACATCTTTTATGATTTTGAAGCACTCATTAAGTATGACATGCTAAAATAGTTGACGTTGGACAAGGAAGACAACGTAATGGTTTATGTTTTCCGACATCTCAATTAAAGTATATTGTCATTGACCTTCCAAACATGTTGAGCTTGCTTTTCTCCCTCATGCTAGCCAAATTCCTTGCACCAAGTAGAGATACTACTTGTGCTTCCAAATATCCTTAAACCCAGTTTTGCCATGAGAGTCCACCATACCTACCTATGGATTGAGTAAGATCCTTCAAGTAAGTTGTCATCGGTGCAAGCAATAAAAATTGCTCTCTAAATATGTATGACTTATTAGTGCAGAGAAAATAAGCTTTGTACGAACTTGTTGTGGAAGTAATAAAAGCGATGGATTGCATAATAAAGGTCCACATACAAGGGGCAATATAAAGTGACGTTATTTTGCATTAAGATTTTGTGCATCAACCCAAAATGCACATGACAACCTCTGCTTTCCTCTGCGAAGGGCCTATCTTTTACTTTATGTTTCACTTTACGCTTGAGTCAAGGTGATCCTCGCCTTTCCCTTTTTCATTTTATCCTTTGGCAAGCTCCTCGTGTTTGAAAGATCATGATGCATATATCCAATTGGATGTAAGTTGGCATAGGCTATTATTGTTGACATCACCTAAAGGTGAATATGTTGGGAGGCAACACAATAAGCCCCTATCTTTCTTAGTGTCCGGCTGAAACTCTATAACCACAAGTATTGCATGAGTGTTAACAATTATAGGGGACTACGAGATAGTTGAGTGTGTGAACCTGCTGAAAGGCTCTATTATTGACTCTTTCTGATGTTACGATAAATTGCAATTGCTTCAATGACTGAGATTATAGTTTGTTAGTTCCCAATGAAGTTTTTGAACCATACTTGACATTGTGAATTGCTTATTACTTGAACATAGGAAATCATATGACAAAATCCATATATGTTGTTGTTATTAGAATGATCATGATGCCCTCATGTCCGTATTTTATTTTTATCGACACCTCTATCTCTAAACATGTGGACATATTTTTCGATTTCGGCTTCTACTTGAGGACAAGCAAGGTCTAAGCTTGGGGGAGTTGATACATCCATTTTGCATCATGATTTTATATCAATATTTATTGCATTATGGGCTGTTATTACACATTATATCTCAATACTTATGGCTATTCTCCCTTATTTTACAAGGTTTACCATGAAGAGGGGGATGTCGGCAGCTAGAATTCTGGCTGGAAAAGGAGCAAACGTTGGAAATCTATTCTGTACAACTCCAAAAGACCTGAGACTCCACGAAACAACTTTTTAGATTTAATAAGAATTTTTGGGCAAAAGAAATAGGCCAGGGGGCCCACACCCTGTCTAGGAGACAGGGGGGCGCTCCCCCCTAGGGCGCGCCCCCCTATCTCCTGGGCTCCCTGGTGGGCCTCCGGCGTCCATCTTCTGCTATATGAAGGGTTTTCCCCTGGGAAAATCGTGGGCAAGCTTACGGAACGAAACTCCGCCGCCACGAGGCGGAACCTTGGCGGAATCAAGCTAGGGCTCTGGCAGAGCTGTTCTGCCGGGGACACTTCCCTCCGGGAGGGGAAAATCATCACCAACGTCATTACCAACAATCCTCTCATCGGGAGGGGGTCAATCTCCATCAACATCTTCACCAGCACCATCTCATCTCAAAACCCTAGTTCATCTCTTGTATCCAATCTTGTATCAAAACCACAAATTGGTACCTGTGGGTTGCTAGTAGTGTTGATTACTTCTTGTAGTTGATGCTATTTGGTTTACTTGGTGGAAGATCATATGTTCAGGTCCTTTATGCATATTATTATCCCTCTGATTATGAACATGAATATGCTTTGTGAGTAGTTACGTTTGTTCCTGAGGACATGGGTGAAGTCTTGCTATTAGTAGTCATGTGAATTTGGTATTCGTTCGATATTTTGATGAGATGTATGTTGTCTTTCCTCTCGTGGTGTTATGTGAACGTCGACTACATAACACTTCACCATTATTTGGGCCTAGAGGAAGGCATAGGGAAGTAATAAGTAGATGATGGGTTGCTAGAGTGACAGAAGCTTAAACCCTAGTTTATGCATTGCTTCGTTAGGGGTTGATATGGACCCATATGTTTAATATTGTGGTTAGGTTTACCTTAATACTCCTTTTTGTAGTTGCGGATGCTTGCAATAGGGGTTAATCATAAGTGGGATGCTTGTCCATGTTAGGGCAGTACCCAAGTGCCGGTCCACCCACATATCAAATTATCAAAGTACCGAACGTGAATCTTATGAACGTGATGAAAACTAGCTTGACGACATTTCCCAATGTGTCCTCGGGAGCTCCTTCTTCATTATTAGAATTTTTCCGGGCTTATCCTTTGCTACATAAAGGATTGGGCCACCTTGCTGCACTTTATTTACTTTATTTACTTTTTGCTCGTTACTATTTATCTTATCACAAAACTATTTATCACCTACTATTTCAGTGCTTGCAGAGAAAACCTTACTGAAAACCGCTTATCATTTCCTTCTGCTCCTCGTTGGGTTCGACACTCTTACTTATCGAAAGGACTACGATAGACCCCCTATACTTGCGGGTCATCAGGGTCCTGTTCAACCACCCCTCCCCGGGCTACTGTTCATCCAGCCCTCCACCGGCTACTATTCAACTAGCCCTCCACCGTCTACTATTCAACCTTCCCTCCATGGGGTCCTGTTCATCCACGCCCAACCGGCTCGATCGATTAGGGTCCTGTTCATCCAGCGAAAACACCACGGGATCCTGTTCATCCAACCCCCACCAGGAACTGTTCATCCAACCCCCCCCCCCCAACAACGCTCACTATTCATCCAGAGGCAGCATCGATCGGCTTCAATTAGCAGCAGTAGCAATCGCTCGATCGGGTTCAGTTAGTAGCCATCGATCGATCGCTCGGGTTCAATAACGCGTAGCCTGCAGTGCAATCGCCCGGGTTCAGTTAGGCGATGCCTTGCTCGGGTTCAGTTAGAGCCCAACGCCTCGCACCCATGCGCGTACGTGTATGAGAGAAACGCGCATCGCTCGGCCCCTGACCACCTACCATAACCGGGAACTCCCTGATATTTTCCTCGCCCTCGCTTCTACCACGGTTTTTTCCGTCATGCACGGCCCAAAGAATGTCATGAAGCTATGTCTCTGGGCCGCCCAGGACGAAAAGCCCATTTTCTGTCATGATTTTTTGTCATAGAAGTAGGAGCCCACCATATCTATGATGATACCGGGTTTTGTCACAATTATCGTCATAGAAGTGTCATAAGTATGACAGAAAAAAATTCGTTTGGCCCAAAATGTCACAGATGTGTCTTTTTTTTGTAGTGAAGACTCAAATAAATTTCATGGATAAAAAGATAGATCTGATCATAAAATCAAAGTTCATCGGATCCCAACAAAAACACAGCAAAATGAGTTACATCATATGGATCTCCAAGAGACCATTGTATTGAGAATCAAACGAGAGAGAGGAAGCCATATAGCTACTAACTATGGACCCGTAGGTCTACAAAGAACTACCCATGCATCATCGGAGAGGCACCAATGGACATGATGCACCCCTCCGTGATGGTGTCTAGATTGGATCTAGTGGTTCTGGATTCTGCGGCGGCTGGAATTGATTTTCGTCGATTCCCCTAGGGTTTCTGGAATATTGGGGTATTTATAGAGCAAAGAGGCGGTGCGGGAGGCCACCGAGGTGGGAACTACCCACCAGGGCACGCCTGGGCCTCCAGGCGTGCCCTAGTGTCATGTGCTCACCTCGGGCTCCCTCCTTGGTACTTCTTTGGCCCACTGGAGGTCTTCTGGACTCTGTTTAGTATTGATTTCCCGCGATGTAAAAAACATGCAAAAAACAGCAACTGGCACTTGGCACTATGTCAATAGGTTAGTACCAAAAAATGATATAAAATGACTATAAAATGATTGTTAAACATCCAAGAATGATAATATAACAACATGGAACAATCAAAAATTATAGATAGGTTGGAGACGTATCAGCATCCCCAAGCTTCATTCATGTTCGTCCTCGAGTACGTAAATGATAAAAACAGAATTTTTGATGTGGAATGATGCCTAACATGTCATCTCATATTCTTTTCTATATAGCATGGACGTTTGGACTTTTATATGATTCAAAGCAATAGTCTAGTTTTGACATGAGACTTAAATACTCAAGCATATCAACAAGCAACCATGTCTTTCAAAATATCAACGCTAAAATAAGTTATCCCTAGCCCATCATGCTCAATCATTGATCCATTCATGAAACACACTCGCATACCAGCTACAACCAATGCTCAAGTACGATCGTAGTGCCCCCTAGTTGGTGCTTTATAAGAGAATATGGAGACTCAAATTAAAAATAAAAATTGCATAAAGTAAAAGAAAGGCCCTTCGCAGAGTGAAGTAGGGATTTGTAGACGTGCCAGAGCTCAAAGCGAAAAACTTAGAGATAAAAACATTTTGAGAGGCATACTTTTCCCACCAACAAAAACAACTTCGAGCTCCCAACACTTTCGATGCTAGATATATCATAGGCGGTTCCCAAACAGAAAATAAAGTTATTCCTTTTTCAACCATACTTTCACTTTCCATGGCTAGCCGTATCCACAGTTGCCCTCCATACCAACACTTTCCAAGGAATTTATTATTTGAAAACATAAAGTAAATTCATTTTTCATTTTGGGATTGGGCATCTCTAATACCTTTGCCTTACTCTCATGCAATGACAAGGAATAAACACTCGTCGTGAGAATAACGCATCTAGCATGGAAAATATTGGCCACCCCTCACCGCCTCGCGAGCGGTACGAGCACACAAAAGAGAAATTTATTTTGAAAATTAGATATGTCACATACAAATTTGCTTAGAACGGCAAAAATAATACCGCATATAGGTAGGTAGAGTGGACTCATGTGGCAAAACTGGTTTAAAGGATTTTGGATGCACAAGTAGTGGTCATACTTAGTGCAAAATGAAAACTAGCAAAAGATTGAAAAGCGGCCAACCAAGAAACGAATAATCTCAAAAGTGAGCATTAAGCAATATTAACACCGAATAATGCACCACAAGTAGGGTGTAATTTCATTGCATGACTATTGACTTTTGTGCTTGCATAGGGAATCACAAACCTTTACACCAATATTCTTACTAAAGCACAATTACTCATCAACATGACTCACATATCACATCATCATATCTCAAAACTTTTACTAGGAATCAAGTTTATTTTGTCCAATGATCTTCATGAAAGTTTTTATTATATCCTTTCTTGGATATCTATCACTTTGGGACTAATTTTCATGTGTTTCTTTTGATAAGCTCAAACAAATATAAGTGAAGATCATGAGCATAATATTTCTTTCTCTTAGATTAATTTAAGTGAAGCAAGAGAGAAATTCTTCAAAATTTTACTAACTCTCAAATAAATCTAAGTGAAGCATGAGAGCATTTCTTCAAAAATACTAAAGCACACCGTGCTCAAAAAGATATAAGTGAAGCACTAGAGCAATTCCATAGCTCATAAAAAATTAGGTGAAGCATAGAAAGCAGTTCTAACAAGTCATGGCATAATTTTGGCTCTCTCAAATAGGTGTGTCCAGAAAGGATTCATGACTTATAACACAAAGCAAAACAAGCAAAGACTCATATCATACAAGATGCTCCAAGAAAAACTCATAGTATGTGACGAATAAAAATATAGCTTCGAGTAAAATACCGATGGTCGTTAGAAGAAAGAGGGGATGCCACTCGGGGCATCCCCAAGCTTAGTTGCTTGCTTCTCTTTGGATAATAGCTTGGGATTCCATGGGCATCCCCAAGCTTAGGCTCTTCGTACTCCTTATTTCTTCATCCATTGTAACATCACCCAAAACTTGAAAACTTCAATCACACAAAAATCAACAGAACCTTCGTGAGATCCGTTAGTATAAGAAGACAAATCACTACTATAAGTACTATTGCAAACCAATTCATGTTTTATTCTTGCATTATATCTGTTGTATTCGAACTTTATGGCAAAAACTCATCAAACAAAACCATAGAATCATCAAAACAAGCACACAACGCAAAGAAAACAGAATCTGTCAAAAACAGAACAGTCTGTAGCAATCTGGATATTTTGAATACTTATGAAACTCCAACAATTCTGAAAAATTAGGACCAGATGAGCAATTTGTATATTAATCTTATTCAAAAGTAATTGGTATTTTATCACGCTTCTGTAAAAAATTAGAATTATTTTATCACGCTCTATATCAATTGCCCAACCGTAATTTGCTTACCCACCATATGCTATTTTCTCGAGAGAAGTCTCTAGTGAAAACTACGGACCACGAGTCTCCGAGGTGCCCGCCTCACCATTGTGAGTGCTACAGGCTACCCAACTATCCTCACCCGTGCAAAAGCAGCTCATGAGAGAGGTGAGGACTGCCATGGTGCTCGGCTTGTCTTGCCCGAGCTGTCGAGCGAGCCATTCATCTCTAATATTATTTTTGAACGCCGCAATGGCCTCGGTGTCGGAGCAGTTTATGATCCGATTCTTTTCGTTGAGGAACCTATTCCAGAACTTCCGGGCTGATTCGCTCGATTGCTCGATGACGCGGCTAAGGTCTTCGGCGTCCGGAGGTCGAACATAGGTCCATGGAAATTTTCCCTAAAGGCATCCTTCAGGGCTTCCCAGCTCCCGATGGAGTGAGGAGGCGGGTTGTTGAGCCAATACCTTGTCGGCCCCTTTAGCTTGAGCGACAGATACTTGATGTCCTAGAGGTCATCTCCATTGGCCATGTGTATGTGCAGGAGGAAATCCTCGACCCACACAGCTAGATCAGTTCTGCCATCGTATGATTCTATGTTGATGTATTTAAACCCGTCCAGGAATTGATGTTCCATTACCCTGTCTGTAAAACGGACAGGGTGAGCGGGACCTCGGGTCTGAGTAGTGTCACGTCGAATATCGGGGAGATCTGAGTGTAGGCCTGGTCCAGAGCTCGGCTATTCCTGTCCATCCATGCATCATAGCGGTAGCGTCCCGTGGGTTCGCGCCTTCTGGATCCATGAAAGTGCGTTATATCGACTAGAGGGGGGTGAATAGGCGATTTTTATGAATTCTTCACTGAGGAATTTGATGGTGAGGAAATTCCTTAGCGAAGAACTACTTGCAGCGGAATAAGTACTCAGAAGTAAGCATAATAGAAGACATGCATAGTCATCATGATGAAATGAAGACAATCACAGAGTACAGGAAGAGTAAACACAGGATAACACAAGACGAAGACAAACAGACTGAAGAAATTGAACTTAGGAAATTGAGAAAGTCTTCAGTCAAAGTCTTCAAACACAGATATGAACAACTACTCAACACAGTAATGAGGAAATGAAAGAGTTGAGGAAATAGAACTAGTAAGGTTGGTGAAGACAATGATTTGGTAGACCAGTTCCAACTGTTGTCTTAGTTGTACGTCTGGTTGGAGCGGCTGAGTATTTCAACTCGAGGACACACAGTCCCGGACACCCAGTCACTGAGCACGCAGCTCAGGACACCAAGTCCTCACCGTATTCTCCTTGAACTAAGGTCACACAGACCCCATCCAATCACTCGTGGTAAGTCTTCAGGCGACTTTCAAACCTTTACAGACTTTGGTCACTCGGCGATCCACAATTCCTCTTGGATGCTCTAGACCATGACGCCTAACCGTCTGGAAGAAGCATAGTCTTCAAAGTTAACAAGCGTCGGATCCACGCAAGATCAATCTCTTCAGTGATGCTCAATCACTTTGGGTTTGTGGGTGTTTGGGTTTGGATTTTCCTCACTCGATGATTTTCACTCAAAGTCCTCGGAGGATGGGTTGCTCTCAAATGACAAGTGTCAGTTTCTCTCGGAGCAGTCAACCGGCTAGTGGTTGTAGGGGGTGGCTATTTATAGCCTAGGGAGCAGCCCGACATGATAAGACGTAAATGCCCTTCAATGATATGACCGTTAGGTGGATAAGATATTTGGGACAGCTAGCGCGTAGCATAGCAACGGTCGGAAATTTGACTCTCAAATTCCTCAGGGCTATCATGTTCCTCACTGTGTAGGCAATCCGCACTGGCGAATTCCAAATTCCTCAGTCAGAACAAATTCCTCGGCGACCAGAAGAACTTCATCTCTGTCTCTGAAGAAATTGACTGAACTATATGAGATTTCCAATGGCTTCACTCAAAGGGATTGGTAGGTGTAGGATTTTGAGTTGAGCATCACATGGAAATTTTTCCTTAGTATTTCCTTGACCCCCTTTAACAGTACGGTGTTTCCTATGACTCAAGAAAGAGAAAAACAAAACTATGAAAACGAAAGTCTTCAAGCTTCATATTCCTCGCATGAATATCAAGTCTTCACGGACACACCAATTTCTTCACTTTCAAAGTCTTCATGAAAGTCTTCAGGAATACCAAAATCTTCAGTCGAAGATATTCATTTTTAGGGGTCAACTTTCTCTGTAAATATCAAACTCCTCATAGACTTATAGACCTGTGTACACTCATAAACACATTAGTCCCTTAACCTATAAGTCTTCGATACACCAAAATCACTAAGGGGCACTAGATGCACTTACAATCTCCCCCTTTTTGGTGATTGATGATAATATAGGTTAAGTTTTCAACGGGGATAAACATATGAAGTCTAAGTACTGATATTGAGGAATTTGATTGCAAGATATAGAAGAACTCCCCCTAAAGATGTGCATAGTGAGGAATTTGCTTTTGAAGCAATGCACATTTGAAGAGTTGAATCATGGAGATCTCCCCCTATATCTTGTAGTTCATACATGCATTTGACATATAATATGAACAATTTGAAATGCATGATGAAATATGGTGCCTGAAGAGATTCAGCATGCGAGCAATAATATTAATGAGGAACAAGCATGCAGAGTCACGCATCAAAAGCATCAGAGCACAGTGCATAAAAAGTATCAGAGCACCATCGGTTTTAAGATTACAACTCGATCCAATAAAAGTTTTAGAAGAGCGAGAGTTGTAACTTAACAAAAAACGCCCATATAATAGACCCGCTTGAAGACTAACTTAGATTTCTCCCCCTTTGTCATCAATGACCAAAAGGATCGAAACTGAGGACTAACGCCCCTGAAGATTATCAAGTTGATGAAGGAGCGCCAGCGTTGTCGGGGTTAGTTGTCGAAGTAGGGCCTGCCGCAGTGTCGTCCAAGTCTTCATTTTCATCAGTGGCACGCGATGAAGAATAGGAGCTGGCTTCCAAGGAAGGAACCTTGAGCTTCTTGAATTTCTTCGATGGAGGTGCAGACCAGTCAAATTCTTTCTTGAGACCCATGCTCTTCAGATCATCAGCGCTGTAGATGTGAGATAGCACAGCCCAGGTACGGTTGAAGGTTTCATGGAGGTAGTATTGGTTTTTCCTCACTGCATTATGGGTTGAGGTCATGTTGTGAAGAATTGAACCAAACTGACGCTTGGCCCATTTATGATTGCGATCAACCTTCTGATGAAGACTGAGGAGTAACTCACGATCAATCATCACCCTGGGAGCTATGGCTTGAGGAATTTGCTTGGCAGAGGTGTTGGCGGCAGAATCATGTGTGGCAGAGTCATCATTGGTGGAGTAAGATGCAGCTTTATGAAATTGACCATCCAATGGACGAATGCCTTCATCTTTCACAGCAGTTGCCTTGCCTTTGTCAGAAGCTGCCATGGTTCAAAGTATCAGCCTTGTAGTTGAGTGAAGACCTTGTCCTGATGAATTTCATAATCCATGGTGCATAAGGCTTCAGCTCAAATGGTGGCATAGCAATATTGGCCAGAGTTCTCATGAAGAAATCATGGAAGTTAATGGGAACGCCATGAATGATATTGAAAAGCATATTCTTCATGATGCCAACGACTTCTTCATCATTTGAATCGTGGCCTTTGATAGGACTCATTGTCTTCGTAAGAATGCGATAGACAGTCCGTGGCACATACAGTAATTCCTTGACGAGGAATTTGGTTCTTGGGGCCTGCCCTGGCTTCAAAGGCTTCATCAACACTTGCATATAATGGTTTCTAAGTTCGGGTTCATTGTAGATGCAACGAGCACCATCAAGGGGAGGACTGAGTGGGAGGACACAAAGCAATTCAGTTGCTGGTGCCTTGTAGTGAGTGTTTTCAGACATCCAGTCTAGCACCCAAGTGTTCACATCTTCAGAATTTCCCGTGATGTGCAACATCGCATAGAATTGAAGAATGAGTTCTTCATTCCAATCACATATGTCAGTGCTGAAATTCAGTAATCCAGCATAGTGAAGAACACTGAGGACTGGCTCGAAGCACGGCAGAGATTCCATGTCCACGTGATGAATGGGTCCATGCTCGAAGACTTTGTCTTTGTCAAAAGCACAGAGGAATAGAAATTTGCTTGACTAGCAGTCCAGAAACGCATCTTCCTTATGCGAGCAGAATCATATGGATTATAGTCAGTGAAGAACACATGCTTGTTGAAGAAATCAGCAGCCTTGAACTTTTGCTTCTTCGAGAATGGATCCTTTGGGTTGGGCACAGGAGTGTCAGTGATTTGCAACACAACCTCAGGAATCACAATCTCAGGTTCTTCGGGCTAAGGAATTTCTGGTTCCTCTTCAGTGGCAGTTTGCATGTTCAGGTTATCAGCAGTAGCAGTTTCTTCAGCACTAGTGGCTGGAATTTCTTCATGCACAGATGAGGTGGGATGAGTTTCTTCAGAGCCCATTTGAACAGTTGGTGTAGGGGACTGAGGTATTTGCTGTAGAGGGGTGAAGTGTGGAGAATTGGGATGCTGACTTTCCCAAAAGTCATCATTCATCACAGGCGTGGTGCATCCAATGTCCACGTCTTCATATTGAAGTTCTTCAACGCCAGCCTCTTCAGCTGTGAACTGAGGCATGGGCGAGGAGGCAGCAGGTGTTGAAGGGATCGCATCCACTTCAATTTCTTCATTAATGTGCTCTGACGAAGCAGCAGAATGATTTTCTTCATCAAATCCGCTGGGGATCACATATTCTACACCATAAGGAATAAGGTCCTTTGATGGCATGGTGGAAATCGGAACAGCATCAATAGGGTTCTCAAAAGAGCTGGTCATATTCTTCATTTTCTTCGGAGCTGAAGAATCTGAAGCGGATGATGCTTTCCTTTTCTTCACTGCAGCTTTCTCTGCAGCCTTGGTCTTCCTCACATCTGATGCAGATGGAAGGGTAGGAGTTGGTGTAGGCGCAGGAGGAGCTGAGGAATCTGGTTGGATTTCCTCAGGTGCAACTGATGCAGTTGCCCTGACTTCTTCAGTTTCTTCAGGCGCACCACTAGTGGATGCCCTGGCAGTTTCTTCAGCAGCTGGAATGGAGTCATCAGCTCTGGAACTAGCATTTTCTTCAGCAGGCTGAAAATCATCAGCGGTGCTGGCATGTTCTTCGGTTTGCTGAGCAGAGGCTTCAGCATGAGGAATTTCATGTTGCGATGGGTCTGCAACATTGGTGAATTTCTCAGTCAGTTTAACGAACCTGACTTTGGCTCCTTGCCAATCAGCATAATAGGAATTGAAATTATCGTTGAGGGTTTTGATCTCAGACTGGATCTTGAGGAGTTCATCAGGTGTCATTTTGACAACATTGTTCTTCAGGAACTTCTCTTTCCTGAACTGAGCCTTCTTGATTTGCCTGGCCTTCTCAAATTTCCACTTTTCTTCATTTATGAAGTGGGTCAGCATGTGACTTTGGCCAGGTGTCAGATGAAAATCAGGCATAGGAGTGTTTGGGTCCTTGTGCCAGAGATCAATGTAGTCGAGGATCACCTTAGGATCCAAAAGCAGTGGCACATTTGTGTCTTTGGCTCTAGCGGCCCTTTCCTGCCTGTCTCTGATGATATCTGCAAGTTCTTCATCATCAGCTTCATCGTTAGATGGCACATGGAAGGCAACTTGTTTCTTCTTAGGACTAGGCTGAGGACCTCGTCCAGCAGTGGCCTTTGTCTTCAGCAGAGTGGGGTCTGGTGAAGAATTTGGTGCAGCTGAGGGACTTGCTGAGACACCAGAGGCAATGGAGATGCCTGTAGTCCTTTGGCATGTGGCCAGGTGAATAGGTGTTAAGGACTTTGCCAGAGCAACTGAGGACTTTTGAGGAGCTGGAGCAGCGTGAGGAATTTGCCGTGAGGGCTTTGAAGATACTGGCCGTGAGGGCGTTGAAGATTCTGGCCGTGAGGGCATTGCTGAGGAACTTGGCTTGTGAGCGGGCTTCTTTGCCATAGATTTCCTAGGCTTGTAAGAGGCCTTTGTGGCAGCAGCAGCAGAGTCTTCATTAAATTTCCTCACTGCTTCTTTGGCTTGTCTAGCCAACTTGGCTTGGCACTTGGCCCATTCATCAGGAAAATCCTCACCACGCTTGATGCTGGTGGGATCAGCTACTTGGCCAGGTGCCAATGGAGCTCTTGGGCATGGAGGATTTAGAGCAAATTTCTTCATATACTTTGGAGTTACATATATGTACTCCCTTCATTCTCTTGCCCATCTCCTTTCAATCCTCTGTATGCGCACCTTGCGCTGATTTTTGTTCTCTTTGCCGAACTTGTACTCATCAGGTGTGCAATAGTCCTTATAGATGTCATCAGGGATCTCAAAAGCAGTCATGACCTCAAGCTTCTTTCCTCCTTTCTGTGGTTTCTTACCTTCAGCCATATTCTTCAGATGAGGAATTTGAACAATTGAACACTCTCAAGAAGTATGCAGTTTTTCTTCAAGGAACGCCTTGATGAAGAACACGACGAACTGAGAAGAGTAGATTTGAAGCTCGTCAATTCAGATCTTCCACGCCCTAACTTGGCGGAGGAAGACAGCTACGGCGGCGGCGGAGTGAAGATTTTTGCGGCCAGCGCGAGTACGACGGCGACGAGGTCGAGGCAGTGAAGCTCTTCCTCACCGGCGACGATGGAGTAGCGGCGGCTCTAGGGTTTGAGAAGCTCGAGTGCGGGAGAGAGCGATTGAGCGGAGTAAAGGAAGTGAGGAAGGGTGAGGGGGTATTTATAGTCACAGTGAAAAACTGTTCGCCCGAAGATTTAGGACGAACGTGCCCCTGGCCCTTCTCATTTGCTTGAATGTGTCACCCACGTACTGAATAGTGGAGATCGTGTTAGATCGTGGGTGAATAGATAAGTCTATCGTGGGAAACGGGACGGTTTGAGCGGCAAAACCGAAAAATTTGGATAAGATAGGTTTTAAAGTTTCGTTCACAATTTCTTCAGCTGACAAGGACACAGTGAAGATTTTGAACGAGTTTCAAATAGAACGCACATGAAGAGTTTGTGAATAGATTGGGTTGAGTATAGCATAGAGGGGGAAGGGTCCGATCACATTCACTTAGCAGAAAATGCAATTTGAAGAAATAGCCATAAGTGAATGCTGTAGAGGACATTAACCCATATATATATATATATATATATATATATATATATATATATATATATATATATATATATATATATATATATATAAGAAAGACGACAGAAACAGTGAAGATTTTGCAAAGTTGAAGAATTTGAAAAACTGAGGAATTTCAAAACTGAGGAAAAACTCAAATTGAAGATTTTCAACTTTTTGTGGTGGCGTGACCCACCGTATAAGAATGATGATTTCAGACACCGCGTACAATTGTCGTAGGGTTCTGAGAATCAAATTCTTCATTAATTTCTTCACACTTAGAGTGTAATTCTTCATTGATTGAAGAAAAACGTTTCTTCATGTGTTGCACATCTAAGTCATCAATTTTGCATAAGTGTTAGCATGTGTGTCCTTTTCAAAGAACATTCAAAGATTCTAAGATATTTAGCTCACACCGCAACTTGCTAAATTTCTTCTCATCCAAGGGCTTTGTGAAGATATCGGCTAGCTGTTCTTCAGTCTTCACATGTTCAATAGCAATGTCGCCCTTCAACACATGATCACAAAGAAAATGATGACGGATCTGAATGTGCTTTGTCTTCGAGTGCTGAACTGGGTTATGAGCAATCTTGATGGCGCTCTCATTGTCACAGTAGAGAGGCACGTTCTTCATGTTGATGCCGTAGTCCTTGAGAGTTTTCTTCATCCACAGCAATTGAGCACAGCAAGAACCAGCAGCAATATACTCAGCTTCAGCAGTAGACAGTGATACGCAGTTCTGTTTCTTCGAGGACCAACAGACCAGAGATCGTCCGAGGAAATGACAAGTCCCAGATGTTGACTTGCGGTCCACACGATCACCAGCATAGTCAGAGTCAGAATATCCAATGAGATCAAAGGTAGAGCCCTTGGGGTACCATAATCCTAGTGTTGGTGTGTGAGCTAGATATCGAAGAATATGCTTCACAGCCTTATGGTGTGATTCCTTCGGTGAAGCTTGAAATCGGGCACACATGCAAACACTAAGCATTATATCTGGCCTAGATGCACATAAGTACAATCAAGAACCAATCATGGAGCGGTATACCTTGTGATCAAAGTCAATACCATTTTCATCAGTGCATAGATGGCCATTTGTGGGCATAGGAATTTTGACTCCTTTACAATCTTGCATGCCGAATTTCCTCAAAACATCCTTGAGGTATTTCTCCTGTGATATGAATATGCCATTGTGCTGTTGACGAATTTGAAGACCTAAGAAGAATTTCAACTCTCCCATCATAGACATTTGATATTCTTCACTCATCATATAGGCAAATTCATCACTATAACGTTGGTCAGTACAGCCAAAGATAATATCATCAAAGTATCATACCACGTCCGAGGGGCCTGCTTGAGGCCATAGACGGCCTTGTTGAGTCTGAAGAGTTTGTCAGGATTCTTAGGATCTTCAAAACCTGGGGGTTGAACAACATATACTTCTTCCTCAAGCTTACCATTGAGGAATGCACTTTTCACATCCATTTCATATAAAGTGATATTATGATGGTGTAACGCCCCGAGACCGACACTCCAGAAGACTTCCAGCTACTCCGAGTTTTGTCGTGTGATTTATTTGTTTGATGCATTCATCATTGCCATCTTTTGCATTGCATCATGCCATCATGTCATTTAATTTTAAAAAAAACTCAACTAAATAAATTGCATAGATCGTTGATCTATTTAAATCGAGGGTATTCACATGGTGATTCTCTTTAAAACATATCCTCTCGATATTTAGAGAGCTATAGTAAATATTCCAATTATTTGGATTTACCGCAAACACACTTGCAAAATAATTCCCCATGCCTTTGTTATCTCACGTCTTGACCTCAAACTTTGTCCAATAAATCATTTCGTCATTTTCCGGAGCCCCACCTAAATCCGAACATTTTTGGACCTTCCCAAACCCTCACTTCCGTTCAAACCCATTTGAATTAAATTCAAATGAGTCTGAATTTAAATCTTGCATTCGTGCCTCTTTTCTATTTTTCCTGGATCGAGCTCATTCTTGCGAGTCCGGGAAAATTGTCTCCATGCGCAAATCCTTTCCCTAACCCTCTCTTTCTTTTTCTTCTCTTTAATTGTTTTCTGCTAAGAAAATATAGGAGAGAGAGAGAGAGAGAAGAGGGCCGCTTCCCCGCAGCCCTTTTGACCCAAGGCTAAGCCGGCCCAAGGCCCAGCCGCGCCCCCTCTAACCCTAGCCTGACTCCCTCCTGTCGATCTCTCCCTCTGTGCCTCCGCCACACGCTCATCGATCGATTCCCTCTCCTCGCGCCCGACCCCCATCTCCTCGCGCCGCGCAGCCCTCGATCCCCCTCGCTCCCTCGCCCCGTCCCTCTAGCGCCATCATCGCCCCGCCTCCGTTCGGCTCCCACGCCGAAGTCCGCCGCCGGGGCCCTGCCGTACGTTGGTGACCTCGACGCGCCCGCACCCGATCTGCTCCGGCGCCCCCAGCCTCGTCAGCGCCTGTGCCTCCTCCTCCCTCTGTTCGACCTCAACCTCCAGGCCACCGCCCGCTCCGGTGACCCATCGCCACCCGCCGCCGTCGGCGACCACCAGGAGGGCCACCCCACGCATGGCCCCGAGCCTCTCCACGCGCGCCCGTGCCCATCGCTTCGCTCCCACAGGCGCGCAGGCGCCTCGTGGCCCCTGCGTTCTTCGCCCCGCTGCCACACCATCTTCTTCACTTCCTGCCAACGAGCGCAGTTCTGCCCTTGCTCTGGCCTCTGCTTCGCTTCTGCACCATCGCCCTTCAAGCTCAACGCCCGTCCGGGGCTTCTCCTCCTGCTGCCTTGAGCAGCCCCTTCACGGCCAACTTCCACAAGACTGCCACCACCTTGCTGCGCGATTGGCTTTGTTTCCCCTCTTGTCGCTGCCAAGAACCGGCAACCAGGGACGTCAGGGACGCCTTCATGGATTCCTCTCACCAAGTACCACGACGCCCGGAGCCCTGGATACTTCAAGGTTGACTCCATCGCCACGAATGACTACGTGACGACCCTGGATATGGAACTGCAAAACGCAAGTACCCCTTCGAGTTGACAAGACCGGCAAGCCCGTCGACCCCGAACATCTACAGGAAAACGTGTACCACTACCGTCGCGGTGTACCACTACGCCCAAGTTCCACTATGAGATGTACCACTACCGTTGCCGAAGACAGTCAAGTGTACAACTACCGCCGCCGTTGATTCGACAAGACAACGTGTACCACTACTTCCACGACGTCCCGTGAACACCTACTTCCTCTACACCGCTCCGAACTCGAACTGCTCCGAAAATGCACGCTTCAAAGGTATAACCCTGAGACGACGTCCGTGGACCGAATGCATGTGTTGTATGAGATGCTCGAGTTTTGCACCGTGATCGAATTGTCTTTGCACGTTCCTCGTTTGCCATGCCGCTGTCCCGTGGGAACCCGGAATCCGGGATCACCCCACCATCCTTGCATGACACGCTCACGCCCACTTCCTTTTGCACCGGTATCTCCGTGAGCTACCGGATCCGATATGTTGCCGTGGCATCATTTTCGTTTCGCCGCCGTGGCACCCTTTTCGTTCCACCACGGTGACAAATGTTTCATATCATGCTCATGTCAACATTTTCATAAAATGGCATAAAACTTGCATATGTCATCCGCATCATGATAACAACAATTAAAAATGTTTAAAATTGTTGTTGCATTAATTTGCTAAATAACATGGGGATTTTCCGGAAGTGTTGTTTGTGTTTCCGGCCTCACTTAAACTTGCCTAAATAGGTAGTTTAATTATGCTTCACCCCTTGCCATGTTTAATAACACTTAATATTGTTGGGTAGCATAACCGAGAGAGAACTAAATAATTGATGTGGTGTTCCGTCAATATGCAACTCATTGCGTATTGAGCTCCACTTAATTTGTAGTATTGTTTGTGCACTTTGCCATGCCATGCCTCATTAAACCGGACATGCATCATACTTGTTTGTGCATCTTGACATGTTTATGCTTGTGTGTTTACCATGTTGTTTGTTTCTTTCCGGTTTGCTTCTCTCGTTAGCTTCGGTTTCGTTTCGGAGTTGTGAGGATTCATGCGACTACGTTCGTTTGTCTTCTTCATGGAGTCGTTCTGCTTCCTTGCGGGATCTCAGGCAAGATGACCATACCCTCGAAATCACTACTATCTTTGCTATGCTAGTTTGCTCGCTCTTTTGCTATGCCAATGCTATGATGCCTACCGTTTGCTTGTCAGCCTCCCAAATTGCCATGTCAAACCCCTAACCCACCATGTCCTAGCAAACCGTTGATTGACTTTGTTAACGCTTTGCTCAGCCCCTCTTATAGCGTTGTTAGTTGCAGGTGAAGATTGAAGTTTGTTCCTTGTTGGAACATGGAGATGTTGTTCCTTGTTGGAACATGTTTACTTGTTGGGATATCACAATATCTCTTATTTAATTAATGCACCTATATACTTGGTAAAGGGTGGAAGGCTCGGCCTTATGCCTGGTGTTTTGTTCCACTCTTGCCGCCCTAGTTTCCGTCATACCGGTGTTATGTTCCCGGATTTTGCGTTCCTAACGCGGTCGGGTGATTTATGGGACCCCCCTGACAGTTCGCTTTGAATAAAACTTGTCCAGCAAGGCCCAACCTTGGTTTTACCATTTGCCTCACCTAGCCCTTTTTCCCTTGGGTTTCCGGAGCCCGAGGGTCATCTTTATTTTAGCCCCCCCCCCGGGCCAGTGCTCCTTCGAGTGTTGGTCCGAAACGGGCAGACTGCGGGGCCCCCTCGGGGCAACTCGAGGTCTGGTTTTACTCGTAGGCTGACCTATCCGGTGTGCCCTGAGAACGAGATATGTGCAGCTCCTATCGGGATTTGTCGGTGCATCGGGCGGCTTTGCTGGTCTTGTTTTACCATTGTCGAAATGTCTTGTAAACCGGGATTCCGAGACTGATCGGGTCTTCCTGGGAGAAGGTCTATTCCTTCATTGATTGCGAGAGCTTGTCATGGGCTAAGTTGGGACACCCCTGCAGGGTATAAACTTTCGAGAGTCGTGCCTGCGGTTATGTGGCAGATGGGAATTTGTTAATGTCCGGTTGTAGAAAACCCGAAGTTGACCTTAATTAAAATACATCAACCGCGTGTGTAACCGTGATGGTCTCTTCTCGGCGGAGTCCGGGAAGTGAACATGGTGTTGGAGTTATGCTTGTCGTAGGTTACTATAGGATCACTTCTTGATCATACTTTTATCGACCGTGCTTTGCCTTCTCTTCTCGCTCTCTTTTGCGATTGTAGCCACCATATATGCTATTCGCTTGCTGCAGCTCCACCTCATTACTCCATCCTTCCTATAAGCTTAAATAGTCTTGATCTCGCGGGTGCGAGATTGCTGAGTCCCCGTGGCTCACAGATACTTCAACAACCAGTTTGCAGGTGCTGTTGAAACCGTGCAGGTGACGCATCCGAGCTCAAGGAGGAGCTTGATGAATATCTTGTTCATTGTGTTGTTTCATTTCAGTTGATCAGTAGTGGAGCCCAGTTGGGGTCGATCGGGGACCTTTGTCGCATTTGGGGTTCTTCTTTTATTTTGGTTCCGTAGTCGGACCTTGAATGTATCTGGATGATGTAATGCTTTATTCATGTAATTGTGTGAAGTGGCGATTGTAAGCCAACTATGTATCTCTTTCCCTTATGTATTACATGGGTTGTGTGAAGATTACCTCACTTGCGACATTGCTTTCAATGCGGTTATGCCTCTAAGTCGTGCTTCGACACGTGGGAGATATAGCCGCATCGAGGGTGTTACAGATGGTTAGCATAAGCAAGTAATATGCGAATAGCCTCAAGTCTAGCAACAGGTGCAAAGGTTTCACCGAAATCAATTCCTTCAACCTGTGTGTAGCCTTGAGCTACAAGTCGTGCCTTATTCCTCACCACAAGGCCATTTTCATCTTGCTTGTTGCGGTAGATCCACTTTGTGCCGATGATATTATGCTTGCGAGGATATGGACGTTTGACCAGTTCCCAGACATTATTGAGCTCGAACTGATGTAATTCTTCTTGCATAGCCTGAATCCACTCAGGCTCCAGAAATGCTTCATCTACCTTAGTGGGCTCTGTGATAGAGACAAAGGCATAGTGCCCACAAAAGTTAGATAAATGTGAAGCTTTTGAGCGTGTGAGAGGACCTGGTGCTTCAATGTCATTGATGATCTTTTCAACTTGCACTTCTTTTGCAACGCGAGGATGAGCTGGTTATCGTCGAGGAATTTGATCAGCATTTTCTTCAGCACCATTTTCTTCAGCATTTTCCTCAGGTACATCAGCTGGACGGTCTTCGCGTTCGGGAATGAATTCTTCAGTAGATTCTTCAGTAGGAATGACATCCTCAGTAGCCTTGAACTTGATAGAATCTTCAGGTGTTCGTTCATCTATCACAGAAGGCAGGTGCTCTCTTTGCGAGCCATTAGTTTCATCGAACCGCACATCTACAGTTTGAACAATCTTGTGAAGAGCGATGTTGAAGACTCTGTAGGTGTGCGAGTCCTTTCCGTAACCAAGCATAAAACCTTCATGTGCTTTCGGTGCAAATTTAGCATTGTGATGAGGATCTCTAATCCAACATTTAGCACCGAAGACTTTGAAATAACTCACATTGGGTTTCTTGTCAGTGAGAAGTTCATAGGCAGTCTTCTTGAAGAATTTGTGAAGATATACTCTCTTGATGATGTGGCACGCGGTATCAATTGCATCAATCCAAAACCGATGAGGTGTTTTGTATTCATCAAGCATACTGCGAGCCATCTCAACAAGAGTTCTGTTCTTGCGCTCCACGACGCCATTTTGCTGAGGAGTATAAGGAGCAGATAATTCATGAGTAATACCAAGTTCATCAAGATAGCCATCAAGACCGGAATTCTTAAACTCAGTTCCATTGTCACTCCTAATGTGCTTGATCTTCACACCAAAGTTGGTTGAAGCCCTCAAGGAAAATTGTTTGAAGACTTCCTGCACTTCATGTTTATAAGTAACAATGTGTACCCATGTGTAACGAGAGTAATCATCAACAATAACAAAGCCATATAGAGATGCATCATTAGTCACAGTAGAATAATGATTAGGACCAAAGAGATCCATGTGAAGCAATTCAAATGGTCGAGTGGTGGTCATGATAGTCTTCGTTGGATGCTTGTCCTTGGTCATTTTTCCAGCTTCACAGGCACCACACAGGTGATCCTTGAGGAATTTGACGTTCTCAATGCCAATGACATGCTTCTTCTTCGCGAGCGTGTGCATATTCCTCATGCCAGCGTGACCAAGTCGACGATGCCATAGCCAGCCTTCTAAAGCTTTTGCAAGTAAGCACACGGCAGGTTGTGGTCCTGTAGAGAAATTAACAATGTACAAGTCTCCTCTCCTAAAGCCTTCGAAGACTTTGGAATTGTCAGCTTCCATGATCACAACACAACGATACTTGCCAAAGACAACAACCATATCAAGATCACAAAGCATTGAGACAGACATGAGGTTGTATCCTAAGGACTCGACAAGCATGACTTTGTCCATGTGTCGATCCTTAGAGATCGCAACCTTACCTAGACCCAATACCTGACTTTTGCCTTTGTCAGTGAAGATGATATGCTTCAGATGTGACGGTGTTAATGGAGCATCCATCAATAGATTCTTGTCACCAGTCATGTGATTTGTACAACCACTATCGAGGACCCACTCGTTTGCTTTGGGTTGATCATCTTGCAGATGAATTAGTGCAGCTTACAAACTCATATACTTCATCAGTGAAGAATATGACATCAGTATCATCAGTTCAATTTCATCAATCAATAGCACAGATAAGCAGTATTGAGGACGTGTGAAATGAAGGTTCATTTCATCATGATTAGCTTGCGTCCTTTCAGGCATTTTGTCAGGCCCCCAGCAAATTCTTCAGACGTTAAAGCACGTCTGGAGACCTGACCCTGCATAAGAGATTAGTTCTTTTTCTTCACCACCCACATCTGGAGGGGTGGCAAAGAGTTCATCACTCTGCGAGCACCATATGAGAAAGGTGGCAAAGATGCCAAACCATTTCGTTTCACATAAGAGGGGTTAGGGTAAGCATATGAATAAGCAGAGAAATTCTTCGAGGACTTATGAACATAATGATTTGAAGAATAATGCACATATTCATAGCCCTTAGCTCTACCCTGCGAAACAGAGTTGTTAGCACGATGATGTTCATATGAGGACTTTAATCCTTTTGAGGAATTTGATCCATGTGAGGAATTTGGTCCGTATGAGGACTTGGATCCATATGAAGAATTTGGTCCATATGAAGAATTTGATCTGGGGTTCCTGTTCTTCACTGGTGGTGTCAAGAGGACATTCACCTGAAGACTTTGAACATGACTTTTGGGAACCCAGATTTTCTTCATAGGGGAACTGTTCCTGCAGTTAGTGCCAACATATCTAGCAAATAATTCACCATTATGATTTTTGAACAGTTTATAGTTGGAGTCAAATGACTCATCAGAAGAATGAGGAGATTCACATGTAAAGCCAGATAAGTTAGATGGATCAACTGGAGGTCCCTTTGCAGCAACCCATGAGGTTTTGGGGTACTGCTCAGGCTTCCAATATGTTCCATCAGCATTGAGTTTCCTCTCAAAGGAAATACCCTCTTTCTTAGGGTTTCTATTGAGGATCTACTTTTTAAGCACATCACAAAGAGTCTGATGCCCTTTGAGGCTTTTGTACATGCCTGTCATATACAATTCCTTTAGCCCTGCATTGTCAGTGATACTAGCAATGTCCTCAGATGAGGAATTAGTGATAGCAGAGATAGATGAAGAATTTGTAATATTTGAAGCATTTAAACATTCAGGTGAAGAATTAGCAGATTCATGTTCAATGCACTTTAAGCATGGAGGATCAAATTGTTCCTGAGTGGCGCTGATTTGTTGAGCAAGTAATGAATCGAGCTCCTTCTGGAGATCTTCATAACTCACTCTTAACTTCTCAAGATCTTGCTTTCTTTGAAGAGATTCAGAAGAAAGCTTCTCGTGATCAGACAAGAGAGTATTATGTTGATCTTGAAGGGCGTCAAACTTGGAATGAAGTCTCTGAAGACTTTCAGCCAATGCTTTTGACTGATCCATTTCTTCACCCAACATATCATCGCTCTTGTTTAGCATGTAGTGAACTTTTTCCAAGGCTCTTTGTTATTTATGGGCAAGGGAAGCAAGTTTGACATAGCTAGGTCCAAATTCATCGCCAGATTCATCATCACTAGATTCGGATAGGTAGGATTCGGTTACCTCAGCACCGTTTGCCATAAGGCAGGGGGTAGACGATGATGATTCTGGTTCGAATGTCATCGCATTGAGAGATTCCTTGTAATCCTCAAACCAAGGACCATGACGAGTCCGATGACCTTCATAGACCTCAAAGAGACGGTCCCAGATTAGCTTCGCGTGATTGAGATGCATGATGTTCCTGAACTGATTTCGGGACAGACTAGAGCAGATGACATCCTTCGCTATGAGGTTGAGCAGTGTGTACTTGCGAATGTCATCAGCCTCAGCCATCTTGCATAGATCGGTAAGACCGATCTCAGTGACGGTCCACAGTTCGCTGTCCATAGCCATGAGTCGATTTTTCATCATGGCCTTCCATCGAGGATACTCATGACCGTCAAAGATGGGGCAGGAAACGTTCCTCGATCCTGCAGTCGACATAACTAAAACTCCAGGCGGTTAAACCAAAATCACACAGAACAAGGGAGTACCTTGCTCTGATACCAATTAAAAATGCGTTATATCGACTAGAGGGGGGTGAATAGGCGATTTTTATGAATTCTTCACTGAGGAATTTGATGGTGAGGAAATTCCTTAGCGAAGAACTACTTGCAGCGGAATAAGTACTCAGAAGTAAGCATAACAGAAGACATGCACAGTCATCATGATGAAATGAAGACAATCACAGAGTACAGGAAGCGTAAACACAGGATAACACAAGACGAAGACAAATAGACTGAAGAAATTGAACTGAGGAAATTGAGAAAGTCTTCAGTCAAAGTCTTCAAACACAGATATGAACAACTACTCAACACAGTAATGAGGAAATGAAAGAGTTGAGGAAATAGAACCAGTAAGGTTGGTGAAGACAATGATTTGGTAAACCAGTTCCAACTGCTGTCTCAGTTGTACGTCTGGTTGGAGCGGCTGAGTATTTAAACTCGAGGACACACAGTCCCGGACACCCAGTCACTGAGCACGCAGCTCAGGACACCAAGTCCTCACCGTATTCTCCTTGAAGTAAGGTCACACAGACCCCGTCCAATCACTCATGGTAAGTCTTCAGGCGACTTCCAAACCTTTACAGACTTTGGTCACTCGACGATCCACAATTTCTCTTGGATGCTCTAGACCATGACGCCTAACCGTCTGGAAGAAGCACAGTCTTTAAAGGTAACAAGCGTCCGATCCACGCAGGATCAATCTCTTTAGTGATGCTCAATCACTTTGGGTTTGTGGGTGTTTGGGTTTGGATTTTCCTCACTCGATGATTTTCACTCAAAGTCCTCGGAGGATGGGTTGCTCTCAAATGACAAGTGTCAGTTTCTCTCAGAGTAGCCAACCGGCTAGTGGTTGTAGGGGGCAGCTATTTATAGCCTACGGAGCAGCCTGACATGATAAGACATAAATGCCCTTCAATGATATGACCGTTAGGTGGATAAGATATTTGGGACAGCTAGCGCATAGCACAACAATGGTCGGAAATTTGACTCTCAAATTCCTCAGGGCTATCATGTTCCTCACTGTGTAGGCAATCCGCACTGGCGAATTCCTAACTCCTCAGTCAGAACAAATTCCTCAGCGACCAGAAGAACTTCGTCTCTGTCTCTGAAGAAATTGACTGAACTGTATGAGATTTCCAATGGCTTCACTCGAAGGGATTGGTAGGTGTAGGATTTTGAGTTGAGCATCACATGGAAATTTTTCCTTAGTATTTTCTCGACCCCCTTTAACAGTACGGTGTTTCCTATGACTCAAGAAAGAGAAAAACAAAACTATGAAAACGAAAGTCTTCAAGCTTCATATTCCTCGCATGAATATCATGTCTTCACGGACACACCAATTTCTTCACTTTCAAAGTCTTCATGAAAGTCTTCAGGAATACCAAAATCTTCAGTCGAAGATATTCATTTTTAGGGGTCGACTTTCTCTGTAAATATCAAACTCCTCATAAACTTATAGACCTGTGTACACTCATAAACACATTAGTCCCTTAACCTATAAGTCTTCAATACACCAAAATCACTAAGGGGCACTAGATGCACTTACAATCCATAAATGGATCGAGGTGGCGCCCGGTTTGCTTCTATTCGACGTCGAACGTCATGAGGGTCTAGGTAGTCCACAGGGTCCTTGCCATGACGGGGTGGAGTTGGTTGGGTTGGAAATTTTCTCGCACTAGTCTGTCACGCCCTCTAGAGGGGCGGTCGGGCATGTCGGAGGTTATCTCGTCATCAAACTCAGGCAATAGACGCCTGCGCGGATAAGATTTGGGCCCGCTACGGCGTCGCTCTTTGAGATCTTGTTCGGCCGAGAGTACTTCAATCCACTTTTCGTTCAACGCATCTGTATTGGCCTGCAGCAGATGCTGCTTGCGTTTCATACTTCGAGCGGTGGCGACAAGGTGCTGCTGGAAGCGCTCTTGCTCAAAGGGGTCTACGGGGATGATATAGTCCTCGGTGTTGAGGCTCGTGTCTTCCTCGGACTCAGGCATATAGTTGTTGTCAGCCCCTTCAAAGAGGTCATCGGGGTCTAGGTCCTCAGGGATTCCTTCCGGGGTGGCGTGACGTTTTGGGGAAGCTTGAAGATCTCCCCCTAGGTCATCGGCCTCATCTGCCGCGTTGTTCCCGCTGGGTTCCCCATTGGTGCCCCGCCCGCGTCTGCGTTGACGCCTGGGGGGGGGGGGTCTAGGTGTGTCGACCATGTATACATCATAGGTAGATGTTGCGGTCCACTTGCCAGTACTTACTAACAACGAACTGTTTTTAGTGGGGCCATCGGCATCTTCATCCATGTCTATGGCCTTGTCATAGTCTAGCACGTTGGTTAAGTCATCGACCGTGGTGACAGGGTGGGTGGTGGGTGGGATGTAAATTCCCGATCATCGGCTTTAAGTCCGATCTTGTTGTAAACCGAAATCTTGCCATTCGAGATTGACATGCTCTGGATACTGTCAAGCATCCCGTTCACGTGAAATAGCTCTTCGGAGTTTGGTTGTAAGAGGGGCTAACTCGAAGTATGCCTGGCGTATAACTCAGCGTGTTTTCAGCGAGGTGAGGATCTGAGGGCAATTCCAGATCCTACGCCAGGGTCGGTTCTAAATCTGACGTGGCTTCAGAGATGGGGACCGGACTAGCGTTTGGGCTGGGAGTCGAGGGGAGATCTCCTGGGGCCACCGGGCTAGGCACCTCCGGTGGTGCCAAGGAGCCTGATCTGATGTCCTTGAAGGAGATCGGTTTTGGAGTCGAGCCTCCGATGCTTGGTAAACCCTCAACCCGGTCTGGCGTCCAGCCTGATAGGAAAAGCTCGCCGCGGGAGTCCACAGTGTACTCCAGGCCTCCGGAGGTCACGATCTGACCTGGGGCATAGTTCTTGATGGAGGCTAGATTTCCTGTCGAGTCGGCGCATAAGATCATGCTTCCGAACACAAAGAGTTGGTCAGGGACGTAAACGTCTCTGTGGCCGGTGCCGCAGTTGATTTGTAGATGAGTCATCGATCTTTTTGTTGATCTCACAGCGGAACTCTCAATGAAAGCACCAGTGTCGATGTGAAATCCGGCAGACCTCGGGGTAGGGGTTCTCGAGCTGTGGATCTCGGATCGATGGTAACAGGAACATGAGAGACAATGTTTACCCAGGTTAGGGCCCTCTTAATGGAGGTAAAACCCTACGTCCTGCTCTTTTTGTATTGATGAAGATGTATAAAGTACATAGTTGATCCACCTCGAGATCGTAAGTTGTGTTCTACCTCAAGGGCTAGGCGAATGTAATTGTGATTTGGTCCCCTCAACGGGCTAAACCCCTTGGCTTATATACACAGGCCCATTAGCCTGGCCCGAAGACTATGCGCCGACTAGGTTAGTACCCCCTAGTCCAGGACACTGTCTCCTCATGGCTGAGGTGATAAGGCCTCTTCCAATGCACGTGTGCTTAGATGGAGTGCTAGGTGCTTTAACGAGTTTAGCAACTAAAGCCCTTGATGCATAGGTGCTTAGTTTCTTGTTGCTAAGCTTATTTCCTTTAATTGTTTAATAACTAAACTCTTTCATGCATAGGGCAAACTTCTTTCATTTAAGTGTCTTGCATAGGTCCGCGCGCTTGGTATTCGTTCTTCCCGGGGTCATCAAACTCATCTCTCTCCTCTTGCATTATCAGATTTTTTTTTCCTATGTGGCATGCTTAGCACCCATACACAGTGGAGCACAGGAAAGGGCCTAAGGGAGCATTCACGTAAGGCATTGCTGTATGTAATGGGTGTGGCCGCTAACGTGTCAAGATTCGCACAGGCCATCTGATGGCAACAAACACGTTCGCTCTGATCAGACATATATTTTGCCATTTTGAAAGAAAAAGAACAGTAGTCTACCACCATAAGGGCATGAACTATGGTGACACTACATATCTACTGCCTCACCATTGCCACATAGAAAAATAACACGGAAACCACCGTCCCAAAATCCAATGCCCAACACAGCACTATCCTCAAGCCGACCTTTTTTACTTCTCACATTTCTCTCTCGTGTTTTACCCAAATCACAGCCCAACACTCCATTCATCCTCTCTATTTTCTCTTCCCTTCTCTTGTCTTTCATTGACTCGCCGCACTTTTGTCGGGGAGGAGACGACCTCCTCTACAAGATCCCCTTTACTCTGCAAGCAGCACAAACAACAATCAAGGACCGACCAAACCTACGTGGAGCGTTGAGGCATCTGCCTACCGTGTAGTGTTGGCCATGCCCGAAGTAAGGAAGTCTCCTTAATAAGTTCCTCGCTTTCCCCACACAAAAAAAGTTCGTCCTTTCCAATTCATAATTTTTTGGGGGCTTTTCCCATATACTGTGGCTTCATCAGCCTTGAAACAATAATGAAAATGGCTCAGTTAGAGCATCTTCAATAGACAGTCCAAATGTAAAAATACCTAACTTTTGGACCGTCTGAGGCAAAAAAACGCTTCTCCAGCAGACAGTTCATATGTAAAAAAAATTGGACCGCGACCTCCTCGTGATGTAAAACTCAACACCTCGCGGTGCAAATTTACATCACGAGGTGCATCTGGTCCAAAACCAGCCGCCGTCCGCGAACGCCCAACCGCCACTTCATTTCCCTTCCTGCCCGCCCGCCCGCGTCTGCCCGCCCGCTTCCCGCCCGGCCGCCGCCGTCCGGTGTTGCCATGGCCGAAGGCGACGACCCCGTCGCCTTCTCCGCTGCCGCCGCAGCCGGTGGGCTAACCCACATGGCCGCCGCCGCTGCCATGCCGCCGCCCCCCGCCCGCCGGCCCGGATTAGCATCGTCCCGGCGGCGAAGCTGACGAAGGGACGAGGCGGAGGAAAACGGGCGGCCAACCACAGCCGCAACCCGACCGACAATTCTACGCGGCCAGTGCAGCTCTCCAAGGCGGCCACGGCGGCTCGGCGTGATGAATGGCAGCCAATGCGGCCGAGGACCTCCTCCAGCAGCCCTACATCCATTCCTCAACCTCCCCCGCCGCCACCATCGGTTGTGGAGGACGATGTGGCCACGCTGACGGCCACCGACAAAATGTCGCAAAGGTATAAATTTTCCGGTTGTCCTCTCGTTTGTTGTTTCAAATTGTATGTGTTTTTTATTGTTTGTGGTACAATTGTAGTCTTGATGATGAAGCTTTCATGCACGCGACAAATGTGGCAAATGATGATTACATGTATGCGTCACAAGAATATGAAACCCAATATGATGATGACAATCTTGATGTGGACGGTGAGGGCTTTGTTGTCAAGGGAAGAAGTGGAAATTGTACCACCGCGGAGGATGTGTTGATATGCACCGCTTGGAAGAAAATCTCTCAAGATGCAAGCGCTGGAAGCGACCAAACGGTGAACACTTATTGGCAACGCATCAAGGAGTACTTCGATGAGCGCAACACAAGTGGTCACTTCCGTTCGAGCGACTCTCTACGCCAACGTTGGTCCACCATCAACGCCGAATGCCAAAAGTGGTCCGGTTGCTTGTCAAACGTTGCTCACATGAACCCAAGTGGTTGCGGTGAAAGTGACTTGGTAAATATTCCCTCTTCGTGCATGCTTTGTCAAATATTTCCTCTTTGTTCCACATGTTGATGATGATGTGTCGCTTGTTTTATTGTAGAAAATGATTGCACAAGATGCTTGAACTAGAGGAGAAGAAGGCTGCGGCCGACGAGAGGAAGATGGTTGAGGAGAGGACACTCAAGTTTATGTTTATGGACATATCAACTCTTGATGCCAAGGAAAAGGCATATGTTGAACTTTGTCGCGATGAAATGCTCATGAGGCAAATGATGATGGGAGGAGGCATGGGAGGTGCCATGGACATGATGGGGGGAGGCATGAATGGTGCATTTGGTGGAAACATGGGAGGTGGCTTCGGTGGCAACATGGAAGGTGACTTTAGCGGCATGGGAGGTGGCTTTGGCGGCATGGGAGGTGGCTTTGGCGGCAACATGATGGGTGGCTTGGGAGGTGGCTATGGCGGCAACATGAGTGGCGTTGGAGTTGGCTTCGTCGGCAACATGACCGGTATGAGGCGCAATGAAGATGCTTCCGGTGGTGCTCATGGCAACGAGAGCTCACCGCTTGTTGAGAACGTCGACAAAGACGGTGGTGAAGATGATGATCCTACCACGGTTCACAAGGCCGGTGGTGTTGATGACCCGCATGAGTAATATTCATGTGCATTTCAATTTCTAGGGCGAAAAAACTTTGATTGAGGCGATGCTCTTTTTTTGCGGAAAAACTTCCAATCTATTCATCTTCAATCATGGTAGTACAACGAACACCAGAAATAAAAATTACATCCAGATCCGTAGACCACCTAGCGACGACTACAAGCACCGAAGCGAGCCGAAGGCACGCCGCCGTCATCGCCCCTCCATCACCGGAGCCAGGCACAACTTGTTGTAGTAGACAGTCGGAAAGTCGTCGTGCTAAGGCCCCATAGGACCAGCACCCCAGAACAGCAACCACCGCCGATGAAAAATAACGTAGATCGGAAGGATCCAAACCGAAGACACACGAACGTAGACAAACAACGACGAGATCCGAGCAAATCCACCAAAGATAGATCTGCCGGAGACACACCTCCACACGCTCACCAAAGATGCTAGACGCATCGCCGAAACGGGGGCTAGGCAGGGAGACCTTTATTCCATCTTCAGGGAGCCGCCGTCGTCTCGCCTTCCTGAATAAGACACAAACCCTAACAAGATTGAAAAAAACGACTAAAAACGGAGCCCTCCCGCCGGCCCTTGCCAGGATCCATCGCGCCTCCATGGCCCTAGGGCCACCGGAGACGAGGCAGACCTGCGCCGGCGCCGGCGAGAGGCACGAACCCTAACTTTCTTTCTTGAAGAAGGAGGAGGAGGCGGAGCCCTGGCTCTAGGTACGTGAGACGATGCTCTTTTGGTAGAGGGATTTGATACTATGATGGTGATGCACTTTTGATTGAAACTATGATGATGATGCACTTTATTTTCAAATTTTTGATGCTAGTTCAATGCAAAACCGCGGCTGAACAGTGGCTGGCAGCAGCCGCGCGGCCGTTTTCAGATTTTTTACATCTTTGGTTTGGACCATCTATTGGAGTTGCTCTTTTGGACCATCAATTTGGACCATCTGTTGGAGTTGAGCGTTTTTCGGAGCTCCAAAATGCACTTTTTGACGGTCCAAATTTTACATTTCCGGTTTTGGACCGCCAAAATTTAGGGACTAAGATCAAGTGACTTCACTTGGTGAAGTCATGTTGCAACTTTAGGCTCTTCATCTCCATCCAAAACAGATCCAATGGTCCATATCACACAAAGGCAAAAGCCCTCAGCACTTAGCCGCTTTGGACGAGTGCAAGCTGAAGAAAACAGTTCGTGGGAATCTGCTTCGCTCTCCCACGCCGCGCCGGCGTCTCGGACAGGGAGACGGCGCTGCTCCGCCATATCAGAGAGGAAGGGGAAGCGCACCACACCGCAGCATCTGGGAGAGAGAGCAAGGGACTCGCGCCGACCAAATTTTGTTTTATAGTCTACTCATGAGTGTATGTAGTCTTTATTTTTTGGGTTTCAGTCTGTTCAATATAAAACTGAGTTCAAGTGCCACTGCGTCGTTGTTTGCAGCTAGTCTGTATTGATGTTTGCTGCTATGCTGAAAATTGCTAAGTGTTGAGAGCCTTTCCCCTTGTGCGATTTGGACCGTAGGATGTGGATTGGATGAAGATTAGAAGGGTAAAGTTGCAGCGTGACTTCACTTGATAAAGATACTTTGATCTCAGTCCAAAATTTAGACCATCTAGTATTGAAGATGCTCTTATTATACGATCCAGACTTGTTCGGTGAAGGAAGGCCGGCGCGGCTTTGCAGAGGTTGATCCGGTGGTTTGATTGCATAGTACCAAGAACTGCGCGGATGTGGTATAGTCAACAGTACTCGGCGGGACATGAGGGAAAATGCTCAACAGTGCTTCGCGGAAGGTCGCTGTCGTGGTCCAGCGCGGCGCCTCCTCACCTCAAAATCCCAACCGTCCCTTAAAATTGACGTGACATTCAAATGCTCGCAATTCCTTTTTTGTAAGTGGTGCGGAGGAGAGGAGCAGTGGAGGGGTCGTTGGCAGGCCACGATCGATGGGATCGATCGAGAGAGCAGCGCCTCGGTCGAAGCCGTGGCCGGAGTAGACGAGATGGAGATGGGATCATGCGGATGGGGAGGACTTTTGTTTGGGCGGTCGGCCAGTGGCGCACGCACGGGCGGCCTCGGGGCGCGGAGGCATCCATCGCCCCAAACCCCGCGCACGGCGCCTCCTCCCGCTCTCTTTTCTTGGATCCAACGGCGACGAGAGAAAACAAGGACAGCGTTTTCACGGCGCTCCACCAAGAGTTGGCACGTCACAAAACCCATTTCTCCTTCAGTTCACGGGTTGATATAGATGTAGTATGTGGTGTGGTGTGGCCTGACTCCGGACCCACGCCATACGGTGGAGAAACTTTCAGTGACCATATACTACCAAGTTGCAAGCCTATTTGGTTTCAAGTGTGGAAAAAAAGTAGGAAGCCATGCAGACGCAGATGCGGTCCGTGGCCAGCTGCAGTGGCGCAAAAGAGGGTATAGGGAGAGCAGCCGCTGCGCCGCGACATGTCCCAATCGGTGTTCCGTGGGTCGGTTGCCCTGGCTCTGAATTCCCGGCGATCGGTTCGCCCCCGCGCCGGAAAGGGAGGGCACAGGAGTTGAGACGAACAAGGCACAAGATTCGCCCATTTCCGGATCATGCAATCAGTCGCTGCCAACACCAACTTATTACGGCCGCGGCGCACAAATGCTTTCTTGTCCTCTCCTCTCTCCCAAACAACCGAATTTCGACAGCTTATTACTATCATGTGTCGTCGCCTCGCCTGCTTTCCCTTCCCTCACAGCAGATGAGACGAGGATATATATACATGCATCGCGTCGCATCGCATCGCACGCGTGACAAAACTGTTTTTTTGTTTTCTTTTCACCCGGGTCCCACCCACCCCAACCAACAAAACGCTGTGCTTCGCAAGAGCGGCGAGACCAAATAAATGGGTTGAGATCTGAGATAATCTAGCTGTTTGTTGAATTTTAAAAACATTTCCCCCTCTTTTCAGATTCAGAAACACTAAAAACAAGACGAAAACCCTCGGCTCTTGTCGCCACTCCCTCTACTTCCTAGTCCGGGCCATCAAGGCCGCGGCCCACCGACAGCACAAAAGGCAGCCACATGGCCCCACATCCTTTATCACCGACACGCCGGCCCCACGAGCCCCGGCCCCACCAGTCATCTACGGTTGGTGGAAGCCGCTGTTGGCTGTGCGAGCCAGCGCAGGCGATCCGGTGGGGCCGTGGCTCCACTGGGGCGCCCGGCCACTGCAGCAGCCAAGCCAAGCCAAGCCAAGCGAGCGCCTCTCCCCTATCTCTATCTATCTAATGGCCGGGAAGACATCCAAAGAACTCGCCATAATTCCAAACCACTGTGCCGCTGTAGCGCAGCGCTCCCTCCCTCCTCGTCCTCCCTCAAGAACACGGAAAAAGATCGGGGCTTTTGGGTTCCGGACACCAAGGATTGGATATTTATTCTGTTTTGCTCTGCTTTGCTTTGACCGGCGCGGCGGTTCTTCAACTTGGGATGGAGTTGCAGGGGCCGGGCGAGGGGAGGGGAGGCGCCGTCGCCTGATGTAGATTTCCCTTGTTCCCTTTGCCTGCTTTGTTTATTCTGCCTCTGGGCGTTCACATCTCTCGCAGAGCTTTCGTGATCTGCCAATTGGAGGCCATGCGCGCGGGCCAAACAGGTGCTTGCCTTTCTTGCTTTTCATGATGTTGATTTGCTGTTTTGATGGCTGTGCTCGCCATGGATTGATTGCGTGTGGAGTTGGGTTTGTTTGCGAATTTGACGGAGGGCAATTTGATGCCAGGTTTGCTGTGCGGCAACAAGTGATCGCATTTCGAGGCGGTGGTTTTAGGTGGAGATGAAGGAGGTGGGCGAGGAGAGGTGCCTGGACCCGCAGCTGTGGCACACCTGCGCGGGCGGCATGGTGCAGATGCCGCCGGCGCGCTCGCGCGTCTACTACTTCCCCCAGGGGCACGCCGAGCACGCCAACGGCGGCGGCGGAAGCGCGGCCGCCGAGCTCGCGGCGGCGGTCGGCCCGCGTCCGCTGCCCGCGCTCGTGCTCTGCTGCGTCGCAGGGGTGCGCTTCCTGGCTGATCCGGAGACGGACGAGGTGTTCGCCAAGATCCGGCTGGTGCCCGTCGGCCCCGGCGAGGCGGGGTTCCGGGAGCCGGAGGGGCTCGGCCCGCTCGGGGGCGACCCGGCGGAGGCGCGCGACAAGCTCGCCTCCTTCGCCAAGACGCTGACGCAGTCCGACGCCAACAACGGCGGCGGCTTCTCGGTGCCGCGCTACTGCGCCGAGACCATCTTCCCCAAGCTTGACTACAGGGCTGACCCGCCGGTGCAGACGGTGCTCGCCAAGGACGTGCACGGGGAGGTTTGGAAGTTCCGCCACATCTACCGGGGCACGCCGCGCCGGCATTTGCTCACCACGGGCTGGAGCACCTTCGTGAACCAGAAGAAGCTCGTCGCGGGGGACTCCATCGTCTTCCTGCGCACCGAGCACGGGGAGCTCTGCGTCGGGATACGCCGGGCCAAGCGGGTCACCTGCGGGGGCATGGAGTGCATATCCGGCTGGAACGCGCCAGGGTATGGGGGGTTCTCGGCCTTCCTCAAGGACGAGGAGAACAAGATGATGAATGGTGGCCCCGCCGGTTACGTCAAGGGCAGGGGGAAGGTGAAGATCGCCGATGTCGTCGAGGCGGCCACCCTTGCGGCCAACAGCCAGCCATTTGAGGTGGTGTACTACCCGAGAGCTAGCACGCCGGAGTTTGTTGTCAAGGCCGCCGCGATGCAGGCTGCCATGAGGATCCACTGGTGCCCTGGCATGAGGTTCAAGATGGCCTTTGAGACCGAGGATTCCTCAAGAATCAGCTGGTTTATGGGGACCATATCTTCGGTTCAGGTTGCCGATCCACTCAGATGGCCGAATTCACCATGGAGACTTCTTCAGGTTTGCCTGATCTGACGATATCCATACTTGCACTCCATCCTTTCTTCTCAATAAAGATGCATAGTTACATGACATGCAACTGCAAGGTATGAATGCAGCGCACCATTTACACAACACTTCTCATTCAGATGCCTTGAATGGTAGTAGTAGAACTTAAGGTACTACTAGCATGCAAAACATGACCAGCTTTCCGCACAATGTTGCCAAATTAATAGTACTAATTGGTAATAATAATGATCCCGAACCCCCTGGATATGAACAAATCATCCTATTAATTAGTTCAACAACTGGCGTAGATTTACTGGAGTAAAATGTCACATCCTCCTTCGATTCCTTCTGACTTTGTATGAATTGGTGGAACAATCAATAAAGCTGTTGTACATAATTCACAATTGCATAGTAGTTATGGAAGAAAAGGCTTGTGGTCCTTTAGTAGCTTTGCTGGTTTCCAAATTTGGATTATCAGTTTGCATGTTCTTCTAAGTAGCTCTCTTCTTTGTCAGTAGGCAGCTCCTAAACTTATGTATTCCTTTTAGTTCCCCTAAAAAATTGTATTCATTTTAGTATAATATCCAAATTTCTTGAATTAGTACGCCACCATCAGTTGCTCAAATGTCACAGCTTGATGTTTGGTCTTTAGCACCCAACGTGAAGCTTCCAAAGGGCATGGGAATGCTTGGCAAACTTCTAACTAGAAGCAGAATCGTTTAGCATGGTTAGATGTGACTAATGTAGATGAGAAGCTATTTGTCTAATCACATTAACCTGGGATAGGGCAAAATTGTACACAAATCTAATGAAATGCCGTACACACTAGAAGCAGAATCGTTTATGTGCAAGAATCTACAAGCTACATCATCTGTCAGATTTGTTCAGTTTCTCTCATTTTTATTTATTTTTTGGAAATGGAGGAAGACCCCCGGCCTCTGCATCTAAACGATGCATACGGCCATTTTATTAATTATTGACACAAGACCTTACAAAGTTATACATCAGTAAGACTAAAGCCACCGTCTAAGCAACATATGTCGCTACTCCTATCCAGTTGATGAAGGGGCGCAGAGAGTCTAGGTCTACTACCCAACATACCTCGCAGCCAAACCTAACATCTAAGACTTGAGGTCCCAACCAGGACGCCTGCCGGGTATGGGCACCCACCAGTCCGGCGTGCTCCTCAACCAGGACGCCTGCCGGGTATGAGGCCGCCGCAGCCACCTGCCACCAATCCATCTTCAGAGCTATACTGCTGCATAAACCTTGCCCGGTCTCGCTGCCGTCGACGCCACCATGGCACCAGACAGCTCCACCGCCCTGCGCTCGTCCATCCAGCCGCATCCATCAACGATATGTAGCCGCACCATGCCGCCAAAATCATCGTCATCGACGCGGAAGATACAACGCCGCACCACCAGGCAACCTCCGCACCGTCGCCACTGCTGGAGGTACTCGGAGCCCACCATCCACATCATCTCTCCCCCGAACAGCTGGTCCTCCCAAGATGGCGCCTTCATGGAGGATACGACGCGTAGGACGCCGTCGCCGCCCAATCCAGAATGAATTTTGGACTTTCGTCCGGGATGGGTTCGGAGGTGGATAGGAGAGACCTCGGCTTCGCCTCCACGGAGGATAGCGGCGTTGAGCGACGTCGCCGATGCCGGGCCGGCCTAGCCGACCAAAGTTTCCTCCGGTCCCCATCCTATGCCACCAATCCTCCGCCTGCTCCGGATCCGGCGACAAGCCACGATCCAAAACCTTGCGAAGATGGAAGATCCATGGTGCTCGACCCATCGGAAAGGAGGATCGAGAAGAACCCGTTGTAGATCTCCAGACGCCGAAACCAGCAGTCCGACGTTGCCAGTGACGACCAACATCACCCCGCGGCGGCCGACGGAGTCCGAAGCCAGGATCCAGATGGATCCGATCCGGATCCGGCGACACCCGCGACCACCGGGCAATACCAACGCAGCCACCACCTCGCGACTCGTAGACCGCCACCACGGCGCCACACGACGTCGCCGGGAGACCCGCCGCCGCGCCACCGAACCCCACGTTAGCCCGGCGCTCCCCTCGTCCCCACTGTCCCGCGCCAGCCAGATCGAGATGGATGGGAAGGAGCCCCGCCGCCGCCCAGCCGGCCAGGCTTCGCCCGGCGGCGTTGCGGACGGCGGCGAGAAGGGAGAGGGGCGGAGGAAAGTGCGAGGAGCGGCGGCTAGGGTTTCCCCTTGGGTCGCCCGCGGGGACGACGCGAGGGGAGAGCCCCTGTACAAATAGTAAGAGTGCAGCAGAGAATTGAAATAGGAGTCTTCATTGCCAACAGCTTCGTTTCTGGGCATTTGTTAGTTTCAAAGCCCATCTATCAGGGCTCCATGCTAGTTCTTTCAAAGTTTTTTACAACCAAATTCTTACTGGCACCTCATAAACAAATGCAATAAAGTTCGGTGTAGAATACTGCATGTTCCTGTAATAAATACCTGATGTTGGTACTACAACTATTAAACTTCAAATATGGGTAGTAAATTAATATGATCATGTAGTATGACGATGATCCATGTATAAACTGTTCGTGCCGAAGGTATTTGATCCTCCCTCTACTTGAAAGTCCTACCGCACATTTGTCTTATCTGATCAGTCCCGTACTCCAACCATAAGGTTTCTGTCTGTACCTTGGGTAACAGATGCTGAACCACTGAAATTGGTACATTTGGCAGTTGAACATAACATGCTAGCTCTGTGTATCTATTGTTTTTAGCTCTCTCGGCCGTTTATGCATATTGCTACTTCATGGAGTCTTATCTCAATGTTTATCTATGTTTTTAAGGCGTCCGTAAGGCGACGCCTAGGCGTCGAGGCGCCCCCCCAGCGCTTTGCGCTTTAGGCGTCCGCTTTAGGCGCCTAGGCGTCGCCTAGGCGTCGAAGCGCCCCCCCAGCGCCTTAAAGCAAAGCGTCGCCTTAAAAACATAGATGTTTATGTTATCCACCTACGTAGGATAGTGAAGGGTGTCTTACTAGTAATAATGAGATATTAGAGGTTTATGTTTTCATCATTATTATCAGTTATATATCAGATTTAATACGAAAATGAGCCATCAATTTTAGTTGGTGTTGTGATACTTTGCGCATTTTAGTTCTACAAGCACCAGGGTACTTTTTGTTTAGTCGATCACAGTAAATCTCTTTATTAACATGTTTCATGGTTGCAAAATCCTTGCAGGTCACATGGGATGAGCCAGACTTGTTACAGAATGTGAAATGCGTGAGCCCATGGCTTGTGGAACTTGTATCAAGCATTCCACCAATCCATTTGGGACCATTTTCTCCACCACGAAAGAAGTTACGGGTTCCCCAACATCCTGATTTTCCATTGGATGGTCATCTGTTTAATCCAATTTTCCATGGGAACCCACTTGGTCCTAGCAACAGCCCCCTATGCTGTTACTCGGACAACAACTCTCCTGCAGGCATACAGGGAGCCAGGCATGCTCAATTTGGTTTACCATTAACAGACCATCAGCTTAATAAGCTGCACCTTGGTCTGTTCCACGGCGGCGGTTTTAACCGGCTTGACGCTCTAACCCCGTCTTCCCGGATACCTAAGGGCTTTGTGCTCAGCAGCGCACCAGCCCACGACAGCGTCTCTTGCTTGTTGACAATCGGTACACCACAGAGCACAGAAAAATCTGTTGACAGGAAGACCCCACATATAATGTTGTTTGGAAAGGCTATTCTTACGGAGCAGCAGATGACTTCAAGTGGATCAAGGGAAACACTCTCCTCTGGGGCTACTGGAAATAGTTCACCTATCAGTACTGGGCTGAAGGCAGGAAATACGTCTGATGGTTCTGGTTCATCAATCTGCATTGGATTCTCATCGCAAGGTCATGAGGCTTCCGACCTCGGACTGGAAGCTGGGCACTGCAAGGTATTTATGGAATCGGAGGATGTTGGTCGCACCATCGACTTGTCTGTCTTTGGGTCATACGACGAGTTGTATGGCCGTCTGGCTGACATGTTTGGGATCGAGAAGGAAGAAATCATAAGCCATCTTCGTTACCGTGACACAGCTGGTGCCGTCATGCACACTGGAGGATTACCATTCAGGTGAGAAGTCCCTTATAGTATGCACAGTATTCTTTAACTCGTTGCGCGATAGTATCTTCTTCTTCATCTTCCAATATTGCAGTAATGTTGTAGTGATATATGTCTAATTCATTCTGTTCATGCAACAGCGACTTCATGAAAGTGGCACGGAGGCTGACGATAGTAAGTGGCGAAAAGGGAGGGCTGGCGAAACCTCTCATCGAATGCATGGTTCAGCGGGTGTGATATCTTGATGAGCTCCAGCATGAGTTTCATTGAGAAATATTAAACCTAGAGTGAAGGACTACTCTCTATATGCATGCGTGTTTGTTTACCCGGGCTGTCAAGCGGAACTGCGTCATCGTTAGTACTACAATCTTGTGGATTGCTTTTTTATATGTACTCACTGTATTAGTCTGTTAGCTGTTTGTTCAGCGCCGTTGATCGCCCAAGTTAAGGGCTGGTCATCCGGCGGCTGAGTTGGAAGTGTGCTTCTCAACGAACTCTTGGACGGGTTTGCTTTGCTTGGAATAAAGTTTCAGTTGGGTCTTTGGAAATTAATTAAAGCTGGCGCTGCCTGGGTAGATGAAATGTCTGAGGGTTTGATGAGAATTTCTTGGTGTTTTTTCTTACCTTGGGACGTGTTGTTTCTTGGTCATTGCTGTGCCTTTTCTGGACTGTTGTGTGTTTTCTTTCCTGGAAATCGAAAAGGTCTTCCCGGGCTTGATGAACAACTTGCGATGGTGGTGGTACGAGACTACGAGAGGGAGGCTAGGGTTGGCGTAAACGCTATAGGCGTGACCCATCCATCGCCGCACGGGGTTGTCATGCGCGTTCCGACGTCGCGATCTTTCCGTGAGAGAGACACGACCCTACAGTTTGTTTTGTTTTGTTTTGTTTTGTTTTGTTTTGGGCGGGTAGTTTGGCCGAGCCGAACTTCGGTCGGAGCCGTGACGCGAGAAAAACGGCGCGAGGAGGAAGAGGAAGGGGGCCACCCTCGACTCGACTAGGCTGGACACGCCTACCGGATGCTTAATTGGATTGGAGGCTTCTGGCTGGGTCTGGCAGGCTAGAACGTCGTCCTAGTGTGGTGGCCTGTCACGCTACGCTAGGGACGGTACCGGTTATGATCGAGGCCGTCCTAGGTTGAGCTGTTTAACTGACACAATTGCTCTGTACCACCGTGTCCGTGATGATGACCATGACCATGACGCCGGCCCCATACTCGCATAGCTCTCGCGTTCCATAAAGTCCTAGATGTAAACGGCGTTTAGGTTTAGCCCTTCTTTTTAGGATTGTTTATAGCCTATTTATTTAGGGAGACGCTATGCGTCCGCCAGGTGATCCGTATGAAACATCCGCCACCTCGACGGCCGTCCGATGTACGCACGCGCAACCGTCCGAAATACTTCTGGCACGCGGCTCGGTCGCCTCCCCCGACCCATTAATTCTTGAAACAGCTGTCGAGTTGCAGAAACAAGCGCCTCGGCTAGTGGATCTTTTAGAAAGATTTGCCACCTCGCGAGCCATTCGATGCGTGGCGCGAGCCGTTCAATCCTCCTCACTAATTTCCTGCAACGATGCTCTTGTTGCAAGATTTGATCTTCTCTGATTTTCTGTAACAAGACCTTTGTTGCGAAACCTCATCTTCTAAAATTTTCTGCAACAAGACCCATGTTGCAAAACCTCTTCTTCTTTAGTTTTCTGCAACAAGACCCTTAGAAAAATTGCAACAACATCTCCCGCCGCGTCTAATTTTTTGAACAACATTTTCACGCGTCTAATTTTCTGCAACATCTTTTACACGTCTAATTTTCTGCAACAAGATCCTTCTTGCAAAAATTGCAACAATATCTTCCGTTGCACCTAATTTTCTGCAAAAAGACCCTTGTTGCAAAAATTAAAACAACATCTCCACCACATCTAATTTTCTGCAACAGGACCCATGTTGCAAAATTTGCAATAGCATCCCCGGCCGCTCGCGTACTTGCGCAGTCTGCCACCATTCCTGTAGCAACACCATTGTTGCAGAGATAAGATTGCGCTCCCCGTCGGCGTTGTCGCCGCTAGGTGGCCGGCGTGTATTGGAGCTCCGGCAGTTGGGTGGGGCCATGCCATGGCCGACGGTGGAGTGAACCGGGCGGGCTGCATCTAGGAGGGTGAAGGTCAGAATGGGTGTGGTAGGGTGAGGTGGACGGGGATGTAGCAGCCTGTGGTGGTGGTGGTGGCGTGCCTCCGTGATGGCTTAGCCATGACTGCGGCTGGACCAGCATGCGGACGATGAGGAAAGGAGAAGACGGGTGGGGTGGGGATAAGATGCGTGAGATTTTTCTGGAAACATGGCAACGTGTTGTGTGAGCCCTAGGACATGTGTCAACTGCTGCAGGTGGCGGACTTCTTCCCAGAAATCAGCCGGTAGATCATCATCTTTTCCCATTTATTTATGGAAAAGACTCAGCATCAACCGGCTGAAAAGAGACTTCGCGTCCGTCGCCTTCGCTGTGCAACACGTGTCCATGTGAGTCCAACGCACGTCTCCACCTTCCCTCGATTTCTCAAGCAAGGCCCAACCCATGACTCTATTCTCTCGTATCTCTCTCATGGTGCAGATTGGACGGGGTGTTCGAAGCCAGGCGCCACCTCCGCTCACACCAGGCAACTGGTCGCCGCACCGCCCACATCTCTCCTGCCCTGGGCGCCGGATCTGGCCCGAGCTCGTTGGGAAAGCAACCGGAGGCGAAGGAATCGGCGGCGGTTGGCATGGTTTCCTGTGAAGAGAAGGAGAAGGAGGTGAGAGAGAGAGTGAGGCAGGTCAAGGAAGAGGAGAGGCGCGACGAGTTGGAGCAGAGGAAGGAAGGAGGCGCCGGAGAAAGGGCTCGCCGGGCGGCCCAGAAGCTTCAGGCGGGAGCCGTTGTTTTAGGAATTGTTTCTGCAACGCGGCCGTTGTTTCAGGAATTGTTTCCGCAATCTCCAAATTTTTGCAACATGGTAGTTGTTTCTGCAACGCAACCGTTGTTTCAGGAATTACTTCTGCAACGCGACCGTTGTTTCAGGAATTGTTTCTCGCAAGGCGATCATTGTTTCAGGATTGTTTCTGTAATGCGGCCGTTCTTTTTGCAACTGGTTTGTTGTTTCGGGAATTAGTGTGTCGAGAAGGCGAGGCGCGGGTCTGTCAGGGCCGGGACAAAGCGCTTGTTTCTGCAACTCGACCGTTGTTTCGGAAATTAATGAGTGGGGGAGGCGACCGAGTCGCGTGCCACGAGATCGACGGCTACACGCGCGTAGATCGAACGGTCGTCGAGGTGGCGGATGTATCGCCCGGATCCGCCGGTGGACGCGTAGCGTCGCCCTTTATTTATGGCCAGCGCTACAAATCATCCGGCTGAAAACTGGGGGAAATCAGGCCCCTCCCAGGCCATACGATAGTGACGCGCAGGTCCGTTGGATCGTCCCACTGTGATCCGTCTAATCTCCTGGCTAACATCCGGTGCAAGCTCCTTCTGTCTTTTTTTTTGAAGTTAGCTCCTTCCGTCTTCTCATAGCTGATAGCTCTCCGTTAGAGCATCTCCAACATACGCCCAATATTAGCGTCGCGCCCAAAAATCGCAAATTTAGCACGCGTGGAGTTAAAAGTAGCACTCCAACAGACGCTGCATAATAAAGCACGCTGTAAAAAGTGTTGAGTGCGCCGGAAGAAACTGGACCGGAAGCTATATATTTGGGGCGTGAGCTCCTGTGCTGAACTCCTCGCGTGCGCCTGCCGGTAGCCTCCTCGCGTGCGCGTGCCAGCCGACCATGGGCGGCGGGGCGCAGGCGCGGCCACGACCACGACGGTGGCGTGAGCATGGAGGAGCGCGGCCACGGCAGGGCGGCGCTGCGCGGCCACAGCCACGGGCGGCGGCAGGCAGGGGAGGAGCACGGGCGGCGGCACGGTGGGGCGCGCAGGGGAGGAGCGCGACCACGGCGGGGCGAGCAGGGGAGGAGCAGGCCACGGCGGGGCGGAGCGCGGCTGCGGGCCACGGCCACGGCGGCGAGTAGGCCACGGGCGACGGCGCGTGGCCATGACCATGGCGGCGAGCATGCCATGGGCAGCGAGCTGGGTACGAGTTAATTTTGGGCGTCTGCTGGAGATGTCACCGTTGCTAGCTGGGCAGTATATTTTTGGGCATCTGTTGGAGATGCTCGATCATGCGGTGCGCTAAAACACTATTTTGACGCTGTAAAAAAAATAGTGCATGGCTTTGTTGGACGCATGTTGGAGATGCTCTTACGACTTACTACTACCAAACTCCCAACGCACGCGCAGGATCGGCAACTCGGAGCCACCGGCCGGCGTTACGTTCAAGAAAAATAAAATCTCCATCCGGCGTTAGTGGCTCTGTGTAACGCCCTCGATGCGGATATATCTCCCACGTGTCGAAGCACGACTTAGAGGCATAACCGCATTGAAAGCAATGTCGCAAGTGAGGTAATCTTCACACAACCCATGTAATACATAAGGGAAGAGATACATAGTTGGCTTACAATTGCCACTTCACACAATTACATGAATAAAGCATTACATCATCCAGATACAATCAAGGTCCAACTACGGAACCAAAATAAAAGAAGAACCCCAAATGCGACAAAGGTCCCCGATCGACCCCAACTGGGCTCCACTACTGATCAACTAGAACGAAACAACACAAAGGGCAAGATCTTCATCGAGCTCCTCCTTGAGCTTGGTTGCGTCACCTGCTCGGTAACATAGGCACCTGCAAACTGGTTTTGGAAGTATCTGTGAGCCACGGGGACTCAGCAATCTCGCACCCGCGAGATCAAGACTATTTAAGCTTATAGGAAGGATGTAGTAATGAGGTGGAGCTGCAGCAAGTGACTAGCATATATGGTGGCTACAATCGCAAAAGAGAGCGAGAAGAGAAGCAAGGCACGGTCGTGAAGCTAGTAGCGATCAAGAAGTGATCCTATAGTAGCCTACGTCAAGCATAACTCCAACACCGTGTTCACTTCCCGGACTCCGCCGAGAAGAGACCATCACGGTTACACACGCGGTTGATGTATTTTAATTAAGGTCAACTTCGGGTTTTCTACAACCGGACATTAACAAATTCCCATCTGCCACATAACCGCGGGCACGGATCTCGAAAGTTTATAACCCTGCAGGGGTGTCCCAACTTAGCCCATGACAAGCTCTCGCGATCAACGAAGGAATAAACCTTCTCCCAGGAAGACCCGATCAGTCTCGGAATCCCGGTTTACAAGACATTTCGACAATGGTAAAACAAGACCAGCAAAGCCGCCCGATGCGCCGACAAATCCCGATAGGAGCTGCACATATCTCGTTCTCAGGGCACACCGGATAGGTCATCCTACGAGTAAAACCAGACCTCGAGTTGCCCCGAGGTGGCCCCGCAGTCTGCCCGTTTCGGACCAACACTCGAAGGAGCACTGGCCCGGGGGGGGGGGCTAAAATAAAGATGACCCTCGGGCTCCGGAAACCCAAGGGAAAAAGGGCTAGGTGAGGCAAATGGTAAAACCAAGGTTGGGCCTTACTGGACAAGTTTTATTCAAAGCGAACTATCAGGGGGGTCCCATAAATCACCCGACCGCGTTAGGAACGCAAAATCCGGGAACATAACACCGGTATGACGGAAACTAGGGCGGCAAGAGTGGAACAAAACACCAGGCATAAGGCCGAGCCTTCCATCCTTTACCAAATATATAGATGTATTAATAATACAAGAGATATTGTGATATCCCAACATAACCCTGTCCACCATGGAGAAATCTTCAACTTCACCTGCAATTAGCAACGCTATAAGAGGGGCTGAGCAAAGCGGTAACATAGCCAATCAATGGCTTGCTAGGAATGGTGTCAAAGGTTAGAGGTTCATGGCAATTTGGGAGGCTGACAAGCAAATGGTAGGCATCGTAGCATTGGCATAGCAAAAGAGCGAGCAAACTAGCATAGCAAAGATAGTAGTGATTTCGAGGGTATGATCATCTTGCCTGAGATCCCGCAAAGAAGAAGAATGAGTCCATGAAGAAGACAAACGAACGTTGTCGAACGAATCCTCACAACTCCGGAACAAAACCGAAGCTAACGAGAGAAGCAAACCGGAAAGAAGCAAACAACATGGTAAACACACAAGCATAAACATGTCATGATGCACAAACAAGTATGATGCATGTCCGGTTTAATGAGGCATGGCATGGCAATATGCACAAACAACACTACAAGTTAAGTGGAGCTCAATATGCAACGAGTTGCATATTGACGGAACACCACATCAATTATTTAGTTCTCTCTCGGTTATGCTACCAAACAATATTAAGTGTTATTAAACATGGCAAGGGGTGAAGCATAATTAAACTACCTATTTAGGCAAGTTTAAGTGAGGCCGGAAACACAAACAACACTTCCGGAAAATCCTCATGTTATTTAGCAAATTAATGCAACAACAATTTTAAACATTTTAATTGTTGTTATCATGATGCGGATGACATATGCAAGTTTTGTGCAATTTTATGAAAACGTTGACATGAGCATGTTATGAAGCATTTGTCACCGTGGCGGAACGAAAGGGGTGCCACGGCAACTACAACGGAAATGGTGCCACGGCAACATTCCGGTGATCCGACAACTCGTCGAGATGTCGGTGCAAAAGAAAGTGTGCGGATGTGCGGAACATGCAAAATATGGTGGGGTGATCTCGGATACCGGGTTCCCACGTGACAGTGGCATGGCAAAAGAGGGACATGCACGAAACAAACGGGCACGGTGCAAACAAGGACATCTCATTCAACACATGCATTCGGCGGTCGTCTCGGCTGTTATACCTTCGAAGCGTGCATTTTCGAGGCGGATCGAGTTCGATGCGGAGTAGGGGAAGTAGTCGTTCACGGGCCGTAGTGGAGGTAGTCGTTCACGGGTCGTCGTGGGAAGTAGTCGTACACGGCGTAGTGGAAGTCGTTGTACACGGCGACGGTAGTTGTACACGTTCGTTTCGTAGATGTCCGGGGTCGTCGGTAGAGGTACTTGGCGGACCATGTAGTCGAACTTGGCGCATCCGAAGGGGTACTTGGCGAAATCCACCTCGGATGTAGTCGTACCCGTGTAGTCGGACTTGCCAAAAAAATGCACACCGGCTGCAGTCATGGTACTTGGTGAATCCCGGAGACGGCACTTGGCGAATTCCACGCTCGGAGGAGGAGGCAAGAAGACGACGCGATCTCCAGCGAATGGCAACACGGCGGCCTGAGGGGTCACCAGCACGGGCGAAACAGCAGCAGGCAACACTGCTGTTGCGAGACGGAGGTCGGGGCCGGAGCTAAGCAACGCTAGCAGGGCGGATGGGTGCGAGGAGGCCGGGAGGAGCGGCGCTCGGCACCGGTTGGCGCGGAGCAGGGGAGGCGGAGCTCCTGCTCGGAGAGGTGCGGCGAGGGGAACCGCGTGGAGGCGCGAAGGATGGCGGCAGCGACGAATCGGGTCGAAGGCGAGCACGAGATGGCATCGGGGAAGGTGCAGCAGTTGTTGCTGCCGGCTCTGACAGAGGTGACATCCGGCGGAGGAGCTGGCGAGGAGGCGACGCCGGGTAGATGAGGAGGTGGGCGAGGATAAGTCGGGGAGGAGAAGGAGTGTGGGGAAGGCGGCAAGGCGGTCAGAGGGGTCGCCGGCGTGGCGGAGCTTGCAGCGGGAGAAGCATAGGGGAGGGGCAGCGCGAGGGCTCTGCTCCTCTCTCTCCCTGTGAGTGGCGGCGCCAAGAGGAGAACGAAGGGGAAAAGGGATCGAGAGGAGGGGGGTTCGAGCGAGAGGAAGGAGATGGGATCGAGCGTTGCGGCGGCGCTGGAGGGAGTCGAGGGAGAGAGGCTGGGCTGGCCTTCGGGGCTAGGGTTAGGAAGGGGTTAGGTGGGCTGGACCTCCAGGCAAATGGGCCGGCCTGGTTTGTTGGTTAGGCTGGGCTCTTTCTCACAAATCTCTATCAGAAAAGAAATAAAGAGAGGAAAAGAAAGAGAGGGTTAGGGAAAGATTTGCGCATGGGGATAATTTTCCCGGACTCGCAAAAATGTGCTTGTCCCAAGAAAAATGGAGTGGGCAAGATTGCAAAAATTAAATTCAAAGTCATTTGAATTTAATTCAAATGGTTTGAACAAGGACTAGGATTTAGAAGTGTCCAAAAATGTTCGGATTTTTGGTGGAGCTCCGGAAAATGATGAAAGAATAAATGGCAAAGTTGGAGATCAAGAATTAAGTCAACAAAGGCATTGGGATTTTGCAAGTGTGTTATGGTGAATTCCAAAACAATGGAATATTTTTATATAGCTCCCTAATATTGGGAAGATATGTTATAAAGAGAAGTCACTATGTGAATTCCCTCGATTTAAATAGATCAAAAGATCTATGCAATTTATTTAGTTGAGTTTTTAAAAAATTAATGATATGATGGCATGATGACATGATGCAATGCACATGATGCAAGGATGAATGCAACAAATAAAACAAATCACACGACGAAACTCGGAATAGCTGGAAGTCTTCTGGAGCGTCGGTCTCGGGGCGTTACACTCTGTGCCCAGGGTGCTTCGACGACCACGGTACCGCTATGAATGCTTCGACCACCACGGTGCTGCTACGAGGTGTGCTACCACGACGGCCCGACTGTTTCGACGACCGTGGTGATACTACCAAGTGTGTTGCGTCGGCGGCCCGGCTACTTCAACGATGCTGCGATGGCACACTTAGACGTCCGTGACGATGTCGCGATGGCATTCTTTTGAACAGCCGTTGTGTGCTTTGACGACATGCGTCGATGATCACGGCGATGCTACCTACATTAGTTTTTTTTAGGGATAAGACCAAACTTTATTGATCAAAAGCCACATTTTGTGGAATATAATTTGCATGGGGATAAACAAGCCAAAGGTGGCGCCCTTGCTGTAAAAAAAGTGATGATCTGGCTATTCTATGGGCATCGCCGTTCGACAACCGCACCTACATTAGTTAGCGGTAAACGTATCAATTGTATCTACCTGCACGTACTAGGCCCCCCTAATCTCAAGCAATCAGGAGAAAAGGAAAGGTCCATGAGAAGCAACGTACTGGGCCCTCCTTGTCTCAAGTATAAAAGCAGGAAAAATACTAGGCCCATGAGATGCCTACCGGCCTCTACTAAGTCTTGTAGACCCTGCGTAGTTAGACTTTGCCTTGATTAACTCAAGAAGTTGCGGAATGGCGATGGGAGAATATATGAGAGTCAAAGTGAGAATGAACATTACGGAGCCACTCATGAGGGGCACTATTATCTTCGACGAAGTCAATGATGAAGAAAGAGAGGAAGCGGAAGAGGATGCCATCATAGATGACGAGGATGACAAGAAGGAGAAAGACAAAGAGCGTGAGGTGACTTTCAAATATGAACACTTACCAGATTTTTGCTACATATGTGGAGTGATTGGGCATAATGATAAAGACTGTCCAAGTAAACAAAAATGGTGTACAAAACAAGAGTATGGACCATGGCTGAAAGCGAACACGTGGAGAGTGTCGCCTAGCGAAGAAAATAAAAACAGGGGATCATTAGATAGAGGGGGCTTCTGGAAGAGTAGTAGCGGAGGAAGTAAACGAAGTAACTCTGATTCCTGGAGGAAAATCTCGCCTGAAAATGACGGTTCTGCAGGCTCACATGGAGGGTGGAAAGAGATAACCAGCCCCCTGATAAAACAAACAGGGAAAGATGAACTAAATACAAGTGGAAGAAAGCTGCTTATTGAAGAAGGAAATAAAGGGAAGGAAAGCAGCAAGGAGGCAGATCCCCAAGACAAATCTGGGGATGCTAAAAATGACCAGCTAGGCCCAACATCCTTGGATTCAGGAGCAGTGAAGGAACATAAGAAGATGGGAGGAAATCGATTGGTGATGGAGGAAACGACGAGAAAGGAACCATCAGCTCATGTACCAACTATCCAACCTGAAGAAGGTTTGACTAATAATGACAACAGGTCACCAATAATCAATGAAGAGAATGAAGTGGCTGTAGAAGGTGCAGAAGCTTTGGAAAAGACAGAAAAGAATGGCAAACATGGCACTTTCAAGCGACGAGTAAGAAGCACAGGAGGGAAATCAAAACCCGCAGAAGGAAAATGTACAAATAAGAGAGGTGCTGATGCTATGGAAATAGATATGGGCCTTGAGTTTGCAAAGAAAACCAAGATGGACATCGATGTTTCGAATGATGCTAAGGAGACGGTTGGCCAAAGCACTGTAACGCAACAATCTAATGTGGAAGCTGGGCTGCAGGGACAGCCCGGCGGGCCCCAATGAAACTAGTGGCTTGGAACTGCCGGGGATTGGGTAATGGCTCGGCAGTTCGAGGGCTTCTGGATCTCCAGAAGAGGGAGGACCCGGATGTGCTTTTTCTTTCCGAAACAAAGATGGTGGAAAGCAAGATAAGCATATTTAGATGGATGTTAGGAATGTCAGGGATGGTAACTAGAGATTGCAAAGGAAAAAGTGGAGGCATAGCACTGTTTTGGAGAAAGGAGGTAAATATTGAACTTCACAACTACTCCAAGTATCATATAGATGTGCAAGTGGTAGAGGATGATGGTTTTAAATGGAGGTTCACTGGAATATATGGCGAACCAGCAAGTGACAAAAGAGGAAATACATGGAAACTATTGCGAATGCTAAACCAGCAATCAGACCTCCCTTGGCTATGCATGGGGGACTTCAACGAAATACTCTATGAACATGAAAAAAAAGGCGGGCCGCCTCGCCATCAAAGTCAAATGGACAATTTCAGAATGGCGATGGAGGAATGTGGTCTCAGAGACTTGGGCTACTATGGAGACAAATATACATGGCGTAACAATAGTTGGGATGCTAGGAGATATGTGAAAGAAAGGCTTGATCGGGCACTTGGGTCTAGGTCTTGGTGTAATCGCTTCTCATCCTATAAAGTGATTAATGGTGATCACAAACATTCCGACCACAGACCAGTGATAATGATTACTGGTGAAAATAATAACAAAAGATCCAGATCATATGATAGAGTTAATTTCTTCAGGTTTGAAGCAAAATGGCTCCAAGAGGAGGACTGTGAAAACATCGTAAACAAGGCCTGGAGCAACATGACAACTAACAGGGTTGGGAACCTAATGGAAGGTCTTCGGAAAGTAGCTGTCGATTTAAAGGAATGGGATGCTAAGGTCCTGGGAAACACACAGAAGCAAATAAAAAGAATGAAGGAGGAATTAGAACTTACCAGGAGGAGTGAAATCAGCCAAAGCTCTATTACACGAGAACACATGCTAAGGGAAAAAATAAATAGATTGGAACAACAATATGACACCTTCTGGAAACAGCGAGCACACGTGAAGTGGTTACATTCCGGGGATCGTAACACAGCCTACTTCCATGCTTTTGCATCGGAAAGGAAGAAACGGAATAAAATAAACAAACTTCAGAAAGAAGATGGGTCGTGGGTGGAAAGCCAAGAACAGATGAGAGAGCATGTGGCAGAATATTTTTTCAACCTCTTCTCATCGGAAGCCGGGTATAACATAACAGAAATATTGCAAGTTGTTCCAACAAAAGTGGACAACAACATGAACAATGTCCTATGCGCGGAATACTCTCCAGAAGAGGTCAAAACTGCACTAGAAAACATCGGTGACCTTAAAGCACCTGGTCCTGATGGAATGCCTGCCATCTTTTTTAAAAACTTCTGGCAAACCATTGGAGACCAGTTGACAAGAGAAGTGCTCAATGTTTTGAAGGGAGGAGACATGCCAGAAGGCTGGAATGATACTTTGGTAGTACTTATACCAAAAATTTCGAAACCGGAGAAGCTGAAAGATCTTAGGCCAATAAGCCTATGCAATGTTGTCTACAAAGTGGTGTCTAAGGTACTTACCAATAGATTGAAGGTTATCCTCCCTGATATTATATCTCATAATCAAAGTGCTTTCGTCCCCGGGCGTATTATTTCAGATAATATCCTTCTTGCATATGAATTAACACACTATCTGCAGAATAAAAGGAGTGGAGCATTAGGATTTGCAGCTCTAAAGTTGGACATGAGCAAGGCTTACGATCGCCTTGAATGGAATTTTCTTGAAGGAATGCTTCGGAAGCTGGGGTTTAGAAGAAGATGGGTGGACCTAGTGATGAAATGTGTAACCACGGTTAGATACCAAATCAAGGTCAACAATGAAGTCACTAACACAATTCTTCCTGGGCGAGGGCTAAGACAAGGGGACCCATTATCTCCCTATCTTTTCCTGATTTGTGCAGAAGGCTTTTCAGCAATGCTCCAAGATGCGGAAGAAAATGGAAGACTAAAAGGTATTAAAATCTGTCGCAATGCTCCAAGTGTTAGTCATCTACTATTTGCTGACGATTCTTTATTACTAGTTGAAGGAAATGAAAGGAATGCAACAGAAGTGCAGCGCATCCTTGAAGTGTATGAGAAATGCTCAGGCCAGGCAATCAATAGAGAGAAATCTTCTATCCACTTCAGCAGGAACATCAAACCATGTCACAAAGAAAGGATGAAGAACATCCTTAACATCCACAAGGAGGGCTATTTAGGGAAGTACCTTGGCCTGCCAGTTTATATTGGGAAATCAAAGAGCAAAACTTTTGCGTACATAAGAGAAAGGGTTTGGAGAAGAATCCAAGGCTGGAAGGAAAAAATGCTTTCGAAGGCAGGGAAAGAAATCTTAATCAAGGCCGTGGCTCAAGCAACTCCAGTCTATGCAATGGCTTGTTTTGACCTTACAAAATCCTTTTGTGATCAATTGAGCGAGATGATCTGTAGGTATTGGTGGAGTCAAATGGATAAGGAAAACAAGATACATTGGGTGAGCTGGGAAAGATTGACAACGTCCAAACAAAATGGGGGTCTTGGGTTCAGGAATCTCCATTCGTTCAATATAGCAATGCTTGCAAGACAAGCATGGAGGTTGCTCCACAACCCAAATGCCCTTTGTGCCTGAGTATTATCCGTGAAATACTACCCAGATGGGCAAATCTTAAATGCAAAGCCTACAAGGGGAATGTCATATACATGGAAGAGCATATTAAAAGGGATCAATTTGCTAAATAAAGGCATAATATGGAGAGTGGCGAATGGCAAATCTATTAACATATGGAACGATCCATGGATCCCAAGTGGAATATCAAGAAGGGTCATATCAAGGAAGGGCAACAATATAATCACGCACGTCGAGGAGCTCATAAATCCAGTAACTAACACTTGGGACCTCGACCTACTGAACCAATCAATGGTAGGCGAAGATGTACAGGTTATACTCAGGATCCCAATTCATGAGCAGCTAGATGACTTCCCAGCATGGCACTATGATAAGAAAGGACTTTTCTCAGTCAAATCTGCATACAAAGTAGCACGGGATTGTGAAGCACGTGAATCTGTGAAAGGGCTACCTGAATGCTCCAATCCAGTGGGAAACACATGTGGTTTTGAATGGAAGAAACTATGATCACTCCCTCTGCCTAACAAGATTCTGCATTTCCTATGGAGAGTGGCCACCAACAGTTTACCATTGAGAATGAAGCTGAAACAAAGAGGTATGAATATTGATACCAGGTGCCCACTTTGTTTTAGATTAAATGAAGATGGAGGCCACATTTTTTGCAAATGCAAATTAGTTAAACCAATCTGGAGAGGACTTCAAATGGAGGACACAAGAGAGTTAATTGCTGGATGCCCAAGCGGCCCATCTCTCCTACAGGAAATATTCAATCTAAACGAAGAAAAGAGGCTCACAGCTTGTTGTTTGCTCTGGATCTGGTGGGCGGAAAGGAATAAAGCAAACCGAGGAGAGAAACCAAGAACATCAGATGAGATAATTACCTCTGTCACAGTTCATGTTTTAGAATACAAGAACATGCAGGTAAAGAAACTAATACCAAGTAATAAGATGCAGCTGCAATGGTCTCGACCAATGCATAATTTTTTAAAGATCAACGTAGATGGGGCTTTGAGGGAACAATCCTTTTCAGGTGGTTGGGGCTTTATAGTCAGGAATGATCGAGGAGTAGCAGTGGCAGCTGGACAAGGTCATCTTCAAGAAGTCGGCAATGCTCTTCAAGCTGAAGCTCGAGCTCTTCTCCAAGCGGTGCAAATCACCTCATCAATGGGATGTAATCAGGTGATTCTAGAAATAGATTCGACTGTACTGAAGAATGCTATTACATCAAGCGAGTATGATCTAGCGCCGCTAGGTGTTCTATTTAGAGAAATAAAAGCCATGTTATGTGTTAATTTTGAAAACTTTAGAATATCTGTTGTACCAAGATCATGTAATGTTGTAGCTCATGAACTAGCTGCGCGTGGCGCTCTGTTAGGGGATGGCGATCGTGAGGTCTGGATTGGCCATCTACCACAGTTTGTACTAAACCTGTGTGCCGGTGATATGCCGAGCACACCAGTTTAATGGAATACATTTGTGTTCCTTTCAAAAAAAAAGAAGTTAGTTTGTCTCAAAAAAAAAACTCAAGAAGTTAGCGCTGCACCTTTGCTTAAAACAAATTTTTTTAGCGCTGCACCGCTTCTTCCTGCGCCCCGGCCGATGGAAGACGACTTTGCTTTGACATTGCATGATAATCCTAATCCACATGAAAATAATGTTTAGCAGCTAAGTTCTCTTCCGATGAAACTACTTTTCTTTTTTGTTTTATTGATTGACATAGTAGAGTTGGATTTAAACTAATACAAATAAACCATGTTCTACAACGCCTAAGTGATACATTTTTATAGTATTATGATAGTTATTATTTATCATTTTATATAGCGTCGAAGTGGCAAATTATTATATACAAGCAAAATTATTTTTATTTCCAAAAAATTACAAACTTAGCTAGGCCCCTATGTTGGAACCGTAGCTCCGTCGTTGAACTTGCCCCCCCCCCCCCTACTCAAATCCTGGCTCCGCCCCTAATTGTGGCCTTGCTGCTTCGTGATGTTGCGACGATGTGCTTCGACGGCCGCGGTGTGATTCGACGTCATGCGTTCAGCGCCCGCGGTGTGATTCAACGTCATGCATTCAGCGCCTGCGGTGTGATTCGATAGCATGCATCGACGACCGCGATAATGCTACAATGACAGTCTTGCTGCTTCGATGATGTTGCGACGACATGCTTCGACGACCGTGGCGATGTCGCGGCGGCGTTCTTCAAATGGCCAAGGTGTGCTTCGACAACATGCGTCCATGACCGAGGCGATGCTACAATGGCAGCATGGCCGCTTCGATGATGTTCTGACGATGTGCTTCTACGACCTAGGCGGTTGCTTCAGCAGCCGTGACCGCAGCTTGCTTCGAACGGTCACGACGATGTTGCGACTGTGTGCTTCGACGTCCGCAGTGTGATTTGACAGCATGCATCGACGACCGTGGTAATGCTACAATGGCAGCCTTACTGCTTCGATGATGCCACGACGTGCTTCGGCGGCCACGGCGATGTCTCGACGGCGTTCTTCGTACAGCCACGATGTGCTTCGACAGCATGCGTCGACGACCCGGTGATGCTACAATGGCAGCCTGCCTACTTCGATGATGTTGTGACGATGTCTTCAATGTGAGACGGTTGCTTCGGCAGCCGCAGCGTGCTGCGAAAGGTCACGATGATGTTGCAACTCTGTGCTTCAACGACCGTGACGATGCTGCGTCGGAGGCCCGGGTGCTTTGTCGATGATGCAACAACGTGTTTCCTGGCAGTGGAAGTGCTGCAATGATGACACGACTGCTTCGGCGATGCTATAATAGCGATCCGGCTACTCCAATGATGCTACGATGCTTTGACGGCCGCCGCGGCCTGAGGCGTTAAAGACGCTACTCAAAGGCATTGCTAGAGGGAGTGTTTTGTATGCAACGGCGACGCCTGACCGGGCGCTAGGCAGAAGAGATGCAGCCATGAACTTGTGCCGAAATGTGCTAGCATTATATCCAAGCAACCATAACGGGCCTCAAGATATATTACGTTCAAAATATATTTATTGTGTTTTTTTAGTTGAAAAAGGAAGCAGCGGCTAGTACTTCCGGCAGTTGAGTAGTATAGCTAGTGCGACTAGTAGTACTATGGCTGGCTGGTTGTAATGAAAGTATCATGCATATGATACTACTGTATGATACTATTTCCCTAATGCATAATATCATATTTTAGTATCATATACTCCCTCCGTCCCATAATATAAGACGTTTTTTGACACTACACTAGAGTCAAAAAAGCGTCTTATATTATGGGACGGAGGGAGTAGTACTCTATTTGTTGCCATGCATGACACAAAGTAGCATAACATTTATTATGATACGGTATCATGATATGATAATACACCCTCTTTTTTTTCATTTAATGCTATGACACCTCATCAAAATTGCCTAGTTGGCATGCATGATACTAGCTATGATACTACCATTACGACCAGCCTAACTGAATCTCTCCATCGGGTAAACATACACGAAGCGAGCAGCCCGTTTGGATTAGCGACTGGCGCGCGGACGCAACAGTGGGCCTCTCCACTTGGACACGTGGTTGGCAGTGGAGGCAGCTGATGCACGGGCGTTATCATTTGGAGGAAAATAAGCGTTTTCCATTTATTATTGGTCTAACAGTTCAAGGCAGGTGTTTCTAAAAAAAGAACATTTCAAGGAAGGTTTTCTTCCTGGAAAAGCAAACTAGAGTATCGACTTAACTAAAGAGCCTTGCCGCGTTGTTTATCGCGCCATTTACATCCCTGGGTTCATGGGGGAGCCCCTAGTCGGCGCCTTCAGCGCCGATTAGGTAACCTGTCGCCTACACGTTCCTTCGTTGGGCCGGTTTCGAAGCTGGCCCACTCTCCACTACAGGCAGCACAGAGAAAATTCATTAATAGCGCAAAAAGCAACTCTCATGAGGATTTGATCCCACGACCTTCACCTCTGGTGCGTGTTGCCCAACCACAAGACCAAACAGGCTTTAATGAATATTTAGGGCGCAAACTATTTAAGAAGTAACTATAGCCACGCTATTTACTGCATATAGAAATTAGAAAAACATGCTTTTTGAACATAAATTTGGAGAAAATTTGAAAGTTCACACATTTCGAAACAAACTGCGAATTCAAAGAATTTTCATGAATTAGAAAAAAATCAACGATTTCAAAACAGTTCACAAACTTGGAAAAAAGTTCATCAATTTTGAAACCAAGTTCATCGACTTTTGAAAAAAGTTCATCTTTTTTAAAACATATATTCAATTTTTAAAAAAGTTCATTGATTGTGAAAAGGTTCATAGATTTCGAAAAGAGTTCATAAATTTTCAAGAAAAGTTCACAAACTTGAAAAAAAGTTCATCAATTTTCAAACAAAAAGCTTCATCAATTTTGAAAAAAGTTCATCAAAATTGGACAAAGTTCATGCATTTTCTGAGAAAAGTTTATCAAATTTGAAAAGTTCATCCAATTTTGAAAATAAGTTCATGGATTTTTGAAAAAAGTTCATCAAAGTTTAAAAAAGTTCACAAAATTTGAAAATAATTCATGGAATTTTGAAAAACGTTCGTTGATTTGGACGAAAATGTTCATTAATTTACAATCACGCATTTAAGAAAAATAAAAAGAAAAAAAAGAAACAGAAAAAGAAAACTCGAACTGGAGAAAGAATAAGAAGCACGCAAGATGATATCGTGCGTAAGCTAGGGCTGGCCGTAGTGGTTAAGCTTCGTGCGCTGTGAAGCTGCAGGTGTCAGGTTCGATTCGCGCAGTGTCCCTTTTTTGCACTTTTTAAAAAGCAGAAGCAAAACGCTAACTGTTTTAATGGGCCGGCCCAGCTAGCACCGCTGCAGGTGCCGGTTTGCGGAAACAGCTAAAACCGGCGTGCATGAATACTGTTTCCCAAGTATTGAGTATTGCTCATGCCGATCAGTAAGATCCCACTCGCTAACAGCAATCCCATGTGGGACGGCCTATTAACGTTGAGCTTCGTTTCCTGAACAAGTGGTTAACGGAAGGATCCTAGGAACTTATAAACCAGTTTTGGAAGCTTTCAAGCCGGCTTTCTTCCTGTTTTTTCCTCATTTTCTTTCTCTGCCAGTTTTTTTTTCATTTTTCTTTATCTTTTCATCGTTTTTATTGATTTTTTTCTGTGGTTCAATTTGGGAATAGTTTTCACAGTTGAAAATATTTTAAATTCATACACTTTTTAAAAATCATGAGAAAAGATAGAAAATATTGAAATCATGAACATTTTTCGAATGCACAAACTTTTCTGAATTCAGAACATTTTTCATATTTCCATACATTTTTCGAATTCACAAGTTTTTTAATTCATGATTTTCTTTCATATTGATTTCGTTAATATTGTCTGAATTTTTGAAAAAATGAATAGTTTTTATGTCGCAGACATTTTTTGAATTTGTGAATATTTTATGAATTAATAATTTCTTTGAATTTGTGATCATTGTTTAAATTTGATTCATGAAAATTTTATGAATTCGTGAATACTTGTTGAATTGCAAACATTTTTTGAACTCGCTAACTTTTTTTAATGCATGAACATTTGCAAACTCCCAAACATTTTTCGAATTTATGATATATATATATATATATATATATATATATATATATATATATCATTTTACATATACATCCTAAAAAAAGTTATACATGTTTAACTTTTTTAAATATTTATGTTTGATGACTACTTTTTTCATACAGATCATACATTTTCGGGCGGACGCTTCCCCCATTCTCGCGTGAAGGTTAACAGCGCCCCCCCAAGATGGAGCGATCGCAAACAAGATGCAATTAATGGGCTAGGCCGAGGTGAACGTGGAAGCGGCCATTAGCTCTGCTCATGCATGCGCAGATGCTCCTTCGAGTACATATTTCTTCATTTTTCCATTTCATTTTTATCGGTTTAAATTTGTAGTTATTTAAGAAAAAATAACAAGATGTTCACAAATTTAAAAAATGTCATAAATTTTGAAAATATATATATAAAAAATATGCATGACAATGTAGACATGTGTTAAAAAAAAGATGAAACCAAAGAAACATTAGAAAGAAACACCTCAAATATGAAAAACCCAAAGAAAACTCATGAGAAAGCAATGAAAAACCAAGAAAAACAAAATTTAAATAAAGAAACAAAGAAAACTGATGAAATCCAAATAACAAACGAAGTAACCAAAGAACATAGAATAGAACTAAAATAATAATAAAACAGAGAAATTAACAAAAGAAAAACCGAAGAAAGAGGAAATAAAAAACTGTAAAAACCAAAATAAAATGATGAAAAAAATGGAAAACCCCATGAAGAAACAAAAAAAGAATGAGAAAGAAAACAAAAAGGAAATAGCACGAGGAAAATGCAATGAGCGAGCGAGCGAGCAGAAATGGGCCAGCTCATTACTGTAGAGAGCACGGGAAACCTTCAACGAGGCACAAGCTAGTCTTGCTACAAGTTATATATAGTTGTCGCGCCATCTGGAATCGCTACATGCTTTATATAGGAGTGAATAGCTAGCGGGTACCCCTACATCGGCCTCCTGCGTGCGGCGCGGGGTACACGGGCAACTGACGCATGGTGAGCCCAGTCACCGCCATGTGTCACGCATTGGACGCACCCATCACACCACTATTTATTTTCTTTTTCTGCACAAGTTTTTTCAAAATTTACTTGGTTTTTTCTAGTTTTTTTTCTAATTATTTTTTATTTCATTTCTCACGTGAAGCACACCGTGTGAAAAGGCATAGTTGTGCTTCATGGTGAAGCACAGTGATTGTTCCGAAAAGTGGAAAACACGTGCAAACTTCTTAAAAAATTAAAAAGCATACTTCATGGTGAGTACAACTGTTCTTACTGAATAGTGAAAGCATATTTACGCATCGTGTGAAAAAATGTGCTTCTAAGAAAAGTGAAGCACGGTATTGCTTCTTGGTTTCCTTTTTTTTTTGTTTTTTTTGGACTTTTTGTCCAAACCTATTAATACGGGACCTAGTCTCGAACTCTCGATCGATGCAAGAAATGCAACGGCTAAAATAGTTTATGATTTGGACACATTGTTCAAGAGATAAAACATTTAAAAAATGAATCTACGCAAAAAAATACAAAACTATCAGGATGCGACAAGGGTCGCACATGCAGTGCTTTATTTTTTTATGACCGGAAAAATATCAAAGTAACCTTTGCAGGGAGTATCCTAAAGTAGTGACTTTGATGATATATATACCAGCTCCCTTACAATTCCGATGATCCTACGGTTCGCACTCCGGCCTACGGAATGATTGAACGTGACTATGTCTTTTGCTCTCTGCGGCATATTGTTGGTCGCATGCACAGGCGGTGCCCTGACTGGGTCGGCCCATTTAGGAATTGTAGGGGTGTAAAAATTCATTGAATAAATCAGTCAGAGGAAGGGTCGAACTGGTAACCTATACGTAGCGTGGCAGACTTGCTACCCAGCCGAGCTATAGATTGGGAGTGAATACAAGGCAGCACGAAAACTGAAGAACTAAGTGAAGCGGGATATCCTAAATTTCCGAAGTTTTCCGGTAATTTATTACTAATTGTGATTTTTCTAAAATGTGAATAATGTAGTGAACAAATTTTGAAAATCAAATAAAATTTGCAAAAAATGAACAAAATTTGAAACCATGGGAAAAAATGGAATTCTGAACTTTTTTGAATTTTTGAACATTTACCAAAGCATGTGTTTTTTTAAAAATCAAACAAAATTTTAAAATGCAAACAATTTTTGGAGAAAAAATAAAACCCTGAAAAAATACTAGGAAATCTGTAATAATATTTGAATTTGTGAACAAAATTTGAAAACATGAACCATTTCGGAACTTTTGAACAACTTTTTAAAAAACGCCAACATTTTATAGATTCACCAAATTGTTTTAAAATTGAGAACATCAATATTTTTTGAAGGTTTGAATAATTTATGAAAAATAAAAACATTTCCTAATTTTTTTTAAAATAAAAATAATTATAGTCAAAGGTAAAAAGGAAAAAACGAAAAACTGAAAAGTAAAAAAAAAGACTAGAAAAAAATAGCAGAAATCAATAAATAAATTAGGGGGAAAATGGTTTAGGAATATTCTAGAAGGTCCTAAAACTGGGTACTATAGTGCCGCTAGAATGGGCCGGTCCGATTACTCGTCATGATCAAGCCTGATGGCATCCAGAGGCCCAAATTTATACAATCACAAATGCTCACATACACTCCTCCCTATGAATGCAAACACGCACACACTATCCCTATGATTACCTCGAAGATACTGAACTGGCATAACATCTCGAGATTGACGAAGCCACCACATGTGCCTTGTAATCGATGGGAACGTTTCCTCCCATTGAATGAACATCATCGAAAAGGCTAAAATAAATCGAGAAAATTGCAAGAATCAATGCCAACTCTAGGACTTGAACCCCGGTGATCTGACTTTTTGCTTGCCGGTAATGCCGGGTACAACAGACTTTTGGTTGAATCAGATTGTACCGGGATTGTCGATACCATACAAACATATGGAACTCTTCTTTCTTCAAATACATTGGATTCCTTTCCGAGCAACCTAATTTACATCCCTTCCAAACCGTTACTCCCTTGCCTCATTTATATTATGGCCCCACTGGTCCTAACGGATGTCAACTCGCTTTACTTATAGATCCGTGGTATATGTAAAGAGACTCGTGATTTATTTATTTATTTTAGAAGGTGAAAATTGATGTTTTTATGAAAAACTAACCCTAATTGTGGTGGTTTTGCATAATCAACTCCGTGCAACGGCAATGATCAGAAGAAGAATTGTGCAACCATAAGTAAAAATAAGACCATCTAGCTTTTGATGAGGGACAAAAGAGGAAGCTCGCCATCGCAAGTGATAAGAAAAAAAACCACCCTGTTGAGGCTAGGGTTCACCCTAGCTAGCGAGAGCATCTCCATCTGAGGTCCCCAAATCCTCCCTATATGTCCAGCGGACAATCGTACAGTGTCCGGACGAAAGAGAGAAAAAAGTCCATTCAATCAAGGCCCTCAAATCCTCTCTATTTGTCTGGACGTCCGCAAACCTTATACTCAACCCATCTTCAGGGACGAACTGGCGTGTCCGGATAAGCCGCCATGTCGGGTTTGGCCCACCCCGAATCACTTTCTCTATTTGGTTTTGCTTTCTTTTCCCGCTCTTCAACAAATGGTAGCTCGAAGCAGACACGGCCTTAGACACGGTCAAACAGTGTCCCACCTACCCATGAACAAATACAGGGTTAAATGAGCCCAGCCCAGTTTAAGATGATCTTAAGGGCCGACGGCAGAAAAATGAATGAAAATCCTATTGGCCGCTCACTGTGGCAAACTGCCGGCGCTTCGCACAGGGGCGAGCGCCGAGCGATGCTTTTTGGGCCGGCCCACTTACGAACTTCCCACTCAGGTTTTGTGAACCTTCTAGTAGGTTCCATGAACCGTTTTTTTTCTTTTATTGGTTTTTCATGTTTCTGTTTATTTTTTCGTTTTCTGTTTCTTTTTTATTATTACTTTTTTTTTCTTTTCTTTTTCAGAACATGTTCGCAGTATTACAAAATGTTTAGGATTTTCTTTTTTATTTTTTTTCTTCTCTTTTTTCAAAAAATATCGAAATTTTTAAGTTTTGTTCGTGTTTCAAAAAAATGTTCTCAAAATTAAAAAAAAATTCTCGTTACACAAAAGGTTCAAAACTTTCGAAATTCAGAAAATGTACCAGATTTCAATTTTTTGTTCACATATTCAAAAATTGTTCGCTCTTTGAAATTTGTTCGGGATTTTTCAAAATTGTTCTCTGTTTCAAAATTTGTTCTCAAGATTCAAAAAATGTTCATGCTTCCAAATTTGTTCAGGATTTTTCAAAAATGTTCTCTACTTCAAAATTTGTTCTCAAGATTCGAAAAATGTTCATGTTTTAAAAAATAGTTTGCGCTTCCAAATTTGTTCTCAAGATTCCAAAATCATTCATGCTTTAAAAAATTGTTCTCAAATTCCAAAAATGTTCATGTTTTCGTAAAATGTTTGGGAAATCTAAAATTTGTTCATTTTCATAGAATTTGTTCGCATTTTTTGAAAAAAAAGTACGTTCAAAAAGTTACTCAAATTTTGGAACAAAAAGTTGGGATTTTTTCAAAAAGTGTTTGCAATTTTAAAAATGTGAAGAGTTTATGACTTTCAAAAACAAATCTGTCTAAAATGTTCACGACTTCATTTTATTTTTTGAAATTTGAAAATAAGTGTGAGTTGTTAATTTTTTTATCGTATTTTTGAAACAGTGCTTGTTTGTTAAAATGATTCACAAATTCGAAGGAAGGTTTGAAAAAAATATAAAAACTGTCCAGATTTTTCGTTGGTATTAGTTCTTATACCAGGACGCTTCACATTTTAGCACCAAAAGTTGTTAGGTCTACTGGTTAGCTTGTCTCCTACGCAACATGGAGGTCTAGAGGTCGAATCCCGCGCTACTGAACAAGGAAACAAGGGCGCTCGCTGTATTGAGCCGGCCCAGTCGGGGGTTTCATGTGTGCGTCAGGTTGCTGTTTGACGCAGAATGCGTCCGAGCTCCCAAAAACGAATACAATGGCATAGAGAGCAATTGATTTTGGTTGATAGGGGGTGCGGAGTAGCAAGCAGACTATTATTGATCGTACTGGTTTTCATACAAAGTGTCACCGGTGCTTCAGGGACAAATGGAATGATCACCGAAAAGTTCCCCGATTTTGTACCGACGAGACAAATGACAAGCTGGCAGACGACGCAAGCCATCATGGCCCTTTGGCCTTGGCTTAGCTCACGGTTCGTTATGCGTCGTCTTCAGCAACACATGTTTCAGCTACATGCCTCCGCTGGAATAGTATATCTCGACTCGTGCCATGGGAGAGGTGAGCTGTATCTCAACCGGCGTGCTGTGAAAAGGGCAGGCAGTTGTCGACCTTGACATCGCCTTCACTGTTCCAGTCCAGCATCGCGAAATGCATCTCTACTCACTGTTTGTATTGTCTGCATGCACGAACACGACCAGTTCGGTTCACAAAAAAAGAAAAAGTAGGCGACCAGTTAGTTTCTTCTTCATTTAGTTGGACGCATGTTGCTTACAAACTTGTAGAGTAAAATACTACCACTACCTGTTAAAAATATGCACAAGTGTGTACCTTCTCTCCCTTTTTTTGCGTATATAAAGTGTGTACCTTCTCATGCTTAGAAACATTGTTGGCTCCCAAGGCTCGAGTTAGCCATGGATGGATGGGCATGCGTGGATGGGTCCTACGAATTTTAGGCATGGCTAGCTATAGCTGCGTGCCTGCACCACTCCATCGGTCGATCGCCATGGATGCGTCTGTAACAATCAAAGGTGAGGCATGCCTGCGTACGTGGGGCAGCCAAGAGAAGACAAAACGTATCGCTTGCCGAGTAGGCGAAGAGCATATAGTACTACTAGACCCATGTCTTGTAATTTCAAAACGCTCTTATAGTCTTATACTAGCAAAAGGACCCGTGCATTGCAACGGGAGAAAAGAATACCACACGCTCTTAATTTATAAAAAATGGTCAATATAATCTGAATATTTGTAGCTACGGCCCAAGCAAAGATGGTCTTTGCCTACAAAAATGCAAGTTCAAGATTCCACATGCATGTCTTCTATTTAAACACGACTTGCATGTAGATTTAATACGTACAAAGAAACGGGCAAATGATCTTCAATTTCGTTTTCAATCCTGATTTTGCTGAGATGTTTATGAACAATCCGGATCAGTACTGATATGAAAGAAAGACGGATAATGCATTATTGATTAAGATTGCACCCTAGACAGTATTTAAACACGACTTGCATGTAGATTTAATACGTACAAAGAAACGGGCAAATGACCTTCAATTTCGTTTTAATCCTGATTTTGCTGAGATGTTCATCAACAATCCGGATCAATACTGGTATGAAAGAAAGACGAATAATGCATTACTGATTAAGATTGCACCCTAGACAGTAATTTTTTAAGGTTAACGGGTAAAATAACATCATATTCAGATTTTATATATTTTTCTAGTCAAATTCCATATATAACGTGTTAAATTTGGAGTTACGGTTTAGAAGTTATGACTATTTTAAAAAACATTTAATGTGTACTGCAGGTTTAATGTCAGAAACATTAGGGGGTTTTCTATAAAATAGCATGACGGACTAAAAATACCTATTTCTTTTATTAGTAGGTATAGATTCCTAAAAAAACCATTTTTAAAAGGATAGGGATAGGGAGACATCTCCCTCTCCCTCCTCTTCGGTTTATAGGTCCACTCATGCGCGTATTTCAAGATTGTCAATTTTACTGATGGTATATGAATTATGCATCAAAAATGCTATGTTATTAGAAAATATAACAATTGAAGTTTCTAATGTCATAATTTTTGTAATGTATATATATACTCCCTCCATTCCCTAATACAAGCCCACTTCATATTTTTTATGTCTAACTTTGACCATTGGTCTTATCAACAAAAAGTGAGTTATATGCCACGAAAAATATTTCATTGGATGCACATTTCAAAGAACATTCCAATGATATATTTTATATGACATAAAATCTATATTTTGTTGACCATACAAGTCAAAAATTGACATGAAAAACGAAGTGACCTTATATAAGAAAATGGAGGGAGTGGGAGTAACTCATATCATGTAGATCTTGTCAATCTAGGGACACTGTGAGCCTAATAAGCCAGAAAAGTGGTACTCTCTCCGTTCCTTTATATAAGGTGTATTTGTTTTTCATAAAAAATTCACAATAAAATATACGGTGTATTTCTCATTTTTCACTCATTTTTTCCTTTTTACCCCTTCACCATCCAGTATATGCCTTTCATAAAAACAAATACATGATCCATAGTTGGAAGGTTATAAAAATAGAATATCTCTTCCTGATTGCGTGCACCACATTTCTCTCTCTCTCCCATCTCACTGATTGATTTTATTCCCGTGAAGCGAGATTCAGTTGCATGTTATTTGGTCGATGGTTATTAGTTGATGCTAATTAAGATGCTAAATGCCTAAATAGTGTGCCGCCCCCGACTCAATCGTGCACTAATCATACACGCAAATATATATGATCAAGATCAAAGACTCACGGAAAGATATCACACACAACTCTAGACACAAATTAAAATAATACAAGCTTTATATTACAAGCCAGGGGCCTCGAGGGCTCGAATACATAAGCTCGAGTTACACAAGAGTCAACAGAAGCAACAATATCTGAGTACAAATATAAGTAAACAAGCCTACCTTAAGAATGCTAGCAAAACAAAGATAACCGATCAAAAGGGCGCATGCGTCATGCCTGGGAGTCTCCTATGTACTCCTGGTCGTCGGTGGTCTCCACGTAGTAGTAGGCACCGCCGGGTAGTAGTAGTCGTTGGTGGGGTCGGCTGGCTCCTGGGATCCATCGTCTGATCGCAACAATCGGGTATAGGGAAAAAGAGGTAGCAAAGCAACCATGAGTACTCATCCAAAGTACTCGCAAGACTTATATCAGATCTATACTAAGTATGCATCAGTATCAAAGGAATGGGGCTATATCTTTTTAGTGAACTGCGGAAATGCCAGGATAGAATGGGAAGGCCTAGCCTATCAAAGACTAGTATCTTGCAGCATTAGAAGAGTGCAGATTAGCATATTATAAAGTAACATGTATATTCTAGTAACGCCCAGAGATCCTTCCTCGACTCCCTACGAGAAAGCAATCCCGGAGCCATCATATCCATCTCATGTCTCCAGCATCCAGTTCTAGTTGTATAGATTGGGATACAACTTCGAGCGTCTGTTACCGTGGACACGGCTATTCGGATAGATAAACTTCCCTGCAGGGGTGCACAAACTTACCCAACATGCTCGATTAACGCTGGCCGGGCACACCTTCAGATCATGCCTGGCCTCGGCTCATCGACACACCGTAGTCCTACCTAGACTCAATAGAGAGGCCTGAACGCTTGTCTACACCCTAAGTGCTCACAGGTCTGAGGACCATCGCCCTTTGCACTCTGCATGTTGCGAGGACGGTCGAGATCAGTCCTGGCTACCTCTTTATACAAAGCAGGTTCTTACGCGGACCACCCAGGTGCGTGCCGCTCCATCACTAAGGTCTGAGAACTTTCGAAAGAACGTACGACGCAGAGTGCCCATACTTATTCCCGCGTGGTGGTTAGTGCGAAAAGGCCAGAGGCCTACTCGGATCACATATCCAAACCGATAATATCTTGGGAGCGTGCGGAGATGATCAATGATCCATGATCTGTGGTCCCGTCGCCCCATCTCACGAACTTTTGCCAAGGGCTAAGAATGCCCGGCCGTGCCACGTATTTATCTCGCGGGTACCCTCCAGGTCAACCCGACTCCACATCACTCGCGGGTACCCTCACGGTCAACCCGACTTCACATTTCTCTCGCGGGTACCCCTCGGGGCCGACCCGACTTCAAGATAGTTCTAGGGTAAAGTCAAAGTAACTGTGTGTCCATAGCATCAAGGGAGAAAATCCGAGGTATCACCCTCGATGGATTACCACTCAATGCAACCATCAAGGTGACCTTGGAGAATCACCCTCGAAGGGTTCACACTTGAGGTGTTGCACGACAGAGTCATTATCAGAAGTGGTGAAGGAGGAATCACCCTCCGTGGACCACTACCGATTAGCTACACTACAGGGATATCATCAGAAGTGCGTTACGAGGTATCACCCTCGACACTTGATAGTAACTCTACAGAGTCGTACAACTAAGGGGGTGTTGAGGAACGTTTCATGGGAAACAAAAAAAATCCTATGCTCACCAAGATCAATCTAGGAGATTCACATCTACGAGAGGAGGGTGGTGTCTACATGCCCTTCTAGACCGAAAGCGTTAACAATCTAGAGATCATGGTTGGCGTAGTCGTACTCGCATAGAGATCCAACCCAATCCAAGTACCGCACGTGCGACACCTCCGAGTTTAGCACGCGTACGGCTCGACAACATCCTCTCCTTCTTGATCCAGCAAGGGAGGGAGAGGAGATAGATGAGATCTGAACCAACACAATGACGTGGTGGTGGTGGTGGCAGCGGAACTCCGGCAAGGCTTCGCCAAGCGCGTATTGGTGAAACATGGGAGGAGTTGGGAGAGGTAACGGGCAAGGGTCGAAGGGCGGCTGCCGCCAGCGCCTCCCCACCTTTTATATAGGCGTGGAGGGGGCTGGTGGCTTGCCCTCCAAGGCCCTAGGGCCGTTGGTCAAAGAGGGAGGAAGGAAATCCCTCCTTTCCTTCCCCATCGATCGCTATCCCCCCTTTTTAGGGATCCCGATCTTATCCCTTTGGGATATGATACTATTCCTTTTAAGGGAGGATCTTGGTGCGCCTAGACCAGGGTTGTGGGGACTTTCCCCACTACCCACATTCATGTGGGTCCCTGATACGTCCATTTTGACTTGTGTTTTCCTACTGTTATTTATAATGTTTTTATGCATAATAATGCTTTTGGGAACAATTCTAATGCCTTTTCTCTCATAATTTGCAAGGTTTACACAAAGAGGGAGAATACCGGCAGCTGGAATTCTGGACCTGAAAAAGCACGTCAGAGCTACCTATTCTGCACAACTCCAAATAAGCTAAAACTTCATGGAGATTTTTTTATGGATTATTTAAGAATTATTGGAGCAAATAACTATCAGAGGGGGTCCACCATGTGGGCACAACCCACTTGGGCGTGCCAGGGAGCCCAGGCGCGCCCTGGTGGGTTGTGCCCTCCTCGGCCCACCTCGGGTGCCCCTCTTCTGGTATATAAGTCATTTTGACCTAGAAAAAATATGGAGAGAACTTTCGGGATGAATCACCGCCGTCTTGAGGCGGAACTTGGGCAGGAGCTCTTTTGCCCTCCGGTGGAGCGATTCCGCCAGGGGAACTTCCCTCCCGGAGGGGGAAATCATCGTCATCGTCATCACCAACAACTCTCCCATCATTGGGAGGGTCATCTCCATCAATATCTTCAACAACACCATCTCCTCTCAAACCCTAGTTCATCTCTTGTGTTCAATCTTTGTACCAAAACCTTAGATTGGTGCTTGTGGGTGACCAGTAGTGTTGATTACATCTTGTAGTTGATTAGTATATGGTTTATTTGGTGGAACATTATATGTTCAGATCCATTATGCTATTTAATACCCCTCTAATCTTGAGCATGGTTATTATTTGTGAGTATTTACTTTTGTTCCTGAGGTCACGGGAGAAGTCACGTTGCAAGTAATCATGTGAACTTGATATGTGTTTGATATTTTGATGGTATGTATGTTGTTATTCCCTTAGTGGTGTCAGGTGAACATCGACTACATGGCACTTCACCATATTTGGGCCTCAGGGAATGCATTGTGGAGTAGTTATTAGATGATGGGTTTCTAGAGTGACAGAATCTTAAACCGTAGTTTATGCGCTACTTCGTAAGGGAGCGATTTGGATCCAAAAGTTTAATGCTATGGTTAGATTTTATCTTAATACTTTTCTCGTAGTTGCGGATGCTTGCGAGGGGGTTAATCATAAGTAGGAGGTTTGTTCAAGTAAGAACAACACCTAAGCACCGATCCACCCACATATCAAATTATCAAAGTAGCGAACACGAACCAAACCAACATGATTGAAGTGATATGATGAAATCACGATGAGCTAGATGCATAGGATTTTTTTTTGGTGAAATCACTTTCATCATGTTGGCTTGATTCGTGTTCGCTACTTTGATAATTTGATATGTGGGTGGACCGGTGCTTAGGTGATGTTCTTACTTGAAGAAACCTCCTACTTATGATTAACCCCATCGCAAGCATCCGCAACTACGAGAAACGTGTTAAGATAAATCTAACCATAGCATTAAAGTTTTGGATCCAAATCAGTCCCTTACGAAGTAGTGCATAAACTAGGGTTTAAACTTCTATCGCTCGAGCAACCCATCATCTAATAACTACTCCACAATGCATTCCCTTAGGCCAAAATATGGTGAAGTGCCATGTAGTCGACGTTCACATGACACCACTAAGGGAATAACAGCATACATATCATCAAAATATCGAACACATATCAAGTTCACATGATTACTTGCAACATGACTTCTCCCGTGACCTCAAGAACAAAAGTAACTGCTCACAAATAATAATCATGCTCAAGATTAGAGGGTATTAAATAGGATAATAGATCTGAATATATAATCTTCCACCAAATAAACCATATAGTAATCAACTACAAGATGTAATCAACACTACTAGTCACCCACAAGCACCAAAATGTAAGATTCCGGTACAAAGACTGAACACAAGAGATGAACTAAGGTTTGAAAGGAGATGGTGTTGTTGAAGATGTTGATGGAGATGGCCCTCCCAAAGATGGGAAAGTTTTTGGTGATGACAATGACGATGATTTCCCCCTTCGGGAGGGAAGTTCCCCGGCGGAATTGCTCCGTCGGAGGGCAAAAGTTCTCCTGCCCAAGTTCTGCCTCGAGATGGCGACACTTCATCCCGAAAGTCCTCTCATTATTTTTTCTAGGTCAAAATGACTTATATACCAGAGAGGAGCACCAGAAGTGGGTCGAGGAGGGCACAACCCACTAGGGCGCGCCTGGGCTCCCTAGTGCGCCCAGGTGGGTTGTGACCACCTGGTGGGCCCCAGCTGGTAGTTATTTTCTCCAATAATACTTAAATAACCCATAAAAAATCACCGTGAAGTTTCAGCTTATTTGGAGTGGTGCAGAATAGGTAGCTCCGACGTGCTTTTTCAGGTCCAGAATTCCAGCTCCCGATATTCCCCCTCTTTGTGTAAACCTTGCAAATTATGAGAGAAAAGGCATTATAATTACTCCCAAAAGCATTATTATGCATAAAAACATTATAAATAACAGTAGGAAAGCATGGTGCAAAGTGGACGTATCAACTCCCCCAAGCTTTTTTTTGAAGGGTAAACAGTAGGAAAGGCTCCTACTGTGTTTTCATATATGTATATATAGACAGGGTGTTACAAGAGTTAGTACATATGTAGTTGCCCTATTTTCCATGCTGCCCTTCCAGAAAGGGGCAGGTGGTCGAGGAGTGGTGTTATTAGTTCAATTCAGAAACAAAAGAAGAAATAAAAGCAGGATGACTCCCCCTAGTCCTATGTTGGAGGAGACCAAAGTCTTCCTTGAATCTATTCAGCCACCCACTGACAGTTGGCGTAATCCTCCTAAAATGTTTGTTGTTTCTTTCTTTCCAGAGACTCCAGGCTGCCACCAGGAAGGTTTCAAAGAATAATGGACGTCCCCAGGAGTGTTTAGCCTGTTGAAGTAGTTGTAGGCGGCAGGTGAAGGGTGGCCAGCTGATCCCAAGTTTACACCAGCAAGCTTGACTGAATGTGCAAGTAAATATCATATGATCCACAGTTTCTTCGTCATGATTGCCGCAGAGCAGGCATCTGTGGTCGTCACCTATGTCAAAATTTCGACGCTTGAGCATGTCACGTGTGTTTAGACGGTCGACCATCAGCAGCCAACCGAAGACTTTGATCCGCATGATGCAACGAGAGTGCCAGAGCAAGGAGAAGGCTGGGTGGGCGTTGGCGTCTCGGAAGAAGAATTTGTAGTAGTCAGCCGGCCGGTAAACAGATTTCCCCCAGGTATAGTACCAAATATCATTAACAGATGCGGACGGATGGATGTGTGTTGAGATCTGCTGGATGTCTCGAACTTCGTCCAGGGCCTGCGGGGAGAGTGGTAGGTGAAAGGTTTCCGATATTGCCGTGCTCTCCAAGAAATCCTTGACAGTCTCGTCCTCGTGTATGGCGAAGGAGAATGCATGGGGATGAGAAACCTGTAGAATATCCGGCGCCCAGAGATCTTTCCAAACCAGAATAGTGTCACCCGATACGATTCGGACCTGCGAAATCCCTCAAAATACAGGCGTAAGTTTGAGGAGTTGGCGCCACCAGAAAGAGCCCACAGGGTCAGTGGCGTGAGGAACCTTATCGGTATAGTATGTGTTCCAAATGAGCTGTAGCCAGGGGACATCAAGCTTGTTGTAAAACTTGCGTAAGAATTTCATGAGTAGGGCATCATTCTGCACCTTAATGTTGATAACCCCAAGGCCGCCATGTTTTTTGGGTTTGCACACCATCTCCCACGCGGCAAGGGAGTTGCACTTGTCCCCATGTTCCGTCTTTTTGGTCCAGAGACATCTCCTTCTGATTTTGTCGAGCATCTCAATTAACTTGGGCGGAAATTTGAGAGTGCACATGGCGTAGATGAGTAGAGATGTGACGGTAGCGTTTAGCCAAGAGAGTTTGCCCCCGTAGGACATCATTGAGATCGTGGAGGTGAGTCGCCGTTCAGCACTGCAGACTAGGGGCATCAGATCAAGGATGGTTGGTTTAGACGTGCCGAGAGGCAATCCAAGATAGGTAAAGGGCATGGATCCGACTGAGCATCCAAAGAAGGTCGCAAGCGCCAAGGCAGCCTCTTGAGTCATGTTGATTGGGATTAGTGTTGACTTGTGGAAATTAATTCGGAGGCCGATGGAAGAAGCATAGTCCACAAGGATTTGTTTGATGACTGCAGCTTGCTGAGGGCATGCAAGCATGGCCAAGATGGTGTCGTCGGCGTATTGGATTACTGGGTAGTCCGTTTGGCCGATGCAGGGAAAGGGCAGTTGGATTTTCCCTTCTCTAAAGGCGTCATTAATAGCAGCTTGTAGGAGATCAGCCGCAATGACGAAGATCAATGGGGAGAGAGGGTCCCCCTGGCGTACACCTGTGCGGCAGTGGAATTATCGGCCCGGGACACCATTCAGTAGAACTGATGATCGCCCTGTCGAGAAGATGCAATTAATCCAAGATAGCCACTTGTCGTTAAATCCCAGGTGTTTCATGATGGTGATCATGGGAGCATGTTCGATTGTATCAAAGGCTTTAGCGAAATCCAGTTTCAACAAGATAATCTGCTTCTTCGATGCATGGCATTGATGTATATATTGAAATGCCCAGGCCAGGCAATCCTGTATCGTCCTCCCTTTTATGAAACCATATTGGTTCTTGTGGATAACCTTTAAGATCACTCGTTGCAGACGATTAGCAAGCAGCTTTGTAATTAGCTTAAGAAAGCAATTGAGAAGGGTGATTGGGCGGTAATCATTAACAGTTTCTGGTGAGGTGGTCTTAGGAATCAGTGTGATGAGGCCATCATTTATACTGGTGAGGTCCAAGTCTCCTTGGTGGAATGCTTCACAGAGGTTATAAAAATCGTGTTTGATAACAGGCCAGCAAGCTTTAAGGAATGCACCACTGAATCCATCCGGGCCGGGAGCACGATCGGCTGGCATTTCTTTGATAACAGCATCAATCTCCTCATGGGTAAAAGGCATAGTCAGCTGGTCAAGGTCATCATGGTGCTGCAGAATATTAGGCAAGTTAAATTTCATTTGTGCAGGCCGCGAAGTACCCAGGCGATCAGTGTATGTACGAAACAGGAGTGCTTCTTTTCCATCGTGACTGTCAATGATTGAACCATCCTCTATTTTGAAGGTTGCAATGTTATTGCGCCGATATCTTTCTGTGGCAACAGCCTGGAAGAATTTGGTATTCTCGTCCCCAAACTTGATCCATCAAATTGTGCATCGTTTTTTCCAGTATTGGTTTTGGTATTTAAGGAGGCGCAAGAGATGTTTCTTGATGATATTCTGAAAGTTTGCTTCAGGAATAGAAAGGGCTCTTTTATTCTCAAGATCATCTAGGTGCGCCAAGGACTCGTTGCAATTAGCAATGGCTACAGACAGTCGGGATAGATTTTTGCTCCAGATTTTTAGGGCATGGCGTAAAGCTTTGAATTTGCGACAGAGAGTGGTCGCAACATTTTGCGCTCTCACCGGTCTATTCCATACATCTTGAACAAGATCCATGAAGCCAGGATGCAGGATCCAGAAAGGCTCAAATCTAAAGACCTTGCTGCGAGGGATGCAAGTTTGGATGGAGATAATGCAAGGAACGTGGTCGGAGACAGGCTTACCAAGAGGCTTGACCATGGTGTTGGGGTATACATTGGTCCAGTGCAACGAAGTAAAGAACCAATCAAGTTGTTCAAGCAGTGGGTCTTGTTGCATATTGCTCCAAGTGTACAATCTACCCTTGATAGGAAGTTCAATAAGGCTTTGCTTGCGGATAATATCATTGAATGTGCACATGTCTGACGGGCACCCCCCTGGCTTATTTCTATTATCAGGCGCACGAATGTAATTAAAATCGCCAACTAGGAGCCAGTCCTGTGAGCTGGGTATATCCAGATTATAAAGCCAATTGGTAAACGTAATACGCGCGTCACCCGAACAAGGGCCATATATATTAGTGAGCGTCCATGAGTACGAGGATAACGTGCTAGTAAAATTAATGACCAAGGCAAAATCAGACGAGAAAACCACAGCGCCAGTAAATAGAGAGCTTTTCCAAATGGTAAGCAAGCCACTCGAGGCTCCTTGAGAGGGGACATAGGCAAATTGATCAAATTGTCTAGGGCAACATGACTTAATAAACGATAAATCAAAAGTGGTTTTCTTTGTCTCTTGGATGCAAACAACCGAGCAGCCACTGGTTCTAATGGCGTTATTCAGTGCAAGCTGTTTATCGTCAGAGTTGATGCCGCGTATGTTCCAACAGAGCACTTCCCAACTACGCAAAAGTGGCATGAGGAGGAAACGAACTAGGCCCTGGAGGGCCCCTCCTCATCAGGTAGGTCAACATTGGCAGTAGAACCTGGGGGAGTGGATGCAGCAGAAGATGGGGCAGGTGCAGCCGTGAGGATATCTTCAGTCAGTTCAGCCGCAGGAACAACACATCTGTTAATACCAATAGACTGCAGGACATGGACAGGAGTGTGAGGAACAACTTCAGAGTTTGGTTCCATGGCCGAAGAAGAGGATCCAATCAAGGGAACCAGCCTGGGCTTAACCTTGGAGGTGGCGGTGCGGGTTTCAATCACCTGGTTGACCTTGAAGCCATTATATTTGTTTGAATGATTGCTTCGGCGCACTTCCACAGTGGAGATGGGAGCAGGTGCCCGAGCCCGACGACCACGAGTCACAACAGAGGGACTTGCTGGTGCCATGATGGAGTTGACAGCAGCAAGGCCAGCAGGCTCGGCAGAGGAGTTGATCACAGACGTAGGTAAGCCCTGCAGAGCCCTGTCATTGGAACTGTCAAGTTTAGAGTTCAGGGGCACATTGTGAAAAGCAGCCAGCGGGGTAGGTTCAGAGTCCAAAGGGGCATCCGGAGCAGGCAAAAGAAGCTGATTGTTCTGTGTAGGATCTTCAGATATATCTTCCAGTACCACAAAAGACCGTGGAGGATCTAGCAGCTGAGACAGAGCAATGCCATTTGACATCAGAAGAAACTAGCACAGTGACTTGCACATTTGCAGACTGCATACCATAACCTGAACTCCAAGGGCCAATGGTGGCTAAAGCAGGGCGTAGAGCGTGAAAAATGAAGCTATTCAACCGCTGCCTGGGAATAGGGTCCGAAAGCAGAAGGTTCAACAATTTTGATCCATTAGCCGAAAGGCCAAACTGAATGCCATTGTTGTGCATGTTGACAGTAATATTCAGAGTATCTTGAGCTGCAAGTGGGGCAGGTTCAGTGTTAGGAAACACCAACAGAGCATGATCAGAAGGAGCAGAGCTGTCATCAGAGGAGGAGAAGGTGTCATTCCATGCCTCCATGGGATTATCAGAAATATTATCCTCTGGCACAACACCATGCTGGAAGGTAAGGCCTTGAGCTGCTAGCCATGCTTGGTAATTGACAAGGTGCTCCGGGAGGGGGGGCAGAGGATGAGCCGGAGGAGCTGCCCAATGGCCCCAACCCACATTCTCTTGAGGAGGTGCATTGCCCTGGTTGTCATTGCCAGCATTGGGAGCTCCATTTTGCACAAGCCAGTTATGCACCTGCTGTTGGTAGAGCTGCTCAGCAGTCATATCAGGACCAAAAAGTGGATGAGGATTTCCATCTGCAGGAGGGTCTTCCTCACCAGGGGGGAGTACTTTAGGTAGTAGGCCATTCCAATCATTGCTTCTGAGGATGGTGATTTGAACAGTCCAACAATCCCTTGCACCACCCAGCTGCCAGACCACGAAGCTTTTGGGGATCAAACGAAGACGAAGAACGCGGGCCTTGATGAGCATAAACCTCCTATCCTGCCGCGGATTGTACCAACTGACAAGAGATCCATAACCACCCAGAGCCTTGGTGATATAGTAATCCGTCTGATAGTCATATGGAAAACCGAAAAACATGAGCCAAACTTCAGGCCCAAAAGAGGTGGTGCGACGGTTCAAAGCTTCATTGTGCGGCACAAAGGTTATTAGAAGATCCTCTTCTTCAAGTTCCAGAGGAGTATTGACCGCAGAATCACGCAAGAAAGAATCCGCAAAACCAAATATACCAATGCCAAGAGGGTGGTCGCTTACTTCAGTGGTAAAAAGCTGTGATTCATGGAGCAGACCTTGGATCATGTTGCGGATGGCCGCGCGGCGGTGCAGCGGGACATACGCACTGGCTTCGGCGATGGCGAGGAAATCATGGTTGAGCGGCGGGATGGGTCCGACAATCATGCCGCTGCGGACAACACGGTCCGCCAGGCCGGGTTCGACGGCGAAGCCCGGCGGTAGGAAGGGCACCGGATTGAGAGGGTAGTTCGCCATGGACGGTGGAGCGGCGGAGGACAACGCTGGTGGTGGCTGGTGAAGTGATACGAGTGGGCAGAGCTGCGGTGTTGAGGAAACCGAGGTGGAAGCCGGACCGTGAGGGGTAGTATGGGTAGAGGGAGAAGATTTTTCTCGCCACTGCCACTTCTCGTTGAAAAGCCGTTTATGACAAGATCTTTCCACATGGTCGTAGAAGCCACACACCGTGCATTGGACGGTTGATTTGCGTTTGGGCTTATCACGCATGGTAAGGCAAGGAGCAATTTGCTCAGGCAGCGGATGCGTGTTACCAATTGTGGGTTGCAAAGTTTGGATCGTTTGGGGCCTAACAAAATTGAGGCAATCACTGGCCTTATGTCCAGGCGAGGAGCAGTTAATACAAATCAATCTAGCCTGGCAAGAAATCTTATGGTGTCCCCATTGAAGGCAACGCGAGCACAGAACCGCCCAATTAGAGGATAAATCCAAAATATCAGATTCTGAATAATGGGCCTGGGCCAAATCAGCTTTATGACGGGCCGAGAGAGTAGCGGTCCAGGTCACATGTTTGGGCGCATATTTGAATGCTGACTTTAAAAAACATTGGGGCAGCGGAGGATACGGGACAGACAATGGGCACTTAAAGGCTCCTAATTGTATGTAATTCCCCGGCAATGATTCCTCCAAATGGGCCTGGTTCAAAAAATGAGCCATTAATGCGGCGCGATCGTTGGGCGATGGAACCATGCAAGCAGCTCGTGAGGAAAGATCAGCAGGATCCCCCGTAGTAAGAACTGATGTCGTAAGATCCTGTGTATTTTGATTCAAGCGTGATGAGGACGCTTCATGAGCATTGTTGTTAGAGAACCGCATCGAAGAAAGCGGAATCAGACCAAACTTACACAACACCTCCTCAGAGTTATAACTCAAGTTAGCTCCCGAATGCAAGAATTTTAAAGATGATTTAACAGCCAATGAACGACGAGAAGATAAAAACGTGAGCTCAGTGTCAGCGTGCCAACATGAATCATCAATTGGAGCACTTGCAAAACGGCCATTGAAAAGGTGGAAATGACAGACAAAATCCGGCCAAACACGATCCCTCAAACGGTGGATGAAATGTCCCACTTTATTATTAGCCACCGAAAACCGGAAGGATCGAGAATTGAGTTGAATCACTTTGAATCCATTGCTAAGGCCCCCAATACAGCATTGGAGCGCAATGCCAACCGAATCCACAGTGAGGGGGAAGGAAGCCGAGGAGAAAGAGACCACCAAAAAGAATTCCTTGGAGTCCCGAGAAGGAGAGAAATGGACCGTGGAGCCAAACCTGCGTCTCACCTGATCGGCCAATGCAAGGCTAGGCGCAAAGTCCCAATGCAAGAGGCCTTCCATGGAGGATTACGTTAGAGCTCGCCATGGAGAACGGTGGGTGCTAGGGGGGGAGAGGTGGGAGAGGAGAGGTGGGAGAGGAGAGCCATGAACTCCCCCAAGCTTAGACCTCGCTTGTCCTCGAGCGAAAACCGAAATTGAAAAACATCGCTTGTCCTCGAGCGAAAACCGAAATTGAAAAACATGTCCACATGCTTAGAGAGAGAGGTGTCGATAAAAATAAAATACGGATATAGAAGCATCATGCATATTCTTATAACAACAAAGAACTTTAACATAAAACTTTATCAAATAACTTTTACCACATAACTTTAATCATATATCTTCCCATGAACACGTAACAATTCATCACAACGTTGAAGTATAAAGCATAAACCTTATTGAAAACCAACAACCTATGTTCTCAGTCAACTTTGCAAATACAATTCATCATATTTCCAGGAAAGGTCACGTATCGGAGCCTTTAGGCAAGTCCACATACTGAACCATCATTTAATCTTCTGTGATTGCTAACACTCACAACATACCCATGAACAGAAGTTTCAACCAGACACACAGAAAGATAGGGGCTTATAGTTTCTCCTCCCAACGTATTCACCTCAAGGGTGATGTCGACAATAATAACTCATGCATACTCATATCCAACTAGATATATGTGCCTAGATCTTTCCTCGCCATATAGTGCTTGCAAAAAGAGAAAATAAAAAGGAATAGGGAAGAATACTTTGACTCCTTCATAAAAGTAAATGCATAAGAGTAAAAGATAGGCCCTTCACAGTGGGAAGCAGAGGTTGTCATGCACTTATTTGTTTGAATGCCAAATCCCTTAATGGAAAAGAACGTCACATTATATTGCCCCTTATGATAGCAACCTTTATTATGCAGGTTGTCGCTTTTATTCTTTGCCATCACAAGTTCGTACAACACTCAATTTTCTCTTACACTAAATGATCCAACACTTTTAGAGGAAATTTTTATTGCCTTATTGCACCGATGACAACTTACTTGAAGGATCTTACTCAATCCATAGGTAGGTATGGTGGACTCTCGAAATGAGATTTCGGTTAACGGTTTTGGATGCACAAGTAGTATCTCTAGTTAGTGCGGAATTTTTGGCTAGAAAAGATATTGAGCAAGCACCACATGTTAAAGGATCTATGACAATATAACTTCTATGTGAATATGAACAAACATAAATCATTACGTTGTCTTCCTTGTCCAACATCAACTATTTTGACTACTTTGACACAAAATATTTAATGGGGGCTCACAATCATAAAAGATGTCCAAGATAGTGTATTTTCATGTGAATCTTCTCTTCCCTTATTAATTCTTTCATGAGTTGCATGATTGACCAATGCTATGTTTGTCAATCTCCAACAAATTTTACCACTTATACTTTCCTTATGTGATCTCATTACTTACCATAAGATTAGTATATGATCTTATTCATTTATTTCCTTTTCTTTTTATTGAAACATTAAAGTAAGGAAACAAGACTCAAACTACTCTTCATTATATACCTCGAGCATGATTACATCGATAGATATATCACTAAGAAAACACTTGAAAACAAAGTATCGAACTAAACTTTCATTCAACTAAATCATAGGAAAACTAAAGATCAAACTAAAATAGATAAAAACAAAGATAGTGGTGGTGATACGATACCCGCACACCTCCCCCAAGCTTGGCACAAGCCAAGGGGTACCATGAACTCGGGTCTCCTTTGGTGATGAAGAAGGTGGTGGTGGTGATGAGGTAGCGATCTTATCTTCCAGTTTCCATGGCAATGGCTCACCATCATAAGAGGAGGAACGAGTCTCGCGAGTCCTACAACTAGTAGCCAAACTCATACCTTTGAACCTTGCCTCATATTCGAAGACTTGGTTTTGGAGATCATAGATTTGGCTTTGTATAAAGTTGATTTGCTCTTTGAAGGTGAAGACGATGTCATTCATGGATTTGCCATCCACCTTGAGATCACGGGTATAATCCGTGATCATGAGGTGATTGGCATTGAGTCCACGTTCCACCATCCCCTTGCACTTGAAGACCTCCTCCTCCATAGCTTCGAGCCTGGCCACGGTCCCCTTCCCCTTGGGACCCTGGACGTCCCGGATATGGAGCAACCCCTTACGCATCTCAATGACTTGAGGGTGTTGCATCACCTCCCGCATATGCGGGTTGATGACATTCTCAAAGAACTTGTCCTTGGAGGAGCAAGCGGCCATGGCGATCTAGATCTGTCAGAAAACAGCAAGAAAGTAGAATAGAAGATTTCTCCGTGATACGGTTACCAATACGTTCGGGGGGTATATAAAGATTTTTTATCTTGGGAAACAAGCAAACGGGAGGAAAACGGAGTCGGGAAGGTTTCCGAGGTGGGCACAACCCACCTGGGTGCGCCAGGGGGCCCTGGCGCGCCCTGGTGTCTTGTGCCCTCCTCGGGTGCCCTCCTGGTTGTTTCCTATTTTCCTAATTTTTAATATATTCCAACTGACAGAAAATATTTTTGTGGATTTTTGGGAGTCCATTTACTTACCGTATCACGTACCTCCTCTTTTTTAATTATTCCGGAGTGTCCTGGAAGGTCTCCTTTATGTGTTCCTCAGTGTCATAGTTTGAATAATGTTGCTGTCAACATTAATAGGTGTACTTGAGATATAGTGTTTAATTCTTTGCCCATTGACCACCTTCGGGTTAGTACCTTCGGCATTATTTATTTTGATAGCTCCAGAGCGGTAAACCTCTTCGATGATATATAGTCCTTCCCATTTAGAGAGAAGTTTCCCTGCAAAGAACCTGAAACGAGAGTTGTACAATAGAACATATTCTCCAACTTTGTTCTCTTTTGGATTCTTTTCTCATGCCATCTTTTAACCTTTTATTTAAATAACTTGGCATTTCTATAAGCTTGGGTTCTCCATTCATCAAGTGAGCTAATATCAAATAACCTCTTTTCATCGGCAAGTTTGAAATCACAGTTGACTTCTTTAATTGCCCAATATGCTTTATGTACTAACTCAAGAGGCCAATGACAAGCTTTTCCATAGACCATTTTGTAGAGAGACATACCCATAGGATTTTTATATGCTGTTCGGTAGGCCCAAAGTGCATCCTCTAATTTCTTCGACCAATTCTTTCGGGACCTATTAACGGTTTTTTGAAGTATTAGTTTTATTTCCCTATTGCTAAGTTCAACTTGACCACTAGATTGAGGATGATAGGGTGATGCAATTCTATGGTTAAGATTGTATTTAGCAAGCATTTTATAGAAAGCACCATGAATAAAGTGTGAGCCACCATCAGTCATTAAATATCTAGGGACTCCAAACCTCGGGAAAATAACTTCTTTAAGCATTTTAATGGAAGTGTTATGATCAGCACTACTAGTTGGAATAACTTCTACCCACTTAGTAACGTAACCAACAACAACCAAAATATGTGTATACCCATTAGAGGAAGGAAAAGGTCCCATATAATCAAAACTCTAAACATCAAATGGTTCAAGAGCAAGTGAATAATTCATAGGCATTTCTTGATGCTTACCAATATTACCAATTCGTTGACATTCATCACAAGATAAAACAAACTTACGGACATCCTTGAAGAGGGTAGGCCAATAAAAACTAGATTGCAATACCTTGTGAGCAGTTCTATCTCCCGTATGATACCCTCCATAAGCTTCAGAGTGACATTTCTGTAGGATTTGTTCTTGTTCATGCTCAGGTACACAACATGTAATAATACCATCTACTCCTTCTATATAAAGATGTGGGTCATCCCAAAAGTAATGTCTTAAATCATAGAAGAACTTTTTCTTTTGTTGGTATGTGAAACTAGGTGGTATGTATTTAGCAACAATATAATTAGCATAGTTAGGATACCAAGGAGTGTTATGAGAAACATTTATTGCAGCTAGTTGTTCATCAGTGAAGCTATCATCAATGGGTAGTGGGTCATCAAGGATATTCTCTAACCTAGACAAGTTATCAGCTACGGGGTTCTCAACTCCTTTTCTATCAGTTATATGTAAATCAAATTCTTGTAGCAAGAGAACCCACCTAATGAGTGTAGGTTTAGCATCTTCCTTTTCCATAAGATATTTAATAGGACATGATCGGTGTGAACAATAACTTCAGAATAAAAAATGTAAGATCTGAATTTGTCACAAGAAAACACAACTGCTAAAAATTCTTTTTCAGTAGTAGCATAATTTACTTGGGCACCGTCTAGAGTTTTGCTAGCATAATGAATAAAGTTTAGTTTCTTATCAACTCTTTGTACTAGAACAACACCAACAACATAATCACTAGCATCACATATAATTTCAAGAGGCAAGTTCCAATCAGGTGGTTGAACAATAGGTGCAGAAGTTAAGGCCTTCTTAAGTGTTTCAAAGGCCTCTACACAATCATCATAAAAAACAAGTAGAACATCCTTTTGTAAAAGATTTGTAAGAGGCCTAGAAATTTTAGAGAAGTCTTTAATAAAACTCCTATAGAAACCAGCATGACCGAGGAAACTACGAATACCTTTAACATCTTTAGGACATGGCATTTTCTGACTTGCATCAACTTTAGCTTTATCCACTTCAATACCTCGTTCAGAAATTTTATGCCCCAAGACAATACCTTCATTAACCATAAAATGGCACTTCTCCTAATTCAAGACAAGATAGTTTGCTCACATCTTTGCAAAACTCTATCAAGGTTGCTTAAGCAATCATCAAAAGAAGATCCATATACAGAAAAATCATCCATGAAAACCTCAACAATCTTTTCACAAAAATCAGAGAATATAGCAGTCATACATCTTTGAAATGTAGCAGGTGCATTGCATAAACCAAAAGGCATACGTCTATAAGGATAAGTCCCAAAAGGGAAAGTAAAGGTGGTTTTCTCTTGATCAGGTTGTGAAATAGGTATTTGAGAAAAACCAGAATATCCATCAAGGAAGCAAAAGTGTGTGTGCTTTGATAACCTTTCTAACATTTGATCAATAAGAGGCAAGGGGTAATGATATTTTTCTAGTTGCTTTATTTAATTTTGTAAAAGCAATTACCATCCTATAACCAGTAATGATTCTTTGTGGAATAAGTTCATTTTTATCATTAGGAACAACGGTAATACCTCCTTTCTTAGGGACACAATGAACGGGGCTCACCCATCTACTATTAGCTATGGGATAGATTATACCTGCTTCCAGAAGCTTTAATATTTCAGTCCTTACCACTTCTTTCATCTTAGGATTCAATCGTCATTGATGATTAACAACGGGTTTAGCATCAAGTTTCATATTAATCTTGTGCTGACAGAGAGTGGGACTAATGCCTTTAAGATCATCAAGAGTATATCCAATAGCAGCTTGGTGCTTCTTCAGAACTTTCAATAATATCTCTTCTTCATGTTCTAAAAGGTTAGCACTAATAATAACAGGATATATCTTTTTCTCATCAAGATAAGCATATTTCAGAGTGTCAGGCGATTGTTTAATTCAAACACAGGATCACCTTTAGGTGGAGGAGGACCTCCTAGAGTTTCAATAGGTAAATTATGTTTGAGCAAAGGTTGTTATTCAAAGAAAATTTTATCTATGCATTTCTTTCATTCATATGCATATCATTTTCATGGTCTAGCAGATATTGTTCTAGTGGACTAGTAGGAGGCACGGAAATAGAAGCAAGACCAATTATTTCATCCTTCCTAGGTAATTCTTTCTTGTGAGGTTGTATATTAAACTTTGAAAAATTAAACTCATGAGACTCATCACCAAAGCTAACACTGATAGTTTGTTTATGACAATCTATAGTAGCATTGACAGTGTTTAAGAAAGGTCTACCAAAGATAATGGGACAAAAGTCATCTTGTGGGGAACCAAGAACTAGAAAATCAGTAGGGTATTTTGTTTTCCCACACAAGACTTCAACATATCTAACTATCCCAAGTGGTGTGCTGGTGTCTCTATTAGCAAGTTTAATAGTAACATCTATGTCTTCTATTTCAGTGAGTGCTACATCATTCATAATTTCTTGGTATAAGGTAAAAGGAATAGCACTCACGCTAGCACCTAAATCACATAAACCATGATAACAATGATCTCCTATTTTAACTAAGACAACAGGCATGCCAACAACAGGTCTATGTTTATTTTTTTCATCGCGTTTGGCAATTCTAGTAGCTTCATCACAGAAGTAAATAACATGCCCATCAATATTTTCTACTAGGAGATCTTTAACCATAGCAACACTAGGTTCTACTTTAAATTGTTCAGCAGGTTTAGGTGCTCTAATATGACTTTTGCGAACCACAATTGAAACCTTCGCATGTTCCTTTATCCTAACAGGGAAAGGTGATTTTTCAATATAAGCAGTAGGCACAACTAGATCAACATTGTAAATGATACTTTCATCTTTAGCTATGTCGGGTTCTTTAATTTATTCTTTAATAGGTGGGTGATATTTAAACCACTTCTCCTTAGGGAGATCAACATGAGTAGCAAATGATTCACAAAAGGAGGCTACTATCTCAGAATCAAGTCCATATTTAGTGCTAAACTTGTGAAAAGCATCGGTATTCATAGAAGATTTAACACAACCAAATTCAAGTTTAATAGATGACTCTTTAACTTCATCGAGTTCCCAATCTTTAGAGTTGCGTTTAATTCTTTCTAAAAGATCCCACCTGAATTCAATAGTCTTCTTCATAAAATAACCAGTACAAGAAGTATCGAGCATGGATCGATCATCATGTGAAAGCCGGGCATAAAAATTCTGAATAGTAATTTCTCTTGAGAGCTCATGATTGGGGCATGAATATAACATTGAATCAAGCCTCCTCCAAGCTAGAGCGATACTTTCTCCTTCACAAGGCCAAAAATTATATATATAATTCCGATCACGATGAACTAGATGCATATGATAATTTTTTTGGTGAAATTCCAATTTCAATCGATTCCAATTCCAAGATCTAATATCATCACATAGCCTATACCATGCCAATGCTTTTCCCTTCAAAGATAAAGGGAAAACCTTCTTCTTTGCTTCATCTCTGGGCAAACCTGCAAGCTTAAATAATCCACAAATTTCATCCACATATATCAAGTGCATATTAGGATGTACAATTCCATCTCCCGCATAAGGATTAGCTAGCAGTTTTTCTATCATACCTAAAGGAATTTCATAACCAATATTTTCAGTAGGCGTAGTGTGTTGAGGAGCAACTAATTGTGGTTCTGGTCGAGGTGAAGATACCCTAAACAAACCCCTCAAAGGATGATTCTCCATAGTAACAAGTGACAATAAATTTCAGCACGTAGTAATAATTTTCCCTTACCAATTTACACTTACCAAGAGCGCTTCACTCCCCAGCAATGGCGCCAGAAAAGAGCCTTGATGACCCACAAGTATAGGGGATCAATCGTAGTCCTTTCGATAAGTAAGAGTGTCGAACCCAAGGTGGAGCAGAAGGAAATGACAAGTGGTTTTCAGCAAGGTAATATCTGCAAGCACTGAAATTGTAGGTAACAAGTTGTTTGATAGCAAGATAATACGTAACAAGCAAGTAACCAAAACGGTAACAAAATTGCAGCAAGGTATCCCAATCCTTTTGAGGCAAAGGGCATGCCAAAACAGTCTCTTATGATAAGCAAAGCGTTCTTGAGGGTACACGGGGATTTCATCATATCACTTTCATCATGTTGGCTTGATTCGTGTTCGCTACTTTGATAATTTGATATGTGGGTGGACTGGTGCTTAGGTGTTGTTCTTACTTGAACAAACCTCCTACTTATGATTAACCCCCTCGCAAGCATCTGCAACTATGAGAAAAGTATTAAGATAAAATCTAACCATAATATTAAACTTTTGGATCCAAATCAGTCCCTCATGAAGTAGCGCATAAACTAGGGTTTAAGCTTCTGTCACTCTAGCAATCCATCATCTAATAACTACTCCACAATGCATTCCCTTAGGCCTAAATATGGTGAAGTGCCATGTAGTCGACGTTCACATGACACCACTAAGGGAATAATTAACAACATACATATCATCAAAATATCAAACACATATCAAGTTCACATGATTACTTGCAACATGACTTCTCCCGTGACCTCAAGAACAAAAGTAAGTAATCACGAATAATAATCATGCTCAAGATCAGAGGGGTATTAAATAGCATAATGGATCTGAACGTATAATCTTCCACCAAATAAATCATATAGTAATCAACTACAAGATGTAATCAACACTACTAGTCACCCACAAGCACCAATCTAAGGTTCTGGTACAAAGATTGAACACAAGAGATGAACTAGGGTTTGAGAGGAGATGGTGCTGTTGAAGATGTTGATGGAGATGGCCCTCCCAAAGATGGGAGAGTTGTTGGTGATGATGATGATGATGATTTCCCCCTTCGGGTGGGAAGTTCTCCCGGCGGAATCGCTCCACCGGAGGGCAAAAGTGCTCCTGCCCAAGTTCCGCCTTGAGACTACGGCGCTTCGTCCCGAAAGTCCTCTCCTTACTTTATCTAGGTCAAAATGACTTATATACCAGAAGAGGAGCACCGGAGGTGGGCTGAGGAGGGCACAACCGACCAGGGCGCGCCTGGGCTCCCTAGCGCGCCCAGGTGGTTGTGCCCACTTGGTGGGCCTCCTCTGGTAGTTATTTGCTACCATAATTCTTAAATAATCCATAAAAAATCTCCGTGAAGTTTCAGCTTATTTGGAGTTGTGCAGAATAGGTAGCTCTAACGTGCTTTTTCAGGTCTAGAATTCCAGCTGCCGGTATTCTCCCTCTTTGTGTAAACCTTGCAAATTATTAGAGAAAATGCATTAGAATTACTCCTAAAAGCATTATTATGCATAAAAACATAAATAACAGTAGGAAAGCATGATGCAAACTGGACGTATCATATAATTATCAACTCTACATCTTTTGGCATTAATGTTATGAACATGTGTATCATCACTATCGAGATTCAATAAGAATAAACCCCTCACAATGGGTGCATAACCATAAAATCTATTACCCATATAAATAGAATAACCATTATTCTATGATTTAAATGAGTAACCGTCCCGCATTAAACAAGATCCAGATATAATGTTCATGCTCAACGCAGGCACTAAATAACAATTATTTGGGTTCATCACTAATCCCGATGGTAATCAAAGAGGGAGCATGGCGACGGCGATCACATCAACCTTGGAACCATTTCCCACACGCATCGTCACTTCGTCCTTCGCCAGCCTTCGACTATTCCATAGTTCCTGTTTTGAGTTGCAAATGTGAGCAACTGCACCGGTATCAAATACTCAGGCACTACAACGAGAGCTGGTAAGGTACACATCAATAACATGTATATCATGTATACCTTTGTTGGCGTTGGCCCCCTTCTTGTCGGCCAGATACTTGGGGCAATTCCGCTTCCTGTGGCCAGTTCCCTTGCAACAGAATCACTCAGTTTTAGGCTTGGGTCCAGCCTTGGTTTTCTTCACGGGAGGAGCAACTGCTTTGCCACTCTTCTTAAAGTTTCCCTTCTTTCCCTTGCTCTTCTTGAAACTAGTGGTTTTATTGACCATCAACACTTGATGCTCCTTCTGATGTTTGACTCAGCGACTTTCAGCATCGCGAACAGCTCGGAGACTAACTTGTTCATCCCTTGCATGTTATAGTTCAACACAAAGCTCTTGTAGCTAGGTGGTAGCGATTGAAGAACTCTGTCAGTGACCGCCTCAGGCAGGAGATCAACTCCCAGCTCAGCCATACGGTTGTAATACCAGACATTCTGAGTATGTGCTCACTGACAGAGTTGTTCTCCATTTTGCAGGCATATAACTTATCAGAGGTCTCATACCTCTCGATCCGGGCATTCTTCTTAAAAATAAACTTCAACTCCTGGAACATCTCATATGCTCCATGACGTTCAAAATGCCTTTGAAGTCCCGGTTCTAAGCCATACAACGTGGCTCATTGAACTATTGAGTAGTCATCAACACGCGACTGCTAGGCGTTCACAATGTCTAGAGTTGTTGGAGGGGGTGGCGCACCAAGCGGTGCATCAAGGGCATAAGACTTTTGGGCAGCGGTGAGGATAATCCTTAGATTACGGGCCCAGTCCACAAAGTAGCTTCCATCATCTTTCAACTCAGCTTTCTCTAGGAACGCGAAATTCAGGGGAGCTACTCCGCGAGCCATTGATCTACAACATAATTTTGCAAAGGTAACTTAGACTATTGTTCAAGATAATGTGTTCAATTAATCATATTATCTAAGAACTCCCACTCAAATCGACATCCCTCCATTCGTCCGAGTGTAACATGATCCAAATTCACCAACCCAAGTCCCATCATCACATGAGATGAGGTGGTTTCAATGGTGAACATCTCCATGTTGATCATATCTACTATATGACTCATGTTCGACCTTTCGATCTCTTGTGTTCCGAGGCCATGTCTGTACATGCCAGGCTAGTCAAGTTTAACCCAAGTGTTCCACATGTGCAAAACTGGCTTGCACCCGTTGTATGCGAACGTAGAGTCTATCACACCCGGTCATCACGTGGTGCTTTGAAACGATGAACTTTCGCAATGGTGCACACTTGGGGAGAGCACAACTTTATCTTGAAATTTTAGTGAGGGATCACCTTATAATGCTACCGCCGTCCTAAGCAAAATAAGATGCATAAAAGGATTAACATCACATGCAAATCATAAGTGACATGATATGGCCATCATCTTGTGCTTTCGATCTCCATATTCAAAGCACTGGCATGATCTCCATCATCAGCGGCATGACACCATGATCTCCATCATCATGATCTCCATCATCGTGTCGCCATCGCGGTTGTCACGCCAACCATGCTTCTACAACTATTGCTACCGCTTAGCGATAAAGTAAAACATTACATAGCGCTTAACGATTAACACGCATGTCATACAATAGTTAAAGACAACCCTATGGCTCCTGCCAGTTGCCGTATTCATCGACATGCAAGTCGTGATAATCTATACAATCATCCCATACATCAATTATATCTCATCATGTCTTTGGCCATATCATATCACAACATGCCCTGCAAAAACAAGTTAGACTTCCTCTACTTGGTTGTTGCATGTTTTACGTGGCTGCTATGGGTGACTATAAGAATCATTCTTACCTATGCAAAGCCACAACGGTGATATTAAAGTTGCTATTTAACCTTCTACAAGGACTGTCTTTGTCGAATCCGATTCAACTAAGGTGGGAGAGACAGACACATGCCAGCCATCTTTATGCAACAAGTTGCATGTCAGTCAATAGAACTGGTCTCATGTACGTGGACATGTAAAGTTGGTCCAGGTCGCTTCATCCCACAATACCACTGAATCAAGATAACACTAAGTAGGCAATCTGAACATCATCCCACAAACTCCTTTGTGTTCTACTCGTGATGTCATCTACGCATAGACCTAGCTCATTATGCCACTGTTGGGGAACGTTGTATGGGAAATGAAAAAATTCCTACGCTCACCAAGATCAATCTAGGAGATGCACATCTACGAGAGGAGAGTGGTGTCTACATAACCTTGTAGACCAAAAGTGTTTACGATCTAGAGATCGTGATTGGCGTAGTCGCGTACTCGCGTTGAGATCCAATCCGATCCAAGTACTGCACGTGTGGCACCTCCGAGTTTCGCACACGTACGACTCGGCAACGTCCTCTCCTTTTTAGTACAACAAGGGAGGGAGATGAGGTAGATGAGATCTGAACCAACATGATGGCATGGTGGTGGTGGTGGCAGCGAAACTCCGGCAGGGCTTCGCCAAGCGCGTACCGCTGAAACGTGGGAGGAGTTCGGAGAGGTAAAGGGCAAGGGTCGAAGGGCGGCTTCCCCCAACGCCTCCTCATGTTTATATAGGCGTGGATGGGGATGGTGGCTTGCCCTACAAGGCCCTGGGATCATTGGTCAAATGGGGAGGAAGGAAATCCCTCCTTTCCTTCCCCACCGATCGCTATCCCCCCCTTTTTTAGGGATGCTGATCTTATCCCTTGGGGATATGATACTATTCCTTTTAAGGGAGGATCTTGGTGCGCCTAGACTAGGGTTGTGGGGACTTTCCCCACTACCCACATTCATGTGGGTCCCCCATGCATGTGGCCCAACTCCAGAACCTTCCTGGTACAATACTGAAAAAAGTTGAACCTTTTCCCACTACAAAAAATACACTTCCGTGATGATACGTGTTTTTCACAGTAGGTCACGTTTTCTTTCATGCATGTACATCCATGATGATTTTATGACATAATCAAGATAGTCATACCTGTGTTGTCATAGAAGTGTTCCATGACATTACCAAAATTATCATCACGGAAGTGTCCACTTCCATGACGATAAAACGCGCGTCACAGAAGTGCTTTCGTCAAGGGTGACTGACATGTGGCATCCACCGTAATGGAACACCGTTAAGCTATCGGGTCCAGTTTTGGATCCGATAACCCGTTAACAGCCCCGACGAATGGGGATTTTCCACGTGTAAAATCATGATTGGCTGGAGGAAACACGTGTCAGCTCACCGATGGGACAAATGTCATCCACTCATTGGTCAGAAGGCGCCTATGATACGTCGACACGTGGCACGGCCCAACAGAGGCCCATTCCTATGAAAAGGCCGGCCTGTTTGACTTGGTCAAAAGGTGGCGGTCCGGCCCATGGAAAGCCTGTTAACGGCCTGTTTGCATATAGCCCATTTACAGCCTGCTAACCCAGGGACCGTTGCGACCTATCCGAATTAGGCCCAGTAGCATCATCTGGGCCGTCCAATATGATTCCATCCCATTTTAACTTCTGGCCCATGTATGGCCCATGACATCTTTCGGCTCATATGAGGCCCTTTGTAACTCTTGGCCCATTAACGGCTCGTGGTGAAACTGGCCCATATTGAACAGTGTATCACTTTATACCCATTAACGACCCATGGTGAAACTGGCCCGTAATGAACATTGTATCACTTTATACCCATTAACGGCCCGTTATTCCATTGGGCCGTTTCCAGCCCATGTTATCTTTCGACCTTCTTAGAGCCCATTTATTCTTGGGCTCATTTCCAACATTCATTTACTTACGACCCGTTATTGTCATTTTCTGCTTGTGGGCCAAATTCAGCCCAAGGTTACAGTCGGCCCATTTGTGGCCCGTTAATATGTTGGGCCGTCTTCATAGCGTCGTCAAGTAAGGTCGATTAACGACGGCCCGTTATGGTCGGCCCACGAACGGATGATTCCAACTGTAGACCGTTTACGGCCATAATGCGGTCTGTTATTGGCCCATGTTTGGCCAGCCGATCATACGACCCGTAGAAGGCCCATTGATGATACGACCCGTAGAAGGCCCATTATGTCTACGACCCGTATAAGGCCCATTGTTTCTACGACCCGTACAAGGCCCATTGTTTTTATGGCCCGTAGGAGGGAAATGGTAACTACAGTAAATATGTAGCCCATGGTTATTGTGGCCTAGTTTAAAAAATAGGTTATTGCGGCCACTAGCAAACCATGGAAAAAGAACTGCACTGACTACAAGCAATGAAATAAACAAGACAATAAGGAAATAAATAAGCAAGCAACTTACGCTGGGCTATCACGGCTATTACACATATTACATCTACTAGGCATCAAAGTTCGCCACCAGTGTAAATATAGGGAACACAACAACATATAAACGCGCAGCAAAACAAGTCCAGAACTGAAACCACTTCAGAAGAGCTCAAGAAACAATATCCTGGGTACCCATAATGCTGGCAAGATGCTTAGCAAGCTTATTAACTTTCTCTTGTTTGGCGCTTAAATCCTCCAGCACTTGCTGTTGCACCAGAAAGTATGCATCTGAATTCTGCAGGGACTTCCTCAGTCCTTCGCCTTCCTGTCGCGTAACATCTGATCGATGTCTTTCAGCTTGAAGTTGAGACTCAAGAAGCCGAACTGATTCAGGCAACGAGTTCGAAGAGCTGGTGCCAGCAGTAGTAGCTAGTAACTCGAACACTACATCAAGATAGGACTTTGGGGTTGTCTCAGTGTCTTCAATATAGTTTTTATCAGCTTTCTTAGAGACCAACAGGGATGTCTCACTATCTTGAAGCTTATCTGGATTACTTCCTTTACCATTGCATAACGGGGTACTCTTCTCCAATATTTTATCCGCATTCTAAAAGAGAAACAAACAAACACATCATAGGTTTACAATGTAGTATATGAAACTCATTTTGGTAAATTAGTTCAGTAGTAAGGTGGACAGGATAACAACATGAAACAAACATATATCTATGTAGTATGGTCACTGTATGGTCTATATCATTCTAAATTATGTTGCCAAATCAAGATAGATACAGTTCGAATCATATCTATTTAAGACAAAGCAACATAGACAGAATATAAGTGTGGGAAACTACACAGCAATAACAACACTTGTAATGTGCATGGCATGAGAACATAACTGTTTATTCAATTGATACTGAAATCAACATAGAGAAAGTTACAACAGCAAACACATTAAAGAAATAGGTTTAAAACATACCTGTTGCGCAATTGGAGTTTCAATTGCATCCTTCAAATTTGAAATTAGTTGGTATGAGTAAATAAAGTGATGCAAGAGATAAGTAGTATGAACCATACCAACGGAACTTGACCTGAGAGCAATTCTTCTTCTGCTTTAAGCATTGACTTGGGGTTCAGAGTGGTGCTCCTTGTGCTTTGGGCACTGTAGTTGCCTTACTAACTGCTCGTGTTTGGGTGCTCTGTGGTGGAGACGGTGTTGTGTCAACGAGAACTGGGTTACTATCTGCTGGGGTTGGGGTTAGAAGGGGTGTAGCTGGTTCTTTGTCCAACTTGGTAGGGGTACAATCTGCGTGAGTCTGGGTTATGTGTGGTGGGGCTGGTTCTTGGGAAAGTACAACCGTGGTTCTATCTGCATCGACAAGTAGCACAATCTTTTCTGAAGACCGTGTTTTTACTCCCATAGATACTGCCATCGCCCCCTCCAATTGAAATGGCTGATAAACAAGAAAAGTAATTGAATGTACAGACATTGTAAGATAGACAGGTGCAATGGATAGTAGGGAAGAAAACAGGGCATGAAATAATTCACGTTTATGTTGTCTAACAAAACAGAATAGCAGGACATAATTTCACATATATGATGGCTAACTAAACAGGATAGCATGACACAATTTCACATGTATGATGGCTAACTAAACAGGATAGAATGACATACTTCAAAATATGATGACTATGTAAACAGGATGACATGATATAACTATACGATGTGTCCATTAAAGTGGTTGGCATGCTATAAATCACAAACATGCCGTCGTTGGAAACATGATGGCATGATATAATTCACGGATAGAATGACATAATTTAAAATATGATGACTATGCAAACAGGATGATATTATATAACTATATTATGTCTTTAGAAAATGGGTTGGCATGCCATAATTCAGATACATGCTGTCTATGTAAACATCATGGCATGATATAATTCAAATATATGATTTATATAATAAGGAAGTGAGCAGAGGGCAATCACATATATGATGTGTCAACTAAGGAGATGGCATTCAATATTGTGTATATGATGTAAAAACTAAGCATTGCAATACAACATATGCATGATATGAGTAATATAACCCTGCCAGGTTTGAGCATACACCTCAGGGGGATAATAGGACTGGTCATCTGCCTCTGAATCCTCCTCTGAAGAGCTATCTGTAACCAGCAAGATATGTAGCGACCAGACCTCAAACAGTCTAGTCTTTGTGCATCAGTGTGCAAGGATCGAGAAGAGGTGTCTAGAGGGGGGGGGGGGGGGGTGAATAGACACTAAGTGAGAAAAGTTGCAGTTTTTAAATTCTTTAAGTTGAAGTGGAGTTTGGCACAAGTTTCTACATTCACAATACATATCAAGCAAGCATGATAAGAGTATGTGAGCAGCGGAAAGTAAAGCATGTAAATTGCAAGAATGTAAAGGGATGGGATTGGAGTGAGCAAACACAATTTGGAGACACGGAGATTTTTTTATCCGTGGTTCCGATAGGTGGTGCCATCGTACATCCACGTTGATGGAGACTTCAACCCACAAAGGGTAGCAGTTGCATGAGTCCACGGAGGGCTCCACCCACGAAGGGTCCACGAAGAAGCAACCTTGTCTATCCCACCATGGCCGTCGCCCACGAAGGACTTGCCTCACTAGGGTAGATCTTCATGAAGTAGGCGATCTCCTTGCCCTTACAAACTCCTTGGTTCAACTCCACAATCTTGTCAGAGGATCCCAAGTGACACCTAGCCAATCTAGGAGACACCACTCTCCAAGAAGTAACAAATGGTGTGTTGATGATGAACTCCTTGCTCTTGTGCTTCAGATGATAGTCTCCCCAACACTCAACTCTCTCTCACAGGATTTGGATTTGGTGGAAAGAAGACTTGAGTGGAAAGCAACTTGAGGAAGGCTAGAGATCAAGATTTATGTGGTAGGAATGGAATATCTTGACCTCAACACAAGTGTAGGTGGTTCTCTCTCAGAAAATGTATGTTGGAAGTGTAAGCATGTTCTGATGGCGCTCTCCACGAATGAAGAGTGGGTGGAGGGGTATATATAGCCTCCACACAAAATCTAACCGTTACACACAACTTACCAAACTCAGTGGGACCGAATCATGAAACTCGGTCGGACCGATTTAGTAAATAATGTGACCGTTAGGAATTTCGGTGGGACCGACACGTCAACTCGGTGGGACCAATATGGTTAGGGTTAGGGCATAACATAATCTCGGTGAGACCGATTACACAAACTCGGTGAGACCGATTTTGGTAATAGACACACAGAGAGTTGGTCAGGCAAACTCGGTGGGACCGATTCTCTCATCTCGTTTAGACCGAAACGTTACGAAGGGGAACAGAGAGTTTGCATTGCAATCTTGGTTGGACCGACGCTTATCTTGGTTTGACTGAAATGTTATGAAGGGCAACAGAGAGATTACAATCCCATCTCGGTGAGACCGAGATCCCTATCGGTGAGACCGAAAAGACTACGGTTTCTGGTAGTGGCTATATCAAGAGAACTCGGTGGCGCCGGATAGAAAGATTCAGTAGGGCCGAGTTTGACTTTTAGTTTGGGACATATGTGGATGTGAGAAAGTGGGTGAGGGCTGTGGAGCATATCACTAAGCACTTTGAGCAAGCAAGCCATTAAGAAACACCTCATCCCCTCTTAATAGTATTGGCTTTCCTATGGACTCAATGTGATCTTGGATCACTAAAAGTAAAATGTAGAGTCTTGTGCTTTGAGCTTGAGCCAATCCTTTGTCCTTACCATCTTGAAGGAGTTCCACATCCTCTAGTCCATGCCACTCCATTGTTGAGCTTATCTGAAACATACTAGGTAAAAGTATTAGTCCAACAAGAGATATGTGGACATTAATTACCAAAATCACCCAGGGAGCACTTGTGCTTTCAATCTCCCCCTTTTTGGTAATTGATGACAACATACATCAAAGCTTTAGATAAAGATATAGAGAGAATAATAGGTAAAGCTTTGGAAAGACATGTAACATGCATAGGCTCCCCCTACATGTATGCAATCATGTAAATATCAAATATATGAGCATGTGATGCATAAGCATGACAGAGTAAGCAATGTGTTACATGTATCTTGGCTATATACATCAGAGCAAATGATGTGAGTAAGGGAAATGTACCTTCATGCTCATGAGTCCTTCTTGCAAATAGTATGTACGTTAGCAAGAAATCCTCATACACATGACTGTGACGCATATACTTACCTTGTGGTCTTAAGTTGGCTTAGGAAGGAATGAACCTGCGTAAACAAGGTTAGATAACACAGACACACCTACTAGCCAGAGCAAACAAAAGAAACCACAAGAGTACCAAGACTGGGATGACATGTAGAGAGTGAGTACTGAGTACTCCATTGGATATAGACATGTCCCCAAAGGTAAAGATGTGCAATGAATTCAAGGATTTCCTTCCCTTAGAAGTCTTGCTCCCCCTGAATCTAGCATGGGATACTGGGAGAAGATAGGGAACAGAAAATCAGAGCAAAGAAAAGAAACAGAGCTAATGCAAACAATCAAATATGAACATGTCTTTCCTCTCTTAAAGACATGTGACTTCTCTCCTCTTGAACACCAAGCATCTGGGGTCTCTCTCTCTCCTGAGTATTCTCTCCCCCTATAGAAATGATTAAGCTTTGATGTGATCTCTCTCTACCCCTTTGACATCAATTTCCAAGAAGGGTTTTCTGGATTTTTGTTACAAATGGGTTTGGTCCTTGAGTCACGGAACAAAGCAGCAAGTCGAATGTGATGCTGGTTGAGGACAAGAATCATTGAGTGGAGTTGGATCAAAAGGAATACAGGAACAAATGGCAAGCTGTCTTTCATGCAGTGAAATCGGTGGCACCGAGTTGTGTGCTTCGATTGTACTGAAAGGATTTGGTTGGACCGAAAACAACATACCGGTGTGACCGAGTTCACCACAGATAAAACATTTGTCACCTCAGCTCACTAGACAAGTAAGATCTCACAAGGATTTGCAAGGAATTAACTGAAAGATTTGCAAGGAATTGGATGCAGGGAATGCAGAGCATAAAAGAAACCTAGATGAAGTTTTTTTTGAAAGGGGGAACAAATATGCATGAGACAAATGCAAGAGCATAGAAAAGAACACAAGAGAACTTCATCTAGAATTGGTCGGCGACAAAGTCACCTATGTTAGAGTATATTGACTTAGGAGTCAAGTGAGATCACTGGATCATAGGTCATTCTCATCGTTTAAGCTCAAAATGGGGTTACCATTTTTCGTTTAGGCATCTTGATGTTTTCACATCTTGTTGAGTCACTTTGACTCATGACTTGGAGTAAAGCTTCTCTAAGATGGAATAACATACCTTGGGTGGTGGTGTTGATCGTGTTCATGTAGTTGAACTTGTGTGGGTTGCTCAAGGTTGATGTAGCTCATCAAGAGTTGGGAGCACCACTTGGAATTTGAGTTCATCTACCTACATTGGTTAGTTTTTGCAAGGAAAAGCACTTGTGTATCCAAAATGACAATCATAAAGCTCAATATAGGATTTGTCAAAGGATATGTTTGAAGGGTTTCGTGCTTCCTTGTCTTCAATCACCATTGTTTAGAGACTTGGTGATGTAGAGATTTTGTCAAGATGTGAGTGGGTTGCAGTCTCATAGATTTAGATTCATCCAAGTACCTACACGGGTTAGATAACATGCAAGGTGCAAATATATCCAAGACATAAGATTTTCATCATAAGAGATATATCAAGGATTAGTCATACGCTCATGTCTTGCATGTATCCAAATGGAGTTCCTACTCCAAGTTTGAAGCATCAATGATGTTCAATTCACCTCTCAACCCGCAAAACACTTTATCATCAAGTGGTTTGGTGAATATATCCGCTAATTGCTTATCGGTGCGAACATGCTTAAGATTAATGTCCCCTTTGGCAACGTGATCTCGAATAAAATGACGTCGAACTTCAATATGCTTAGTTCGAGAGTGTTGCACGGGATTGTGAGCAATCTTGATAGCACTTTCATTTTCACAAAGCAATGGAACATGTTTCACATATATCCCATAATCCTTAAGAGTTTGGGTCATCCAAAGTAATTGAGCACAACATGAACTAGCGGCAATGTATTCCGCTTCGGCGGTGGATAAGGATACCGAGTTTTGTTTCTTGGAGGACCAAGACACAAGAGATCTACCAAGAAATTGGCAAGTACTAGAAGTGGACTTTCTATCAACCTTGTCACCGGCATAGTCAGAGTCGGAGTAGCCAACAAGATTAAAAGAGGCCCTCTTAGGATACCAAATGCCAAAATTTGGTGTATGTATTAAGTATCTCACTATCCTTTTCACAGCCTTAAGATGACATTCTTTAGGAGCCGCTCAATATCGTGCATACATGCACACACTTAGCATAATATCGGGACGAGAGGCACATAGGTATAACAATGAACCAATCATGGAGCGGTAAACCTTTTGATCATCCGGTTCACCATCTTTGGTCAAATCAAGATGTCCACTGGTAGGCATGGGTGTAGTCATACCTTTGCATTATTGCATATTGAACTTCTTGAATAAGTCCTTGGTGTACTTTGTTTGAGAGACAAAGGTACCTTCCTTAGTTTGCTTGATTTGCAAACCGAGAAAGAATTTATCTTATATTGTTTCTGCTAAGTTACTACTGCTATCGTTACTGTTGCACTTGCAACAAAATCACTGTTATCATCGTTACTGTTATTATTGCTGCTGCTACTACTATCAAAACTATCATACTACTTTGCTACTGATCACCTTGCTGCAGATAATTAATCTCTAGGTGTGGTTGAATTGACAACTCAACTGCTAATACTTACAAATATTCTTTGGCTCCCCTTGTGTCGAATCTATAAATTTGGGTTGAATACTCTACCCTCAAAAACTGTTGCGATCCCCTATACTTGTGGGTTATCAATATACTCATGAGGTTTTTGCTGAATCTCAACATCAGGTGGTGGCTGCAAGGAATTATTGTCATGTTAAATCCATCGTGTAGGTTGGTGAGGTCCGGACCACTGGTATTAGCAGTAAGAGTGGCACAGTTAGAGTAGTTAGTTTGAACACTAGTACTAAGGCAGCACACTGTTCTTGTCGGATGTTTGAATCGCTAGGTATCATTTGCGGTCACATCATCGTTGTCCTAAAGAATGAGGGGTGTAATGAAATTCCTAGTCAATATGTGCTGCATAAGTGGACTAAAATGGTTGCACGTCAGCTATCCTATGATGCCAATGGACATGAGATAGAAGGGCCATCTACATGCCTTTCACCTACTGTCGGTGTCAAAACCGGCAGACCTCGGGGTAGGGGGTCCCGAGCTGTGGATCTAGGATCGATGGGCAACAAGGGACGACGAACACATTGTTTATCCAGGTTCGGGCCCTCTCAAAGAGGTAAAAGCCTACGTCCTGCTTGATTGTATTGGATGTATGAGCTAAACCCTAAGGCGATGAGGTGATGAATGTAGCTCTAGCCTAAAGACTTAAAAACCCTCGGTTTATATAGATACTGGTAGGGTTAGGGTTACCGAATATAGATTACAATAAGGGTTTAAAGAGATCCTTCGCCTTCTTGACTTGGAGGGCACACCACGGCTTCATAGATCTCCTGTCACTATACAGATCCACCAGTCCGGCTGATGTTCAATGGGCTGTCACCCCGAGGACCCCTTAGTCCATGACTCCCTTACTAGCCCTCGGACTTGCCTCCAACGCTATGACCTGTATCCGGTATCCATTCATCCGACCAGTATTTGGCTTGTGAGGCAAGTTCTCCAGTATGTCTCTCCCTATTCAGAACCAGGCGATGTCCGGAATCTGAAATGGCAGTTTTGCTTAGCATAGAAGGTAATAATTAAAAATGACACTCAAGCGCAGATGGTGCCTGAGGGAGTCCTGGACTAGGGGGTGTCCGGACAGCCGGACTATCAATGTCCGCCGGACTCCAAGACTACGAAGATACAAGATTGAAGACTCCGGCTCGTGTCCGGATGGTACTTTCCTTGGCGTGGAAGGAAAGCTTGGCGATACGGATATGTAGATCTCCTACCATTGTAACCGACTCTGTGTAACCCTAGCCCTCTCCGGTGTCTATATAAACCGGAGGGCTTTAGTCCGTAGGACAACATACATTACAACAATCATACCATAGGCTAGCTTCTAGGGTTTAGCCTCCTTGATCTCGTGGTAGATCTACTCTTGTACTACCCATATCATCAATATTAATCAAGCAGGACGTAGGGTTTTACCTCCATCGAGAGGGCCCGAACCTGGGTAAAAACATCGTGTCCCTCGTCTCCTGTTACCATCCGCCTAGACGCACAGTTTGGGACCCCATACCCGAGATCCGCCGGTTTTGACACCGACATTGGTGCTTTCATTGAGAGTTCCTCTGTGTCGTCACCGATAGGCTTGATGGCATCTTCAACCTGCAACGCTGTCCAGGGTGAGACTTTTCTCCCCGGACAAATCTTCGTATTCGGCGGCTTCGCCCTACGGGCCAATTCACTTGGCCATCTGGAGCAGATGGAAAGCTACGCCCCTGGCCGTCAGGTCAGATTTGGAAGCTTAAACTTCACGGTCGACGTCCGCGGAGACTTGATCTTCGACGGACTCGAGCCACAGCCAAGCGCGCCGCACTGTGACGACGGGCATGATTTAGCTCTGCCACCGAACAGTGCCTTGGTGGCCGCACACGGATCCGCTTCGGCCATTAGCCCGGAGCCGATCGCCCAGATCGAGGGTCGGTGGATAGGCGCCGCCCTGGGGGCTTCAACATCCACGGCGATGGAGCCGAACACTAATCTTGTCCCCTGCGAAACTCGTGATTCCGAGGCGCCGGACTCCTCGCCGGACTCCGAACCTCCCGCGCCCCTACCAATCGATCCGGATTGGGCGCCGGTTATGGAATTCACCGCCGCGGACATCTTCCAATGCTCGCCTTTCGGCGATATCTTGAATTCACTAAAGCATCTCTCGTTATCAGGAGAGTCCTGGCCGGATTATGGCCAGGATGGTTGGGATACGGACGACGAAGAAATTCAGAGCCCACCCACCACCCACTTTGTAGCCACTGTCGACAATCTAACCGACATGCTAGACTACGACTCCGAAGACATCGACACTATGGACGACGATGCCGGAGAAGAACAGGAACCAGCGCCCACAGGGCACTGGAAGGCCACCTCGTCATACGACGTATACATGGTGGATACCCCAAAAGATGGGGACGGCGAAGAAACAGTGGAGGCAGATCCCTTAAAGAAACAGCCCAAGCGCCAGCGTCAGCGGCGCCGCTCTAAATCTCGCCACAGCAAGAATAGAGATTTCGGCACAGGAGATAATAATACTCCAGAGAGTGCCGAAGACAATCCCCTCCAGCAAGACTCAGCGCAGGAGGATGCAGAAGCAAGCCCTCATGAGGGGGCGGCAGACGAAGAGGTTGAGGATCATAATTATATGCCTCCCTCCGAAGAGGAAGCAAGCCTCAACGATGACTAATTCGTCGTACCCGAGGATCCTGTCGAACTAGAGCGCTTCAAGCGCAGGCTTATCGCCACAGCAAACAGCCTAAAGAAAAAGCAGCAGCAGCTTCAAGCTGATTAGGACCTGCTGGCCGATCGATGGACCAAGGTCCTCGCGGCCGAAGAGTATAAACTCGAACGTCCCTCCAAAAGTTACCCAAAATGCAAGCTGCTCCCCCGATTAGAGGAGGAAGCATACGTACCTCCATCACCAGCGCACGATATGGCTGACCGACCACCCCGTGGTCGTGACAGAGAGGCATCCAGGCCCCCAGCCAAAACCATACCCCGGCATCGCTCCAAAAGTACGAAGCCAAGAGGGAACGCGCCGGACTTGCGAGACATATTGGAGGACAAAGCAAGGCAATCCAGATCCATCTATGGATCACGTGGGCGCCCTACGACCCACGACGAATACCGTCGTGCCGGATACAATAACCCCGGCCGGGCCGAACACAGCAGACAGCGCTCTCTCGAGCTGCGTCGCGATATCGCTCAATACAGGGACGCCGCACACCCGTTATGCTTCACTGACGAAGTAATGGATCATCAGATCCCCGAAGGGTTTAAACCCGTAAACATCGAATCTTACGATGGCACAACAGACCCCGCGGTGTGGATCGAAGACTATCTTCTCCACATCCATATGGCCCGCGGCGACGATCTCCACGCCATAAAGTACCTCCCACTCAAGCTTAAAGGACCAGCTCGGCATTGGCTTAACAGCTTGCCCACAGAGTCAATTGGGTGTTGGGAAGACCTGGAGGCCGCATTCCTTGATAACTTCCAAGGCACATATGTGCGACCACCAGACGCCGATGACCTAAGCCACATCATTCAGCAGCCAGACGAATCGCCAGACAATTCTGGACACGGTTCTTGACGAAGAAAAATCAAATCGTCGATTGTCCGGACGCAGAGGCCCTTGCAGCCTTCAAACATAACATCCGGGATGAATGGCTAGCCCGGCACCTGGGGCAGGAAAAGCCGAAATCCATGGCAGCCCTCACATCGCTAATGACCCGCTTTTGTGCGGGAGAGGACAGCTGGCTAGCCCGCAGCAACAATCTCCGTAAAAATTCTGGCAGTCCGGATACTAAGGACAACAACGGCAGGTCACGTCGAAACAAAAACAAGCGCCGAATTAACGGCGACGATAAGGAGGATACGGCAGTCAATGCCGGATTCCGAGGCTCTAAACCCGGTCAATGGAAGAAGCCATTTAAAAGAACCACTCTGGGTCTGTCCAATCTGGACCGAATACTCGACTGCTCATGCCAGATACATGGCACCTCTGAAAAGCCAGCTAACCACACCAATAGAGATTGCTGGGTGTTCAAGCAGGCCGGCAAGTTAATTACCGAAAACAATGACAAGGGGCTAAATAGCGACGACGAGGAAGAGACCCGGCCGCCGAACAACAGAGGACAGAAGGGTTTTCCCCCACAAGTACGGACGGTGAATATGATATACGCGACCCACATACCCAAGAGGGAGAGGAAACGCGCACTAAGGGACGTCTATGCGATAGAGCCAATCGCCCCAAAGTTCAACCCATGGTCCTCTTGTCCGATCACTTTCGATCGAAGAGACCATCCGACCAGCGTACGCCATGGCGGATTCGCCGCATTGGTCTTAGACCCAATCATCGATGGGTTCCACCTCACGAGAGTCCTGATGGACGGCGGCAGTAGCCTGAACCTGCTTTATCAGGATACAGTGCGCAAAATGGGCATAGACCCATCAAGGATTAAACCTACAAAGACAACCTTTAAAGGTGTCATACCAGGAGTGGAAGCCAACTGCACAGGCTCAGTCACACTGGAAGTGGTCTTCGGATCCCCGGATAATTTCCGGAGCGAAGAGTTAATCTTCAACATAGTCCCGTTTCGCAGCGGCTATCACGCTCTGCTCGGGCGAACCACGTTTGCCAAATTCAACGCGGTGCCGCACTATGCATACCTAAAGATCAAGATGCCAGGCCCTCGTGGAGTCATCACGGTCAATGGAAATACGGAACGCTCCCTCCGAACGGAGGAACATACAGCGGCTCTCGCGGCAGAAGTATAGAGCAGCCTTCTAAGGCAATTCTCGAGTCCGGCCGTTAAACGGCCGGATACAGCAAAGCGCGCCCGGAGCAATGCCAACCAAGACCACCTGGCGCGATCAGAGCACGCGTAGCAATGCGGCCCCAACCCTCGCCCGTGTATGATCGCAAGAATAACCCTCCGCGTACATCATTACGCTTTGGAGATACCATGGGCACAGGGGAGGGGGCACGATCACAACGGACCCAGAGTGCGGTTCGACCACACCGGGGGCTCACAAATGTGCCCCTCTTTTTTTATTATTTTTCTTCTTTTTTGTACACAAGACTCTGTTAACCAGAAGCCCTGTCCGGCGATGAACCTGCCAAACTCATGATGCAACAGTCAGGGACTAAAGAAGGCTGCGTCGAACACTCAGGTGGTCTCAATTACGAGCATTAAATTCAATTATATACACCAAATCTGCAGCTCATCCCTGGAGGGGGACATGTTTATTTAGTCCAAATCCCTTGCTTACCGCACTATTTGTATCAGTCCGCTCTTCTAGCAGACTTTTCTTTCATTAATAATGCAGCGCCTTTATGATCGCAATTGCATCACATTTTATATATATGTTCATTATATGACATCTGGCACCCGTATATTTTGGTACGGCATAATACACCAGGGGCTTATGCTCCCCACTCTATGGTGTGATAAATTCCGAACACTTTCACAAGTGCGGCACCCCGAACTTATAGCATTATATGAATCGGCTCCGAATCATGTCTTGGGTCAATAGTTGGGTTTGCCCGGCTCCCACGTTTTGGTGCCTTACGTTCCGTTCTGTCGGCTAAGGTGGCACTGGGAGAACCACTGCGATTGCGCCCCGGTTGAGCCGGGTTAATGCCTTAGTGGAGAAAGCTAAAACTGACCAGCATGATAAGGCGAGAGACTGGTCGCTGTTCGAGAGGTTTTTTCGGGTCCTTAAAGACTCACGCCGCTTCGAGCGAAGTTCCGGATAATGTCCGATGAAGGCGTGGATAGCGCCCCGGATTCGGTCTTTCGAATACCAGGGGCTTCGCTGAAATTTAAAATTATAGAATTCTATGGCTAAGTGAGAGTGTTCAAGCATTATAAGTCCGGTTGCCTTGTTCGTCGTGTTGAGCGCCTCCCTAGATGGACCCAAAAATGGGAACAAGAGTGCTCAAGTTTATCCTGAACACCCCAGCACTTGTGGCTTGGGGGCTGAAGCCAACGACTTGCCATCTCTCAGATTTTACAAACGGCCGCACAGAAGGTAATATTTTAAATTAAACAAGCGTTGCTCATGGCGCATATGAACAAAGTTTTCAGCGCACAGGATAAATAAACAGCGAGTTCACTCAAAGATTACATTTCAGGAGCACTCATCTGCAATATTGCAGGCTCCCTTTAGGACAATTTTATAATACTTCTCCGGTGTGCGACACTCCTTGCCCGGTGGCGGTGGGTCCGTGAGAAGCTTCTCCGCATCCAATTTGCCCCATTGCACCTTTATGCGGGCAAGGGCCCGACGAGCACCTTCGATACAGGCGGAGCGCTTGACTACATCCAGCCTGGGGCATGCATCCACCAGCCGCTGCACGAGGCCAAAGTAGCTACCAGGCATGGCCTGTCCAGGCCACAGCCGAACTATGAGGCCCTTCATGGCCTCCTCAGCTACCTTGTGGAGTTCGACCAGCTGCTTCAGCTGGTCGCTTGGGGGCACCGGATGGCCGGCCTCAGTATACTGAGACCAGAAGACCTTCTCCGTCGAGCTCCCCTCCTTGCCACGATAGAATGCGGCGGCATCAGACGCACTACGCGGCAGATCTGCAAACGCCCCTGGAGAGCTTCGAATACGGGTAAGTGTCAGGTAGTTCACATTAACATGCCTGCTTTGCATGAAAAACGCCTTACCCGCCGCTATCTTCTTTATGTCCTCAACCTCCTGAAGGGCCTTATGGGCCTCGGCCTTGGCGGACTTGGCACTTTCGAGAGCCGAGGCAAGCTTGGACTCTCTAGTCTTGGAGTCACGCTCCAAACTCTCATGTTTTTCCATGAGAACCTGGAGCTCTTGCCGAACTTCCGCCACCCGTGCCTCTTGCTTTTCTCGCTCAGCCTGTTCCGCGGCCGCACTGTGTTCGGCCGTAGACACAGCATCCTTCAGGGCTGCCACCTCGTTAGTGGCCCCTGCAATACACATATTATCCTTGTTAATTTTATTTGCAACCAAAATCCTTTTCTGTAAGGTACTTATTCAAAGAGGTGTTATTCACCTTCTTTTTCCTCGAGCTGCTTCTTTGCGTGGCCGAGCTCTTGCTCGGACCGCTCGAGTTCCTTCTTCAGCATGTCAACCTCCGCCGTTAGTGCGGCAGAGGTCAGCAGTGCAGCCTGCAAACCCATATTGACATATTTTAGGCAACCCTACGTATATCTTGTTATAGATCCTTAGTCCGGCTTTTCTTTCCGAACAACGAACTAAGCATCAGGGGCTACTGTCTATGCGGTATTACATTACATAATTTTAACTTCTTACCTCAAAGCCTGTTAAAAGGCTACTGCAGGCTTCGGTCAGCCCGCTCTTAGCGAGCTGAACCTTCTCAATCACCGCACTCATGATAGTGCGGTGTTCTTCCTCGATGGAAGCGCCTTTAAGCGCCTCCAGCAGGTTATCCGGCGCCTCTGGTTGGACGGAGGCTGCCGGCGTCACGGTCCTGCCCTTCTTTCGAAGGGGCCGCTTGCCGAACTCTGGAACCACTGCGGGTTCCGATGTAGAGTCCGGCACGAAGTCTGGGAGGCTGCCTGACGGCGCCTCCGGAGCCTCCTCCTGATGGGTCCCTCTTTGGGATCCCACCTCGACGTCCTCGTCAGCGCGTGGGGTGGAGGCAGTCGGGATGGAATTCACATCCGACGAGGCCAATGACCCGCTCGATGAGTCGGGGAGATCATCATTGGCCGGACTACGGGCGGAATGCGGCGTTAGAAGGATACTACGCGACATAAAAGAAATTACACATCAAGGATCCGGATACTTGCGATCTTGCCGGACGCCCGGTCCTTGGAGGCCACTCATCCTCACCAACGCTGATGTTGGCGAAACTGTCCGGGGGGATAATTCTCCCCCTCTTGGACCCTTCGGCCTCCCCGATGGGGGAGGCCCTCCTTTTCTTCTCTCCCTCCTCCGGGAGAGAGTACTCCTCCTCCTCGGGGGAGGAGTCCTCGTCGTCGTCAGACGCCTGATTGCGGGAACTCTTTCGAGTCCCCGCGGCCACCTTCTTGGCCTTCTTCTCCGGCACCACGTGCGGTGCCGGAACCAGCAGCCTTGTTAAACGGGCGTCCGCTGGGTCTTCTGGCATGGGAGCCGGGCTGATGAGCAGCTTGGCCTTCTCCATCCATTCCTGTCAAAGGAAGAGGCAGAGTGAAACCTCGCTAGAGTCAATCTAATTATCACAAGTGTCCCGTAATGGGTTTGAATCACTTACCTCGTCAGTTGGATGCTGCGAGCTGAATCCGCGGTCTTTGGTCGCGGACGCGGGGGCTTCGGCGCCCTTGAACAGCACCCTCCAGGCGCCTTCGTATGTTGTATCGAAGAGCCCGCTTAGCGCCTGGTGCTGTTCCGGATTGAACTCCCACAAATTAAATGCCCGTTCTTGGCATGGGAGGATCCGCCGGATGAGCATGACTTGGACCACATCGACGAGCCTGAGCCTATTGCTCACCATCTTCTTGATACATGCTCGGAGTCCCGTCACCTCCACCGGATTCCCCCACTGCAAGCCCTTCTCTTTCCAGGAGGTGAGCTGCGTGGGGATGCCAGATCTAAACTCGGGGGCCGCCGCCCATGTGGATTTGCGCGGCTCGGTGATGTAAAACCACCCTGATTGCCACCCCTTGACGGAGTCCACGAAGGTCCCTTCTAGCCAAGGGACGTTGGGCAATTTGCCCAACATGGCGCCTCCGCATTCCGCTTGCGTACCCTTCACAACCTTCGGCTTGACGTTGAAGGTCTTGAGCCACAGGCCGAAGAGGAAGGCCTCGCACACGATGATAAACGCCGAGATGTTGAGGATAAAGTTCAGCGCCAGATCGTGGAAATCCAGGCCGTAGTAAAACATTAGCCCCCGGACAAATGGATGGAGCGGAAAGCCCAGTCCGCGGAGGAAGTGGGGGAGGAAGACGACCCTCTCATAAGGCCCGGGGGTAGGGATGAGCTACCCCTCGTCGGGCAGCCGATGCGCGATATCGCCGGAAAGGTATCCGGCGCTGCGCAGCTTGGTGATGTCCTCCTCCTTGACGGTGGAGGCTAACCATTTACCTCCCGCTCCGGACATATTCGGAGAAGGTTGAGGCGAGATGCGCGAGCTTGGGCGTTGGAGCTTGAGTTCGCGGGGATGGATAAGCAAAGGAGGAAGAAGGCATAGGTGAGAAGGTGAATCCTTATCCCTTATATATAGGTGGACAAAACTATACGTCCCCGACCAGCCTGGTAAAACTCGCTTATCTCCCAAGCGCCACCATCAATGGCGCGGTTGGGTTACCCATGCACGTATTGATGAGAATCCCGGAATAAGGGGAACACGATCTCTGCTTCGACAAGACGTGCCAAGGAAACCGCTTCGCTAAACATGCTGAGGTGGTATAGTAATTCAAACAAAGGCCTTGTGGCGGTGTGATGTCACGCCGCATAATACGTCGGCAGATTGAACTAAGTGTACATTTTATTCTCTCTATGGTGGAATGTGGAATTTATTTTGCAGAGCCGGACACTATCCTGGTGTTCATGATCATCTCTGGATTATTCAAGGGAGGAACCCGCCTTGCAATGCCGAACATTATGCACGCCGGACTTATCGTCATTGAAGACTGGTTCAGGGGCTATTGAGGGAGTCCTGGACTAGGGGGTGTCCGGACAGCCGGATTATCAATGTCCGCCGGACTCCAAGACTACGAAGATACAAGATTGAAGACTCCGGCTCGTGTCCGGATGGTACTTTCCTTGGCGTGGAAGGCAAGCTTGGCGATACGGATATGTAGATCTCCTACCATTGTAACCGACTCTGTGTAACCCTAGCCCTCTCCGGTGTCTATATAAACTGGAGGGCTTTAGTCTGTAGGACAACATACATTACAACAATCATACCATAGGCTAGCTTCTAGGGTTTAGCCTCCTTGATCTCGTGGTAGATCTACTCTTGTACTACCCATATCATCAATATTAATCAAGCAGGATGTAGGGTTTTACCTCCATCGAGAGGGCCCGAACCTGGGTAAAAACATCGTGTCCCTTGTCTCCTGTTACCATCCGCCTAGACGCACAGTTCGGGACCCCCTACCCGAGATCCGCCGGTTTTGACACCGACAGTGCCTCCGTCTGACAACTTTTTCTCTTTCAACGAAGAGTCGCGTCTGGCCATAACGCCGAGCAGTTACTATTTCTCAAAGCGTGGCTCGAGGCCAACACCATGTTCGACACGTCCCCTTGAGGTGGAGATCATGTCCCGCTTTTTGGGGGATATGGTTAATGATTTCGATTCCCCTCCCCACTCATAATGTCACGGGCATATCGGGAAGTGGAGAAGCCATCGGTGTGGAAAAAGGAAACCCCAGGCTTGTCATCAGCCTATAAAGGGGGGCTGCTACAGTCTGCATCTCACGCCCTCTTCCACCTCTCACTTACGCAGACCTTCAAAGCTCCAACATGCTTTCTCTCTGCTTCCACGGCGAATCCCTCTTTGCTTCCTTCGACCATGGCTGGAACCAGAGCCAATGGGAAGTGGGAGGCCTCCAGCGTCACCGAGGGGGACATTTTGAAGCTAAAGGAGGCCGGCTATTTGCCGACCAATGTTGCTCATTGGGCCCCCGAAGAAGGCCAGACCATACCCATGCCCCAGCCAGGCGAGAGGGTCGTGTTTCTTCCCCATTTTCTTAGAGGGCTAGGATTTCCCATGGATCCCTTCGTGCGGGGGTTGATGTTCTTCTACGAGCTAGATTTCCACGATCAAGCCCCCAATTCCCTCCTCCACATCTCGACCTTCATTGTTGTCTGTGAGGCGCTCCTTTGAGTTTAGCCGCATTTTGGTTTGTGGCAGAAGGTTTTCAACGTCAAGCCTAAGGTGGTTGGCGGCAAGCATGCGGACTGTGGAGGGGCCATGATCAGTAAACTGACAAGGGTCCAGTGGCCGGACGACCACTTTGTCGACACTATCCGGATGTGGCAAAATGAGTGGTTCTACATCACCAAGCCGAGGGAGGCCGCATGGGGAGCGACTCCTGCATTTAGGTCCGAACTCCCTACCAGGCTGACCTCATGGACCACCAAGGCTCTGGACTGGGGGTGTGTTGCACACACGAAGTCATTGCAGAAATGCATCGACAACATAATAGAGACCGACGTGAAGCTGGTTGATGTGGTCCAGATCATGCTCCACTGCTGATACGTCCATTTTGCATCATGCTTTTATATCAATATTTATTGTATTATGGGCTGTTATTTCACGTTATGTCACAATAATTATGGCTATTCTCTCTTATTTTACAAGGTTTACATGAAGAGGGAGAATGCCGGCAGCTGGAATTCTGGGCTGGAAAAGGAGCAAATATTGAAGGCCTATTCTGTGCAACTCCAAAAGTCCTGAAACTCCATGGAATACCTTAAAATAAATAAAGAAAAATCGTTGCCAAAGATGAAGGCCAGGGGGCCCACACCCTGCTCACGAGGGTGGGGGCGCGCCCCCTGGGCGCCCCCCTAGCTCGTGGGCCCCCTGGTGGCTCTCGGACGCCCATCTTCTCCTATATGAAGTCTTTCAATGAGAAAAAAACAGAAGGCAACCTTTCGGGACGAGACTCCACCGCCACGAGGCGGAACCTTGGCGGAACCAATCTAGGGCTCCGGCAGAGCTGTTCTGCCGGGGACACTTCCCTCCGGGAGGGGGAAATCATCACCATCGTCATCACCAACGCTCCTCTCATCGGGAGAGGGAAATCTCCATCAACATCTTCACCAGCACCATCTCATCTCCAAACCCAAGTTCATCTCTTGTATCCAATTCTTGTCTCCAAGTCCGGGATTGGTGCGAGTAGGCTGCTAGTAGTGTTGATTACTCCTTGTAGTTGATGCTAGTTGGTATATTTGGTGGAAGATCATATGTTCAGATCCTTTATGCATATTATTACCCCTCTAATTATGAACATGAATATGCTTTGTGAGTAATTACGTTTGTTCCTGAGGACAAGGGAGAAGTCTTGCTATTAGTAGTCATGTGAGTTTGGTATTCGTTCGATATTTGTATAATATGTATGTTTTCTAACCTCTAGTGGTGTTATGTGAACGTAGACTACATAACACTTCACCATTATTTGGGCCTAGAGGAAGGCATTGGGAAGTAATAAGTAGATGATGGGTTGCTAGAGTGACAGAAGCTTAAACCCTAGTTTATGCATTGCTTCGTAAGGGGCTGATTTGGATCTATATGTTTCATGCTATGGTTAGTGAGGGAGTCCTGGACTAGGGGGTGTCCGGATAGCCGGACTATCATCATCGGCCAGACTCGAAGACAATGAAGATACAAGATTGAATACTTCGTCCCGTGTCCGGAGGGGACTTTCCTTGGCGTGGAAGGCAAGCTTGGCAATACAGATATGTAGATCTCCTACCATTGTAACCGACTCTGTGTAACCCTAGCCCTCTTCGGTGTCTATATAAACCGGAGGGTTTTAGTCCGTAGGACGAACAACCATTACAACAATCATACCATAGGCTAGTTTCTAGGGTTTAGCCTCCTTGATCTCGTGGTAGATCCACTCTTGTACTACCCATATCATCAATATCAATCAAGCAGGAGTAGGGTTTTACCTCCATCGAGAGGGCCCGAACCTGGGTAAAAACATCGTGTCCCTTGTCTCCTGTTACCAACCGCCTAGACGCACAGTTCGGGACCCCCTACCCGAGATCCGCTGGTTTTGACACCGACATTGGTGCTTTCATTGAGAGTTCCTCTGTGTCGTCACCGATAGGCTTGATGTCTCCTTCAATCATCAACAACCACGCAGTCCAGGGTGAGACTTTTCTCCCCGGACAGATCTTCGTGTTCGGCGGCTTCGCACTATGGGCCAATTCGCTTGGTCATCTGGAGCAGATCGAAAGCTACGCCCCTCGCCGTCAGGTCAGATTTGGAAGCCTAAACTTCACGGCCGACATCCGCGGAGACCTGATCTTCGATGGATTCGAGCCACAGCCGAGCGCGCCGCACTGTCACGATGGGCATGATTTAGCTCTGCCGCTTGACAGTGCCCTGGAGGCCGCACATGATTCCGCTCCGACCCCTAGTTCAGAGCCGACCGCGCAAATTGAGGACAGGTGGCTGGACACAGGTGGCTAGACACCGCCTCAGGAGCTGCAATCTCTACGGCGATGGAGCCAAATACTGACCTTGTCCCTCGTAAAGCTCGTGACTCTGAGGTGCCGGACTCCTCGTCGGACTCCGAACCTCCTGCGCCCCTAGCAATCGAAACCAATTGGGCCCCGATCATGGAGTTCAGCGCCGCGGACATCTTTCAGCACTCACCCTTTGGCGACATCCTGAATTCGCTAAAGCATCTCTCGTTATCAGGAGAGCCCTAGCCGGATTGCGGTTAGGACGGTTGGGATGCGGACGATGAAGAAATTCAAAACCCACCCACCACCCACTTTGTAGCCACTGTCGACGATCTAACCGACATGCTAGACTACGACTCCGAAGACATCGACGGTATGGACGACGATGCCGGAGACAACCAAGAACCAGCGCCTACGGGGCACTGGAATACCACCTCGTCATACGACATATACACGGTGGACATCCCAAAGGATGGGAACGGCGAAGAAGTAGCGGAGGCAGATTCCCCTAAGAAACAGCCCAAGCGCCAACGTCAGCGGCGCCGCTCTAAATCCCGCCACAGCAAGAATGGAGATTCCGGCACCAGAGATAATAACACCCCAGAGAGTGCCGAAGACAACCCCCTCCAGCAAGATTCAGCACAGGAGGACGCAGAAGCCAGCCCTCACGAGAGAGCGGCAGATGAAGAGGTCGAGGATGATAATTACATGCCTCCCTCCGGAGACGAGGCAAGCCTCAACGACGATGAATTTGTCGTGCCCGAGGATCCCGTCGAACAAGAGCGTTTTAAACGCAGGCTTATGGCCACGACAAACAGCCTAAATAAAAAGTAGCAACAACTTCAAGCTGATCAAGATCTGCTAGCCGATAGATGGACTGAAGTCCTTGCGGCCGAAGAGTACGAACTCGAACGCCCCTCCAAAAGCTACCCAAAACGCAAGTTGCTCCCCCGATTAGAGGAGGAGCATATAAACCTTCATCACCAGTGCACAATACGGCAGACCGACCACCTCGTGGCCGCGACAGAGAGGCCTCTAGGCCCTCCATCAGAACCGTACCCCGGCATCGCTCGAAAAGTACGAAGCCACGGGGGAATGCGTCGGACTTGCAAGACATCTTGTTGGACAAGGCAAGACAATCAAGATCGATCTACGGATCACGTGGGCGCCCCACGATGCGAGACGACTACCGTCGCGCCGGATATAGCAACTCCGGTCGGGCCGAACACAGTAGACAAAGCTCTCTTGAGCTACGTCGTGATATTGCCCAGCATAGAGGCGCCGCACACCCACTATGCTTCATAGATGAAGTAATGGATCATCAAATCCCTGAAGGGTTTAAACCCGTAAACATTGAATCCTATGATGGCACAACAGACCCCGCGGTTTGGATCGAAGACTATCTCCTTCATATCCATATGGCCCGCGGTGACGATCTCCACGCCATCAAATATCTCCCACTCAAGCTTAAAGGACCATCTCGGCATTGGCTTAACAGCTTGCCAGCAGAGTCAATTGGGTGTTGGGAGGACCTGGAAGCCGCATTCCTTGACAACTTCCAGGGCACATATGTGCGACCACCAGACGCCGATGACCTAAGCCACATAATTCAGCAGCCAGACGAATCGGCCAGACAGTTCTGGACACGGTTCCTAACAAAGAAAAATCAAATCGTCGACTGTCCGGATGCAGAGGCCCTCGTAGCCTTCAAACACAACATCCGTGACGAGTGGCTGGCCCGGCACCTAGGACAGGAAAAGCCGAAATCCATGGCAGCCCTCACATCACTCATGACCCACTTCTGTGCGGGGGAGGACAGCTGGCTAGCCCGCAGTAACAACCTCAGCAAAAATTCTGGCAGTCCGGATACCAAGGACCGCAATGGCAGGTCGCGTCGAAACAAAAACAAACGCCGCGTTAACAGCGATAACACTGAGGATACGGCAGTCAACGCCAGATTCAGAGGCTCTAAACCCGGTCAGCGGAAGAAGCCATTCAAAAGAACCACTCCAGGCCCGTCCAATTTGGACCAAATACTCGACCGCTCTTTCCAGATACATGGCACCCCGGAAAAGCCGGCTAATCACACTAACAGGGATTGTTGGGTATTGAAGCAGGCAGGCAAGTTAATTGCCGAAAACAACGACAAGGGGCTGCATAGCGATGACGAGGAAGAGACCCGACCACCGAACAGTAGAGGACAGAAGGGTTTCCCCCCACAAGTGCGGACGGTAAACATGATATACGCAACCCATATACCCAAGAGGGAGCGGAAGCGTGCACTTAGGGATGTATATGCGATGGAGCCAGTCGCCCCGAAGTTCAATCCATGGTCCTCTTGCCCGATCAAAGGGATCACCCCACCAGTATCCGCCATGGCGGATTCGCCGCATTGGTTTTAGACCCAATCGTCGATGGGTTTCACCTTACCAGAGTCCTGATGGACGGCGGCAGCAGCCTGAACCTGCTTTATCAGGATACAGTGCGCAAGATGGGCATAGACCCATCAAGGATTAAACCTACAAAGACGACCTTCAAAGGCGTTATACCAGGTGTAGAGGCCAATTGTACAGGCTCAGTCACACTGGAAGTGGTCTTCGGATCCCCGGATAACTTCCGAAGCGAGGAGTTAATCTTCGACATAGTCCCGTTCCGCAGTGGCTATCATGCTCTGCTCGGACGGACCGCGTTTGCAAAGTTCAACGCCGTGCCACATTATGCATACCTCAAGCTCAAGATGCCAGGCCCTCGAGGAGTCATCACGGTCAACGGAAACATGGAACACTCCCTCCGAACGGAGGAACATACAGCGGCTCTCGCGGCAGAAGTACAGAGCAGCCTCTTAAGGCAATTTTCGAGTCCGGCCGTTAAGCGACCGGACACGGCCAAACGTGCCCGGAGTAACATACAACAAGACCACCTGACACGTTCCGAGCACGCGTAGCAATGCGGCCCCAACCCCAGCCCTCGCATAATTGCAAGACCAGTCCTTCGCGTACATCATTACGCTCGGGAGATACCATGGGCATAGGGGGAGGGGCACGACCACGACAGGCCCAGAGTGCGGCTCAACCACACCAGGGGCTCCCAAGTGCGTCGCTCTTTTTTCTTTTTTCTTATCCATAGGACTCCGTTCACCAGAGGCCTTGCCCGGCAGTAGACCTGCCGAACTCACGATGCAACAGCCAGGGAAGGAGAAAGGCTACGACAAACACTAAGGTGGTCTCCATTACGAGCATTAAATCTGTTTAATACACCATTCCGCAGCCTACCCCTGGAGGGGGACATGTTTAAAAGTCCAATCCCTTGCTTACCGCACTATTTGTATCGCTCTGCATTCATGGCAGTATTTTTGAATAAACAATGCATCGCTTCTTGCTTATAGCCGCATTTCTTTCTTTATATATATATGTTCATTTACGACATCCTGCATCCGTACAGTTTGGTACGGCCGAATACACCAGGGGCTTAAGTTCCCCGCATTATGGTGTGATAAGTCCGAACACTTTCCCAAGTGCGGCACCCCGAACTTATAGCATTATATGCATCGGCTCCGAATCATGTCTTGGGTCAATAGTTGGGTTTGCCCGGCTCCCATGTTTTGGTACCTTACGTTCCGTTTTATCGGCTAAGGTAGCACTGGGAGAACCACTGCGATTGCACCCCGGTTGAGCTGGGCGAGCGCCTCAGTGGAGAAAGCTAAAACTGACCGTCATGATAAGGCGAGAGCTGGTCGCTGTTCGAGAGGTCTTTTCGGGTCCCTAAAGACTTATGCCGCTTAGAGCGAGGAACCGGCTTTGTCCGGCCCAGGCGTGGATAGCGCCCCGAACTCGGTCTTCTGAATACTAGGGGCTTCGCCGAAATTTAAAATTATAGAATTCTATGGCTAAGTGAGAGTGTTCAAGCATTATAAGTCCGGTTGCCTTGTTCGTCGTGTTGAGCGCCTCCCTAGATGGACCCAAAAATGGGAACAAGAACGCTCAAGTTTATCCCGAACACTCTAGCACTCGTGGCATGGGGGCTGAAGCCGACGACTTGCCATCTCTCAGATTGATAAACGACCGCACAGAAGGTAATATTTTAAATCAATAAGCGTTGCTTAGCGCATATGAACAAAGTTTTCAGCGCACAGGATAACACATTGCGAGTCTAATCAAATATTACATCTTTGGAGCACTCATTCGCAATCTTGCGGGCACCCTTCAGGACACTCTTATAATACATTTCGGGCGTGCGATACTCCTTACCCGCCGGCGGCGCATCCGTCAGAAGCTTCTCAGCATCCAGCCTGCCCCAGTGCACTTTTGCACGGGCAAGGGCCTGACGGGCACCTTCAATGCAGGCAGAGCGCTTGACGACTTCCACCCAGGGACATGCATCCACCAGCCGCCGCACCAGGCCGAAGTAGCTCCCAGGCATGGCCTCCTGGGGCCACAGCCGAACTATGAGGCCCTTCATGGCCTGTTCGGCTACCTTGTGGAGCTCGACCAGCTGCTTCAGCTGGTCGCTAAGGGGCACCGGATGTCCGGCCTCAGCATATTGAGACCAGAAGACCTTCTCCGTCGAGCTCCCCTCCTCGGCCCGGTAGAATGCGGCAGCATCGGACACACTGCGAGGAAGATCTGCAAACGCTCCTAGAGAGCTCCGAATTCGGGTAAGTAACAGGTAATTCACTTTCACATGCTTGCTTTGCATGAAAAAAGCCTTACCCGCTGCTATTTTCTTCAAATCTTCGACCTCCTGGAGGGCCTTGTGGGCTTCGGCTTTAGCGGCTTTTGCGCCCTCAAGAGCCGATGCAAGCTCGGACTCTCGAGTCCTCGAGTCGTGCTCCAAACCCTCATCTTTTTCCATGAGAGCCTGGAGCTCTTGCTGCACCTCCGCCACCCTTGCCTCTGCTTCTCCCGCTCGGCTCGCTCCGCGGCCGCATTGCGTTCGGCCGCGGACACCGCTTCCTTCAGGGTCACCACCTCGTTCGTGACCCCTGGAGTACCCACGTTATCGTTGTTATTTTTCTTGCAACCAAAATCCTTTTCTGTAAGGTACAAATTCAATATGGTGTTACTCACCTTCCCTGTCCTCGAGCTGCTTCTTGGCACGGCCGAGCTCACTCTCGGACCGCTCGAGGTTCTGCTTCAAAGCATCGACCTCCACAGTCAGTGCGGCGGAGGTCACCAGCGCAGCCTGCAATCCCATATTGACATAATTTTTAGACCTCCTGCGTATATCTTTTTAGATCCTCAGTCCGTGTCGGAGTAATGGGCCACGGGTAGGCCAACCCAGATCCCAGGATCTTACAAGACATCGAGGCAGGCCGCGCCCCTCAAGCCGAGTCCCAGATGGCGACTCCAAGACAAGCTGAGTCACAGATGGTGATCTCCAGAGGGGCCGACTATGGGAGTCGGCCCATGACTCTTCCCGAAGCCCGACGCAGGGTACGGTCACGACGTGGCCGTCCCTCCCCGCCTACGAGGGACTGGCATGGCTACAGCGAGCCGTATCATCGGAAGATCTCCGGTGAGGCGCGGCACTGTTGCCATGCCTGCCCTGACCTCAGCCATAGTGCGCGACGCACTGTGCCCACGACGCCGGCCTGTACGGCCCGAAGACCGCGGGGCCGCCTGTCAGTGGGTGGACCGAAGGCGGCCAGAGCGCCCCGAAGACGGCCCTGTGGGAGTCGGCCTCCCCGGAGTCGGCCGTCTCCCCTCCAGGGCCCCACGAGCCATTAACCAGATTGGATGGGGAATGGCGACAGTGATCGCCCGATAGACGGCGGCACTGTTGCCACGACCCAGTGACCAAGCTTGCATCATCAGGAGTGCCGCACAGTGTCGGGCCCGTCCACGGGGCCCGCCAGCCGGCGGGCCCCAGAAGCCGGCGGGAAGGACGGCAGAGTGAGAGACAGACAGCTGGGGCCCGCGCCCAGCCAGGTTACCATTGTACCCCTGGGGGGTAGGCCTATATAAACCCCCCGGGGCACCCATGCAAAGGGTTCGGACCTTGATAGAGATAGACCACATAGCACAGGAAGGAGGGAACTAGCCTTGCTCTCTCCTGCCTCCCGATACAGCTCTAGGAGCACCATTGTAGCCACTTTGCTTTAGTGATCATGCGGAGACCCCGCAGAGCAGCAGTAGGGGTATTATCTCCCCGGAGAGCCCCGAAGCTGGGTAAGATTCACCGGCGTGCATGCCTACGCCTCATCCCGTTTCCAGGCACCGGCGACGTTCTACTCGCCCCCACCATGATAAGCCATCCTTTGGCATATGTCGCACCCAACCCCCGACAGTCCGGCTTTTCTTTCCGAACACCAAACCGAGCATCAGGGGCTACTGTCTATGCGGTATTACATTACATATTTTAATTTTCTTACCTCAAAGCCCGTTAGAATGCTGCTGCAGGCTTCGGTCAGCCCGCTCTTGGCGAGCTGGACCTTTTGAATCACCGCACTCATGATAGTGCGGTGTTCTTCCTCGATGGAAGCACCGTTGAGCGCCTCCAACAAGCTATCCGGCGCCTCCGGTTGGACGGGGGCCGCCGGTGTCACAGTCTTGCCCTTCTTACGAAGGGGCCGCCTGCCGGACTCCAGAACCACTACAGGTTCCGGTGCGGAGTCCGGCGCAAAGTCCGGGAGGCTGCCTTGCGGCACCTCCGGAGCCTCCTCCTCCTGATGGGTCCCCTCCTGGGATCCCACCTCGGCGTCGTCAGCGTCACGGGGAGTTGAGGCAGTCGGAAGCGAATCCACATCCGACGGAGCCAAGGACCCGCTCGATGAAGCGGGAAGATCATCCTCGGCCGGACTACAGGTATTATGCGGCATTAGAAGGACACTACGTGGCACAAAGGGAAATTATAAATCATTCAGGAATCCGGATACTTACGATCTTGCCAGGGGCTTGGCCCTCGAGGGCCACTCCTCGTCGCCGTCATCGGCGTTGGCGGAGCAGTCCGGAGGAAGGGTCCTTCGCTTCTTGGACCCTTCGACCTCCCCCGTTGGGGAAGCCTTCCTTTTCTTCTCTCCCCCCTCTTGGGGAGAGGCCTCTTTCTCCTCCTCGTCTTTGGGGGAGGAGTCCGCCTCGGAGCCATCGGACGACGAGTTCGATACCACCTGGCGCCGGGAACTTCTTCGGGTTCCCGTGGCCTTCTTCTTGGCCTTCTTCTCCGGCACCACATAAAGTGCCAGGACTAGCAGCCTCATCAAATGGGTATCTGCCGGGTCTTCGGGGAGGGGTGCCGGATAGTTAACCTGTCCGGACGTCCTCTGCCAGTCCTGTTAAAGGCATGGGGAATTTTAAATCCCACATAGAGTCAAACTATGAAAGAAATGAATGTCCCATAAAGGATAACATATCTTACCGCGCCAGCCGGGCGCTGCGTGCTGAATCCGCGATCTTCAGTCGCGGATGCGGGGGCTTCTCCGCCCTTGAACAGCACCCTCCAGGCAGCTTCATATGTTGTGTCGAAGAGCCCGCTAAGGGTCCAGTGCTGTGCCGGATCAAACTCCCACAAATTGAAAGCCCGTTGTTGGCAGGGGAGAATCCGGCAGACGAGCATGACCTGGATCATGTTGACAAGCTTAAGCTTCTTGTTCACCAGGGTCTGGAGACAGGACTGGAGTCCGGTCAGCTCCTCCAAACTTCCCCATAGCAAGCCCTTCTCTTTCCAGGAGGTGAGCTGCATGGGGGTACCAGATCTGAACTCGGGGGCCGCTGCCCATTTAGGGTCACGCGGCTCGGTGATGTAGAACCACCCCGATTGCCACCCTTTGATGGACTCCACGAAGGCACCCTCAAGCCAGATGACGTTGGGCATTTTGCTCACCATGGCGCCTCTGCACTCCACTTGAACGCCCTTCACCACCTTCGGCTTGACATTGAAGGTATTTAGCCACAAGCCGAAGTGGGGCTGGATGCAGAGGAAGGCCTCACACACGACGATAAACGCCGAGATGTTGAGGATGAAGTCTGGCGCCAGATCGTGGAAGTCCAGGCCGTAGTAGTACATGAGCCCCCGGATGAAGGGATGAAGTGGGAAGCCCAGTCCGCGAAGGAAGTGGGGAAGAAATACGACCCTCTCATGGGGCCTGGGGGTGGGATGAGCTGCCCCTCGTCGGGCAGCCGGTGCGCGATGTCGCTAGACAGGTATCCAGCGCCACGCAGTTTCTCGATGTGCCCCTCCGTAACGAAGGAGGCCATCCACTTGCCTCCCGCTCCGGACATGGCTGGAGAAGGTTGAGGCGAGATGTGCGGACATGGGCGCTGGAGCTCGAGTGCGCGGAGATGGATAGGCAAAGGAGGAAGAAGGCGTAGGTAAAACAGGTGGATCCTTATCCCCTTATATAAGGGCGGGCGAAGACTATGCGTCCCCACTGGCCTGGTAAAACTCGCCTATCTCCCAAGCGCCACAATCAATGGCGCGGTTGGGTTACCCACGTCCGTATTGATGGGAATCCCGGAATAAGGGGAACACGATCTCTGCTTCGACAAGACGTGCCAAGGAAACCGCTTCGCTAAACGCGCTGAGGTTGTATAATAAAAATGATTCAAGTAAAGGCTTGGTAGTGGTGTGACATCACGCCACAGAATACGTCAGCAGATTGAACTTGTGTACATATTATTCTCTCTACGGTGGTATGTGGAATTTATTTTGCAGAGCCGGACACTATCCTGGTGTTCACAATCTTCTATGAATTAATTCAGAGGAGGAACCCGCCTTGCAATGCCGAACAATATGCGCGCCGGGCTCATCGTCATTGAAGCCTGGTTCAGGGGCTACTGAGGGAGTCCTGGACTAGGGGGTGTCCGGATAGCCGGACTATCATCATCGGCCGGACTCCAAGACTATGAAAATACAAGATTGAAGACTTCGTCCCGTGTCCGGAGGGGACTTTCCTTGGCGTGGAAGGCAAGCTTGGCAATACGGATATGTAGATCTCCTACCATTGTAACCAACTCTGTGTAACCCTAGCCCTCTCCGGTGTCTATATAAACCGGAGGGTTTTAGTCCGAAGGACGAACAACCATTACAACAATCATACCATAGGCTAGCTTCTAGGGTTTAGCCTCCTTGATCTCGTGGTAGATCCACTCTTGTACTACCCATATCATCAATATCAATCAAGAAGGAGTAGGGTTTTACCTCCATCGAGAGGGCCCGAACCTGGGTAAAAACATCGTGTCCCTTGTCTCCTGTTACCATCCGCCTAGACGCACAGTTCGGGACCCCCTACCCGAGATCCGCCGGTTTTGACACGGACAGTTAGGTTTACCTTAATACTTTTGTTGTAGTTGCGGATGCTTGCAATAGAGGTTAATCATAAGTGGGATGCTTGTCCAAGTAAGGGCAGTTCCCAAGCACTGGTCCACCCACATATCAAATTATCAAAGTACCGAACGCGAATCATATGAGCGTGATGAAAACTAGCTTGACGATATTCCCATGTGTCCTCGGGAGCACTTTTCCTATTATAAGAGTTTGTCCAGGCTTGTCCTTTGCTACAAAAAGGATTGGTCCACCTTGCTGCACTTTATTTACTTTTGTTACTTGTTGCTCGTTACAATTTATCCTATCACAAAACTATCTGTTACCACTTATTTCAGTACTTGCAGAGAATACCTTGCTGAAAACCGCTTATCATTTCCTTCTGCTCCTCGTTGGGTTTGACACTCTTACTTATCGAAAGGACTACAATAGATCCCCTATACTTGTGGGTCATCAAGACTCTTTTCTGGCGCCGTTGCCGGGGAGTGAAGTGCCTTTGGTAGGTGGAATTTGGTAAGGAAAAATTTATTTAGTGTGCTGAAATTTTCTGTCACTTGTTACTATGGAAAGTAATTGTCTGAGGGGCTTGTTCGGTGTATCTTCACCCCGTCCAATAGAGCAAAGAGTTGCTCCTCAACCTACTGAACCTACTGAACCTATTGAAAATGAAACTCCTTTTCAGATTCCTTCGGGTATGATGGAAAAACTGCTAGCTAACACTTTTACAGGAGATGGAACAAAGCATCCTGATGAACATCTACACTATGTGGATGATGTTTGTGGACTATTTAAGCTTGCAGGTATACCCGATGATGGTGTTAAGAAGAAGGCCTTCCCTTTATCTTTGAAGGGAGACACATGGACATGGTATAGGCTATGTGATGATATGAGATCATGGAACTATAAAAGATTGAAATTGGAATTTCATCAAAAGTATTACCCTATGCATCTTGTTCATTGTGATCGCAATTATATATATAATTTTTGGCCTCGCGAAGGAGAAAGCATCGCTCAAGCTTGGGGGAGGATTAAATCAATGTTATATTCATGCCCCAATCATGAGCTCGCAAGAGAAGTGACTATGCAAAGTTTTTATGCTCGGCTTTCTGATAACAATCGCACCATGCTCGATACATCTTGTGCTGGATCTTTTATGATGAAGCCTATTGAATTTAGATGGAATTTATTGGATACAATTAAACACAACTCTGAAGATTGGGACCTCGACGAAGGTAAGGAGTCAGGTATGACACCTAAATTTGATTGTGTTAAATCTTTTATGGATACCGATATTTTCCGTAAGTTTAGCACTAAATATGGACTTGACTCTGAGAGAGTAGCTTCTTTCTGTGAATCTTTTGCTACTTATGTTGATCTCCCCAAGGAGAAGTGGTTTAAATATCATCCTCCCATAGAAGTAAAAGTAGCTGCACCTATTAAAGTTGAAGAAAAGACTGTCACTTACAATGATCCTATTGTTCCCACTTCTTATGTTGAGAAACCACTGAGGGAGTCCTGGACTAGGGGGTGTCCGGACAGCCGGACTATCAATATTCGCCGAACTCCAAGACTACGAAGATACAAGATTGAAGACTCCGTCCCGTGTCCGGATGGGACTTTCCTTGGCATGGAAGGCAAGCTTGGCAATACGGATATGTAGATCTCCTACCATTGTAACCGACTCTGTGTAACCCTAGCCTCCTCCGGTGTCTATATAAACCGGAGGGCTTTAGTCCGTAGGACAACATACATTACAACAATCATACCATAGGCTAGCTTCTAGGGTTTAGCCTCCTTGATCTCGTGGTAGATCCACTCTTGTACTACCCATATCATCAATATTAATCAAGCAGGACGTAGGGTTTTACCTCCATCGAGAGGGCCCGAACCTGGGTATAAACATCGTGTCCCTCGTCTCTTGTTACCATCCGCCTAGACGCACAGTTCGGGACCCCCTACCCGAGATCCGCCGGTTTTGACACCATTGATCGTCAATATCCATCTTCTGCAATAACTGCAATATCAATCTTCTGCAATAACTGCACGGACAAGGGAATACTAAACGCCATTGATCGTCGCAAAATTACGCGCTTCACCGATCTGGCATCTATTGTACGAAAGTACTGTGCGATGGAGAGTTTCCGGAAAACCGAAAATCAATTTTGGGATAATCCGGCCCCAAACCCAGTCCGCAGTAAAAGGGCGCCTTACACTCAGGCCCCAGATGCAAAAACGAAAAAACAAAAACCCAATAAGGGAAACGGAACCGTACTGGAGGGATGGCTCAATGGACCCTGTAAGCTTCATAGTACAGAGGGAGCCGTCCCAACACATAGCCTTCGAGCATGTTGGATATTATGGCAGGTGGCCAAAAGTGGCGAAGAGCTTCTAGCTCCGGGAAACCACTCCAACAATACCAGCACGGTATCAACAGTCTTTGAGACTTTCGCATCGAATAATATGCGAAAATGAACAATCCGCGAACTCGCCGAAGTCTACCAAGTAGCAACAGCAAATCCATGGAGCGACACAGCTATTACCTTCAATGCCAGCGACGAGCCCACATTCCAAACAACCAGAGCCCCAGCCGCACTGGTACTTAGTCCCATTGTTGACGGCTTTCGACTGACAAAAGTCCTCATGGATGGCGGCAGCGGACTAAACCTCATTTATGAGGAAGCTCTGCGAAAAATGGAAATCGATTGGAGCCGTATTGAGCGAAGCAGCACAACCTTTAGAGGAATAATCCCTAGCCGGGAAGCGCGCTGCACCGGAAAAATCACACTCGATGTGGTGTTCGGCTCTCCGGACAATTACAGATCCGAAGAAGTCACGTTCCAGGTGGCCTCGTTCAGCAGTGAGTATCACGCCATATTAGGACGAGAGGCATTCACAATTTTTCAAGCAATACCTCATTACGGGTACATGAAGCTCAAAATGCCTGGGCCCAGCGGAATAATCACTCTCACTAGTGATCCGGACATAGCACTCCGCGCCGAAAACAAGACAGCCGCACTAGCCCTCGAGGCACTATCCGAAGCCTTAGCGGCAGAGGAACTCACCGCGCTGCGCTCTACGGTGAACAGGGACGATGTGATACTCGATAAAAGATCCAAGTCCACCTCCTTCAAACCAACAGACGAGATAATAAAATTCCAGGTCCATCCAACGGACCCAACAAAGACGGCCTCCATTGGGGCACAATTGAACCCCGAAGTAGACGCCGCACTGCGCGAATTCCTTCGGGAAAATTGGGATATCTTCGCCTGGCATCCTTCGGACATGCCCGGAATCCCTCGCAGGTTGGCAGAACACAGCCTAAACATCCTAAAAGGATTCAAGCCAGTCAAACAGGCTCTTCGACGATTTTCTGAGCCCAAAAGACAGGCAATGGGAGAAGAGCTAGCCAAACTATTGGAAGCCGGATTCATTAGAGATATCAAACATCCGGACTGGCTAGCAAATTTGGTGATGGTACCAAAGAAAGATAAATCCTGGCGCCTCTGTGTCGATTTTAAAGACCTCAATAAAGCTTGCCCAAAGGATCCCTTCCCTCTCCCCCGCATCGATCAAATTATCGATGCTACAGCAGGGCACGATTCGTTGTGCTTCCTGGACGCATACTCTGGCTATCATCAAATCAAGATGGCGGAAGTAGACCAAGCCGCAACAGCATTTATCACTCCATATGAACCATTCTGCTTCAACACGATGCCCTTCGGACTCAAAAACGCCGGCGCAACATATCAGCGCATGATTCAAACATGTCTGGCCACCCAGATCGGCAAAACAGTCGAGGCATACGTAGACGACGTAGTCGTCAAAACAAAATACGTTGAAACTTTAGTAGACTATTTGAGGCTCACATTCGACAACCTCAGAGCATATGACATCAAGCTGAATCCGAAAAAATGCGTTTTCGGCGTACCAGCCGGAAAGTTGCTGGGCTTCATCGTATCCGGTAGAGGAATTGAAGCAAATCCGGCTAAAATCCGAGCTCTATCACAGTTGGATATTCCAAAAGACCTCAAACAAATACAAAAATTAACAGGATGCGTGGTAGCCCTAAGCCGCTTTATCTCCCGTTTAGGAGAAAAGGCGCTGCCCCTCTATCGCCTCCTCAGGCGCACCGAACACTTCGAGTGGACGGATGCCGCCACTGCCGGACTCGAAGAAATAAAGGCCATATTGGCAACAAATCCGGTCCTGGCTGCGCCCACTTTGGGCGAACCAATGTTGTTATACATCGCAGCAACGCATCAAGTTGTAAGCGCGGTCCTCGTCGTCGAACCAGTGACAGAAGGGCATAAATTCCCTCTTCAAAAACCAGTGTACTATGTATCCACTGTGTTAACCCACTGCAAATACCGTTACCCGCACTATCAGAAGATAGCATATGCGGTGTTCATGGCGTCCTGAAAACTTTGGCACTACTTTCAAGAGTGTTCGATAACAGTGGCCTCTGAAGTACCACTCAATGACATTATAAATAACCGCGACGCAACGGGCAGGATTGCAAAATGGGCCATTGAGCTCTTACCATTCGACATAACTTATAAACCTCGACGAGCTATAAAGTCACAAGTTTTGGCTGACTTCGTCGCTGAATGGACTGAAGCCGAACTCCCTAAAGAGTACGGCGCATACTCCAATTGGATTATGCATTTCGACGGCTCCAAAATGTTGGCCGGACTAGGGGCTGGCGTCGTACTGACGTCCCCAACCGGAGATACAGTCCAGTATGTACTTCAAATAATGTACACGGACTCCAACAATGCAGCCGAATACGAGGCCCTGTTACATGGTCTCCGGATGGCAGTCTCCATGGGCATTCAACACCTAGAAGTGCGCGGGGATTCAAACCTTGCAATATCCCAAATAAATGGAGACTTTGACGCCAAGGATCCGAAAATGGCAGCATATCGCAACGCTGTCCTAAAAATGTCAGCTCGGTTTGAAGGACTGGAATTCCATCACATAGCTCGAGACAATAACCAGGCGGCCGATGTACTGGCACACATCGGTGCGAAGCGTGACGCCGTCCCTCCTAATATCTTCCTGGAACGGCTCTTCAAGCCATCCGTACTATGGGAAGAGGAGCCCGGTAGTGACAAACCGGAGAAAACCGCACCAACCGGTGATTCAGCAGATGACATAACACCCTCCGCCCACGTCATAATGGCAGTAATCGTCGCGTGGACAGAACCTTTCCTAGCCTACTTACTTAGGCAGGAACTTCCCGAAGACCAAAATGAGGCCCGCTGCATAGTCCGGCGATCGAAGGCCTACAAGGTCCATGAGGGAGAACTTTATAAGAAAAGTACCACCGAAGTCCTTCAAAGGTGTATCTCCGAAGAAGAAGGGCGAAACCTCCTGGCTGAAATTCATGCCGGACTAGGCGGACACCACGCAGCAGCCCGGGCCCTTCTAGGAAAGGCATTCCGTATAGGATTTTATTGGCCGACGGCTCGGGCAGACGCACAGGACTTGGTCCAGCGATGCGTTGGTTGTCAGCTCTTTGCTAATCAGAGCCATATGCCACCCACCGCCCTCAAAACCATACACATTACCTGGCCGTTCGCGGTCTGGGGGCTTGACATGGTTGGACCCCTTAAAGGGGGAACCCACAAGCAAAGGTACCTATTGGTCATGGTGGATAAATTCACCAAATGGATAGAGGCCAAACCGGTCAAAACGGCAGAGTCCGGACCAGTGATAGACTTTATATCAGGGGTGGTACACTGTTACGGAGTCCCCCACAGCATCATCACCGACAACGGCACGAACTTCACAGCCGACGAGGTTAAGTCATGGTGCAAAAATATGGGCATCAAGCTCGACTATGCTTCAGTTTATCACCCTCAAACCAACGGTCAAGTGGAAAGAGCAAATGGTCTAATCATGAGCGGCATTAAACCCAGATTAGTGAGGTCACTTACTAAATCCAACACACATTGGGTCGAGGAGCTCGACTCCGTACTCTGGGGGCTGCGGACAATGCCTAACCGTACTACCGGATTCACACCATTTTTTATGGTATACGGCGCAGAGGCAGTCTTGCCCTGTGACATTATTCATGACTCACCTCGAGTGCGCATGTATGAGGAAAGAGAGGCCGAGCTTGATCGGCAGGACAGCTTGGACACATTGGAGGAAGAACGTGACGTCGCGAAGGCTCGTTCCGCATTCTATCAGCAGCAGGCCCGAAGATATCAAAGCAGAGAAGTACGGGCCAAGACTTACAACGTTGGTGAACTAGTTCTACGCCTGCCGGACAAGAAAAAGGACAAGCTCAAGCCCAAATGGGAGGGCCCCTTCATTATCGATCAAGTACTAACCGGCGGAGCATACCGTCTACGAAATGCGTCGGATAACCGACTCGAGCCGAACCCATGGAACGCAGCCCGCCTCCGACGATTCTATGCCTAGCGCTGGACTAAGAGTTCGTCCCCTTCCCCCGTCCAAACTTTTACACTTCGGCTGTCTCTTGTTTCTCTTTTTATCCTTTTTACTTAAATGCCTTTCCGGGCCTATTTTCGCATTCTTTGCATATGCATGATGTGCCATCCGCACTCATTATTCCTGGGGGCTTCTTTTACAGAAGCTCAATTATACGGGTTTCATACCCAGCACATGTGTCAAGCTTCCACATGTATCTTTTACCCGCCATTATATGCATTGATATGACTTAAGTTTTGGCCAAGCTGGGTTGCCTGGCTCCTGTGCTTACCCCTACGTTCCCGATTGTTCGGCTAGGAGGTAAAGGGAGCACCTCTGCGATTGTTACTGCCGGGTCAGCCGGATGTGTACCTCAGACTGGGTGAAGCCGAAAGCTAGCGTTCTTAAGGGAATATTCGGTCGGTGACTTAAAAGATGACTTTTTTTACCTATTTATCTATTTGCCCCCAGATGTTTTACTGCTTTCTTTGCAGTCCGGACATGCACTTTAGGGCATGCCTCCCAGGGAAAGGAACCCTTAACGGAACTATTCTCCCTGGAAGATGTTTCTTACTAACCATGTAATATAACATAACTAGTTGGGCACTTGTCTGATAAAGCACTAATGACCCCTACGCCTGGTCTCCATGCATACCACGGTTGTTTCTTAAACCAAAAAGGTATTCGGACACACTCCGGACTCTAGGGTCCCGAGGTCGAAGCGAAAAGGTCGGCAAAGACAAACGATCTACAATCCGGCTAGAAGGCATTTCACATGTCACTTTAAAGGATAACATACATTGTCAAATTTACTGATTGTATTCCTCCTCAATGCTGTCTAACAGGCTATCTAGTTTACAGTCCCGTTGGGAAAATTTAGCAGCCAACTCTACTTGGCTGTACACTAAACTCACAGGGATCTCCTTCCCAGCGGGCCCCACCGGTCCAACTTCGGCCATGTGGTTGGGATCCGCCTTCTTGTACCGCGTCTTCACCATGGCCCAAGCCTCCCTGGCACCTTGACGGCAAGCTGAAATCTTCCACAAATGAAAGCGCTGCCGCACTCCCTGCAGCTTCTCCGCAAGCTCCCCGAGGCCCTCGGGTAGGGCGAGGGCTGGCCATAAAGCCTGAACGACGCCGCTCATTGCCTGCCGAACTCGTTCGAGTAGCTGCAACAGTTCGGGAAGTTGATCACCCAATGATATGGGCATCTCCTCTGCAGGACGACCCGTGAGTATACCTACAAGACATATCATGTCAAAATACTTCCTCGCGGAACTCTTCTTTTCAAAAGAGTTCGCTCAAGCACTTACTATAAATGCCGCGACGAAGCCGCTGATTCTCCTTAACGGAGCCGGACAGCTCGGCCTGAGCGCCTTTCAGCTCTTCTCCGAGCTTGGCGTTGGCATCCTGGAGCTTGTCCCTTTCCTGCTGAACCCTATTCAGCACACTCTCGCCGGCCTTTAGTTGGCGTAGCAATGCTTGCCTGTCCGGATCTTGTCCGGCGGTACCTGCAATGTCATTATTAGACTCGCGCGCACGCCGCACAGCGCTTATATTTATTAATAAAAATGTGTTACCAGGAGGGGTCTTTTCATCTCCTCCTACGGCAGCAAGTGCGGCCTCAAGTTGGGCCTTGCAATCCTGTAGCTCCTGAGACAGCTGGGCATTCTTCTCGTTAAGTGCCTTAAATTTCCAATGATCCTTAAATCAGTTAGCATAACTACTTTAAGTCTCGGGGGCTACTGGTATATACAACCGTTAAAATTCCCTTACCCGTATGTCTTTCACATACTGCTCCGTGGCTCTGGTAAAACCATTTTGAGCGGCACGGAGATGCGCGTCCCCTGCGTTAAAGGCATCCAATGCCTCAGGGGAAAAGCACGCTTCATGAAATACTGTCCGGCGGCGCCTATGGTTCATGGCGCTCTCCACCTCAGACTTGGTGGCGGACAATCTGTCGGTATCCTCCGTTGGAGAAGGATCCGGCTCGCGTCTTGCGCTTGCCTCCCCCTCCAGGCCGGGCGCTGGAGCCTGGCCGGTGTTGGTCGGATCAGCAATTCCTGCGCTCGCAGTCCGGCGAGCGCTTTTTCTCCTACAAAGATCATGAGCACTCAGACGTTTCCTCGGAACATTGCTCTGAAAATTCAAATACGAGCTATACCTTTGCGGCGACGTTTCCGCCCGCACTGCACTCCTTTTCCGCCTGCTGGTTTGGACTGACCTCTGTTGGTCAGCCGCCGCGGGCTCGGCTTCCTGTCGTAAAGGCGCTTCCTGCAAAATACCATCGTTCGCGAAGATCAGAAATGGGCAGGGATGAGATAATAGTGTCCGGACTTCGGTCGCGGTCACCTGGGAAGCCGGACTTAGCCCGGGGTAGTCCGCCGTAATGGCGACCGAAGCATTGTCTATGCTGAGCTGGTGATACACCCCGTCGATCCGCTCCACCTCGATGTCCGGGTCCTCTTCGGAGGCCGGATCCAGGGATCCTTCTGGATCCTCGGGTTGCAGAGCAGGACTTACCATGTCCTCCACAGTTCGGCGTAGATCCTGCACCGAAGACATAATGTAAGAAGCTTAAACTTCGAAAGCATGGGTTGAGCCCTTCAAGGTGTTCACTTACCCATCCTCTGGGGTTGATCATGGAAAACCCATTCAAAGGGTTCGTTTGAAGGAGGTCCTCCTTCTCCCCCTTGTACAGGCTGGACAGGATCTTCACCAGATCCTCGGTCGAATCCGGCCCTTTGCCGCCGTGCCGGGTAGCATCGTCTTCCCCGTTGAAATTCCACATGGGGTGGCCTCTGTATTGCAGTGGCTGTACCCCTCGCTTGATGCATGTCGCCATGACTCCGATCATGGTCAAGCCGGAATGAGCCATTAATCTTATCCGGCCCATCAAGTAATGGACGCTCTTGTCTTCCTCCAATCGGGGGCTCCGCGGGCGCCAGCTAAGGCGTTTCTTCAAGGGAGCAGCACTAAACTCTGGGAGGCCGATCCGAACTGGGTCTGGCAGCGGAGCGTCTCCTATATAAAACCACTCTGAGGGCCAGTCTTTGGACGCCTTCTTGGGAGTACCGGATAGGTATCCGGTCCCGGCGATGCGCCATATTTCGGCGCCGCCCACTTGATATATGGACCCCTGGTGAGAATGGGGTACGAGGCAAAACAGCCTCTTCCACAATGCAAAATGGGGCTCAATGCCCAGGAATAGCTCGCAAAGAGCTACGTAGCCCGCGATATGCAGGACAGAGGCGGGCGTGAGGTGGTGGAGCTGGAGTCCGTAGAACTTCAGGAGCCCGCGGAGGAACGGATGTATTGGAAATCCGAGTCCCCTTATCAGATAGGGGACAAAACATACTCGCTCCCCCTTATTGGGGCTTGGAGTGTCCTCCGCCTGTCTCCCACCTTGATAAGTAACCAGTCTGGCCCGGACTGGGACCATGAAGGCCGGAGGGAGGAATTCCCCCGTTTGGAGCTTCACTAGCTCGTTGTGCGAAATAGAGCACCTCCTCCAATTCCCCGGCAGTGGGCTGGGAGCGCGTGAAGAAGAGCCGCGTTGACGATCCATGGTGAATGGATTTCTAGGTCAAAGGCGCTTCGATGGAGTATTCGCGGGAGGAAGACGGTGTGGTTTGGATCTGGATTCTTGCCTCTTTTATAGGCGGGCGACTCGCACAATTAGGGGGTGAAATGCAAAAGACACCCTGGCTTTTCGCATTCGTGCGACGCGTGGAAGAAGGCCATTATTTGGCGTAGAAGCCGAGGAACACAGTATTCAAGATGAAGCCGGACACTGTTCGGCAGGTACATGGAATTTGAAGGGAGAACCCGCCTTTCAACGCCGAAGACTATAAACACGCTGGACTTATCGTCATTGAAGCCTGGTTCGGGGGCTACTGAGGGAGTCCTGGACTAGGGGGTGTCCGGACAGCCGGACTATCAATATCCGCCGGACTCCAAGACTACGAAGATACAAGATTGAAGACTCCGTCCCGTGTCCGGATGGGACTTTCCTTGGCGTGGAAGGCAAGCTTGGCAATACGGATATGTAGATCTCCTACCATTGTAACCGACTCTGTGTAACCCTAGCCTCCTCCGGTGTCTATATAAACCGGAGGGCTTTAGTCCGTAGGACAACATACATTACAACAATCATACCATAGGCTAGCTTCTAGGGTTTAGCCTCCTTGATCTCGTGGTAGATCCACTCTTGTACTACCCATATCATCAATATTAATCAAGCAGGACGTAGGGTTTTACCTCCATCGAGAGGGCCCGAACCTGGGTAAAAATATCGTGTCCCTCGTCTCTTGTTACCATCCGCCTAGACGCACAGTTCGGGACCCCCTACCCGAGATCCGCCGGTTTTGACACCGACAACCACCTTTCCCTGTTAGAATGAAGGATCAAGCTAAAGCTTCAACTGTTGTTTGTAAAAGCAATACTAGGACTTATACACCTCCTGAGCAAGTCAAAGTAGAACCCAATATTGCTATTGTTAAAGATCTATTTTCTGATAATATTGATGGGCATGTTATTCAATTCTCTGGTGAAACTGCTAGAATTGCCAAACCTTGTGATAGAGATAAACATAGACCTGTGGTAGGCATGCCTATTATTTCTGTTAAAATAGGAGATCATTGTTATCATGGCTTATGTGATATGGGTGCTAGTGCTAGTGTTATACCCATTGATTTATACAAAGAAATTATGCATGAGATTGTACCTGCTGAGTTAGAGGAAATTGATGTTACAATTAAACTTGCCAATAGAGATACTATATCTCCAATAGGAATTGTTAGAGATGTTGAAGTCTTGTGTGGAAAAACCAAATATCCCGCTGATTTTCTTGTTCTTGTTTCTCCACAAGATAGCTTTTGTCCCATTATATTTGGTAGACCCTTCTTGAATACTGTTAATGCTAAGATAGACTGCGAAAAGAATGGTGTCACTAGCGGCTTGGACGATATGGTTCATGAATTTAATTTCTCTAAATTTAGTAAACAACATCGTGAGGAAGAATTGCCTAGTAAGGATGAAATTATTGGTCTTGCTTTTATTGCAGTACCTCCTAGTGATCCTTTAGAACACTATTTGCTAGACCATGAAAATGATATGTTCATGAACGAAAGAAGGGAAATAGATGAAGTATTCTTTAAACAGGAACCTATTATGCAACATAATTTGCCTGTTAAAATCCTAGGGGATCCCCCTCCACCCAAGGGTGATCCCGTGTTTGAGCTTAAACCGTTGCCTGATAATCTTAAATATGCTTATCTTGATGAAAAGAAAATATATCCTGTCATTATTAGTGCTAACCTTTCAGAGCATGAAGAAGAAAGATTATTGAAAACTCTGAAGAAGCACCGTGCTGCTATTGTATATACTCTGGATGATCTTAAGGGCATCAGTCCCACTCTATGTCAGCATAAAATAAATTTGGAAGCGGATGCTAAACCAGTTTGTGATCCTCAACGACGTTTGAATCCTAAATTGAAAGAAGTGGTAAGAAAGGAAATACTCAAGCTTCTGGAGGCAGGTATAATTTATCCCGTTGCTGATAGTCAGTGGGTAAGTCATGTCCATTGTGTCCCTAAGAAGGGAGGTATTACTGTTGTCCCTAATGATAAAGATGAATTGATCCCGCAAAGAATTATCATAGGTTATAGGATGGTAATTGATTTCCGTAAATTAAATAAGGCTACTAAGAAAGATCATTACCCCTTACCTTTTATTGATCAAATTCTAGAAAGATTATGCAAACATACACATTATTGCTTTATAGATGGTTATTCTGGTTTCTCTCAAATACCTGTGTCGGCTAAAGATCAATCAAAGACTACTTTTACATGCCCTTTTGGTACTTTGGCTTATATACGTATGCCTTTCGGTTTATGTAATGCACCTGCTACCTTTCAAAGATGCATGATGGCTATATTCTCTGACTTTTGCGAAAAGATTTGTGAGGTTTTCATGGACGACTTTTCCGTCTATGGTTCCTCTTTTGATGATTGCTTGAGCAATCTTGCTCGAGTTTTGCAGAGATGTGAAGAAACTAATCTTGTCTTGAATTGGGAAAAGCGCCACTTTATGGTTAATGAAGGTATTGTCTTGGGGCACAAAGTTTCTTAAAGAGGTATTGAAGTTGATAAAGCCAAGGTTAATGCTATTGAAAAGATGCCATGTCCCAAGGACATCAAAGGTATAAGAAGTTTTCTTGGTCATGCCGGATTTTATAGGAGGTTCATTAAGGACTTCTCAAAAATCTCTCGGCCTCTGACTAATTTATTACAAAAAGATGTACCATTTGTCTATGATGATGATTGTGTAGAAGCATTTGAAATACTTAAGAAAGCATTAGTCTCTCCACCTGTTGTTCAGCCACCTGATTGGAATTTACCTTTTGAAATTATGTGTGATTCTAGTGATTATGTTGTAGGTGCTGTTCTAGGGAAAAGTGTTGATAAGAAATTCAATGTTATCCATTATGCTAGTAAGACTCTAGACAATGCTCAAAGAAACTATGCTACTACCGAAAAGGAACTTTTAGCAGTTGTATTTGCTTGTGATAAATTTAGACCCTATATTGTTGTTTCTAAAGTAACTATTCACACTGATCATGCTGCTATTAAATATCTTATGGAAAAGAAAGATGCAAAACCTAGACTCATTAGATGGGTTCTCTTGCTGCAAGAATTTGATTTGCATATTGTTGATAGAAAAGGAGCTGAGAACCCTGTTGCAGACAACTTATCTAGGTTAGAGAATGTTCTTGATGACCCACTACCTATTGATGATAGCTTTCCTGGTGAACAATCCAATGTCATAAGCACTTCTCGTAGAACTCCATGGTATGCTGATTATGCTAATTATATTGTTGCTCAATTTATACCACCTAGTTTCACATACCAACAAAAGAAAAAGTTTTTCTATGACTTGCGACATTACTTTTTGGATGACCCACATCTTTATAAAGAAGGAGTAGATGGTGTTATTAGACGTTGTGTACCTGAGCATGGATAGGAACAGACCTTACGCAAGTGTCACTTCGAAGCTTATGGAGGACACCACGCTGGAGATAGAACTGCACATAAGGTATTGCAATCTGGTTTTTATTGGCCTACTCTCTTCAAGGATGCCTGTAAGTTTGTTTTGTCTTGCGATGAATGTCAAAGAATTGGTAAATTTAGTAGATGTCAAGAAATGCCTATGAATTATTCACTTGTTATTGAACCATTTGATGTTTGGGGCTTTGATTATATGGGACCTTTTCCTGCCTCTAATGGATATACATATATTTTAATTGCTGTTGATTAGGTTACTAAGTGGGTAGAAGCTATTCCGACTAGTAGTGCTGATCATAACACCTCTATTAAAATGCTGAAGGAAGTTATTTTCCCGAGGTTTGGAGTCCCTAGATATTTAATGACTGATGGTGGTTCACACTTTATTCATGGTGCTTTCCGTAAGATGCTTGCTAAATACGACATTAATCATAGAATTGCATCTCCATATCACCCGCAGTCTAGTGGTCAAGTAGAACTGAGCAATAGAGAGCTCAAATTAATTTTGCAAAAGACTGTCAATAGATCTAGAAAGAATTGGTCCAAGAAACTTGATGATGCATTGTGGGCCTATAGAACTGCATACAAAAATCCTATGGGTATGTCTCCGTATAAAATGGTTTATGGAAAAGCATGTCACTTACCTCTCGAACTGGAACATAAGGCATATTGGGCAATTAAAGAGCTCAACTATGATTTCAAACTTGCCGGTGAGAAGAGGTTATTTGATATTAGCTCACTTGATGAATGGAGAACCCAAGCTTATGAAAATGCCAAGTTGTTTAAAGAAAAGGTTAAAAGATGGCATGACAAAAGGATACAAAAGCGTGAGTTTAATGTAGGTGATTATGTATTGCTATACAACTCTCGTTTAAGATTTTTTGCTGGAAAACTTCTCTCTAAATGGGAAGGTCCCTACGTTATTGAGGAGGTCTATCGTTCTGGTGCCATAAAAATCAACAACTTCGCGGGCACAAATCCGAAGGTGGTAAACGGACAAAGGATCAAACACTATATCTCAGGTAATCCTATAAATGTTGAAACCAATATTATTGAAACCGTAACCCCGGAGGAATACATAAGGGACACTTTCCAGAACGTTCCAGACTCCGAAAAGGAATAGGTATGTGATACGGTAAGTAAATCGACTCCAAAACAATTTTTAAGGCAATATTTCTCCGTTTTGGAATATTTAGAAAAATAGAAAAATAAGTAGCAGTCCGGGGAGGACACGAGGCCTCCACGAGGGTGGAGCGCGCCCTACCCCCCTGGGCGCGCCCCCTACCTCGTGAGCACCTCGTGTGCCCTCTGGACTTCGTTTCCTTGCATGATACATATTTTGGTCGGTAAAAATTCATTATATATACTCCCGAAGGTTTTGACTCACGTATCACGCAAATCTCCCCTGTTCTTGTTTCGAGCTGTTTTTCTGACAGGTCTAGATCATCATGACGACCCCAAGTGCTTCCAAGGACAAGTTTTTCGAGAAGGTAATCAACCCTTACCTCACGGAGGTGCTGCGACACCCTCAAACCATTGAGATGCATGATGGGTTGCTGCACATCCGCGATGTTGAGGGACCAAAGGGAACCGGAAGCGTGGAGTCGAGGCTCGAAGCAATGGAGCAACAAGTTTTCAAGTGCCAGGGGATGGTGGAGCGTGGAATCAACGCTACCCACAAGATGCTCGCGGAGTTCACCAACAACTACGAGCCGGATGCCAAGAAGACCGAGGAGGCCATCTTCAAGCTACATGAGAAGATCGAGCACCTCCAAGCCCAAATCCATGATCTGCAAAACCAAAACTGTGAGTATGAATATAGATTCAAAAGGATGAGTTTGGCTGTAGATTTGAGGATTCCGGAGACTCGATCATCCTTCTATGATGGCGAGCCTATGCCATGGAAGGTGGACGACAAGCTTGCATCATCAACAACAAGTCCACCGCCAACAACAAAGAAGGAGACATAATCACCCGGGTATGGGCACTCCCCTTGGCAACTGCCAAGCTTGGGGGAGGTGCCCTGGTATCGTATCACCATCACAACTCCTATCTTTACCATTTTTCTTAGTTCGATCCTTTTAGTAGTATCTTGATTTAGTAGAATAAAGTCATGACATGATCTAGTTTTGAGTTTTTCTTTATGATACTTCTTTGTAATCGAGTCCGTGAGCTATATAATAAAGATTAGTGTTTAGTCAAGGGCTTGATTATTTTGCTATGATCTTGGGTGGTTAGAAGAAAAATAATAAGAGAATCAAAGAATTCATATTGATCTTATTCAAGGTAATGACTTCACATAGAAAGAGTATGATGATTAAAAGTTGTTGGGAGTTGGCAAATATAGCTTTGGTCATCGTTGCAATTAATAGGAAGTAATAAGGAAAGAGAGTTTTCACATACAGATATATTATCATTGACATCTTTTATGATTGGGAGCACTCATTAAAATATGACATGCTAAAGAGTTGATGTTGGACAAGGAAGACAACATAATGAGTTATGTTTTCTTACATCTGAAATAAAGTTTGTTGTCATGGATCCTCTACCATGTTGAGCTTGCCTTTTCCCCTCATGCTAGCCAAATTCTCAGCACCAAGTAGAAATACTACTTGTGCTTCCAATTACCCTTAAACCAGTTTTGCCATGAGAGTCCACCATATCTACCTATGGATTGAGTAAGATCCTTCAAGTAAGTTGTCATCGGTACAAGCAATAAAAATTGCTCTCTAAATATGCATGAGTTATTAGTGCGGAGAAAATAAACTTTGTACGAACTTGTTGTGGACGCAATAAAAGCGACAGACTGCATAATAAAGGTCCAGATACAAGGGGCAATATAAAGTGTCGTTCTTTTGCATTAAGATTTTGTGCATCAACCCTAAACGCGCATGATAGCCTCTGCTTCCCTCTGCGAAGGGCCTATCTTTTATTATTATCCTCTACCTTATGCAAGAGTCACGGTGATCTTCACCTTTCCTTTTTCATTTTATCCTTTGGCAAGCTCAGCATGTTGGAAAGAACATGATATATATATCTAATTGGATGTAGGGGAGCATGAATTATTATTGTTGACATTACCCTTGAGGTAAAAGGTTATGGACAAAACTATAAGCCCCTATCTTTCTCTGTGTCCGATTAAAACTCCGTAACCACAAGTATTGCATGAGTGTTAGCAATTATGAAGGACTAAGTGATAGTTGAGTATGTGTACTTGCTTTTAAGATCTGACATAGACTCTTTCCGATGTTATGATAAATTGCAATTGCTTCAATGACTGAGGGTATAATTTGTTGGTGCTCAATAAGGTTTCTGATTCATGCTTTGGCTTTACGAAAAGATCATCACTTGAACATAAGTAATCATATGACAAAATCTATATATGTTGCTGTTATGAAATAATCATGATGCCTTCATGTCCGTATTTTATTTTTATCGATGCCTCTACCTCTAAACATGAGGACATATTTATTGTTATCGGGTTTTCGCTTGAGGACAAGCGAGGTCTAAGCTTGGGGGAGTTGATACGTCCATTTTGCATCATGCTTTTATATCAATATTTTTTGCATTATGTGCTGTTATTTCACGTTATGTCACAATACTTATGGCTATTCTCTCTTATTTTACAAGGTTTACATGAAGAGGGAGAATGCCGGCAGCTGGAATTCTGGGCTGGAAAAGGAGCAAATATTGAAGGCCTATTCTGCGCAACTCCAAAAGTCCTGAAACTCCACGGAATACCTTAAAATAAATAAAGAAAAATCATCGCCAAAGATGAAGGCTAGGGGGCCCACACCCTGCTCATGAGGGTGGGGGGCGCGCGCCCCTGGGCGCGGCCCCCTACCTCGTGGGCCCCTGGTGGCTCTCTGACGCCCATCTTCTCCTATATGAAGTCTTTCGATGAGAAAAAAATAGAAGGCAACCTTTCGGGACGAGACTCCGCCGCCATGAGGCGGAACCTTGGCGGAACCAATCTAGGGCTCCGGCAGAGCTGTTCTGCCGGGGACACTTCCCTCCTGGAGGGGGAAATCATCACCATCGTCATCACCAACGCTCCTCTCATCGGGATAGGGCAATCTCCATCAACATCTTCACCAGCACCATCTCATCTCCAAACCCTAGTTCATCTCTTGTATCCAATTCTTGTCTCCAAGTCCGGGATTGGTGCTAGTAGGTTGCTAGTAGTGTTGATTACTCCTTGTAGTTGATGCTAGTTGGTTTATTTGGTGGAAGATCATATGTTCAGATCCTTTATGCATATTATTACCCCTCTGATTATGAACATGAATATGCTTTGTGAGTAATTACGTTTGTTCCTGAGGACAAGGGAGAAATCTTGCTATTAGTAGTCATGTGAATTTGGTATTCGTTCGATATTTTGATAAGATGTATATTGTCTAACCTCTAGTGGTGTTATGTGAACGTCGACTACATAACACTTCACCATTATTTGGTCCTAGAGGAAGGCATTGGGAAGTAATAAGTAGATGATGGGTTGCTAGAGTGACAGAAGCTTAAACCCTAGTTTATGCGTTGCTTCGTAAGGGGCTGATTTGGATCCATATGTTTCATGCTATGGTTAGGTTTACCTTAATACTTTTGTTGTAGTTGCGGATGCTTGCAATAGAGGTTAATCATAAGTGGGATGCTTGTCCAAGCAAGGGTAGTACCCAAGCACCGGTCCACCCACATATCAAATTATCAAAGTACCGAACGCGAGTCATATGAGCATGATGAAAACTAACTTGACGATATTCCCATGTGTACCCGGGAGCGCTTTTCCTATTATAAGAGTTTGTCCAGGCTTGTCCTTTGCTACAAAAAGGATTGGGCCACCTTGCTGCACTTTATTTACTTTTGTTACTTGTTGCTCGTTACAATTTATCCTATCACAAAACTATCTGTTACCACTTATTTCAGTACTTGCAGAGAATACCTTGCTGAAAACCGCTTATCATTTCCTTCTGCTCCTCGTTGGGTTCGACACTCTTACTTATCGAAGGGACTACGATAGATCCCCTATACTTGTGGGTCATCAACTGCCGGCTCCTCCCTTGCCAAGGGAGGGCCAAGCCTATGTGGGAGCATGAGCCCGAGGATCCGGCCACCATGCTACACCTCGATGGCACGACCCCTAACAAAATATGGGGTCAATTATTCCAGCCCCAGAAGGAGTGTCTGGTCGAGGGGAAGGACATCGACCTTGATGCCGTGAACGCCCCAAAGGAGGTGAGTGGCATTTTTCCTCGAGGAGTGTTTGGATATTCATGCGATGTTCAATTTGGTCTAACCTTGTATGCAGATTTTTGCAGGTCTAGCTTGCCAAGGCCAAGAAGATCAGCAGCCCGACACCTCTGCCGGAAGGGCCTTGAAAAGAGCAGCTGGAGAAGCTGCTGGTTGTGGTGCCCTACAAGGCGCCCGCCAAGAAGGGCAAGAAGAAAGAAGTGCCGAAGGCCAGGGAAGGCCGTCGCCGCAGGGTTCATCCGGGCAATCGGTCCGGAGACGCTTTGGCCTCATCCGTACAGGACGGGGACGAGGATGAAGACAAGGAGGAAAGTGCCTCCTCGCATTCCAAAAGAGGCCGGCGTCCGAGGACGTCGAGGAGGTCCAACCTTCTCTGCCTTCGAAGAGACGATGCCGACCTAAGCTGGTTTTGTCCGACAGGTCAGGCTCTAACAAGGAGTCCAAGGCGTCAGAGGAGCTCCCGAAGAAGGGATCTGATACGTCTCCAACGTATCTATAATTTTTGATTGTTCCATGCTATTGTATTACCCGTTTTAGATGTTTATGGGCTTTACTTTACACTTTTATATCATTTTTGGGACTAACCTACTAACCAGAGGGCCAGCCCGAATTGCTGTTTTTTGTGCCTATTTCAGTGTTTCGAAGAAAAGGAATATCAAACAGAGTCCAAATGGAATGAAACCTTCGGGAGCGATCTTTTTGGAACAAACACAATCCAGGAGACTTGGAGTGGACGTCAAGAAGCAGCCGAGGTGGCCACGAGGCAGGAGGGCGCGCCCTAGGGGGGTGGGCGCGCCCCCACCCTCGTGGGCCCCTCTGGCTCAACCGACCTACTTCTTCCTCCTATATATATCCACGTACCCTGAAAACATCCAAGAGCACCACGAAAAACTATTTCCACCGCCGCAACCATCTGTATCCGCGAGATCCCATCTTGGAGCCTGCGCCGGCGCTCCGCCGGAGGGGGAATCGACCATGGAGGGACTCTACATCATCTGCAAGGCCTCTCTGATGAGTTGTGAGTAGTTTATCACATACCTTCGGGTCCATAGTTATTAGCTAGATGGCTTCTTCTCTCTCTTTGAATCGCAATACAAAGTTCTCCTTGATCTTCTTGGAGATCTATTCGATGTAACTCTTTTTGCGGTGTGTTTGTGGAGATCCGATGAATTGTGGGTTTATGATCAAGTTTATCTATGAGAAATATTTGGATCTCCTCTGAATTCTTTTATGTGTGATTAGTTATCTTTGCAAGTCTCTTCGAATTATCAGTTTGGTTTGGCCTACTAGATTGATCTTTCTTGCAATGGGAGAAGTGCTTAGCTTTGGGTTCAATCTTGTGGTGTCCTTTCCCAGTGATAGCAGGGGCAGCAAGGCACGTACTGTATTGTTGCCATCGAGGATAAAAAGATGGGTTTTATATCATATTGCTTGAGTTTATCCCTCTACATCATGTCATCTTTCTTAATGCGTTACTCTGTTCTTATGAACTTAATACTCTAGATGGAGGCAGGAGTCGGTCGATGTGTGCAGTAATAGTAGTAGATGCAGAATCATTTCGATCTACTTGTTGCGGATGTGATGCCTATATACATGATCGTGCCTAGATAATCTCATAACTATGCACTTTTCTATCAATTGCTCGACAGTAATTTGTTCACCCACCGTAATACTTATGCTATCTTGGGAGAATCCACTAGTGAAACCTATGCCCCCCGGGTCTATCTTTTATCATATAAGTTTCCAATCTACTTTTATTTGCAATCTTTACTTTTCAATCTATATCATAAAAATACCAAAAATATTTATCTTATCTTATTATCTCTATCAGATCTCACTTTTGCAAGTTACCGTGAAGGGATTGACAACCCCTTTATCGCGTTAATTGCAAGGTTTTTTTTTGTGTAGGTATGGGGGACTTTTGAGGAGCCTCGTACTGGATTGATACCTTGGTTCTTAAAAACTGAGGGAAATACTTACGCTACTTTGCTGCATCACCCTTTCATCTTCAAGGGAAAACCAACACAGTGCTCAAGAGGTAGCAAGAAGAATTTCTGGCGCTGTTGCCAGGGAGGTCTTCGCTCAAGTCAAGACATACCAAGTACCCATCAAAAGTCATCTCCCTCTCATTACATTATTTGCCATTTGCCTCTCGTTTTCCTCTCCCCCACTTCACCCTTGCCGTTTTATTCAATCTCTCTTTCCCGTTTGCCTCTCTTTTTCGCTTGCCTTTTTGTGTGCTTGTGTGTTGGATTGCTTGTCACGATGGCTCAAGATAATACTAAATTGTGATACTTTTCCAATACCAATAATAATGCTTTCCTTAGCACTCCGATTGCTCCTCTTAATGATGTTGAATCTTGTGAAATCAATGCTGCTTTGTTGAATCTTGTTATGAAAGATCAATTCTCCAGCCTTCCTAGTGAAGATGCCACTACTCATCTAAATAACTTTGTTGATTTGTGTGATATGCAAAAGAAGAAAGATACGGATAATGATATTGTTAAATTGAAGTTATTTCCGTTTTCACTTAGAGATCGTGCTAAAACTTGGTTTTCGTCTATGCCTAAAATAGTATTGATTCATGGAATAAGTGCAAAGATTGCTTTTATCTCTAAGTATTTTCCTCCCGCTAAGATCATTTCTCTTAGAAACGATATTATGAATTTTAAACAACTTGATCATGAGCATGTTGCCCAATCTTGGGAAGGAATGAAATTAATGGTCCACAATTGCCCTACACATGGTTTGAATTTATGGATGATCATACAAATTTTTGATGCCGGATTGAATTTTGCTTCTAGAAATATTTTAGATTCGGCCGCGGGAGGCACTTTTATGGAAATCACTTTAGGATAAGCTACTAAACTCCTTGATAATATTATGGTTAATTATTCTCAATAGCACACCGAAAGATCTACTAGTAAGAAAGTTAATGCGATAGAAGAAATTAATGTTTTGAGTGGAAAGATGGATGAACTTATGAAATTGTTTGCTACTAAGAGTGCTCCTATTGATCCTAATGATATGCCTTTGTCTACTTTGATTGAGAATAATCATGAATCCTGGATGTGAATTTTGTTGGTAGGAATAATTTTGGTAACAATGCATATAGAGGAAACTTTAATCCTAGGCCGTTTCCTAGTAATTCCTCTAATAATTATGGTAATTCCTACAACAACTCTAATGGAAATTTTAATAATATGCCCTCTGATTTTGAGAATAGTGTTAAAGCATTTATGATCTCTCAAAGGAATTTCAATGCTTTGCTTAAAGAAAAATTGCTTAAAGTTGATGAATTGGCTAGGAACGTTGATAGACTTTCTTTTGATGTAGATTCTTTGAAACTTAGATCTATTCCACCTAAGCATGATATCAATGAGTCTCTCAAAGCCATGAGAATTTCCATTGATGAGTGCAAAGAAAGAACCGCTAGGATGCGTGCTAAGAAAGATTGCTTTGTAAGAGCGTGTTCTTCTAGTTTCCATGAAAATAATGATGAATATCTAAAAGTTATTGATGTGTCTCCTATTAAATCTTTGTTTTGCAATATGAATCTTGATAATGATGGGACTGGAGATGAGTCAACTCTAGTTAAAAGGCGTCCCAATGATTCAGAGTTTTTAGATCTTGATGCTAAATTTGGTAAAAGTGGGATTGGAGAGGTCAAAACTTTACATAGCAATGAAACCACTATTATGGATTTCAAGGAAGTTAATTATGATAATTGTTCTTTAATAGATTGTATTTCTTTGTTGCAATCCGTGTTGAATTCTCCTCATGCTTATAGTCAAAGTAAAGCTTTTACCAAACATATCGCTGATGCTTTGATGCAATCTTATGAAGAAAAACTTGAATTGGAAGTTTCTATACCTAGAAAACTTGATGATGAGTGGGAACCTACTATATAAATTAAAATTAAAGATCATGAATGCTATGCTTTGTGTGATTTGGGTGCTAGTGTTTCCACAATTCCGAAAACTTTATGTGATGTGCTAGGTTTCCATGATTTTGATGATTGCTCCTTAAACTTGCACCTTGCGGATTCCACTATTAAGAAACCTATGAGAAGGATTAATGATGTTCTTATTGTTGCAAATAGGAATTATGTGAACGTAGATTTTATCATTCTTGATATAGATTGCAATCTTTCATGTCCTATTATTCTTGGTAGACCTTTCCTTAGAACGATTGATGCAATTATTGATATGAAGGAAGGGAATATTAGATTCCAATTTCCATTAAGGAAAGGCATGGAACACTTCCCTAGAAAGAAAGTTAAATTACCTTATGAATCTATTATGCGAGCTACTTATGAATTGAATACCAAAGATGGCAATACTTAGATCTATTCTCAGTTTTATGCCTAGCTAGGGGCGTTAAACGATAGCGCTTCTTGGGAGGCAACCCAATTTTATTTTTGTTCCTTTCTTTTTGCTTCTGTTTAGTAATAAATAATTCATCTAGCTTCTGTTTAGATGTGGTTTTATGTTTTAATTAGTGTTTGTGCCAAGTAAAACCTATAGGACAACCTACGGTGATAGTTAATTTGATTCTGCTGAAAAATGGAAACTTTTGCGCGCATGAGAATAATTTTAGTAAATCACAGAAACATGATTTTGAGTTTATTCGTTTTGAAGTAGATCAATAGACAAATTTCCCAGGACTTCCTTTTTTGGTAGGATTTTTAGAGTTCCAGAAGTATTCAAAAGTTACAGATTGTTTGCTTATTTTGATGCATCTATCACTAGTATCGGGGGGGGGGGGGTATGAACCATAGAGAAGTTGGAATACAGTAGGTTTAACACCAATATAAATAAATAATGAGTTCATTACAGTACCTTATGTGGTGGTTTTTCTTTCTTGCACTAACGGAGCTTATGAGATTTCCTGTTGAGTTTTGTGTTGTGAAGTTTTCAAGTTTTGGGTAAAGATTTGATGGGCTATGGAATAAGGAGTGGCAAGAGCCTATGCTTGGGGCTGCCCATGGCACCCCGAGATAATCCAAGGACAACCAAAATCCTAAGCTTGGGGATGCCCCGGAAGGCATCCCCTATTTCGTCTTCATCTATCGGTAACTTTACTTGGAGCTATATATTTATTCGCCACATGATATGCGTTTTGCTTGGAGTGTCTTGTATGATATGAGTCTTTGATTTTTAGTTTACCACAATCATCCTTGCTGTACACACCTTTTGGGAGGGACACACATGATTTGGAATTTATTAGAATACTCTATGTGCTTCACTTATATCTTTTGAGCCAGATAATTTTGCTCTAGTGCTTCACTTATATCTTTTTAGAGCACGGCGGTGGATTAATTTTGTAGAAATTGTTGATCTCTTATGCTTCACTTATATTATTTTGAGAGTATTTTAGAACAGCATGGTATTTGCTATGGTTATAAAATTGGTCCTAGAATGATGGGCATCCAAGTTGGGTATAATAAAAACTAGCATAGGAAGTGAATTGGATGCTATGATCAATTTGATGCTTGATAATTGTTTTGAGATATAGAGGTGGTGATATTAGAGTCATGCTAGTTGGGTAATTGTGAATTTAAAGAATACTTGTGTTGAAGTTGGCAAGTCCTGTAGCATGCACGTATGATAAAAGTTGTGTAACCAATTTGTTGCATGGATTCCTCTTTTGATTGCCTTCCTTATGTGTGGAGGTGGGGATCGCGCGATGGTTAACTCCTACCAACCCTTCCCCTAGGAGCATGCGTAGTAGTACTTTGCTTCGAGGGCTAATAAAACTTTTGCAATAATTATATGAGTTCTTTATGACTAATGTGAGTCCATGGATTATACACACTCTTACCTTTTCATCATTGCTAGCCTCTTCGGTACCGTGCATTGCCCTTTCTCACCTTGAGAGTTGGTGCAAACTTCGCCGGTGCATCCAAACCCCATGATACAATATGCTCTATCACACATAAACCTCCATATATCTGCCTCAAAACAGCCACCATACCTACCTATTATGGCATTTCCATAGCCATTCCGAGATATATTGCCATGTAACTTTCCACTGTTCAGTTTATCATGACACGCATCATCATTGTCATATTGCCTTGCATGATCATGTAGTTGACATCATATTTGTGGCAAAGCCACCATGCATCATTTTTCATACATGTCACTCTTGATTCATTTCCTGGTACACCACCGGAGGCATTCGTATAGAGTCATATCTTGTTCTAGTATCGAGTTGTAATTCATGAGTTGTAAATAAATAGAAGTGTGATGATCATCATTATTAGAGCATTGTCCCTTATTAAAAAAAAGAAAGGCCAAATAAAAAAGGCCAAGAAAAAAAAGAAAGGCCAAATAAAAAAAGAAAGGCCCAAAAAAATAAAAAAAATAAAAAAAGGGGGACAATGCTACTATCTTTTCCCACACTTGTGCTTCAAAGTAGCACCATGCTCTTCATATAGAGAGTCTCTTATGTTGTCACTTTCATATACTAGTGGGAATTTTTCATTATAGAACTTGGCTTGTATATTCCAACGATGAGCTTCCTCAAAATGCCCTAGGTCTTCGTGAGCAAGCAAGTTGGATGCACACCCACTTAGATTCTTTTGTTGAGCTTTCATACATTTATAGGTCTAGTGCATCTGTTGCATCGCAATCCCTACTCCTCATGTTGACATCAATTGATGGGCATCTCCATAGCCCGTTGATTAGCCTCGTTGATGTGAGACTTTATCCTTTTTGTCATCTCCACACAACCTCCATCATCATATTCTATTCCACCCATAGTGTTATATCCACGGCTCACGCTCATGTATTGCGTGAGAGTTGAAAAAAGCTAAAGCATGTTAAAAAGTATGAACCTATTGCTTGGCTGAAACCGGGGTTGTGCTTGATGGGAGTATTTTCTGTGATGAAAATGAAACATAGCCTAACTATATGATTTTGTAGGGATGAACTTTATTTAGCCATGTTATTTTGAGAAGACATGATTGCCTTGTTAGTATACTTGAAGTATTACTATTTCTTATGTCAATATGAACTTTTGTCTTGAATCATTTGGATCTGAACATTCATGCCACAATAAATAAAATTACATTGAGAATTATGCTAGGTAGCATTCCACATCAAAAATTCTGTTTTTATCATTTACCTACTCGAGGACGAGCAGGAATTAAGCTTGGGGATGCTTGATACGTCTCCAACGTATCTATAATTTTTGATTGTTCCATGCTATTATATTACCTGTTTTGGATGTTTATGGGCTTTACTTTACAATTCTATATCATTTTTGGGACTAACCTACTAACCGGAGGCCCAACCCGAATTGTTGTTTTTTTGCCTATTTCAGTGTTTCGAAGAAAAGGAATATCAAACAGAGTCCAAACGGAATGAAACCTTCGGGGGCGATCTTTTTGGAACAAATGCAATCCAGGAGACTTGGAGTGGACGTCAAGAAGCAGCCGAGGCATCCACGAGGTAGGAGGGCGTGCCCTCGGGGGTGGGCACACCCCCACCCTCGTGGGCCCCTCATGGCTCAACCGACCTACTTCTTCCTCCTATATATATCCATGTACCCTGAGAACATCCAGGAGCACCACGAAAAACTATTTCCACCGCCGCAACCTTCTGTATCCGCGAGATCCCATCTTGGAGCCTTCATCGGTGCTCCATCGGAGGGGGAATCGACCATGGAGGGCCTCTACATCATCTCCAAGGCCTCTCCGATGAGTTGTGAGCAGTTTACCACAGACCTTCGGGTCCATAGTTATTAGCTAGATGGCTTCTTCTCTCTCTTTGAATCGCAATACAAAGTTCTCTTCGATCTTCTTGGAGATCTATTTGATGTAACTCTTTTTGCGGTGTGTTTGTCGAGATCCGATGAATTGTGGGTTTATGATCAAGTTTATCTATGAGAAATATTTGAATCTCCTCTGAATTCTTTTATGTCTGATTAGTTATCTTTGCAAGTCTCTTCGAATTATCAGTTTGGTTTGGCCTACTAGATTGATCTTTCTTGCAATGGGAGAAGTGCTTAGCTTTGGGTTCAATCTTACGGTGTCCTTTCCTAGTGACAACAGGGGCAACAAGGCACGTATTGTATTGTTGCCATCGAGGATAAAAAGATGGGGTTTATACCATATTGCTTGAGTTTATCCCTCTACATCATGTCATCTTTCTTAATGCGTTACTCTGTTCTTATGAACTTAATACTCTAGATGCAGGCAGGAGTCGGTTGATGTGTGGAGTAATAGTAGTAGATGCAGAATCGTTTCGATCTACTTGTTGCGGATGTGATGCCTATATACATGATCATGCCTAGATAATCTCATAACTATGCACTTTTCTATCAATTGCTCGACAATAATTTGTTCACCCACCATAATACTTATGCTATCTTGAGAGAAGCCACTAGGGATACCTATGCCCCCGGGGTCTATCTTTTATCATATAAGTTGCCAATCTACTTTAATTTGCAATCTTTACTTTCCAATCTATATCATAAAAATACCAAAAATGTTTATCTTATCTTATTATCTCTATTGGATCTCACTTTTGCAAGTTACCGTGAAGGGATTGACAACCCCTTTATCGCATTGGTTATGAGGTTCTTGTTTGTTTGTGTAGGTACGAGGGACTTTTTAGGATTCTCCTACTGGATTGATACCTTGGTTCTCAAAAACTAAGGGAAATACTTATGCTACTTTGCTGCATCACCCTTTCCTGTTCAAGGGAAAACCAACGCAGTGCTCAAGAGGTAGCAGGATCTAGGGTCAAGCCTGTTGGAAATATGCCCTAGAGGCAATAATAAAATAGTTATTATTATATTTACTTGTTCATGATAATTGTCTATTGTTCATGCTATAATTATATTAACTGGAAATCGTAATACATGTGTGAATACATAGACCACAACATGTCCCTAGTGAGCCTCTAGTTGACTAGCGAGTTGATCAGTAGATGGTTGTGGTTTCCTGACCATGGACTTTGGATGTCGTTGATAACGGGATCACATCATTAAGAGAATGATGTGATGGACAAGACCCAATCCAAAGCATAGCACAAGATCGCGTAGTTCGTTTGCTAGAGCTTTTCTAATGTCTAGTATCATTTCCTTAGACCATGAGATTGTACAACTCCCGGATACCGTAGGAATGCTTTGGGTGTATCAAACACTACAGGTATCTCTGAAAGTGTATGTTAGGTTGGCGCGAATCGAGACTGGGATTTGTCACTCCGTATGACGGAGAGGTATCTCTGGGCCTACTCGATAATGCATCATCATAATGAGCTGAATGTGACTAAGGAGTTAGCCACAGTGTCGTGGACTTAACATGGCGGATGTCCTAGCAGAAGGACTTAGTCGTGGAGCCATCGCAACTAGGTTACTTTAAAGGGGTTAATCGAGACAAAGGACACAGAGAGTTTATACTGGTTCGGCCCCTCGCGGTGGAGGTAAAGGCCTACTCCAGTTTGGGGCTGTATTGCTTGGGTTTTGATTACCAGGGAGCGAATACGCTTGACCTGGTTATCGATCTCTTGTTTCTTGCCCTTAACTAGCCGTCGAGTCACCCCTTTATATACACAGGTTGATGCCCGACGGCTTACAGAGTCCCGGCCGGCTCATACACAACATGTCCGTCTCGGTGACTAACTAAGCTTGCCTTACAAAACAAGTTATACATATGGCGGTTCATCCTCTTGGACCTCAAGTCGCCTATGGGTCTTGGGCCGTCAATAGGCTTGCTCTGACCCGCCATCTTCATTGATAAGTGACCAGTGGTACGACCCGGCCCCTCCTGGGCGGTTCATACCCAGTAGTTATATCCCCAACATTAGGCCCCAGGTTGATTTAAACTTGTTCATATAAATCTTCAATGCCTGACTTGTCAAAATCTTGCATCGCCTGTTTAACAAATTTGATGTAACCCGCCATGACGTCAGCTCACAGAATTATGTTAACCCGCCATGATGTCAGCTCACAGAATTATGTTAACCCGCCATGACATCATTTAGCTTTAATTTCGCAAGAAGCCTAGAACATCTTTAACTGATCCTTAACTGAATGATCCTCCCGAAAATCGAGGCATCCATATAGCCACATGATGATTTTGGCCTCCTCGAGTCCCAGGCATGCCTTGTATCTGTCCTCTTATAAATAGGAACGGGGGTCTTTATCATTTCCCCCCTTGCCTCCTCGTCTTCATCTTCATCTCGCGACTCCTATGCAGCCTCGAGCTCCGCCGCCGTCGTCCTCCGTCTGCTGCACCAAATCAGGCTACTGCATCGACCTGACGGGACCAGAGAACGCCGGCGCTCCACCGCAGTCCATCTGCATCCGTAAGTATTCATCTCCTTATGCTTCAGATTTGCATTAGGGTTAGCCTTGTTCATCGGCGTTCTTTGCCGTTCTTCATTTTCTCCTTTAGTTCTAGTAGCTTTTGATCTGAACATGATATGAAACTTGTGCGGTAGTAGTTTAGCATTAGAATGCCTCCTCTCCATAAAAAATCTCATCGGAGCACACAAACTTTTCTACTGCCGCCACCTTAGGTTTAGAATTTTACTGCTTTTTCTGAACCGCGGTAGATCCAAAATTATTTCTCCAGTCTGCAAAATCTATTTATCCAACACTTCACCAAATTTTCACCGGTAGATTTGAAGTACTATAACTGCTATGGCGGCTTATATCATAAACCGTGACCCACCATACAACATTAGGCCCTGTTTAAGCCACCATCATACTCTTCATGGCTTGTATAATCCAGCAATGTTCTCTGGCGTAACCATGCTTGCTTATTCATCTTCATAATTTGGTTCTCATTGTTCATCTTCCAGCTTAACACATTGGTTGTTTATAGCTCTTTACTCTTGAATCATTGGCCCAGCTTACCAGTTTAATCTTAAATCGGTAATATTTCTCTCTTTAAGGCCTTTTTCCTCAAAATGGGCAAAACTGTCACTGCCTACAACTGGGTCGTTTCCCGGGTCACCGAGGAAGACTTGAATGAATATGTTCAGATTGGCGTCCTAGCCAAAAAAGATGTCATCCATTGGAGGGTCCCATGCACTGAAACTCCCCCTGAGCCCAAGGATGGTGAAGTAATTGTCTTCACTGATCATATGCTCCGGGGCTTCAGCCCTCCCGGCTCAAAATTCTATCGCGATGTGCTGCACTTTTTCAAGCTCCATCCTCAAGACATCGGACCAAATTCCATTTCGAACATCTGCAACTTCCAAGTATTCTGCGAGGTGTACCTTCAACAGGATCCCACCATAGAACTATTCAGGGAGATTTATTACTTAAACCGGCAAAACGAGTTCACAGACGGGCCCAACCTAGAGTTAGGCGGCATCTCTATACAGTGGCGGAAAGTAGCCACTTTTCCAGCTGCCACTCTGCCTAGTCATCCCAAAGACTGGAACCAAACCTTGGTTTTATTGCAAAGACACTTCTCTAGAAGGGGAAAATCCTCTGCCGGGTTATCGCGCCAACCGACTTAGTAACAGGCATCATCTTCCAGATCACATCAGTACAACAGAACGGAAGACATATATGCCAGTTTTTTCAAAGGTCCGGGCCTTAATGGCTGATGGCTTGACTGGAATTGATCTGGTTTGATGCTGGGTCACCTAGAGAGTATTGCCTTTAAGCTGCCGACCCGGCTTAATGTGCGAGTACACCGGCGAGTTAAAAGATCCTCAACGCCACTATCAAATTGAAATAACTGACGAAGACATCAATAATATGACCAAATCTCTGTTAAATGAGAGCTTGGAAGACTGCAGTAAAGTCGGATTGAATCCTTTCTGCGTCCTTAACAAACCGCCAGCTGTAAACTTTTAACCAATTTCACAATTGAATCATACCTTCCCTTAAATTGTCTTTTCATACCCATTTAATTTTTGCAGGCGATTCACACTTTTGGACTAAGAATCTGCAGGATAAGCTAGCCAAGAAAACCCGGACAAAGTGCATAGCTATCAAAAAGCCTGCTAAGAAGAAGACCAATCCTGCCGAGTTATTCAACATGGATGATAAAGATGATGATGACGAGTCGGAGGTAGAACTTGATTCCCTTGGCTCATTATTTGTTCATCTTATTGACAATGACCATTATCAGGATGACGCGGAGGCCAGCCGTGCAGATGATGAAGAGGTAATTATCCTTTCCTCCGACTCTGAACCTTTGCCAAGACAGAAAGTTCGTCAAGCAAGCCAGAAAGTAAGGTTTTCTCATTGTTTAGCTTATATGGATCCCAACTTTATATTGAAGAAGCAGCAACATGAAGCTCGCCGCACAACCCGAAATAGTGGTGGCGGAGTCCTTTCCTTCGGCTTACCAAACACACCAGCACCTCGCAAACGTCGACCAGAGGTCTCAAATATACCTGACTTAACTTATCCCAAGGCGGGTCTTTTTCGACAACCTCTTAACCCGTCTGATTCAAATTATCAGGGAACATCTCATTCCTCCTCCGGCAACTCAACTGGGACTCAAATCCCGGCTTTCAAAACCGTTCCTGGGTGAGAATATTAAAGCTATCCGCTTTGAATCATGCACTTAATTGTCATATTAACTCTGTCTTATGCTTCCTTTTCAGTGCTATGGAAAAGCCCAACAAAAAGCAGAAAATTGACATACCGGCTGAAGAGCCCAAAAATATCGATCCGGAACAACATGCCACAACTGAGACTTTGCATCAAGTGTTAGAAGCTGTTATGGATGCTCCTCCTCCAGAAGACCAACCCATTACCCAAGATGCCATGGCTGCTGATCCAGAAAATGATAAACTGCCCAGTCCTGCTCAGCCGGCTCAGGAGTCTGATGATATAATAATCACTGGGACGGCTTATCAGGCCCCAGGCAACCCCATTGCCCTATCCAAACATAGTGCCAAGGAGGAGTTCTCTGCTGTTGACAAGGGAAAATGGAAAGTTGACTTGGAAGGCTATGCTCAATTTAGCAATTTAATGCTCAAGAGATTCACTCAGGTTATTTGAACCGTCTTCACACCAGCCGTGACTTTGAAGCCGGCTTGGTCAACTTGATGAAGGAGCGCTTTGAGTTAATCCAGCACAATCCTCCTCATAAATATACCTCTATCAGCAGCCAAGTCTATAGAACATAATAGCATTGAATGTAATGTAGACTTTTAGATAGTTATAAATACGTGAAGATCAAACTAGTAGCCCCCAAGGGCCGACTTAAGCTAGGAAGTTAAGCCGGGACTTCAATTAGCAGTGATCAACTTTGCACCTATAGCCCCCAAGGGCCAGTTTAATTAGTATGAATAAGTCGGGACTTATTACCATGGCTGAAAATAAACTCCAAGCATGTAGCTTGATAAGCCGGATCATATCATTTTGCCCGGGTCATCGTAAAAACTTGTCTTGAAAAAAGAGCAATAGGCATTAGCCCCAAGTGCCAAGGAAAATACTTGTATTATGCTTGGGACTTCAAAAATAATCATGATCATAATACCTTCTATGTTGTTCATGTCGTAGGCTAAACTAAATGAGAAGGAATCCCAAGTCAATGATCTAAGGGCCAATATTCAAACTCAACAATTTGAGACTTCAAAAGCCAAATCAGAATTGAAGACTGCATTGGAAAACATTGAGCAGTATAAATGGAGCTTCAGTACTGATAGAAACGGCTGGGAGACCGAGAAAGCAGCTTTACTAAAAAGAGCAGAGGATGCCAAAGCAGCCCTTAAACCGATAACTGACGAGTTGTCCGGTTTAAAGCATCAAATAAATAGCATGACATCGGCCATCTTCGGTAAGTAACAAAAAATACTTTCCTTTGCACCAATGGTATATCATAATCATCCGCCGGTCTTTACAAGATTGAATGTCAAGAGTACGACGAGTCATTCTAGGATTACCTGGTAAGAGTGGCAGGCAAACAAAGACAGGATAACCCAGATTTTTTGGTGAATACACCTGGCGTCCAAGCCTATTACATGGGTCAACGAAGCTCTGTTCATTAACAAAGAGCCCCCAAGTAATATTTCATTCCAGGCGTATAAGCCGGATCAGCAAGGTAGTCATAGCTATGCTCAATGAGCAGGAATCCCCCAAGTATTTTGTAATCATGGCGTAAAAGCCGGATCAAGAGGGTAATCATAGCTATGCTCAATAAGCAGGAAGCCCCCAAGTGATCATATGAAGTGACAATAAAGATTCATATTCTCATAAATGAAACAACAAAGGCCCTGAATTATCAGGGATGCCGGCTTTATTATATTCATCTTAATATATACATTAACAAGGTATGTACATCACAAGAGCCGGTGGCTCAGGTGTAATAAGGCCAAAGATGAGCAATGTTCCACGGCCGGCGGGTCTCCTCCTCCGACGTGCATGAGTCCTTGTGGTCTGGAACATAGATAAGGTAGTATGACCCGTTGTTCAGATTTTTGCTGACCACAAAGGGCCCTTCCCAAGGTGGGGATAACTTATGCATGTCAGTTTGATCCTGTATGAGCCGAAGCACCAAATCTCCTTCTTGAAAGGTCCTGGTTTTAACCCGGCGGCTATGATAACGACACAGATCTGGCTGGTAAATCGCCGAATGAGCCGCTGCATAGTCACGCTCCTCATCCAACAGGTCAAGAGCATCCTGACGTGCTTTTTCATTATCAGCTTTAATATAAGCCGCCACACGGGGCGAGTCATGACGGATGTCACTAGGGAGAACCGCCTCTGCTCTGTAAACCATGAAGAAAGGCGTGTAACCTGTAGATCTGTTGGGGGTAGTATTGATACTCCATAAAACTGAGGGCAATTCCTCCACCCAATAACCCAGCGTCCTCTGCAAAGTGACCATAAGCCGGGGCTTGATGCCTCTCAAAATTTCTTGACTGGCTCTTTCAGTTTGGCCATTGGACTGGGGGTGAGCCACTGATGATACATCAATACGAATATGCTCTCGTTGAAAGAACTCTTTCATAGCACCCTTGGACAGATTAGTGCCATTATCAGTTATAATGCTGTGGGGTTAACCAAAACGGAAAATCACCTTTTTGATGAATTGAGCCGATGTCGCCGCGTCACACTTACTGATTGGCTCTGCCTCAACCCACTTTGTAAACTTGTCAACCGCCACCAAAATGTGGGTCTTTTTATCCTTGGATCTTTTGAAAGGTCCAACCATATCAAGCCCCCAGACTGCAAACAGCCAAGTAATTGGAATCATCCTCAATTCTTGAGCCGGCACATGAGCTCATCTTGAAATTTTTTGACAACCATCACATTTACTGACCAAATCCTCTGCATTAGCATGAGCCGTCAGCCAATAAAACCCATGACGAAACGCCTTGGCCATGAGAGACTTAGAACCGACATGATGACCACAATCGTCTTCATGAATCTCTCATAGAATCTCACGGCCTTCCTCAGGAGAAACACAACGTTGAAACACCCTTGTGACATTGCAGCGGTGCAACTCTCCATTGACAATAGTCATTGAGTTAGACCGCCGGGTTATCTGCCTAGCCAAAGTTCCATCCTCAGGTAACTCGTCCCGAGACATATAAGCCAAATATGGAACTATCCAATCAGAAATAGCATGAAGAGCCGCCACCAACTGCACCTCTGGGTCAGGAATAGCAAGATCTTCCTCCATAGGCAATTTGACTGAAGGATTATGCAGAATATCAAGGAAAACATTAGGTGGTACCGGCATACGCTGGGACCCTAGCCGGCTTAAAGCATCAGCCGCCTCATTTTTCCTGCGATCAACATGTTCCACTTGATAACCCTTGAAATGACCAGCAATAGCATCAAACTCTCGGCGGTAAGCCACCATGAGTGGATCCTTAGAATCCCAAGTGCCTGAACTTGCCGAGCCACCAAATCTGAGTCGCCAAAATACCTCACCCGGCTTAGATTCATCTCTTTAGCCATCCGAAGACTATGGAGCAAGGCCTCATACTCAGCTGCATTGTTAGTACAAGGTAACATCAACCTTAAAACATAACAAAGTTTATCACCTGGTGGGGAAGTCAAAATAACTCCAGCCCCCGAGCCTTCCAACTGTCTGGACCCATCGAAGTGAATAGTCCAATATGTGCTATCTGGCTTCTCCTCAGGCCTCGGCAGCTCAGTCCAGTCATTGATAAAATCCACAAGTGCTTGAGACTTCATAGTTGTCCGAGGCATATACTTCAAACCATGGGGTCCAAGCTCAATGGCCCATTTGGCTACCCGACCTGTGGCTTCTCCGCTTTGAATAATATCCCCCAAGGGAGCAGAACTCACCACAGTGATGGGATGACCAAGGAAATACTGCTTTAGCTTATGACTAGCCATGAACACTCCATATACCAGATTCTGCCAATGCGGATATCTCTTCTTGGATTCAATGAGTACCTCACTGATATAATGAAACAACCACTGAACCGGATATTCCTTGCCCGATTCCTTCTTTTCCACAACAATTGCCATGCTGACAGCTCGGCTATTAGCAACCACATATAACAACAAGGGTTCCTTATCAATAGGAGCAACAAGGACCGGTGGTTCAGCTAACTGTTTCTTCAAGGCTTCAAACGCTTGATAAGCAGCATCACTCCAGGCAAAGCGATCTGTTTTCCTCATCATCTGGTATAGAGGGATAGCTTTTTCTCCCATCCGGCTTATGAACCGGCTTAAAGCCGCAATACAACCTGCCAGACATTGAACATCATTAATACACACCGGTTTAGCCAAGGAAGTAATAGCCTTGATTTTCTCCGAGTTAGCTTCAATGCCCCGTTCAGAAACCAGAAAACCCAAAAGTTTGCCTGCTGGTACACCAAAGACACATTTGGCCGGGTTAAGCATCATCTTGTAGACCTGGAGATTGTCAAAGGTCTCTTTCAAATCATCTATCAAAGTTTCCTTCTTCCTGGATTTCACAACAATATCGTCCACATAAGCATGAACATTGCATCCAATCTAACCATGAAGGCAATTTTGAACACACTGTCGGTAAGTCGCCTGGGCACTCTTGAGCCCAAAAGGCATAGACACATAGCAGAAGGCCCCAAAGGGAGTGATGAAGGTTGTCTTCTCCTGGTCCTTAACTGCCATCTTGATCTGATGATACACAGAATAAGCATCCAAAAAACTAAAACGCTCACAACCCGCCATAGCATCAATAATCTGATCAATACTGGGAAGAGAAAAAGGATCGACCGGGCAGGCTTTATTAAGGTCTGTGTAATCCACACACATGCGCCAAGTACCATTTTTCTCAAGCACCAGCACCGGGTTAGCCAACCATTCAGGATGAAAAACTTCAACAACGAACCCAGCTACCAAGAGTCGGGCCACTTCTTCACCAATGGCCTCATGCCTCTCTTCGTTAAAGCGACGAAGGAATTGCTTGACCGGCTTAAACTTTGGATCAATATTGAGAGTGTGCTCAGCGAGTTCCCTCGGTATACCTGGCATGTCTGAAGGCTTCCATGCAAAGATGTCCCGGTTCTCACGGATGAACTTGATGAGCATGCTTTCCTATTTCGGATCCAGATTAGCACTGATATTGAACTGCTTGGATGAATCACCAGGAACAAATTCAGCCAACTTAGTGTCATCTACTGACTTAAACTTCAAGAAAGGGTCATGCTCTGTGGTTGGCTTCTTCAGAGGTGTCATATCCGCCAGGTCAACATTATCTTTGTAAAACTCTAATTCTTCTGTTGCACAAATAGACTCAGCATAAGCAACATCACCCTCTTCACATTCCAAGGCTATCTTCTGGTTCCCATGCACTGTGATGGTACCCATCTATATATATCTACACATCTATACACCTATATAGTGTGCGAATAACTTTGAAAGTTAGTCGTTGGATGAAGCCAATCTGGCGGTACAGAGATGGCAAATCCGAGCACTACTGCCATTGGATATCATCTACATTCCACCAGATACTGCCACATGGACAATCTAGAAGACTCCATGGTTGAACTTAAGCATAATGCACAAACCTCAAAACACAAGCACTTCTCCTTTGTTCTCTAGAATCTTCCATATCTTAATTGCCCAGACTTTTTTCTAAATGAATTGTCACTTTTTGTTTTTACCTTTACAATGCACAATTCCATGAATCTTAAAATAGATTTTTTTATAAAACTAATTGATTTTTGATGAGATGAACTATAAGAATTAAAGGAACATCTACATCATGCATATATGACTCAAAGCATACATGCTATAGTGTGGTATTTATTCATAATTTGGTTACCAAATCTCATGCGTGCACTGCACGTGTACCTTACTAGTATGAATAGGAAACCATCATGGTTAAACCCTTCTCGTTGTTGGGTCAAAGGGATAGACTATGTGGCCCCCCCTAATTTTCGGTAAAGGATAGTATATATACCTCGGGGAGCGCATAGATATGTGCCGCATCTATAAGCCGCACAAGGGAAACATGCTCGAGTCAATAAGCAGAACATGACAGGTCAAGTCAATCATTCTTTAATTTTTTGGAGGAAAAAATAACCCATAAAAACATAGTAGGTTTATATAATCGCCATGACGGGTGAAGTCAATCATTCTTTAATTTTTTAGAGCAAAAAATAACCCATAAAAACATAGTCTACAAATTAGCAAAACATGGATCCCAAGGTTTATATAATTGCCATGATAGGTCACTATAGAGATATAATATATCTCTATAATGACCATGTCATGGCATTTAAATGAAGCTTGAGATATGCAACTTCCCACCGTGGCGGGGATATCGTGTGGCATACGCCAGGGAATGGCTTATCATGGATGGGGACAAGAGTACGTCGCCGGGCTCTAGAAGCAGGAGTGAGCGAGACCGCATGCGCCTGGGAATCTTACCCATGTTTGGGGCTCTCCTTGGAGATAACACCCCTAGTCGTCCTGCTCTGTGGGGTCTTCGCATGATCAGTATCTCAACAAGGTAGCTACAAGCTTGCTCCTTGAGCTGTTTTGCTAGAGGAGGAAGAAGAACAAGGCTAGCCCTACTTCACTCTCTCTATGTGGGTGCATGGTAACTGAGGTCCTCAACCCTCTGCATGGGGTGACTTGGGCGGTTTATATAGGCCTACCCCCTCGGGGTACAAAGGTAATCCGGCCGGGTGTAGGACCCGGCCGTCAGTGTCTCTGGTCGCCGGCTTCTCCGCCGGCTGTTGGGGCCCGCCGCCTGGTGGGTCTCGCCAACTGCCATGATCTCGACCGACAGGTACGGCCTGCCGCCTGCGGGCCATGCTGACTAATTTATACTATAGCCTCGCCCCTGATGACGGAGGCTTTGTTGGGGAAAGCGTGGCTACAGTCCTGCTGCCTGGCAGGCGCTCACTGTAGCCACTCCCCGTCTTATTTGGTTAATGGCGCACAGAGTCCAATGGAGGGGGAGGGCCACCTGCTAGGAGTCGGCCCACCCCCATGTCGCCTGCTCAGGGCTCGCTGCCTTCTGGTATCTCACGGACAGGTAGGGCCCATCATCTGCAAACCGTATCGACTGCCCGTCGTGGGAGCATGGCTCCCTCAGGCGTGGGTGATGTCATGGGCTGCGTGGAAACAGTGTCGCGCCGGGCGTGGGGTGTCTGTATGGTACACTGCACTGTGGCAATGACCTGCCCTTGATTCGAAGGTGACAGGCTGCACTGTTGCCACGTCCAGTTTCATCGTGGTAATGAGGTGCTAACTTCGAGGGGACAAGGGGCCGCCTGCTAGGAGTCAGCCCCCCTCGTGGATGCCTTTTGGGGTTCCGCTGCCTTCTAGTAGCCGGCCGCTCGGACAAGCCAGCCCAAGAAGATGGTCGTTCGTCTTGGAGGTGTGAGGGGCGCAGCTAGCCCCGATGTCTTGAAATACCATGGGGGCTGATGAGGATACCCGTGGTCATTTACTCTGACAGTAGTCCTTGAAGCTGGTGGGGCGCCGCGGCTGAAAAGCCGAGAAGCCTCAGCAGCTTCCTACTCCGAGTGGTCTGTTGAAGTTTCTTCATCCGCCTTCTGGAGGCGCCGACAGCTAGGAGCCGGCCGTGGCCAGGCTGGCCGCCTGGTGAATTCGAAGTGTCGTGGTGGGGGCCTGGTGGCACGCTAGCGGATGACAGGCTTGCCGCCCGTTGCTCGCCTGCCATGCGGTGCCACTAGGCCAGGCTGGCTTGCCAGCCCACGCGTGCGACGGGACGTCGCCACAGGCCGGGACCCGCCACTATAGGGCCTCGGCACATGCACGGATCCGCTACGACCGAGGCGGACGGTTGGGCTTCTGCGGCGCATTAACTGCACACCGTTAAGGCGCGGGGTCGTTGGGGCAGTGTGCGCAGTTAATCCCGTGACCCCCCACATCTCGCCCCCTCGGCTCCGCAGCCAGGGGGCTATAAGTAGGGGGAGGAGGGGGTGACAGAACGCACATGCGCCCTCCTCGCCCTTTGTCTTTGCCTTTCTTCTTCCTCTTCTCCTTGCTGCCACCGCGCCCCTTCCTCTTGCCGAGGCGCTGGAGCAGCTTGCAGTCGCCGGGCCTCCTCGCACCGTGGCTTCCTCGCTCCGCCGCAGATTCGCCCGCTCGTCGCCGTGCCGCGCCTCCGTCGAGCATCCACATCCATGGCACGCGAACGGGCCATTGATTGGGACGGCTCCAATGTTCACGAAGACCACCTCACTTTCCTTCTCCAGACGCGGTGGCTGCCTCGCGAGATGCATGTGAAGGTGCATGTCCCTCCCGAGGCGGAGATCTCCCAGGCGCCGGAGGACGGCGAACACGTGTCTTCCGGCCAAATTTCCTTCGCGGCTTCGGCCTGCTGGCGAGCGGCTTCTTCCGCTTGTTCCTCACTTTCTACCGTGTCCAGCCGCACCACCTCACGCCGAATATGGTGGTGCCGCTGGCCACCTTCGTCACCCTCTGCGAGGGCTACCTTGGCACGCTCCCCACCCTCAAGCTCTGGGGGGAATTTTTCTACCTCAAACTCGGCACCGCCATCAAGAACAAGGCGGCCCAATGCGAAGCCTGCGTCGGAGTGTGGCATTTGGGTTCTGGGGTCCGCTTCCCGGCCCTCGCCTTGTTGCAGTAGGCCAAGCTGTGGCAGAAGTCTTATTTTTACGTCAAGAATATCCACCCGATGATGGACTACGTTAACCTGCCGGGTTATGCAGCCGGCCCGCCGGTCGACCCCCGCACCAACTGGTAGTTCCGGCCCAAGAACCCGTCGGCCGCCTCCTCCGCCACTCTCGCCCGACTTGAGGTGATGACGGAGTCGGAGGGCCTCAAGGCCTCGGATCTGCTGACTGTCTTCGTGGCGCGCCAAGTGCTCCCCCTCCAAGCCGGGCCCCACATCATCAACCGCATGAGCGGGCACCGGGACCCATGCCGGATGTGCACCAAGGAGCTGCCGGACGTGGAGGTGGTCCGGCTGGTGAATTACTTCTCCAACTACAAGCTCTCGGAGAAGGAGTGGTGGTTCGGCAAGCCGCCGTACAACTGCGCACACCCTCCGCCCGTTGTGATTTTTTTAATTCTTTTTCCCTTCGTTTATCCGGGTTCTTCTTTGCTGCCTGACCAGTCGGCCATGATGTAGATCTTCGCGTCCTAGTTGGCGGCCACGAATTTGCTTGAAAGCAGCCACAAATTCATCCACCTCCTGCTCGCGGTCGATCTGGAGCTTCCTCAAGTCACCCATTAGTTCCTCAACGACCGCTGTCAGTGTCATCCCCGAGGCACTGCTCTGCTCATGCAGCATCTTCCAGCCGGCGGCCCCCTCCTCCTTCTCGGCGAGCGCCTTGAGGATCTTCACATCTTCACCCATGGGTTGCTCGACGAGGCCGGTCACCTTGTCAACCAAGGCTTCGTTGATCTTGAGCAGCTTCATCAAGCCGTCGACCAGCTCTTGCTGCGTAGTGACGACAGCGAGAATGTCGTCATCGCCGGTGAAGGACTTCAGGAACGCCGGCTCGTCGTGATGGCCAACGCCGCAAATGCCCTTGCGAGAGCCCTCGCGTGCCCATGAGAGATCATTCGAGGGCTCTGCGGCGCGCTGAGACATCTCTATTGCGGCTGCGGCTTCGCGGCAGGACCTCTCTAGTGCTTCCGCGGCCTTGGTCTTTGCTGCCTGGTTATATGTCCACCCTAAACTCCTCCTAATGGTCATGGCGGAACGACTTGATAGGAAAGCCCAGTTTTGTGGGTGATGAGGAGAGGAACTGTGAAGTAATTTTCGAGTGGGTAGTTTTTATAGCCCAGTGCTAAGTGTGAACACATATTAGTTTGATAGGTGTGAACAGATTTGCAATTACTTATTGCGTTGTAATCTGCAATGTGACGAGAAACAAGGTCAAAATTTATTGATGGCACAATGTTGACCACGTGGTTGCTCGCCGTTGAGTCGGCTGTTTGCCATGTATCACACACATCTTGTTAACCTGAACCGTTTCTGTTGTGTTCGCTAATCAAAAATAGTTCATCCGAGTGAACCGTATGCCCTTTATCACACACACCTTGATCTGGCTAACCGTTTTTGTTGCACACCCTAATAGCAAATAGTTCATCGGAGCGAACTGTATGCCGTATATCGCATGCACATTGATCTGGCTGCCTGTTTCTGTTGTTCTCCCTCATTGCAAACAGTTCGAACAGGTCAACCGTGTGCCCTGGATCGCACACGCAACTAAAATCTGAACCGTGTTTGATGTATCATTCATCGCAAACACTTTGCACCTTTTTTGACGGTTTTTTACTTCCCCGTTTGTGATTAATGCATCGCACATAGTTTCGTCAAAGGGTCTCTGATCGTAGTGTCGCGTTAGCAGCATCCTGCAGTAGTGCATGCTTATCATCGTTCCCTACACAAAAGCAGATAACAAGTGCCCTGGCGGTTTACCTTAGGGCGGGTCATAATACCCTTATAAAAACCACTGATGACTAAATAATCCATAATCCGGGCCGGTTTATCAAAACCTCATATAATCACAATAAAATAAATATCATACCTGTGATATTTGCTCACACTGCTGACTTATCATATGTCGTGCAGTAAGGGTAATAGCCCAAAGATAGGAGCACAACACCCTGTTCAATTTATTCATACCGCCGGCTTACAATGCCGCCGTATGCAGCAAGGGGTGGCATCCCAAAACTTAGAGAACAACACTCTAAGCACATAATCATCATACCCTGGCGACTTAAAGTCCACAACCAGACCGGGTTAATAAAACTCCGGATAAATTCATACATGAACCATAAGGCAACATGGCCCTCATTGATTTTCAATCATGTATTAACATGTCACGAGAGATGAACCTCAAAAAATATTCAAATCAAACATAAATAAAAAAAACAAGGCTTTCATAGGCTGCCAAGCCTCAATGTCAAGTGGTATTCAAGGGCCGCAGAACCACTGAGTTAAACCTTAATTCAAACCCATAAGTCGGGCCACACATGACCAATCGCCGTTTTAACTTTGACAAATTCAGGGTCTTTACACGATTCATTGTCAAGAGTACGGCGAGTCATTCTAGGATTACCTAGTCGGAGTGGCAAGCAAACAAAGGAAGGATAACCCAGATTTTTTGGTGAATACACCTGGCATCCAAGCCTATTACAAGGGTCGACAAAGCTCTATTTATTAACAAGGAGCCCCCAAGTAATATTTCATTCTAGGCGTACAAGCCGGATCAGCAGGGTAGTCCTAGCTATGCTCAATGAGCAAGAAGCCCCCAAGTATTTTGTAATCATGGCGTACAAGCCGGATCAAGAGGGTAATCATAGCTACGCTCAATAAGCAGGAAGCCCCCAAGCGACCATACGAAGTGACAATAAAGACTCACATTCTCATAAATGAAATGACAGAGGCCCTGAATTCAGGGATGCCGGCTTTATTATATTCATCATAATATATACATTGACAAAGTATGTACATCACAAGAGCCGGTGGCTCCGGTGTAATAAGGCTGAAGATGAGCAATATTCCACGACCGGCGGGTCTCCTCCTCCGACGTGTGTGAGTCCTTGTGGTCTCGAACATCGATAAGGTAGTGTGATCCGTTGTTCAGATTTTTGCTGACCACAAAGGGCCCTTCCCAAGGTGGGGATAAATTGTGCATGTCAGTTTGATCCTGGATGAGCTGGAGGACTAAATGTCCTTCTTGAAAGGTTCTGGTTTTAGCCCGGTGGCTCTAATAACGACACAGATCTGGCTGGTAAATCGCCGAACGAGCCACCACACGATCACACTCCTTATCTAAGAGGTCAAGAGCATCCTGACATGCTTTTTCATTATCAGCTTCAACATAAGCCGCCACATGGGGTGAGTCGTGATGGATGTCACTAGGGAGAACTGCCTCTGCTTCGTAAACCATGAAGAAAGGCGTGTAACCCGTAGATCTGTTGGGGGTAGTATTGGTACTTCATAGTACTGAGGGCAATTCCTCCACCCAACAACCCGGTGTCCTCTGCAAAGGGACCATAAGCCGGGGCTTGATGCCTCTGAAAATTTCTTGATTGGCTCTTTCAGCTTGGCCATTGGACTGGGGGTGAGCCACTGATGATACATCAAGACGAATATGCTCTCGTTGACAGAACTCTTTCATAGCACCCTTGGACAGATTAGTGTCATTATCAGTTATAATGTGGTGGGGATAACCAAAATGGAAAATCAACTTTTTGATGAATGGAATCGCTATCGCCGCATCACACTTACTGACCGGATCTGCCTCAATCCACTTTGTAAATTTGTCAACCGCCACCAAAAGGTGGGTCTTTTTACCCTTGGATCTTGTGAAAGGTCCAACCATATCAAGCCCCCAGATTGCAAACGGCCAAGTAATTGGAATCGTCCTCAACTCTTGAGCCGGCACATGAGCTCGTCTTGAAAATTTCTGACAACCATCACATTTACTGACCAAATCCTCTGCATCAGCATGAGCCGTCAGCCAATGAAATCCATGACGGAAAGCCTTGGCTATGAGGGACTTAGAGCCGACATGATGACCACAATCTCCTTCATGAATCTCTCGTAGAATCTCATAGCCTTCCTCAGGAGAAACACAACGTTGAAACACCCCTGTGACACTGCAGCGGTGCAACTCTCCATTAACAATAGTCTTGGACTTAGACCGCCGGGTTATCTTTCTGGACAAAGTTTCATACTCAGGTAACTCGCCCCGGGTCATATAAGCCAAATATGGAACTGTCCAATCAGGAATAGTATGAAGAGCCGCCACTAGTTGCACCTCCGGGTCAGGAATAACAAGATCTTCCTCTGTAGGCAATTTGACTGACGGGTTATGCAGAATATCAAGGAAAACGTTAGGTGGCACCGGCTTATGCTGGGACCCTAACCGGCTCAAAGCATTAGTCGCCTCATTTTTCTTGCGATCAACATGTTCCACTTGATAACCTTTGAAATGACCAGCAATAGCATCAACCTCGTGGCGGTAAGGCGCCATGAGTGGGTCCTTAGAATCCCAAGTCCCTGAAACTTGCTGAGCCACCAAATCTGAGTCACCAAAACACCTCACCTGGCTTAGATTCATCTCCTTAGCCATCTTAAGACCATGGAGCAAGGCCTCATACTCAACTGCATTGTTAGCACAAGGGAACATCAACCTTAAAACATAACAAAATTTATCACCTCGTGGGGAAGTCAAAACAACTCCAGCCCCCGAGACCTCCAACTGCCTAGATCCATCAAAGTGAATAGTCTAATATGTGCTATTCGGCTTCTCCTCAGGCATCTGCAGCTCAGCCCAGTCATTATATAATCCACAAGTGCTTGAGTCTTGATAGCTGTCTGATGCATATATTTCAAACCATGGGGTCCAAGTTCAATGTCCCACTTAGCTACCCGACCTATGGCCTCTCTATTTTGAATAATATCTCCTAAAGGAGGAGAACTAAACAAGGTGATGGAATGACCAAGGAAATATTGCTTGAGCTTTCGACTAGCCATGAACACCCCACATACCAGCTTCTGCCAATGCGGATACGTCTGCTTGGATTCAATGAGAACCTCACTGATATAATAAACTGACCACTGAACCGGAAATTCCTTGCCTGCTTCTTTCCGTTCCACCACAATCGCTACACAAACGGCTCGGCCATTGGCCGCCACATATAAAACAAGGGCTCTTTATCAATGGGAGCGGCAAGGATCGGCAGCTCAAGTAACTGTTTCTTCAAGGCTTCAAACGCGTGATCAGCAGCATCACTCCAGACAAAGTGATCTGTCATCTTCATCATCTGGTACAGAGGAATAGCTTTTTCACCCAACCGACTTATGAACCGGCTTATGGCCGCCATACGACCCGCCAGACGCTGAACATCATTAATACACGACGACTTAGCCAAGTAAGTGATAGCCTTGATTTTCTCCGAGTCAGCTTCAATGCCCCGTTCAGAAACCAAAAACCCAAGAGCTTGCCTGCTGGCACACAAAAAACACACTTGGCTAGGTTAAGCATCATCTTGTAAACCCAGAGGTTGTCAAAGGTCTCTTTCAAATCATCTATCAAGGTTTCCTTCTTCCTGGATTTCACAACAATATCATCCACATAAGCATGCACATTACGTCCAATCTGACCGTGAAGGCAATTTTGAACACACCGCTGGTAAGTCGCCTCGACACTCTTGTGCCCAAAAGGCATAGACACATAGTAGAAGGCTCCAAAGGGAGTGATGAAAGTTGTCTTCTCCTGGTCCTTAACTGCCATCTTGATCTGATGATACCCAGAATAAGCATCCAAAAAACTCAAACGCTCGCAACCCGTCGTAGCATCAATAATCTGATCAATACGAGGGAGAGCGAAAGGATCCGCTGGACAGGCCTTATTAAGGTCTGTGTAATCCACACACATGCGCCAAGTACCATTTTTCTTGAGTACCAGCACCGGGTTAGCCAACCATTCAGGATGAAAAACTTCAATATGAACCCGGCTGCTAAGAGCCGGGCCACTTCTTCACTAATGGCTTTGCGTCTTTCTTCATTAAAGCGACGAAGGAATTGCTTGACAGGTTTAAACTTTGAATCAATATTGAGAGTGTGCTCAGCGAGTTCCCTCGGTACACCTGGCATACCTGAAGGCTTCCATGCAAAGATGTCTCGATTCTCATAGATGAACTCGATGAGCGCGCTTTCCTATTTTGTATCCAGATTAGCATTGATACTAAACTGCTTAGATGAATCGCCAGAAACAAAATCAACCAGCTTAGTGTCATCTGCCGACTTAAAACTTCAACAGAGGGTCATGCTCTGTGGTTGGCTTTTTCAAAAGTGTCATATCTGCCGGATCAACATTATCTTTGTAGAACTTCAGCTCCTCAGTTGCACAAACAGACTCAGCATAGGCAGCATCATCCTCTTCACATTCCAAACCTATCTTCCGGCTCCCATGTACTGTGATGGTACCCTTATAACCTGGCATCTTAAGCTGCAGATAAACATAATAAGGCCTCGCCATAAACTTAGCATAAGCGGCCCGCCCAAACAAAGCGTAATAAGGTCTCTTAATCTTGACCACCTCAAAGGTCAATGTCTCAACTCTAGAATCATGATCATCAACGAAAGCCACTTCCAAAGCTATCTTACCCACTGGATATGCCGACTTACCAGGCACCACTCCATGGAAAACAGTGTAAGATGGCTTAAGATCCTTGTCAGTCAAACTCATACGATGAAAAGTTTCCCAGTAAAGGATATTGATACTACTGCCTACATCCATGAGCACCTTAGTGAACCTGTAACCTCCAACCTGAGGCGCCACCACTAAGGCCAAGTGACCCGGATTGTCAACCCGGGGCGAGTGATCCTCCCAAGTCCAAAGAATAGGGTGTTCAGACCATCGCAAATAACGGGGAATCGCCGGCTCAACTGTGTTTAGCGCCCTTTTATGAATGTTCTGGTCTCGTTTACATAAACTCGTGGTGAAAACATGATACTGTCCACTATTCAACTGCTTCGGATTACTCTGATAACCAGATTGCTGCTGCTGATTCCTTTGACTAGACTGCTGATTAAAACCACCTTGACTGCCTTGGCCCTAGAAACCAGAGTTTGAACCGCCACTACCAAAGCCTGGACCGTGAGAACCGGATCCTGAACCGCCATTCGGGCCATGATTGTTCTGGAAAAAATTGGAATTCCTATATTCCCTCATGATGAAGCAATCCTTCCGCAGATGAGTAGCCGGTTTCTCATGCGTACCATGCTTTGGACAAGGCTGATTCATCATCGCCTCAAGGTTAAATTTTGGCCCTCCAAGCTAGGGCGGCTTTCCCTTGCGATGCTGATTATTTTTCTGCGTATTGGTGTTAGCCACAAAGTCTAAATTGCCATCAGCATTGCGCTTACCATTGCCGCTTTGACCTATCGTGTTATGTTGTTGTCCCTTCGCACTGCCACTCTTCTTCCCTTTTCCCGTCTTCACCTCATCAGAGTTAGGGACTTTGGTACTATCAGCGTCGGCATATTTGACGAGAGCCGCCATGAGCTCCCCCATGTCATTGCAGTGGCGCTTAAGCCACCCCAGTTTCTGCTTAAGGGGGAGGAAACGACAATTCTTCTCCAACATCAGGACTGCTAAACCGGCATTGATACTGTCCGATGAGTGTATAATAGCTGAGATCCGGCGCACCCAATTGGTTGTTGACTCCCCCTCACCTTGCACAAAAGAATCCAAATACAGGATTGACATAGGCTGCTTACACGTGTCATTAATTTTTTGGATAAAACGAGCTTTCAACTCTGCTCATGATCAAATGGAGTTAGCGGGCATCGCTTTTAACCAAGTACGAGCCGGCCAATCCAACATCATGGTGAAATACTTAGCACATGCAGCATCACTAACATCTAGCATCTCCATCGCCATCTCATAGCTCTCAATCCAAGCCTGAGGGGGCTGATCCGCTATGTAATTAGGCACCTTACGAGGACCCTTGAAATCCTTAGGTAAATGCTCATTACACAGAGCCGACACTAAACATGGCACACCCAAGGTTCTAGAGGTCACTCCTGCCTCCACCAATGTGGATGGATAAACCGGAGATTGTTGTTGAGCTGCCAGCTCAGCCGCCAGCTCAGCCTCCGAGAAAGTCCTGGATTAAGGGGTCCTCCGCCGTTCGGCCTATTGACATGGGCCGGACTAATGGGCTGTGAAGATACAAGACCGAAGAATCTCACCTGTGTCCGGATGGGACTCTCCTTGGCGTGGAAGGCACGCTTGGCCCGAATATGAAGATTCCTCTGTAACCGACTTTGTACAACCCTAGTCCCCTCTGGTGTCTATATAAACTGGAGGGTTTAGTCCGTAGAGGCAATTATAATCATACAGGCTAGACTTCTAGGGTTTTAGCCATTATGATCTCGTGGTAGATCAACTCTTGTAACACTCATATTCATCAAGATCAATCAAGCAGGAAGTAGGGTATTACCTCCATAGAGAGGGCCTGAACCTGGGTAAACATCGTGTCCCCCGCCTCCTGTTACCATCAATCTTGGACGCACAGTTCGGGACCCCCAACCCGAGATCCGCCGGTTTTGACACCGACGTTGGTGCTTTCATTGAGAGTTCCGCTGTGACGTCTAAGACAGGATTGATGGCTCGCCTTGTTGTCAAGGACAGTATCACCTCCGGAGGAGCCCTGGACCCAGGTCAAACCCTCCGGCTGGGCGGCTTTACCATGACCGCCCGTTCGGCCGTCGAGCCAACGATGACTTCTCGGGTCATTGAGAATCGCCTCTATGTTAACTCCAAACACTCCAAATGGATGGATCCGATGAAGTTGTCATCTTTAAACGAACTCCTTGATCGCATCGCCGCCCTGGGGGTCGCTACAGACTACGATCGGATTGGGCTTAAACCCGATCAGAGAGAAATCAAATCTCCACTGATCACCCATCAGGTAGCGGTAATCGACGAGCGAAACAACAACTCTCCCTCTATATTGAGGACGAACTATGTTTGGATTTCCGGGCTTGAAGAGCCGGATACCCGTCTACGGAACAACACGCCCTGCCCTCCGAACCTAGAATCGGACGACGGGCCTGAAAAATCAGTGGATATCCCAGAGCCCGAACTATTAAGTTCGGAAGTTTCTCAAGCTCCGGATCCCAAATTGGGTCAGGGTTCAGACTTAGATCCACCCACCCACCCAGATACACGCGATCTTATGTACATACGACAGCAGTCTCAAGAAACGGTCCATCACTTTTGGGCCATATTCTATCGGTGTTCTGGGAACGGGGGTCCCCAGACTTGCCTGCCTGCGGCCTGCGGCGTGGCTCAAGTAGCAGCCTGGTATGGCCCGTCTTCATCAACCCAAGCTCAAGACCCTCGCGAGGGGCCAAGCCTCGCGGGGCGGACGACGCAGGATTTCCTTAGGGGCGGCCTCATCAGGCTGGATCGCGAGGAGGCAGAGAGATCAAGGCAGGGGTACCTCGCGAGGTGCTCGTGACGCAAGCCATGACGATCAAGACCAGTCGGGCGCCAGGCGGGCGCCAGCCTGCGCAGTGTCCTCGTTTCCCCTTTGGTGCAAAGGGGGCAAGCGCAGGCGCGGAGTACCGAGGCATCAAGCAAAGGTTACCATTTTGGTGCAACGAGACCAAGACCAGCAGAGCGGCAGGACGGAGGTCACCGTGGATCCCAAGACGGCGTCATCGCCAGTGCCTTTGGCAGCCGAAAACCAACTTTAGTCAGGATAACTTGTACTAGATGTTCCCCTTCAAAATGGCCGTTGTTGGCTCCCTTCCCGCTCAATATTTGGGGAGAGGACCATGGCCTCTATATATAGAGATAGCCACCACCAGTAGAGGGGAGGGAGTTCTCATGTGATCCAGAGGCGATCAAACCCACCTAAGTAGAACACCACACCAGCTCAAGAACACCTCTCACGAGGTTGTTCTTCCTCTGTACTGTTCATCATCAGCCCCTGAGGGAATCCACCACACCACAAACTAGAGTAGGGTATTACACCACAACGGTGGCCCGAACTAGTATAAATCCCGCGTCCCTTGTGTTGTTCATCGTGTAGCTTAGATTCGTAGCGAGGCGTTGGGACGTGGATCAGTAGGGGAAAGATCTTCGCGCGCACCCCAGAGTTTGAACCTTAAGGGTTTTGCCGGAACCCGATATCTGACAGATTCCTCCTTGTCAAAGACAAGATCAAAGATTGCCGCGACAAAGACGCGATCTCACTATTCTGGGATGTTGGGTTCTGGCAGACCCTTAAGGTTCGATCTCTGGGGTGCACGTGAAGATCTTCCCCCTACCAATCCACGTCCAATCGCTTCGCGAGAATCTAAGCTAAATGATGAACAACACGAGAGACACAAGATTTATACTGGTTTGGGCCACTGTTGTGGTGTAATACCCTACTCCAGTGTGTGGTGTGGTGGATTGCCTCAGTGGCTGATGATGAATAATACAAGGGGAAGAACAGCCTCGCGAGAGGTGTTCTTGGGCTGGTGCGATGAACTACTTGGGAGAGTTCGATCGCCTCTCGATCTGATGGGGACTCTATGAGATTCTAGATTCTCCCCTTTCTACTATGGTGGCTAGCTCTATATATTGAGGCCTTGGTCTTCTTCCCAAATATTGAGCGGGGGGGGGGGGGGGGGGGGGGGGCGCCAACAATGGCCATTTTGAAGGGGAACATCTAGTACAGGCTATCCTGACTAAAGTTGGTCTTCGGCTGCCAAAGGCACTGGCGATGACGCTGCCTTGGGCTCCACGGTGACCTCCATCCTGCCGGTCTGCTAGTCTTGGTCTCGTTGCACTAAAATGGTAACCTTTGCCTGATGCCTCGGTACTCCACGCCTGTGCTTGCCCCGTTTGGACCAAAGAGGAAACAAGGACACTGCGCAGGCCGGCGCCCGCCAGGCGCCCGCCTGGTCTCGATCATCATGGCTTGCGTCACGAGCACCTCGTGAGGTACCCTTCCTTGATCTCTCCGCCTCCTCGCAAGCTTGCCTGGCGAGGCCGCTCTTGAGGAAGCCTTGCATCATCCGCCCCGCGAGGCTTGGCCCCTCGCGAGGGTCTTGAGTTTGCGTTGATGAAGATGGGCCGCACTGGGCCACTACTTGAGCCACACCGCAGGCTGCACGCAGGCAAGTCTGGGGACCCCCATTTCCAGAACGCCGACAGTAGCCCCTGGGCCCAAGGCATGCTCGGACTTGGCTTAGCAGAGAAGTGAAGGGGCAAGTGCGGAGCGCCACGGGCCCCAACAGCCTGCGACCTTGGGCGCCGCGTGGCGGTTGATTAGACGCGGGCGTCTCCGCTTCCCCACGCTGCCTCGAGAACTGCCCGACTTGACAAGTCCCTTCATGCAAAAATGAGTCATGATTACCTGCGATCGTGGAGGCCGACGGTTGGCCTCCTCTGGACTATAAGAACGAATGGGCGAGAGCCCCCGCAGTCCATATCTTCTTGCTTCACTCCTTCTTCCTCGCCCCTCCTCCATCTTCATGCCAATGGGGCCGATCCGCTAGTTCTCAGTGGAAGAGAAAGGGAAGGCCCCCCAAGAGGGTCCCGACCCGCTCCCGTCGAAGAAGCAGCCAGTCCCCGACCACCGCGATAAGGTCGCACAGCAGGAGACGTCGAGGCCTTGGTACGAGCGGCCACCGCCTGGGTTTCCGCTGCCATTGCATGCCTGGGCTGAGGCCCTAGAGAAGAGGACGCCGAGCGGCACCGCCCGCGCCGCTGACAACGTCGGCGAATCACGGCGGTGCGTGTTGTCGCCCCTGGAGTCCATGCCGAGGGCTCTTCTCGCGAGGTCGTGCTTCACGCCACCATGCCTCCAAGCTCTTGGATTCGCCTTCCCCCCTCCTTCGCCTTTGAGATGCCACCGAGAGGGCCTCTTGAGCTCTGGATGCAGCATGCTGACTGTGGTACCCCTGCGACCGAAGAGGAGGTTGAGGTTGTCGCTCCGGGCAAGGTCTACATGACCCGGGGCTGGGGCGAGATGGCCCGGGTCTTCCGAACTGGAGGTGCCTTCGTGATTCATTTCAAATACAATGGCGCCTCCTTAATGTTCTTCAAGGTCTTCAATGTAGAAGGACGCCGACTGGAGTGCTGCCCCAGGGAAGGCGGCCGAGGCATCGGAGTGGCGAGGGCTAGGCCCGCCAACCGCTTCCCCAGCAGCTCCTCTCGTAGCAACGGAGAAGCCGGAGGGTCCAACGACTCTCCCGAGCTTCTCGTGACTCCGGAGACGAGCGACGACAGCTACGAGCCCCCGAGCTCGCGTCGCGCTCGGAGCAGAGCAGCTGCATCAGGCCGCCGGCGCGGATGATTTGGATGGGGTTGGCGCCAGCGCTTGGTGGCCCACTGTTGATGATGGCATCGACCATGGAGGCGCACGTAGTTAGCGTCCCTTAGGATTAGAACCTTTTGTTCCATGCGAGGAATCAAGGAAACACTCCGCGAGGGTATGTAAAGTGTCTGCTATGTCTTTTGTGAATATCATCCATATTACGGAGTGGTGCGAGATGCTCGTTCTGTCTCGGCTTGGTTCCCCCTTTCTTTCCTCACGAGGGCTTGATGCTCTATGCTGATAGGTCCCGGTCCCCAGGCAGGCTTCAGCCATCGCTGGTATGCGAGGTCGCGATGCCGTGGTCAAGGCCAGGAGGTGAGCGGCCCGAGGTCTAGTAAGAGCCCCCGAGGCGCGATGCTCAGGAGGTCCCCTTTAATGCTCAAGCAGCCTTGCTGGGCGAGAAAGGAAGGCAACGTCGTCGCGACAGGACCACATTAGGCAAGGGTTTGGTGTCGTGCTGATTTAGCTTTTCTAGGAGCATGACTTATCTCGGGAGCTTGGACTCGTTCCTTGGCGAGGTGTCGGACCTGCGCGTCGGCAGCTGGGATGTCGCTGGGTCAGGCCCTCGTGAGCTTCTCCCCTCTTCCCCGCACTTTCCTTCATGCTCTACGTCCTTAGGTCTCGGCCCTCGAGCGAGCTCAGCCGCCGCTGGTATGACAGGTCGCGATGCCGTGGGTCAAGGCCAGGGGGTGAGGGCTGGACAGCCAATAAGAGCCCCTAAGTCGCGATGCTCAGGTGCCCCCCTTTTAACGCGCGAGCGGATCGCACGGGAGAGAGGGAGAGAGAGCTCACGATGCCCCCACGTTATTCCTTAGGTGGACCCTGTAAACCAACGCGAGGAAAACAAGGACTGCCATTACGATCACCAGCCATCCATTGGTTGCTCCATGGGAGTGATTGAGGCACTGAGGGCCTGGTGAGGTAGCGCCTTGCGGGGCTGCCGTGGCCAGAGCTCGACCACTCAGTTTTGTCGATGTTGCAGGGACGGACCCATGCACAAGCGCCGTGCCAGAGCGAGCGGCTCCAAAGGTAGGTGTCAATTGAGAAGGCGATTATCACAGGCAGGTTAAGCATGAAAAGGCAATCCAACTTAGATAGATGCAAGGAAAGGCACACGCCACTAGGTCAGGCCCGAGAGGCTTGGGGAAGATGCAGCCCGAGGGGCGCCCCCAACAAGGTAAGCTAAAGACATAAGCAAAATGGATACATGCCGCGGGGACGGACCTACGCGACCTGGGAATGATGCAGCCCTGAGGGTGCTCCCAGCTGAAATGAAACTCGAAGGATGTCACCTGGTATCATTGCAGAATGATTGTTGGAGTAGCCGATGGTGCATGGTGAAGAAGCCAATCCTTACGAGCCATCGGGACCCTGAGCCTCGGGAGGCTCTGGAGGTCTGGGCGGCTTGGCAAGGTCCATTGATGACCCACAAGTGTAGGGGATCTATCGTAGTCCATTAGATAAGTAAGAGTGTCGAACCCAATGAGGGGCAGAAGGAAATGATAAGTGGTTTTCATTAAGGTTTTCTCTGCAAGCACTGAAATTGTAGGTAATATATAGTTCTGTGATAAGATAAATAGTAATGAACAACAAGTAAATAAACTAAATAAAGTGCAGCAAGGTGGCCCAATCCTTTATGTAGCAAAGGATAAGCCTGGACAATTTCTAATAATGATAAAGGAGCTCCCGAGGACACATTGGGAATTATCGTCAAGCTAGTTTTCATCACGTTCATATGATTCGCGTTCGGTACTTTGATAATTTCATATGTGGGTGGACCGGTACTTGGGTACTGCCCTAACTTGGACAAGCATCCCACTTATGATTAACCCCTTGCAAGAATCCGCAACTACAAAAGAAGTATTAAGGTAAACCTAACCACAACATTAAACATATGGATCCATATCAGCCCCTAACAAAGCAACGCATAAACTAGGGTTTAAGCTTCTGTCACTCTAGCAACCCATCATCTACTTATTACTTCCCCATGCCTTCCTCTAGGCCCAAATAATGGTGAAGTGTCATGTAGTCGACGTTCACATAACACCACTAGAGGAAAAGACAACATACATCTCATCAAAATATCGAACGAATACCAAATTCACATGACTACTAATAGCAAGACTTCACCCATGTCCTCAGGAACAAACGTAACTACTCACAAAGCATATTCATGTTCATAATCAGAGGAGTAATAATATGCATAAAGGATCTGAACATATGATCTTCCACCAAGTAAACCAATTAGCATCAACTACAAGGAGTAATCAACACTACTAGCAACCCACAGGTACCAATTTGTGGTTTTGATACAAGATTGGATACAAGAGATGAGCTAGGGTTTTGAGAGGAGATGGTGCTGGTGAAGATGTTGATGGAGATTGACCCCCTACCGATGAGAGGATCGTTGGTGATGACGTTGGTGATGATTTCCCCGTCCCAGAGGGAAGTGTTCCTGGGAGAACAGCTCTGCCAGAGCCCTAGATTGATTCCGCCAAGGTTCCGCCTCGTGGCGGTGGAGTTTCGTCCCGTAAGCTTGCCCACGATTTTTTCCAGGGTAAAAGTGATGATATAGCAGAAGATGGACGCAGGAGGCCCACCAGGAGGCCCATGAGATAGGGGGCACGCTCTATGGGGGGGCGCCCCCTGTCTCCTGGACAGGGTGTGGGCCCCCTGGCCTATTTCTTTCGCTCAGAAATTCTTATTAAATCCAAAAAGTTGTTTCGTGGAGTTTAGGACTTTTGGAGCTGTGCAGAATAGGTTTCCAACGTTTGCTCCTTTTCCAGCTAGAATTCCGGCTACCGGCATTCCTCCTCTTCATGGTAAACCTTGTAAAATAAGAGAGAATAGCCATAAGTATTGAGATATAATGTGTAATAACAGCCCATAATGCAATAAATATTGATATAAAAGCATGATGCAAAATGGACGTATTAACTCCCCCAAGCTTAGACCTCGCTTGTCCTCAAGCGGAAGCTGAAATTGAAAAAATATGTCCACATGTTTAGAGATAGAGGTGTCGATAAAAATAAAATACAGACATGAGGGCATCATGATCATTCTTATAACAACAACATATATAGATTTTGTCATATGATTTCCTATGCTCAAGTGACAAGAAATTCACAATGTCAAGTATGGTTCAAAAACTTCATTAGGAACTAACAAACTATAATCTCAGTCAATGAAGCAATTGCAATTTATCGTAACATCAGAAAGACTCAATAATAGAGCTTTTTAGAAAGCTCACATACTCAACTATCTCGTAGTCTCCTACAATTGCTAACACTCACGCAGTACTTGTGGTTATAGAGTTTCAGCCGGACAGTGAGAAAGATAGGGGCTTATTGTATTGCCTCCCAACGTATTCACCTTTAGGTGATGTCAACAATAATAGCATATGCTAACTTACATCCAATGTATATATGTATCATGATCTTTCAAACACGAGGAGCTTGCCAAAGGATAAAATGAAAAAGGGAAAGGTGAGGATCACCTTGACTCAGGCATAAAGTAAAAACATAAAGTAAAAGATAGGCCCTTCGCAGAGGGAAGCAGAGGTTTTCATGCACGTTTAGGGTTGATGCACAAAATCTTAATGCAAAAGAACGTCACTTTATATTGCCCCTTGTATGTGGACCTTTATTATGCAGTCCGTCGCTTTATTACTTCCACAACAAGTTCGTACAAAGCTTATTTTCTCCGCACTAATAAGTCATACATATTTAGAGAGCAATTTTTATTGCTTGTACCGATGAAAACTTACTTGAAGGATTTTACTCAATCCATAGTTAGGCATGGTGGACTCTCATGGCAAAACTGGGTTCAAGGGTAATTGGAAGCACAAGTAGTATTTCTACTTGGTGCAAGGAATTTGGTTAGCATGAGGGGGGAAGGCAAGCTCAACATGTTTGGAAGGTCAATGACAATATACTTTAACTGAGATGTCGGAAAACATAAACCATTACATTGTCTTCCTTGTCCAACATCAACTCTTTTAGCATGTCATACTTAACGAGTGCTTCACAATCATAAAAGATGTCCAAGATAATATATTTATATGTGAACCCCTCTTTCCTTATCACTTCCTATTAATTGCAACGATGACCAAGGCTACGTTCATCAACTCTCAACAATTTTTATGCCACATACTTTCTATGTGTGAAGTTATCACTATCCATAAGATCAATATGAACTCTTTTATTCTTTCTACTTTCTCAAGATCATAGCAACATAGCAAAGCCCTTGACTCAACACTAATCTTTATTATAGATAGCACACAGACTCGATTACATAAAGAGATCACAATGCAAAACTCAAAACTACTTGATATCAAAACTTCAAACTACTAGATCAAGATACTACTAAAAGGATCGAACTAAATAAAGCGGTAAAGATAGGAGTGTGATGGTGATACAATACCGGGGCACCTCCCCCAAGCTTGGAAGTTGCCAAGGGGAGCGCCCATACCCATGTGATTATGTCCTCGGAAGTGGTGATGGTGGAGTTGTTGATGATGTAGGCTTGTCGTCCGTCTTCCAAGGCATAGGCTCTCCATCATAGAAGGATGATCGAGTCTCCGGGATCCTTAAATCTGCAGCCAAACTGATCCTCTTGAATCTATATTCATACTCACAGTTCTGGTTTTGCAGATCATATATCTGGGCTTGGAGGTGCTTGATTTTCTCTTGAAGCTTGAAGATGGTCTCCCAATGACTTTGGCATCTAGCTTGTGGTTGTTGGTGAACTCCGTGATCATCATCTGGTTGGCGTTGAGTCCACACTCCACCATCCGTTGACACTTGAAAACTTCTTGCTCCACGGCTTTGAGCTTTGTCTCCACGCTCCCAGTACGCCTTGGTCCCTCCACATCGCGGATGTGCAGCACACCCTCACGCATCTCAATGGTTTGAGGGTGATGCAGCACTTCCGCGAGATAGGGGTTGATAACCCTCTCGAAATACTTGTCCTTGGGAGCGCTTGGAGATGCCATGATGCTCTAGATCTGAAACAGAAACAGCTCGAAACGAAAACACAGGATATTTGCGTCATACGGTGGTCAAAACCTTCAGGAGTATATATAATAAATTTTTACCGACCAAAATACGTAATGTGCAAGAAAACGGAGTTCGGGAGGCACACGAGGTGCTCACGAGACAGGGGGGGCGCCCTCCACTCTCGTGGGAGCCTCGTGTCCCTTTCGGACTACTTCTTTATTCCTAAAATTCTTAAATATTCCAAAACTGATAAAAATTGCCATTAAAGTTGTTTTGGAGTCGGTTTACTTACTGTACCACATACCTATACCTTTTCGGAGTCTGGAACATTCTGGAAAGTGTCCCTTATGTATTCCTCAGGGGTTATGGTTTCAATAATATTAGTTTCAACATTGATAGGATTACCTGAAATATAGTGTTTAATTCTTCGACCGTTAACCACCCTTGGACTTGTGCCTTCGAAGTTGTTGATTTTTATAGCACCAGAACGATAGACCTCCTCGATAATGTGGGGACCTTCCCATTTTGAGAGAAGTGTTCCTGCAAAAAATCTTAAATGAGAGTTGAATAATAACACATAATCTCCTACGTTAAACTCACACTTTTGTATCCTCTTATCATGCTTGCGTTTGACTTTTTCTTTGAAAAGCTTGGCGTTGTCATATGCTTGGGTTCTCCATTCATCAGGTGAGCTAATATCAAACAACCTCTTCTCACCGGCACGTTTGAAATCATAATTGACCTCTTTGATAGCCCAATATGCCTTATGTTCAAGTTCAAGAGGCAAATGACACGCTTTTCCATAAACCATCTTATAAGGAGACATACCCATAGGATTTTTGTATGCAGTTCAATAGGCCCATAATGCATCATCAAGTTTTTTGGACCAATTCTTTCTAGATCTATTCAAAGTCTTTTGCAAAATTAATTTGAGCTCTTTATTGCTCAACTCCACTTGACCACTAGACTGCGGATGATAAGGAGATGCTATTCTGTGATTGACATCATACATAGCAAGCATCTTACGGAAAGCACTGTGAATAAAATGTGAACCACCATCAGTCATAAGATATCTAGGGACTCCAAACCTCGGAAAAATAACTTCTTTAAGCATTTTAATAGAAGTGTTATGATCAGCACTACTAGTTGGAATAGCTTCTACCCACTTAGTAACGTAATCAACAACAACTAAAATATGTGTATAACCATTAGAGGCAGGAAAAGGTCCCATATAATAAAAGCCCCAAACATCAAACGGTTCAATAACAAGAGAATAATTCATAGGCATTTCTTGACGTCTACTAATGTTACCTATTCTTTGGCATTCATCACAGGATAAGACAAACTTACGAGCATCTTTGAAGAGAGTAGGCCAATAAAAACCAGATTGTAGTACCTTGTGTGCAGTTCTATCTCCAGCGTGGTGTCCTCCATGAGATTCAGAGTGACACTTGCGTAGGATCTATTCCTGTTCATGCTCAGGCACACAACATCTAATAACACCATCTACTCCTTCTTTATAAAGGTGTGGATCATCCCAGAAGTAATGTCTTAAATCATAAAAGAACTTTTTCTTTTGCTGGTATGTGAAACTAGGCGGTATATATTTAGCAACAATATAATTAGCATAATCAGCATACCAAGGAGTAGTACGAGAAGCGTTGACGACCGCTAATTGTTCATCGGGAAAGCTATCATTAATAGGTAGTGGGTCATCAAGAACAATCTCTAACCTAGACAAGTTATCTGCAACGGGGTTCTCAGCTCCCTTTCTATCAATAATATGCAAGTCAAATTCTTGGAGCAAGAGAACCCATCTAATGAGTCTAGGCTTAGCATCTTTCTTTTCCATAAGATATTTAATAGCAGCATGATCAGTGTGAATAGTAACTTTGGATTCAACAATATAAGGTCTAAACTTATCACATGCAAACACAACTGCTAAGAACTCTTTTTCAGTAGTAGCATAATTTCTCTGGGCAGTATCAAGAGTCTTACTAGCATATTGGATAACATTCAATTTCTTATCGACTATTTGCCCTAGAACAGCACCTACAGCATAATCACTAGCATCGCACATAATTTCAAAAGGTAAATTCCAATCAGGCGGCTGAACAATAGGTGCAGTAATCAAAGCTTTCTTAAGTACTTCAAATGCTTCTACACAATCATCATCAAAGACAAAAGGAATATCTTTTTGCAATAAATTTGTCGGTGTACTAGAGTAGGGGTACCCTAGTATCCCGAACTTGTGCACGGGCAGTCGCAGCAACCCACGGCAAGGCTTGCCGGGTGACCGCCAAGGTCCTCCGTGGTTCCTTTGGAGCCATTCAAGAACAAAGTGTTTAAGCCAAGGAGACAAGACCCCGGCAAGAGGAGCTTGCCGGGAAGGCCAACCAAGGCATCCCAAGGAACTTGCCGCGACGCGCCACGCGTCCCGGCAAGGCCCGGTGAGCGACAAGCTTCCGGGCGCGGCAAGACAACGACCGCGGCAAGGCGCTTGCCGCGGCAAGCTACCACTCTGTACCCGCGCTCCAGCACATCCACCAACGTGTCGCCCTGAGGCCTTTCCAGGTGCACGTGGCAAGAGGCTGTGCAGCCAGCGGTGCGAGGTGGCGAGCGACGCTGACAAGATTACCATTGTGGAAAGCGGTGGCACCCCTGACGGTCCCGTTTCTGCACTGTTTGGATGGCACAGACGGTCATTATATGCCTTTGTCCCCTGCCGTCAGGGTTAGGTAGGATACACTGTACAAGTAGTTGTACCAACCGCAACTCTTTCCATTTTTACCCTTGCCTGCGTTGCCACCTGTCGGTGACCCATTGAGCATATAAAAGAAGGCCCATGCGCAACGTAGAGGGGGGTTCGAAGGGTTCGAAGCCAGAAAACACTCACGCTCGGTCTCGTTAGCCGCTGGAGTGTACTGTAGCATTCAGCGCTCCCGAGCAAGAACACAATACAATCAGACAAGCAGCAGTAGGAGTATTATCTCTCCGGAGAGCTCCGAAGCTGGGTAAATCGCTCGTGTGCCTCGCCTCGATCTGCTCTTCGTGCGATCTCCGCCCCCCGCCGAACCGAAAGGGGCCCGGTCCGCCGGCCCCATAGGTGTTCGTTCCCACGACATCTATGGCGCGCCAGGTAGGGGCAGAGCATCGAGGTTGTGTGAACCCGATCCGGCGTTCACGCGAGCTAGATCTTCATCTTCTTCATCATCTTCATCGACATGCCACCGAAGAAGAAGGCTTCGGAGGTGGCTGCTCAGTCCACGTCGATCCCACCGTCACCGGAGCAAACGGGCGGTGGGGTAGATGCCGGCGGAAGAACGGGCGTCGACGAGGGAGCTCACGGTGCTGCCAGGTCCAAGGACAAGGCCGCGCAGACCTCGGCGTCCGTACATGCACCGCGCCCATCTCAGGAGGTGCGGGGCCAACAACGTCACGGTACTCGCGGTACCATACGTTCGTTGGACCAAGATCGAGCTGGTGGATCTCGGGATGCTCAAGACCAGCATGCGGGCCAACATGCTGGCACGAGCAAGACACGGTCGCCTGGACGGGATGCTGCTCCTTCTAACATAGTTAGAAGTCCGAGCATATCCCGCTCCTCGCACCATTCGCCACTGCCGCCAAGCACTCCAGCAGAAGCTTTGGCGAGAGCTCAACTGCTCTTGGATTACCCTCCAATGGCAGACAAGATTGACAAATGGAGGGCCACCATTCAGAGTCTCATCGGCTTCACCAACTGCGACACTCCACGGCAGCCGGGTGCACTGCAGCCGCGACAAGATTGCCAAGCGCGAGCCGATGGCGACAAAACCGGTGGGGGTGCAACCATCGTGCACTCTCCGCCCCGAAGGCCAAGATCGCCGACTCGCCGGGTCAACCTCGACACCGACTCCACCGCATCGTCAGATCCACGAGCTCGTCGCGATCAGCGCCAAGTTCTTCACGAACGACAGCAAGAAGACGCTCGTACTCGCATCGAGCGTCGAAGAGAAGCGCAACGTCAATCGGACCAGCGCGCTGGGCCCGCTATCGACATGCATGCGCCAGGGGAACCAGGCGACTTGCCGTACGCGGTAGGTTGCCTTGCGTTCACTCGTGAGCTGCGGCAAGTCCAGTGGCCCAGCACAAAGAATTTCAAGCCAGACGTACCAGAGAAGTACGACGGCAAGTTGCATCCGTCGGAGTTCCTCAGCATCTACACCATCGCGGTGCAAGCTGCCGGGGGGCGAGACGACAAGATCATTTTCAACTACTTCCCGCTGGTGCTCAAGCCCAATGTCAGGTCCTGGCTCATGCACTTGCCGGACAACTCCATATCCTCCTGGGCAGATCTATGCCATCAGTTTGTCGGCGCCTTTACAGGCGGCCACAAGCCTCATGGCCAAGAGAGCGACCTTCATCTGCTTGCCCAGAAGGAAGGAGAGCCCCTGCGCAAGTACATTCAGAGATTCAGCCATGTACAGCGCAACATCCCAGATGTCCACCCTACCGCGGTCATCAGCGCGTTCCATCAGAACGTGCGAAACCGCAGGATGCGGGAGGAGATGGCGATGTGCAAGATCAGAGACGTCAGTGAGCTATATGCCCTGGCCGACAAGTGTGCACGTGCTGAGGAAGGGAGGAAACTCCCTAGAGAGAACACAGGAGCAGGAGGATCTGACAGCGAGGATGCTGCCCCGGCAAGGAAAAACCGGCGGCGGAACAACAGAAAGAAGAAAGGTAAAGATGTGCTAGTCATTGAGCAGTCCGGCAACGGAGGTGGCGCCAAGGAAGCTGAAGCTGTGGCGGCTGCCGACAAGCAGGACGGCACCGGCAAGCAGTACTGCAAGATCCACCGCACCAAGGGCCATGATCTCCAGAGCTGCAAGAAGGTCGAGCAGCTTGTCGAGCAACAAAAGGATGAGTACGAGTGACGCGACAAGGAGAAGGCCCAAGAAGGTACTGGAGGATCCGGCAAGAAACGTCCGGGCCGGGGAGGACGCCGCGGCAAGGCCAAGCAGCGGCAAGGAGACAGGCCTCCCCGCGGCCGCGATAAGGATGAAGATGATGACGACGATGAAGAAATGGATGATGACGAGGCCGATGAGCAGGAGTTCCAGAAAGCCACAGAGGTCCTGTGCGTTGACGGCGGTGCTTCTCTGCATACTTCACACCGCCAGCTCAAGCAGTGGGTGCGGGAAGTCAATGCGGCAGAACCGCCCGTCGAGTCACACAAGCCTCTGAAATGGTCCAACACGCCTATCATCTTCGATATTGAGGACCACCCTGATCGCATAACTGCGGTCGGGTGCTTGCCGGTGTTGGTTTCACCAACTATCCGCAACCTCAAGGTCACTAAGATGCTAGTTGACGGCGGGGCCGGCTTAAACCTGATCTCCTCCGCGGTACTCCAGAAACTCCAGATCCCTGACAGCGAGCTCGAAGAGACCGGCACATTCCAAGGAATCAATCCGGGAAGGAGCAAGCCGAAAGGAAAGATCACGTTGCCGGTAACATTTGGCAGCGAGTTGAACTTCAGGACTGAGAGGGTCACTTTTGACGTTGCTGACTTTCCATTGCCTTACAATGGGATACTCGGCCGTCCAGCGCTCGCCAAATTTATGGCAGCCTCTCACTATGCATACAACGTACTGAAGATGCCAGGCCCGATAAGTGTCATCTCTGTCCCTGGCGACAAGAAGGATGCTCTTATCTGCGCCGACAAGATCTACCGGGAAGCAGCAGCCGCAACTGAACGCAAGACGCTTGCCGCTGAAGCTCCCGGGGGGAAGAAGAAGACCAAGTCCGGCAAGAGTTCTGATGCCCACTCCGGCAAGCGCACCTCTTCGGAGTGCTGTGCTACCGTCGAGGACGCACCATCGAGCTCCACCAGCAAGCGTAACAAGACGATGACAGCTTCACTAGAAACCAAGAAGGTGCCCGCCAAGGAGGACGGCACTGGTGGTACCTTCACCATCAGTGCCACTCTCGACCCTAAATAGGAAAGCGCGCTCGTTGCTTTCCTGCGGGCGAACGTCGACGTGTTTGCGTGGCAACCGTCTGACATCCCCGGTGTTCCCAAGAAAGTAATCGAGCACCATCTTGCCGTCTGTCCTCATGCGCGGCCCGTCAAGTAGAAAGTCAGGAAACAAGCAGTGGAGCGCCAAGAATTCATTGCAGAAGAAATCAAGAAGTTGGAAGCAGCAGGCCTTGTCAGAGGAGTGCTCCATCCTACGTGGTTGGCCAATCCTGTAGTCGTGCGCAAGGCAAATGGGAAATGGAGGCTTTGTATCGACTTTACCGATGTTAATAAAGCTTGTCCCAAAGACCCATTTCCTTGCCGCGCATTGACCAGATTGTTGACTCCACGGTCGGATGTGATTTGCTTTCATTTCTTGATGCATACTCAGGATACCATCAGATATTCATGGCAGAAGAGGATGAGGAGAAGACCGCATTCATCACTCCGTGTGGCACATACTGTTTCGTACGGATGCCTTTCGGATTAAAGAATGCTGGTTCAACATTTGCAAGAGTAGTCCATGACGCTTTTGAGCCACAAATGCACGGAAATGTGGAAGCCTACATGGATGACATAGTGGTCAAGAGCAAGGACAAGGCAACTCTGATTCAAGATTTAGATGAAACCTTTGCAAATCTGCGCAAGATCAACCTCAAGCTTAACCCCGAGAAGTGTGTGTTTGGAGTCCCCTCCGGCAAGCTTCTCGGGTTCTTCGTGTCTCAGCGGGGAATTAAAGCCAATCCCGACAAGATCAAGGTCATCGAGCAGATTGAAGCACCAAAGCGCGTCAAGGATGTACGAAGACTTGCCGGTTGTGTGGCTGCTCTCAGCAGGTTTATCTCTAAGTCTGCTGAGCGCGCCCTGCCATTTTTCAAAATATTGAAAAAGGCAGGTCCAATGAAATGGACTCCGGAAGCGGAGGCTGCGCTGCAGGACTTGAAGAGATACCTGTCCTCCACTCCAATACTTGTCGCACCTAAGCCACAAGAGAAGTTGCTGCTGTATATAGCGGCAACCAATCAAGTGGTTAGTGCTGCGTTAGTAGCGGAGAGGGAGGCGGATGATGAGCCAGCAACCACAGCAGGTGCATCCAGCGACAAGCAGGGGGCTTCACCGGCAAGCTCTGGTCCCGACAAGGATGGATCTGCGCAGGCACATGAGGAGGTGCAGAAGAAAATGGTGCAGCGCCCAGTTTACTTTGTCAGTTCCCTTCTGCAGGGGGCTAGGTCAAGGTACTCTGGTGTGCAGAAATTGCTTTTCGGCCTGCTCATGGCCTCGAGAAAGCTGCGCCATTACTTCCAAGCACATGAGATCACAGTTGTCACTCGTTTTCCGCTAAAGAGGATACTGCAGAATCCAGAAGCAACAGGCAGGATTGTCGAGTGGGCACTGGAACTGTCAAGCTTTGGCCTCAAGTTTGAGAGCACTTCAACTATCCAGAGACGGGCATTGGCAGAATTCATAGCAGAATGGACGCCAACACCAGATGAAGAAATTCCAGAGACGAGCATCCCTGTCAAGGAAGCAAGCAAAGAGTGGCTGATGTACTTTGATGGTGCCTTCTCGCTGCAAGGCGCCGGTGCGGGCGTGCTACTTGTCGCACCCACCGGAGAGCACCTCAAGTACGTAGTCCAGATGCACTTTCCCAAGGAGCAAGCAACAAACAATACTGCAGAGTATGAAGGTTTGCTTGCCGGCCTCAGGATGGCGGCAGACCTTGGGATCAAGAGGCTCATTGTCAGGGGTGACTCGCAGCTTGTCGTCCGCCAAGTGAACAAGAATTATCAGAGTCCGTTGATGGAAGCTTACGTTGATGAGGTGAGAAAGTTAGAAGAGCACTTTGACGGCCTACAGATGGAACATGTCCCAAGAGCTCAGAACGACATTGCAGATGGCCTGTCGAAGTGCGCCGCACTTAAGTTACCTGTGGAACCAGGGATCTTTGTGCTCAAACTGACTCAACCGTCTGTGACACCATCAACTGGACAGAGCAAGAAAAGGAAGTTGATTTCTGGTGACTATTTTCCGGTAGAGCTCCCCGAAGCCGCCGCCAAGAAGGTCCCCAAGATCAACACCAAGGGTGCTGAGGAGTAGTCTGCTCCGGCAAGCCCTAGGGTTTCTCCCGTTGAAGCAGACGCTCCCGGCAAGTTTTGCTCCGGCAAGCTTGCCGGGGAACATCAAGCTCCGGCTGAGCCGCAGGTTCTCGCCGTAGAAGCGGATGTTCCTGCAGCAGCATATGTGCCTTTAGTCCTTGTTGTCGAGCCGCAAGCTCCAGCATGGGCACAGCAGATTGTCCGTTTCCTTCAGACAGGAGGACTTCCCGAAGAGCAAGAAGAAGCGGAAAGAGTAGCCCGGCAGTCAAGTATGTACCAGTTTGTCGATGACACACTGTACAGAAGAAGATTCAACGGTGTGAAATTGAAGTGTATTCACCGGGAAGATGGACAGAAGCTGTTGGCAGAGATACATGGAGGTATATGTGGTCACCACATTGGCGCAAGAGCACTTGCCGGCAAAGCGTTCCGGCAAGGTTTCTTTTGGCCGACAGCCCTCCAGGATGCAACTGCACAAGTAACCAAGTGTGAAGCGTGCCAGTTCCATTCCAAGAAGATACACCAGCCAGATCAAGCTCTCCAGATGATCCCTTTATCCTGGCCATTTTCGGTCTGGGGGCTCGACATCCTCGGCCCCTTTCCCCGAGCTGTCGGGGGCTTTGAGTACTTGTACGTTGCAATCGACAAGTTCACAAAGTGGCTGGAAGTGGAAGCAGTGAGGAAGGTGACAACACAGTCAGCAGTCAAGTTCTTCAAGTCGATTGTTTGCCGTTTCGGGATCCCTAACAGGATCATCACCGACAACGGCACGCAATTCACGAGCCGCACCTTCATGCAATACGTCCAAGATCTTGGCGCCAAGGTCTGCTTCGCTTCTGTAGCTCACCCAAGAAGTAACGATCAAGCGAAGAGGGCAAATGCTGAAGTGCTGCGCGGGCTCAAGACCAGAACTTTCGACTGGCTGCACAAGTGCGGAAAGAACTGGATTGAGGAGCTGCCGGTGGTTCTTTGGTCGATCAGGACGACGCCAAATCGAGCCACTGGCCAGACACCTTTCGCTCTAGTCTATGGAGCAGAGGCAGTTCTCCCCACGGAACTCGTATACGGGTTGCCTGAGTGCTCGCTTATGATGAGCTTGAGCAAGAGCAGCTGCGACAAGATGATGCGCTGCTCCTTGAGGAAGACCGTCTTCAGGCTGCTGTACGAGCTGCTCGATACCAGCAAGCTTTGCGCCGCTACCATAGCCGCAAAGTTAATGCCAGAAGTCTCGAGGAAGGCGACCTTGTTCTTCGGCGCGTTCAGTCCGCCAAGAATTCCAACAAGTTGATGCCGAAGTGGGAAGGCCCTTACCGGGTGAAACGAGTCACTAGGCATGGCGCTGTCCGCCTTGAGACCGGAGATGGCTTTCCGGTGAGCAACTCCTGGAACATTGAGCATCTTCGTAAGTTTTACCCGTAGGGCGCGGTTGCCGGAACCCGTTCCGGCAACCACCTTTTGTACGAGTCTTGCCGCTGTTGCATGTAATCCTTTGTACAAAGCCGGGCGCAGACCCCGTGCATAAATAAAGCTCACGTGCTCCGCGCATCTTGTCAATTTCATGCTTTCTATTTTTTGCATGTGTTATCTGACACTTTGTGCAGCACCTACCCCCGGTAAGCAATAACGAGCCGTAAGGCTCCATATCTTTATTTTCTCTTCTTTCTCTTTCTCAAAGAAAGGAAGGCTCCCTCGCCCACAAGTTTGCCGGGGGGAAAGGAGAAGATAATGGTGTGGACCAGGCGCCGTTCGAGAAAGTTTCACCTTACCGGGAAGCAAACGACAGAAAAGCTAAGTTGCCAAAGTTTGAGCAATCAGTTTTAAAAATTTTAAGTTATCTTCCTCGAACGACCGTGCTTTGTATGGAAAACCTGTGCGCGAAGGAACCAACTCGTAGCTAGTTGCGACCTTACTTTGTTTCGAGTCCGCTCAACAACTTAAGTGAGCTGCAACTAGTTGCGACAAGGTTTCTTGTCGGTAGCGGCACCGCCAGCAGGCTGCTGACGTCCCGCACTCAGCGCTCGCGGCTAAGGTGCCCGCGCCGACAAGTTCCCTAAAAGCGTAGGGCAAAAACATACAAAGGAAGGAATCAAGTAAAGGAAATAACATAGCAATTGATACCCAAAACAAAAATTATATTACAAGATAGCTTGTCGTAGCTCTAATAGATTGTTCTCGTAACATGACCAGCAGCGACAAGAAAAGGAGAAAACAGGCGGCCTAATCTACGCGATCGCCATCAACCCTTCTGACCTCGTTCACCTTGTCCATAATGGGTGCGACAAGGGCCTTGAGCGCTTCCAGATCAGCATCCGCCGGCAGCTTCTTGAGGACATTGGTGAGGTTGAGGCCCGGGTTGCGGAAGGCCACCTTCAGCAACACCTTTTGAAGAACTCTCGCGCAGATCGCGTGCGACTCGTCGGCCAGCTGCTTTGGGATCCTTTCCTGGAGTCTCTGGAGGGCCGTCGCCACGCCTTTGAAGAACAAGGTGAGCTTGGCGTTGGGCTGGAGGTTCTCATCGGAGGAACACCCGAAATCCTCCATCCCCAGCTGCGCCAGCTCCCTGTCGATGGCTGCGGCAACATCCACGAGACCCTCCGTCCAGTGCTCCACAGTCTCCCTGAAGCTGTTTTGGGTGGCGGCAGCACTCGCCAGCAGCTCCTCATTGGCCTTGATCTCCTTCTTCAAGGCCACCTCCTCCTCCCTGGCGCCGTCCAGCGTCTTGGTCAAAGTAGCCAGCTTCAACTCAAGATCTGCGTTGGAGTCCTTGGCGGTGCTCAGCTCCTTGCCCTTCTCGACGAGACGACCCTGCAGCTCGCCATGGGCGTGGGCATCCTTCTCGCGCTCACGCTTGAGCGTGGCAAGCTCTTCACCACTCGCCTTGAGATCGGCCTCCAGCTGCGTCACCTTCATTTCCAACTCCTTCTTGGCGGCCTCGACAGCTGCGGCAGCGTCCTTTGCTTACTTGAGAGCCCCGCCAAATGTCTGCTCTCGCGCGGCAAGCTCCTCCTCGTGGCTGTCCAGATTGACCTTCCGCTGCGCGAACTTGCCTTCCCGCGCAAACAGCTCCTCGGCGTCAAGCCGCTGTTTCTCTTCAGCTTCGGCCTTCTCGAGGAGGAAGGCTTTCCGCGCCTCGGCGAGTTGCGCCCGCTCCTCTGCAATGGACCGGAGGGCTTCCTGGTTGCGACTCCGGAGCTCCTCCACATGCTTCTCAATGTCCACTCCCGCATGCGCGAGAAGTGCTTCCCGGGATTCCACCTTGGCTTGTCGGGCGCGGTAGAGCGACACCAGCTTCCGCAGCAGCTGCTCCTCCTCAGACTCGCCACTGTTGCTGCTCGGCGCGTCAACCAGCGTCAGCCCAGCGGAGGCGAGCACCTCTCCGTCAAAAGTTTCTCCTTTGACCGGCGCCCTAGAGCTTGACGCCCAAGGGAGCTTGATGAAGACGCCATCGCCGGCCTTCAAATAGGCGCCGGGCTGGGGCTCTTCGGAGCCTGGCGCTGCGGCAGCGGCGGAGGGATCGGCGGTCGGCGTAGCGCCTTGCGCTCCTGCGGCCTCGGGGTCGTCAGTGCGATCGCCAGACCCCTCGCCAGCTCCTGCGGCGGCAGCTTTGGCGGCCTCCTCGTCGGCAGGATCATTGGCGCCGGCTTCCTCCTCGGTGGCAACGGCGTCGTTGGTGTTGCCGCGCGCATTCTCCTCGCCGGTGGCCTCGGTCTCCATCGGCTCCGTGGAAGGTGGATCTGAAGGCCGGAAGAGGGGGAAAGTCAAGCAAATATCCAAAAAAGAAAATCCGAAGAAGAAGAACCCAAGGGAAGTTTTCAAGCAAGAAGGGTTACCTGCACTGGGATCTGCAGTCATGGGCTCCACCACCGGGGGGTCGCTAGTGCTGTCCCTTGCCGGAGAACCGTCCCTTGCCGGAGAACTGTCCCTTGCCGGAGACTTCCCCCTTGCCGGAGAACGCTCCCTTGCCGGGGAATCCTCCCTTGGCGGTGTAGTCGAAGCAGATAGCATCTCGGGGGCGGCTTCCGGTTGCTCCTGGTGAGGCTGCTCTGCTCCTACACAAACCAGTAATCAGATGCCAGCAAAGAAGGAACACCCATGCGCGCCATAACAGCGTGAAGTAAACCATATACTTACGCTGGGGGCTGCGCTGGGGGCTGCTTTGGGGAATGATTGCCGGGTCCGGCAAGGTGGTCTCGGGCGCGCCCCTGCTGTCGCGGTGGGCTCGTCCTCGATGACAATCACCGGAGCCTTGGCTCTCTTCGCCGCTCTCTGGGCCAGGGTCCTAAAAAGGAATGAGTTCAGAGTAAAGCAAATCAGATACAAGACAAAAACAACAAGAATTGAAGAACTACAAGTACAGCAAAGAATCTTACTCTTCTTCTTCCTCGTCGGAGCTGAGCGCGGAGAGGTCGAAGTCTGGCCCACCTTCGGCGCGACGAGGCGGAGTGGGTTCCCTTGACCGCTTGGCGGGGGCAGTGGCAGGAGCAGAAGCAGTGGTTCGGGAGGACCCCGCTCCAGTCGCCGCAGCGGCGTGAGGCGCTCCCGCGGCAACACTGCTTGTCGCGGTGGAGCGTGTCCCGCGGCACGACGGCTGTTGACTCGTCTGCCGCCCTGCTACGTCCCCGGCCTTGTGGAGGCGCCTTCTTGGTGGAGCTGGGGGCTGCGCTGGGGGCTCTGCTTGCGGCAAGCTGCCTGGAGATGGCGGGCCACTCGCACCCTCGGCGGGCTCGCTCGACTCGGCTTCAGGCTCGGCAAGCTCTCCCTCGCCGGCAAGCTCTCCGGCAAGCTCATCTCGATCGGCAAGGCTTGTCGCCTCTGCTGCCTCTGCCTCCTCCACGGTGAATCCAAACTCGCCCGCGGCAGCGGCTGCCGCCGCCTCTTCCGCCCTAGTGGCGATGCGCCGCATCTCCACATCGGTGGTGTCGCGGGTGAGGCTTTTCTGCTCATCGGAGCGGACCGCCACCTCCACCAGGCCGTCGAAGAACTCCTGCACAACGTCGTCCGCAGGCTCTTGCCAAGTTGGAACAATTCCATGCGAATCGCACAGCGGCATCATTGCACGGATGCGGTCGAGCGAGGAATTGTTGCACAGCGGAACGACCCCCTTCGGCAACCTGAACCATTCGGGATGTTGAGGGTCGTGCTTGAACAGCTCCTTGAGCATCGCGTCCAGTTCCAGGACGGTGAAGTTAAAGTTGAGGCCCGGGCGCAGCCTCATGATGTCCGCCGGGCCCCCAAATTCCCAGGCGGGTCTCCTCCTCTCCTGCAGGGGGGCGATGCGGCGACGAAGAAAATCTGCGCCAACGGCGCCTACAGTGAGCCCGGCAAGCCCGAGGCGCAAGATCCGGGTGACCGCAATATTCAACCTATCGTCTTCCGGGGCCAGGTTGCTCCAATCGTTGCCGCGCACTGCTGGGGCTTGGTGCTGGGCAGTAACGGCTACGGGTTCTCCTCGACGATCCAGCACCAGTCTGCTCTCCACTCCTCCCATTTGCTGCGGAGCTCCCCCTCCAGATAAGCTTCCTTCTTGCCGGCTCTCGAGATCCAGGCGATTCCGCCGGATAAAGGCTCTCCTCTCTCAACTCGGGGCATAAAGAAGTGGCGGAAAAGAGCTACGTTTGGGTGGACTCCGACAAAGTTTTCACAGAGATGCGCGAAAACTGCCATGGTCAGAACAGCATTGGGGGTGAAATCAAGGAGGTGGAACCCGTAGGTGTTCATGATATCGCAGAAGAATTCAGAGAAAGGCGGGCAGAGCCCGCAGTAGAAGAACAGCGCGAAGAAGGGATATCCGTTCGGAGCCCGTTCGGAAGCGGCGGCGGAGAGTACCTTCGTGCGCGGATGCGCTCGCGTCTCCGTCGACCAGAAGAGGTAGTAGTACTCCCTCAGCTCCTTCGCGGCGAGCTCGGGGAGGAAGATTGCCCGCCCCTTTCGCAGCGCCTCGAGCCGCAGCGCCTCGGCCGACTTCACGGCCTTCCCGGTTTTCGGAGCCATGGCGGAGGTGGTGGGGGAGATCGACGGTGTTGGTGGCGCCGGTAGCGATGGGGGGCGGAGCGCTGCTCTCTTTCGGCTTTGGAAGAAGGGGGGGAGCGGCGGAGATTTTTGAGATTGGGACAGCAACTGGCGAGATGGGGGAGCTGCCCCTGTTTCCCCTGCTTATAAAGAGGGAGGGGCGGACGTTCCGCTTTTCTGAATAAAGAACCACCCACGATCTCTCCCACGACGCCGCATTCAACGCGTGCCGTTCGGGGAGGGCGCGGTGGATACGGAGTAAGATACGACGTAACCCAGGACGCGCGTGCCCGTGCCCTGTTTTGGGCCTGGCCCAACAGCGCTCGGCACCGTGTGTGGCCCAGGCCCGGGGGCTCCTGTCGGTGTACTAGAGTAGGGGTACCCTAGTATCCCGAACTTGTGCACGGGCAGTCGCAGCACCCCGCGGCAAGGCTTGCCGGGTGACCGCCAAGGTCCTCCGTTGTTCCTTTGGAGCCATTCAAGAACAAAGTGTTTAAGCCAAGGAGACAAGACCCCGACAAGAGGAGCTTGCCGGGAAGGCCAACCAAGGCATCCCAAGGAACTTGCAGCGACGTGCCACGCGTCCCGGCAAGGCCCGATGAGCGACAAGCTTCCGGGCGCGGCAAGACAACGACCGCGGCAAGGCGCTTGCCGCGGCAAGCTACCACTCTGTACCCGCGCTCCAGCACATCCACCAATGTGTCGCCCTGAGGCCTTTCCATGTGCGCGTGGCAAGAGGCTGTGCAGCCAGCGGTGCGAGGTGGCGAGCGACGCTGACAAGATTACCATCGTGGCAAGCGGTGGCACCCCTGACGGTCCCGTTTCTGCACTGTTTGGACGACACAGACGGGCATTTAATGCCTTTGTCCCCTGCCGTCAGGGTTAGGTAGGATACACTATACAAGTAGTTGTACCAACCGCAACTCTTTCCATTTTTACCCTTGCCTGCGTTGCCACCTGTCGGTGACCCCTTGAGCATATAAAAGGAGGCCCATGCGCAATGTAGAGGGGGGTTCGAAGGGTTCGAAGCCAGAAAAAACTCACGCTCGGTCTCGTTAGCAGCTAGAGTGTACTGTAGCATTCAGCGCTCCCGAGCAAGAACACAATACAATCAGACAAGCAGCAATAGGATTATTATCTCTCCGGAGAGCTCCGAAGCTGGGTAAACCGCTCGTGTGCCTCGCCTCGATCTGCTCTTCGTGCGATCTCCGCCCCCCGCCGAACCGAAAGGGGCCCGGTCCACCGGCCCCATAGGTGTCCGTTCCCACGACAAAATTAGTCAGAGGCCTAGAGATTTTAGAAAAGTCCTTAATGAACCTCCTATAAAAACCGGCGTGACCAAGGAAACTTCTTATACCTTTTATGTCCTTGGGACATGGCCTCTTTTCAATAGCATCAACTTTGGCTTTATCAACTTCAATACCTCTCTCGGAGATCTTGTGCTCCAAGACAATGCCTTCATTAACCATAAAGTGACACTTTTCCCAATTCAGGACGAGACTAGTGTCTTCGCATCTCTGCAAAACTCGATCAAGGTTGCTCAAACAATCATCAAAAGAGGATCCATAGACGGAGAAGTCATCCATGAATACCTCACAAATCTTTTCACAAAAATCAGAGAATATAGCCATCATGCATCTTTGAAAAGTAGCAGGTGCATTACATAAACCAAAAGGCATACGTCTATAAGCAAAAGTACCAAAAGGGCAAGTAAAAGTAGTTTTATATTGATCCTTTGCGGACAAAGGTATTTGAGAGAAGCCAGAATAACCATCTAGAAAGCAAAAATATGTGTGTTTGGATAGCCTTTCTAGCATTTTATCAATAAAAGGTAAAGGGTAATGATCTTTCTTAGTAGCTTTATTTAACTTACGGAAATCAATTACCATCTTATAACCTGTAATAATTCTTTGCGGGATCAATTCATCTTTATCATTAGGAACAACAGTAATACCTCCCTTTTTAGGGACACAATGGACAGGGCTTACCCATTCACTATCAGCAACGGGATAAATAATACCTGCCTCAAGGAGCTTTAGTATCTCCTTTCTTACCACTTCCTTCATATTGGGATTTAATCGTCTTTGAGGATCTCTAACTGGTTTGGCATCTTTCTCCACTGAAATTTTGTGTTGACATAATGTGGGACTAATGCCCTTAAGATCATCCAGAGTATATCCAATAGCAGCTCGGTGCTTCTTCAGTGTTTTCAATAATCTTTCTTCTTCTTTCTCTGAAAGGTTAGCACTAATAATAATAGGATATATTTCTTTTTCATCAAGATAAGCATACTTAAGATTATCAGGTAATGGTTTGAGTTCAAACACGGGATCACCCTTGGGTGGAGGGGGATCCCCAAGAATTTCAATGGGAAGGTTATGTTTCAACATAGGTTACTGTTTAAGGAACACTTCATCTATTTCTTACCTTTCCTTCATAAACATATCGTTTTCATGGTCTAGCAAATATTGTTCTAACGGATCAGTTGGAGGAACAACAATGGAAGCAAGACCAATAATTTCATCCTTACTAGGTGGTTCCCTTTCACGAGGTTGTCTACTAAACTTAGTGAAATTAAACTCATGAGACATACCATCTATGCCAACAGTGACAATATTCTTTTCACAATTGATCTTAGCACTAGCAGTATTCAAGAAGGGTCTACCAAAAATAATGGGACAAAAATCATCTTGTGGGGAACCAAGAACAAGAAAATCAGCAGGGTATTTAACCTTCCCACAAAAAACTTCGACATCTCTAACAATCCCAATAGGTTTAATGGTATCCCTATTAGCAAGCTTAATAGTTACATCAATGTCTTCTAATTCAACGGGTGCAATGTCGTGCATAATTTCTTTATATAGATCATAAGGTATCGCACTAGCACTAGCACCCATATCACATAAGCCATGATAACAATGATCTCCTATTTTAACAGAAATAACAGGCATGCCTACGACAGGTCTACGTGTCTTAGTATCAGGTCTAGCAATATTAGCAGTCTCACCCAAGAAAGAAATAACATGCCCATCTAAGTACTCATCCAAGAGATCTTTAACCATAGCAATACTAGGTTCAACATTAATTTGCTCAGGAGGTGTATAAGTCCTAGTATTACATTTACGAAAAACAATCGAAGCTTTAGTATGATCCTTTATCCTAACAGGAAAAGGAGGTTTTTCAACATAAGCAGTAGGAACAATAGGATCACTATAGGTAATAGTCTTTTCTTCGACTATAATAGGTGCAACTACTTTCACTTCAACAGGAGGATTATATTTAAACCACTTCTCTTTAGGGAGATCAACGTGAGTAGCAAAAGATTCACAAAAAGTAGCTACTATCTCGGAGTCAAGTCCATACTTAGAGCTAAATCCATGGAAAGCATCGGTATCCATAAAATATTTAACACAATCGAACTTAGGTGTCATACCTGACTCCTTACCATCGTCGGAACCCCAATCTTCAGAGTTGCGTTCATTTGAAATCAATAGTCTTCAGCATATAAGAACCAACACAGGAAGTATCGAGCAGGTTGCGATTATCAAGAGAAAGCCGAGCATAAAAATTCTGAATAATCATTTCCCGAGAGAGCTCATGGTTGGGGCATGAATATAACATTGACTTAAGCCTCCCCCAAGCTTGAGCGATGCTTTCTCCTTTGCAAGGCCAGAAATTATATATGTAATTACGATCACGATGAATAAGATGCATAGGATAGATCTTTTGGTGAAATTCCAACTTCAATCGCTTATAATTCCAAGATCTCGTATCATCACATAGCCTATACTATGTCAATGCATCTCCCTTCAAAGATAAAGGGAAGACCTTCCTTTTGACAACATCATCAGGAATACCTTCAAGCTTAAATAATCCAAAAACTTCATCCACAAAGAAAAGGTGTAAATCAGGATGCAACGTTCCATCTCCTGCAAATGGATTAGCTAGCAGTTTCTCTATCATACCCGAAGGAATCTCAAAGTGAATATTTTCATAAAGTTCAGTAGGTTGAGGAGCAACTCTTTGCTCTTCTGGTTGGGGTGAAGATACCCCAAACAAGCCCCTCAAAGTATTAGTTTCCATAGTGACAAGTAACAGAAAATTTCAACACACTATATAAATGTTTCCTTACCAAGTTCCACTCACCAAAAGTGCTACACTCCCCGGCAACAGCGCCAGAAAAGAGTCTTGATGACCCACAAGTGTAGGGGATCTATCATAGTCCTTTCGATTAGTAAGAGTGTCGAACCCAACAAGGAGCAGAAGGAAATGATAAGCGGTTTTCAGTAAGGTTTTCTCTGCAAGCACTAAGATTGTAGGTAATAGATTGTTTTGTGATAAGATAAATAGGAATGAGCAACAAGTAAATAAATTAATAATGTGCAGCAAGGTGGCCCAATCCTTTATGTAGCAAAGGATAAGCCTGGACAATTTCTAATAATGATAAAGGAGCTCCCGAGGACACATTGGGAATTATCGTCAAGCTAGTTTTCATCACGTTCATATGATTCGCGTTCGGTACTTTGATAATTTCATATGTGGGTGGACCGGTACTTGGGTACTGCCCTAACTTGGACAAGCATCCCACTTATGATTAACCCCTATTGCAAGCATCTGCAACTACAAAAGAAGTATTACGGTAAACCTAACCACAGCATTAAACATATGGATCCATATCAGCCCCTAACGAAGCAACGCATAAACTAGGTTTAAGCTTCTGTCACTCTATCAACCCATCATCAACTTATTACTTCCTCATGCCTTCCTCTAGGCCCAAATAATGGTGAAGTGTCATGTAGTTGACGTTCACATATCACCACTAGAGGAAAAGACAACATACATCTCATCAAAATATAGAACGAATACCAAATTCACATGACTACTAATAGCAAGACTTCACCCATGTACTCAGGAACAAACGTAACTACTCAGAAAGCATATTCATGTTTATAATCAAGAGGAGTAATAATATGCATAAAGGATTTGAACATATGAGCTTCCACCAAGTAAACCAATTAGTATCAACTACAAGGAGTAATCAACACTACTAGCAACCCACAGGTACCAATTTGTGGTTTTGATACAAGATTGGATACAAGATATGAACTAGGGTTTTGAGAGGAGATGGTGCTGGTGAAGATGTTGATGGAGATTGACCCCCTCCCGATGAGAGGATCATTGGTGATGACGTTGGTGATGATTTCCCCCTCCCAGAGGGAAGTGTCCCCGGCTGAACAGCTCTGCCAGAGCCCTAGATTGATTCCGCCAAGGTTCCGCCTCGTGGCGGTGGAGTTTCGTCCTGTAAGCTTGCCCATGATGGTTTCGTCCCAAAATCATCTAAGCGCGCCTTTGAAAGCACAAGTGCTCCCTAGATGGTTTCGATAATTAGTGACAACATATCTCTTGTTGGACTAACACTTTTATCTAGTATGTTTCAGATAAGTTCAACAATGGAGTGGCATGGACTAAAGGATGTGGGAACTCCTTCAAATGCTAAGGACAAAGGATTGGCTCAAGCTTCAAGCTCAAGACTCTTCATTTAACTTTTTAGTGATCCAAGATCACATTGAGTCTATAGGAAAAGCCAAAACTATCAAGGAGGGATGAGGTGTTGCTTAATGAGTTTCTTGCTCCACAGTGCTTAGTGATATGCTCCAAGACCCTCAACTACTTTCCCATTTCCACACATATGTCCTAAACCTAAAGTCAAACTCGGCCCCACTGATTCTTTCTATCCGGTGCCACCGAGTTTGAATGTCATAGCCACTGCCACAAACCCTAGGCAAATCGGTCTTACCGATAGGGATCTCAGTCTCACCGAGATGGGATTGTAATCTCTCTGTGTATGTCCATTACCAAAATCGGTCTCACCGAGTTTGAGCAATCGGTACTACCGAGATTACAATGCAAACTTCCTGGTTAACTCATTACCAAAATTGGTCCTATCGAGTTTGTGTAATCGGTCCAACCGAGTTTGCCTGACCAACTCTCTGGAAAGCTTATTACCAAAATCGGTCTCACCGAGTTTGTGTAATCGGTCTTACCGAGATTTTGTTATGCCCTAACCCTAACCATATCGGTCCTACCGAGTTGCATATCAGTCCCACCGAAAATCCTAACGGTCACTAGGTTTGCTAAATCGGTCTGACCGAGTTTACCAATTCGGTCCCACCGAGTTTGGCGAGTTGTGTGTAACAGTTAGATTTTGTGTGGAGGCTATATATACCCCTCCACCTCCTCTTCATTCGTGAAGAGAGCCATCAGACTGGACCTACACTTCCAGTATACATTTTTTGAGAGAGAACTACCTACTCATGTGTTGAGGCCAAGATATTCCATTCCAAATATATGAATCTTGATCTCTAGCCTTCCCCAAGTTGCTTTCCACTCAAATCTTCTTTCCACCAGATCCAAAACCTATGAGAGAGAGTTGAGTGTTGGGGAGACTATCATTTGAAGCACAAGAGCAAGGAGTTCATCATCAATGCACCATTTGTTACTTCTTGGAGAGTGGTGTCTCCTAGATTGGCTAGGTGTCACTTGGGAGCCTCCGACAAGATTATGGAGTTGAACCGAGGAGTTTGTAAGGGAAAGGAGGTCGCCTACTTCGTGAAGATCTACCGCTAGTGAGGCAAGTCCTTCGTGGCGACGGCCATGGTGGGATAGACAAGGTTGCTTCTTCGTGGACCCTTCGTGGGTGGAGCCCTCCGTGGACTCGCGCAACCGTTACCCTTCGTGGGTTGAAGTCTCCATCAATGTGGATGTACGATAGCACCACCTATCGGAACCACGCCAAAAACATTCGTGTCTCCAATTGCGTTTGAATCCTCCAAAACCCTTCCCTTTACATTCTTGCAAGTTGCATGCTTTGCTTTCTGTTGCTCATATACTCTTTGCATGCTTGCTTGCTGTGTGTTGTGAATATTAACTTGTGCCTAAACTCCACTTAAACTTAAAGATCTTAAAAACTGCTACTTTGTCACTTAGTGTCTAATCACCCCCCCCCCCTCTAGACACCTCTTCTCAAGGTCCTACAGCCTTCCTATGCGATGGAAGGCGGCGCCCCTTGGATGGGCGCAGATCCTGGCACAGTGCCACTGGAGGTGCCTGCCTCCTGAGGCCTTGAGCTGGGTGATGTCTTCTTCTTCTTGGGAGCTACTTCAGGCAGGCCTCCACTCTTGCTATCTGGGTCCTCGATCGACATGGCTTGGAAGGCGTGCTCAAGAGAGCACACTACATCCTTCTCTTCACAGGGGACCATGATGACTCCGCCACTTCTTGGCATCTTGAGTACGTTGTAGCAATGGTGAGTCACTGCCATGAACTTGGCCAGGGCTGGATATCCGAGGATGGCATTGTATAGCAGGCGAATGTAGGCAACGTTGAAGTCAATGAGCTCAGTATGGTAGTTCTTGCGCTATTCAAAGGTGACAGGGAGGCGGACCTGCCCTATCGGGACAGTGGAACCATCAGTGACTCCTGAGAAAGGCTTGGTCGGCTCGTATGGCACTTGGAGATTGTTGAACGTCTCGACGGACAGGACGTTGAGCCCTGCTCCGCCGTCGATGAGGGTCATGGTAACTTGCACATTGCTGATGATTGGGGAATAGAGCATTGGGAGGACACCGGCTGTTGCCGCGCACTTGAGCTGATCCGCTGAGTTGAACGTGATGGCGCACGCGGACCACCTGAGAGGGCGCGTGGCCTCGAGCTTGGGGAGGACTGCATTCACCTCGCGAGCAAACTGCTTGAAGATGCGCTGAGAGGCTCGGGCCTGGGCACCGCCCAAGATGCAGGCGATAGCACGCGGCTCCTGGAAGCCCCCAGCCCCCTCGTCCTGATGATGATAGTCATTCCATCTTGGCGGTGGTGGCAGAGGAGGAAGGCATGCGTTGCCTTGTGGGCAATCCTCACGAGGCTGATCTCTCCAAGCCCCCATGCGAGGCTGGACATGCCAGCGATCCTCGCGAGGCTGATCACGCCACCCTTGGCGAGGGCTACGGTGGTCCCATCGTCCTCCACCTATTCCTCCGCCTCGGCCAAAGCACCGATCATTGCGCTCGGGGCGTCGGCCGACACGGCCTTCTCGCACGGCTCTGAGCTCTTGGCATTCGTTGGTGTTGTGGGTATGGAGATCATGGTACATGTAGTACCGGCTGCCCTTGGACGACTTCGGCTGGTCCCTACCGCGCTTCATGTCCGGCTCTGTTGCAAGCACAACTACTCCTTTGCGCTTCACATCCTTGGCCTTGGCTTTCTTCTCTTTTGGATCTACAGCTGGGAGCTCGAGAAGGGAGAGGCGTCCCTCCTCAGCCCTTGCGCACTTGGTCGCCAGGTTGAACCGCTCCAGAGACGTGCATAGATCTTCGTGGATCGCCAGTTCCTCCTTCACCTTGACGTCGCGGAGGCCGTCAGAGAACGCCGAGATGATGGCCTCCTCGGTCACCTTGGGAATCTTGAGGCGAGCGCTGTTGAAACGTTGGATGTACTTCTGCAGGGTCACTCCGGGGTGCTGCTTGATGCGGCGCAGGTCACCCACAGCCGGCGGACGGTTGCGAGTGCCCTGAAAGTTGGCGATGAAGCGGGTGCGCATCTCGTCCTAGGAGGAGATCGTGCCAGGAGGCAGGTTTAGGAGCCAGGTGCGGGCACCGTCCTTGAGTGCCATGGGAAACTAGTTTGCCATGACCTTTTCATCCCCGTTGGCGGCTTCGATGCCCAGCTCGTAGAGCTGCAGGAACTCCGCGGGGTCGGCAGTGCCATCATAGCGAGGAGGCAGGCCCGGCTTGAACTTGCCCAGCCAGGCGACACTGCGTAGCCTGGTGGTGAAGGCACGGCAGCCTGCGGTGGCCACCGGAGCTCTCTGCTGACGCGGGGCTTGCTCCTGGGGATCCCCGCGCACCGCTGCCTGGAGCAGCGCGGGGTCTTGATGTGCCGGCGCAGGGATGCGGTCATGGCGTGCTGGTGAAGGAAGCACGCGAGCACCTTCTTGGGGACGAGGGATTTCTTGGCAGCTCCTTTCTTGCCGCGCGAGCACCGAATGCGGTGGATCTCGTCCAGGGGCCGCGCGCCTTGGAGCCAGGGTGCCTTCTTGGGGAGGAGGTGGCGGAGGCACCTCCTGGGATGCATCACCCGCGCAGGACGGAGGGCGAGGCACTGAGAGGGACGGTGCAGGGGAGCCCCCTGCGGCGCTGACGATCTCGGTGATGCGAGCGAGCCACTCCTCATAGAGGTCGTCGACGGGACGGTAGTGCAGGCGCTCACGCGCCAGGAGTAACGCGGCGTGCGTGTCCGTGGGAGCGCGACGTGCGTGGGATGACGAACCAGCTGGAGTCAGCGACAGGGTGGCGGTGTGGCACACGCCTGGTCTCGATCGTCATGGCTTGCATCACGAGCACCTCGCGAGGTACCCTTGCCTTGATCTCTCCGCCTCCTCGCGAGCCTGCCTGGCAAGGTCGCTCTTGAGGAAGCCTTGCATCGTCTGCCCCATGAGGCTTGGCCCCTCGCGAGGGTCTTGATTTTGCATTGATGAAGATGGGCCGCACTGGCCACTACTTAAGCCACGCCGCAGGCCACAGGTAAGCAAGTTTGGGGACCCCCGTTCCCAGAACGCCGACACAATCCACCACACTACAAACTAGAGTAGGGTATTACACCACAACGGTGTCCCGAACTAGTATAAACCCCGTGTCCCTTGTGTTTTTCATCGTGTAGCTTAGATTCGCAGTGAGGCGTTGGGACGTGGATCAGTAGGGGAAAGATCTTCGTGCGCACCCTAGAGTTCGAACCTTAAGGGTTTTGCCGAAACCCGATATCTGACAGATTCCTCGCCAAAGACAAGATCAAAGATTGCCGCGATGAAGATGCAATCTCACTATTCTGCAACAATTGCACGGACGAGGGAATCCTCAATGCCATTAACCGTCGTCGCGTATTACACTTCGCTGACTTGGCAACCATAGTACAAAAGTATTGCGCAATGGAAAGCGCTTGGAAAACTCAGGCAGCTCCTTGGGAGCCACCAGTTTCCACTCAACCCCTCGGCCGGGCAAAAAGGATGCACCCTCGTCGGTCGCCCGATCCAATAGTAAAGAAATCGAAGCCCATTACGGGGCGTGGAACCGTTCTGGAGGGATGGCTCGATAGGCCATGCAAAATACACACAACACCGGATACCATACCAACCCACAGCCTTAGAACATGTTGGATACTCCGTCAAGTGGCCAAGAGCGGCGAGGATCTCCTCACCAAAAATACCGCAGAGCAACACCCCACTAAAGACAATGACCTCAGAGTATTGACGGTCTTTGAGACTTTCACATCAAACAATAGGCGCAAAAGGGCACTCCGTAGCCTCGCTGAAGTCTGCCAAGTAGCAGCAATAAACCCCTGGAATGATACGGCGATAACTTACAATGCCAGTGATGAACCAAAATTCAGGACAGTCCGGGCACCAGCCGCCTTAGTCCTCAGTCCGATCGTGGACGGCTTTCGGCGTACCAAATTGCTCTTGGACGGCGGCAGCGGACTAAACCTCATTTACGAGGAAACTCTCAACAAAATGGAAATAGACATGAGTTGCATTGAGCAAAGTAGCACGACCTTTCGAGGAATAATTCCCAGTCGGGAGGCGTGATGCGTGGGAAAATCACACTCGACGTGGTATTCGGCACGCCGGAGAATTATCGGTCCGAAGAGATAACCTTCCAAGTGACCCCTTTCAACAATGGATATCACGCCTTATTTGGGTGAGATGCATTTACACGCTTCCAAGCTATGCCTCATTACGGGTATATGAAGCTCAAGATGCCCGGGCCCAATGGTATTATCACTCTTGCCAGTAATCCGGACATAGCCTCCGCGCCGAAAACAAAACCGCAGCACTGGCCCTTGAGGCATTGTCTGAAGCCCTCGCAGCCGAAGAGTTAACCGCACTACGCTCCACGATGGATAGGGATGACGTGATCCTGGACAAGTGACCCAAATCCACCTCCTTTAAACCAGTAGATGAAATAGTCAAATTTCAAGTCCACCCGACGGACCCCAAGAAGACAGCATCCATCGGGGCAGCTGGACCCAATGGTTGATGCCGCGCTACCAGAGTTCCTGCGTGAGAACTGGGACATATTCGCCGGGCACCCTTCTGATATGCCGGGAATCCCACACAGGTTGGCTGAACACAGCCTCAACATACTGAAGGGATATAAACCAGTCAAGCAAACACTGCAGCGCTTTTTCGAACCCAAACGACAAGCTATGGGGGAGGAGCTAGCCAAGTTAATTTAGGCTGGATTCATCAGAGAAATAAAACACCCGGACTGGCTGGCAAACCTGGTGATGGTACCAAAGAAAGATAAATCCTGGCGCCTATGCATCAATTTCAAAGACCTCAACAAGGCTTGCCCTAAGGATCCATTTCCCCTCCCTCGCATCTATCAGATTATTGATGCTACAGCTGGACACGACTCATTGTGTTTCCTCGACGCATACTACGGATACCATCAAATCAAAATGAAGGAGTCCGACCAAGCCGCAATAGCATTCATTACCCCATATGGGTCGTTCTGCTTCAACACTATGCCCTTCGGACTTAAATACGCCAGTGCCACCTACCAACGCATGATTCAAACATGCCTGGAGAAACAGATCGGCAAGACAGTTGAAGCGTATGTGGACGACGTCATCATCAAAACTGGACACGTCGAGTCATTAATAGACGATCTGCGTCTCACATTCGACAACCTCCGTACATATGACGTCAAGCTCAATCCGGAAAAGTGTGTTTTCGGCGTTCCCACTGGAAAACTGCTGGGCTTCATCGTTTCCAATAGAGGAATTGAGACGAACCCAGCTAAAATCCGAGCTTTGTCATAGTTGACTATGCCAACAGACCTTAAACAAGTCCAAAAACTAGTTAGATGTGTGGCAGCTTTAAGCCGCTTTATCTCCATACTAGGAGAAAAAGCATTGCCACTTTATCGCCTTCTCCGACGCACCGATCACTTCGAGTGGACGGACGCGGCAACGGCCGGACTGGAAGAAATAAAGGCTCTTTTAGCAAGCAACCCAATCCTGGCCGCACCGAACGCCGGTGAACCCATGTTATTATACATATCGGCAACACACCAGGTCGTGAGTGCGGTGCTCGTCGTTGAACGAAAGGAGGATGGACACAAATTCCTGCTTTAGAAGCCGGTATACTACGTATCCACTGTGCTCACACCATGCAAATCCCGGTACCCTCATTACCAAAAAATAGCATACGCAGTCTTCATGGCATCCTGGAAGCTACTACACTACTTTCAAGAGTGCTCAATCACGGTGGCCTCCGAAGTACCACTCAATGACATAATAAACAACCGCGATTCTACGGGCCGGATTTGCAAGTGGGCCATCGAGCTCCTCCCATTCAACATAACATACAGACCGTGCCGGGCCATTAAATCCCAAGTACATGCTGACTTTGTCGCCGAATGGACAGAGGCCAAACTCCCTAAAGAGTATAGCACATATTCCAACTAGGTCATGCACTTCGACGGCTCCAAAATGCTGGCGGGCTTAGGAGCGGGCACTGTCCTAACATCCCCCAATGGAGATACAGTTCAGTACGTACTCCAAATATTATACACAGACTCCAACAATGCAGCCGAATACGAGGTGCATGGTCTTCGGATGGCTGTCTCCATGGGTATACAATGCCTGGAAGTGCATGGGGATTCAAACCTCGCAATATCTCAAATAAATGGATACTTCGATGCCAAAGATCCAAAGATGGCGGCTTATCATAACGCCGTTCTCAAAATGCCAGCTCGATTCGAGGGGCTCGAGTTTCATCATGTGGCTCGAGAAAGTAATCAAGCGGCGGATGTCCTTGCTCGCATCAGCGCCAAGCGCAACCCCGTCCCACCTAACATCTTTCTGGAAAGGCTCTTCAAGCCATCCGTGGTGTGGCAAGGGGAGAGCGGCAATACTAGTCCGGATCCGACTATAACCCCAGATTCCGAACACACCGATATCATCAGGGGCTCAGCCACCGAAATAACACCGTCGGCCCATCTTACCATGGCAGTCATTTCCCCATGGACCGAACCCTTGTTGGCCTACCTTAATAGGCGAGAACTCCCTGAGGATCAGAATGAGGCGCGCCGCATTATCCGGCGCTCGAAAGCCTACAAGGTTTACGACGGAGAACTCTAAAAGAAAAGCGCTACCGGAGTACTTCATAGATGTATCTCCGAGGAAGAGGGGCGGCAGCTCTTGGCTGAAATTCATGCCGGTCTCGGTGGTCACCACGCCACGGCTTGGGCCCTTGTAAGCAAGGCCTTTCGTACAGGTTTTCTATTGGCCGACGGCCCGAGCACATGCACAGGACCTTGTCCAACGTTGCATCGGATGCCAGCTTTTCACCAACCAAAGCCATATGCCACCCACCGCTCTACAAACAATCCCAATCACTTGGCCTTTCGGGGTCTGGGCGCTAGATATGGTCGGACCCCTTAAAGGAGGAAGCCATAAGAAAAAATACTTGTTGTTCATGGTGGATAAATTCACTAAGTGGATAGAGGCCAAACCAGTTAAAACGGCCGAAGACAGACCAGTGACAGACTTCATATCTGGTGTTGTGCACCATTATAGTGTTCCGCACAACATCATCACCGATAACGGCTCCAATTTCACAGCCGATGAGGTGAAAACCTGGTGTGTTAATCTAGGCATTAAGCTCGATTACGCCTCCATCTATCACCTACAAACAAATGGTGAAGTCGAACGAGCCAATGGTCTTATTATGAGCGGCATTATGCCCACACTAGTGCGGTGTTTGAAAGAATCAGACAAGCACTGGGTCGAGGAGCTCGACTCTATACTCTGGGGGCTATGGACCACGCCCAATTGCACTACCGGATATACACCTTTCTTCATGGTGTATGGCGCAGAGGCTGTGCTACACTGCGACATTATTCATGACTAATCTCGAGTGAGCATGTATGAAGAGAAAGAGGCCGAGCTTGATCGGCAGGACAACTTAGATTCCCTGGAGGAGGAGCGCGACATTGCAAAAGCCCGTTCCGCATTTTATCAACAACAGGCCCGCAGATATCAAAGCAGAGAAGTGCGGGCCAAGACTTATAATGTTGGCGAACTCGTTCTACGCTTGCTGGAGAAGAAAAAGGACAAACTCAAGCCCAAGTGGGAGGGTCCCTTCATCATTGACGAAGTTCTCACTAGAGGAGCATACCGCCTGCATGATGCATCAGACAAACGCCTAGAGCCGAATCCATGGAACGCGGCCAGACTCCGAAGATTCTATGCCTAGCGCCGAATTCTCTGTTCGTCTCCTTCTCCCTTTTGTTTCCATTATTTTTTTCCTCTCTTTTTTCTTTTTTCTTTTTTGTTTAGCCTTAAAGCTTTCATGCGGCTAAACCGTGCACCTACGATGTACACATCCTCAAATATGTATGTCCATTATACCTGGGGGCTTCTTGTACAGAAGCTTAGTATTATTATTTTCCGAGCATTAAGCTCACCACATATGTGTCTCTTCCTCATATGTACCTTTTCTTCAACTTAAGTTTTGGCCAAGCTGGGTTGCCTGGCTCCTGTGCTTATGCCCTACGTTCCCGTTAGTTCGGCTAGGGAATAAAGGGAGCACCTCTGCGATTTTTACTGCCGGGTCATCCGGATGTGTACCTCAGACTGGGTGAAGCCGAAAGCTAGCGTTCTTAAGGGAATATTCGGTCGGTGGACAAAAGATGTTTTTACTCATTACACTATGAACCCCCAGTTGTTATGTATGCTGCGATTTTTCAATCATAGTTTGGACATGCACGTTAACGCATGCTCACCTAGGGAAAGGAACCCTTAACAAAACTATTCTCTCTGGAATATGTTTCTTACAATCACAATGTAATATAACGTAGCTAGCCGGATACAACTTGTCTGTTCAAGCAACTATGACCCCTACGCCTGGTTTCCACGCATACCCCGGTTTATTTTGCCGCTCAGGTATTCGGAAACACTCCGCACCTTCGGGTCCAGAGGTCGAAGCGAAAAGGTCTGCCATGACAATCGTTTTACAATCCGGCAAGGGACAAATATGTCAAGGAAAGTACATAGTCACTTAGACTCAACAATTTCCTCTTCTATGCCGTCCAACAGGTTGTCTAGCTTACAATCTTGTTGAGAATATTTTGTGGCTACTTTTACCTGGTCATATACCAAACTAACAGGAATTTCTTTTCCATCTGACCCTAAAGGTCCGACTCGGGCCATATGATTCGGATCAAGCTTTGTATACTGTGTTTTCACCATGGCCCAGGCCTCTCGTGCACCTTCCCGGCAGGCTGATATCTTCCACAATCGGAAACGCCGCAGCGCTCCCTTGAATAGCTTGTTGGGTTCTACGGTAGGGTGCGTCGATGCAAATTAAAAATTCCTACGCGCAGAACAACCAAGAACATGCTACGGGAGATGGATCATAGTTTGTTACCACTAGACGCACGGTGCCGTGCAACGAAAGAAGAGTTGGGGCAGCGCGTCCGCGTGGATCGTCTCCTCCTCATCCGATCTCCCTCGAACAGCCGGTCGTCCGATCCCACGTACAAGTTCGCCGGAGCAGCGCAAGTGCACCACCTCTAACGGTATCCGCGCGTGCAGGAGGAACACTGTGCGGCGGACTGCTAGGTCCGATCACACAGTCGGCAGCGAGTGGAGCTGGCTATTCGCAACACATGCAAATCCTAGTCGCAGCACCGAAGCGATCAACCCCATGAGTGTGCCACACCTCCACTTTATATAGGCGTCCGTCGCAGGCTCAACACTTGGGCCTTGCACGGACCCTAAAGCCCAAAGTCTACTCGGTCACATTCCTAGTCCAGTTCGGATCACATCCTACCAGTGTCCTATGAACCGACCTCATAGGTTCCTTCCCTTAAGCGCGCGACCCTTTAGGTTCAAGTCGGCTTGGTCACAGTTCGGATCACCTCCAACCTGCACGGTTGGTAGTGGCCTCTAGCAAGGCGTGCCGACCACTAAGCAGACTATGAAGGTGCTTAGGCGAACCTATACAACGTGTCACACTTCTGTTCCCTTTGCCTCATAATATATGTTGTCGGGTTCAAGGCGAGACTTTCATCCTTGTGCTAGCCCGACCTCTTTCTCGTTCCAGTGATGCCGACCACAAACCAGATTATCTCATAATCCCTGTCGCATGGCCATGCTTATCCTGGTCGGATCACACGAGGGGCCCAGAGTATATCTCTCCTTATCGGAGGGGCAAATCCCATCTTGCTCGACCATGTCTCGCAGCATGGGACTGGACAAACCCGAAACCTACCTTTGTAACTACCCAGTCACGGAGTAGCGTTTGGTCGGCCCAAAGCAAGTCTGTCACCATCCCGAGTACATGCGTCAGCTCAGGTCTTAGGACATAGAACGTATGTTGTACTAGAGACTCACAGATGACATATTGCTGCGTCTCATAGTTGGGTCTGTCTGACTCGGACCTTATCTCGACTTGGATCCGACTACGTCGAATCCGACCAGACCTTTCCAAGTCCATATTATCCGGTTAGCATCCAATGCTCCATGGCTAGTGAGACCAAGCCATCGACCGTGTCATATGCTAGTCTAGTTGGTTGCGCATCCACACAGCCCTTTCGACTAGGGACCTTTTAGGACAGTCATCATACAATGCATAGTCCCACAAACAAGTCACTTACTTGCTGATACACATCATTGATAATGTCCAAGGACTATCTTTATTCTTAAACACATAGGAAATATCATCATACATGATTGCCTCTAGGGCATATCTCCAACAGTCTCCCACTTGCACTAGAGTCAATCAAATAGACATGGAATGCCGATAGCTCTATTGTGCCCCTCATGCTTGGGTTGTGGAAGCGGCTTAGTCAACGCATCTGCAACATTTGCATCCGTGTGAATCTTGTATAACTCTACATCACCATTCTTTACGATCTTTCGTATCAGGTGATATTTCCGGTCTATGTGTCTGACCTTGTGGTGATTCCTCGGCTCCTTGGCTTGTGCGATGGCACCAGAATTATCACAATAAAGGTCCAACGGTTTCACCGACACTGGGAAAATACCAAGATCATCCAGAAAATGCCGGATCCAAACACCTTCCTTTGCAGCTTCACAAGCCGCAATGTATTCGGCTTCTAGGGTAGAATCGGCCACCGTATCCTGCTTCGAACTCATCCAGTGCACTGCTCCTCCGTTCAGGACGTACACGAATCCGGACAGTGATTGACAATCATGTCTGTCGGTTTGGAAACTAGCATCGATGTAACCCCTTACGACGAGCTCTTCCTCACCTCCATAAACTAGGAACATCTCTTTAGACCTTTTCAGGTACTTCAAAATAGTCTTTACCGCTACCCAGTGACTCTCACCTGGGTTGGCCTGGTATCTGCTTGTTAGGCTTATTGCAAAAGCAACATCAGGCCTTGTACATATCATGGCATACATGATGGATCCGATTGCCGAGGCATACGGAATCCTAGTCATCCTGCTTCGCTCATCAGATGTCGAAGGACTCTGAGTCTCGCTTAGCCTTATACCATGTGAGAGTGGCAAGAACCCTTTCTTCGCCTCACTCATGTTGAACCGCCTCAACACTTTATCTATGTACGTGCTCTGGCTTAAGCCGAGCAGCCTCCTCGATCTATCTCTATAGATCTTAATGCCTAAAATATACACTGCCTCACCAAGGTCTTTCATCGAAAACTTGCCATTCAATGATTCCTTGACCGAGTTCAACATCGAAACATTATTTCCAATTAGTAGTATGTCGTCTACATACAAGATCAAAAACAATATCGAGCTCCCACTTAACTTCTTGTATAAACAAGAGTCCTCTTCTCTTTTGATGAAACCGAGACCAGTGACGACCTCATCAGAACGAATGTTCCAACTCCGAGATGCTTGCTTCAACCCATAAATGGATCTCTTGAGCTTGCACACCTTACTAGTGCTAGTCGGATTGACAAAACCCTCGAGGTTTATCATATACACGTCCTCGATTAAATTTCCATGAAGGAAAGCCGTTTTGACATCCATCTGCCATATCTCGTAATCAAAATATGCAGCTATAGCTAGTATGATCCTCGCCGATTTCAGCATCGCTACCGGCGAGTAAGTCTCGTCGTAGTCAATTCCTTGAACTTGTCCATAACCTTTAGCGACAAGCCGAGCTTTGTGGATCTGAACATTTCCATCCACATCGGTTTTCTTCTTAAAGACCCATTTGCATCCAATGGACATTACGCCAGGCGGCGGATCAACCAAGTCCCAGACTTGATTCTCATCCATGGACTTTAAATCGGATCTCATGGCCTCCAGCCATGCCTCGGAATCTGGGCTCACCACCGCTTCCACATACGTGGCCGGTTCGTCGCTTTCAAGCAACAATACATCACGCACTCTGCGCAACCTTTCCGACCTTCGTGGTTCTGGTGCCGCTTCCACTATGGGTTCCCTGACTGACTCCGGTATGATCACATCACTAGCCGAGCCGTCCCCGAGTGGTCCTCGAATTTCTTCGAGTCGGACCGTCCTCCCACTAGCCTCCCGACTGAGAAACTCTTTCTCAAGGAAAACCCATTCCGAGCAACAAACACTTCGTTCTCTTCCCGGTTGTAGAAGCTATATCCCAAGGTTTCCCTCGGATATCCCATGAATATGCATTTATCCGACTTGGGTGTAAGCTTGTCTGATATAAGTCGCTTGACAAATGCTTCACAACCCCAAATCTTTAGAAAAGACAAACTGGGACTCTTTCCGGTCCACATCTCATGTGGTGTCTTGTCTACGGATTTTGATGGTACCCTATTAAGTGTGAAAGCTGCAGTTTCTAGAGCGTATCCCCAGAATGACAAGGGTAAATCCGATTTGCTCATCATAGACCGGACCATGTCCAACAAGGTCCTATTCCTCCGTTCTGACACGCCGTTTCTCTATGGCGTACCTGGAGGTGTGAGATGAGGTACTATACCTCGGCCTTTCAGATGATCATCAAACTCCTGCTCATGTACTCACCTCCACGATCAGATCGCAGAAGCTTTATAGTCTTGCCGAGCTGATTCTCAACCTCGTTCTGAAACTCTTTGAACTTTTCAAAAGTCTCCGAATTGTGCCTCATCAAATAGATATATCCATATCTACTCAAGTTGTCAGTAAAAGTCACGAAGTACTGATAGCCACCTCTAGCAGTTGTGCTCATTGGACCACACACATCTGTCGGATTTCGGGTTCCGGCTGACCCTTGAGGTTCGAACACTGGGGTGCGCGCGGAGATTCAACCCTCTACCGGCTCGCTCCTCACCGAACTGCTAGGACCTAAACTACTAAACAGAACAACACAAGAGACACAAGATTTATACTGGTTCAGGCCACCATTGTGGTGTAATACCCTACTCCAGTGTGTGGTGTGGTGGATTGCCTCTTGGGCCGATGATGAACAATACAAGGAAGAACAGCCTCGCGAGGGTCTGTTCTTGGCTGGTGTGATGAACTGCTAGGAGGGAGTTCAGTCGCTCTATGTACTGGTTTCTTGATGAGGCTTCAAATGATGCTAGGTCAGGTCCAGATGCCTCTACCCTGGGGGTGGCTAGTCCTATTTATAGGCAAACGCCCTGAGCCTCTTCCCAAATATTGAGCGGGAAGGGCGCCAACAATTGGCCATTTTGAAGGGGAACAGCGGGTACACTTATCCTGACTAAAGTTGGTCCTCGCCTGTTGAGGGAGTCCTGGACTAGGGGGTGTCCGGAGAGCCAGACTATCATCATCGGCCGGACTCCAAGACTATGAAGATACAAGATTGAAGACTTCGTCCCGTGTCCGGATGGGACTTTCCTTGGCGTGGAAGGCAAGCTTGGCGATACGGATATGTAGATCTCCTACCATTGTAACCAACTCTGTGTAACCCTAGCCCTCTCCGGTGTCTATATAAACCGGAGGGTTTTAGTCCATAGGACGAACAACCATTACAACAATCATACCATAGGCTAGCTTCTAGGGTTTAGCCTCCTTGATCTCGTGGTAGATCCACTCTTGTACTACCCATATCATCAATATCAATCAAGCAGGAGTAGGGTTTTACCTCCATCGAGAGGGCCTGAACCTGGGTAAAAACATCGTGTCCCTTGCCTCCTGTTACCATCCGCCTAGACGCACAGTTCGGGACCCCCTACCCGAGATCCGCCGGTTTTGACACCGAAATTGGTGCTTTCATTGAGAGTACCTCTGTGCCGTCACGATCAGGAAGGATGCTTCTTCCCGTCTTTAAGGACGGTATCTTCGCCAAAGGAGCCTTAGCGACCGGCCAAACTATCCGGCTAGGTGGTTTTCTCATGACCGCATGTTCGGCCACCGCTTCGACGATGACCTCTCGGGTCATCAAAAGCAATCTTCACGTCAACTCGGAATTCACCAAGCAGCTGGATCCAATAGATCTCTTGTCCGTAAACAAGCTCTTGGATCGCATCGCCGCCCTGGGAGTCGCTACAGACTACAATCAGATTGGGCCTAAAACCGATCTGAGAGAGATTAACTCTCCCCAGGTTACCCGCCATGTTGCAGTGGTAGAGGAACAACGTGGCGACTCTTCTTCTGTATTAAAAACTAGTTATGTCCGGACTCCCGAACCCTCCATGACGGATTCCCACGGAGGGACGGACGTCGATCAAGCACTGAACTTAAAGTCAGGCATCGGATCAGACCCGTTGGACAACGTCCAGCAATCCAAGCTTCCAAATTCGGAAACTTTTCGGCCCTTGAGCCTCCAGATGGGTAGGGTCCCGGACTCAATTATACCCACCCACCCAGACATATGCGATCTATCTCAAATCTGGCAAGAGCCCGCTGAAACAGTACATCATTACTGGGCCAGATTCCTCCTGGTTATGGACAGGATAAAGGACTGCCGTGAGGAAAACGAAATTTCAATTTTCTGCAATAATTGCACGGACGAGGGAATCTTGAACGCCGTCGGTCGTCGTGAAATTACACGCTTCGCCGATCTGGCGTCCATAGTACGAAAGTACTGTGCGATGGAGAGTTTCCGGAAAACCGAAACTAACTTTTGGGACAATCCGACCCCGAATACAACCCTAGTCCGAAACAAAAGGGTGCATCACACTCAGGCACCAGGTACAAAAACCAAAAAGCAAAAACCCCATAAAGGGCACGGACCCGTACTGGAGGGGTGGCTCAGCGGACCCTGTAAAATTCACAGTATAGAAGGCGCCACTCCAACACATAGCCTTCGAGCATGTTGGATACTACAGCAGGTGGGCAAAAGTGGCGAAGAGCTTCTAACCCCAGAGAACCACTCTAACAGTACCAGTACGATGTCAACAGTCTTCGAGACTTTCGCATCAAATAATATGCAGAAATGAACAATCTGCAGCCTCGCCGAAGTCTACCAAGTAGCAACAACAAATCCATGGAGCGACACGGCCATCACCTTCAATGCCAGCGACGAACCTAAATTCCGAAAAGCCCGAGCACCAGCCGCATTGGTCCTCAGTCCAATAGTGGATGGCTTTCGTCTTACCAAGGTACTCATGGATGGCGGCAGCGGATTAAACCTCATCTACGAGGAAACTCTTCAAAAAATGGAAATAGACTGGAGACGCATTGAGCGAAGCAGCACAACCTTTAGAGGAATAATCCCTAGCCGGGAAGCATGCTGCACAGGAAAAATCACACTCGATGTGGTGTTCGGCTCGCCGGATAATTACAGGTCCGAAGAGGTCACGTTCCAAGTGGCCCCGTTCAGCAGCGGATATCACGCTATATTAGGACGAGAGGCATTCACAATTTTTCAAGCCATACCCCATTACGGGTACATGAAGCTTAAGATGCCCGGGCCCGGTGGAATAATCACTCTCGTCAATGATCCGGACACAGCACTCCGCGCCGAAAACAAGACAACCGCATTAGCCCTGGAGGCACTATCCGAAGCCCTAGCGGTGGAGGAACTCACTGCGCTGTGCTCTACAGTGAATAGGGATGATGTGATACTCGATAAGAGATCCAAGTCCACCTCCTTTAAACCAGCGGACGAAATAGTCAAATTCCAGGTCCATCCAACAGACCCAACAAAGACGGCCTCCATTGGGGCACAGTTGAACCCTGATGTAGACGCCGCACTACGAGAATTCCTTCGGGAAAATTGGGACATCTTTGCCTGGCACCCTTCAGATATGCCAGGAATCCCACGCAGATTGGCAGAACACAGCCTAAACATCCTAAAAGGATTCAAGCCGGTCAAACAGGCTCTTCGGCGATTTTCCAAACCCAAAAGACAGGCAATGGGAGAAGAGCTAGACAAACTACTAGAAGCCGGATTCATCAGAGACATCAAACATCCAGACTGGCTAGCAATCCTGGTAATGGTACCAAAGAAGGACAAATCCTGGCGCCTATGTGTCGATTTTAAAGACCTCAACAAGGCCTGCCCAAAGGATCCCTTCCCCTTCCCCGCATCGACCAAATAATCGATGCTACTGCAGGGCACGATTCATTGTGCTTCCTTGACGCATACTCCGGCTACCTTCAAATCAAGATGGCGGAGGCAGACCAAGCCGCAACGGCATTCATTACTCCATATGGACCATTCTGCTTCAACACGATGCCCTTCGGACTCAAAAACGCCGGCGCAACATATCAGCGCATGATTCAGACATGTTTGGCTACCCAGATCGGCAAAACAGTAGAGGCATACGTAGACGACGTAGTCGTCAAAACCAAACACGTCGAAACTCTAGTAGACGATTTGAAGCTCACATTCGACAACCTCCGAGCATATGACATTAAGCTGAATCCGGAAAAATGCGTTTTCGGCGTACCAGCCGGAAAGCTCCTGGGCTTCATTGTATCCAGTAGAGGAATTGAAGCAAACCCAGCCAAGATCCGAGCTCTGTCAGAGCTGGATATTCCAAAAGACCTCAAACAAATACAAAAGTTGACTGGATGCGTGGCGGCTCTAAGCCGCTTCATCTCCCATTTGGGAGAAAAGGCATTGCCCCTCTATCGCCTCCTCAGGCGGACCGAACACTTCGAGTGGACGGATGCTGCCACTGCCGGACTCGAAGGAATAAAAGCCATATTGGCAACAAATCCGGTCCTGGCTGCACCTAACCTGGGCGAACCAATGTTGTTATATATCGCGGCAACACATCAAGTTGTAAGCGCGGTACTCATCGTCGAACGAGAAACAGAAGGGCATAAATTCCCTCTTCAAAAACCAGTATACTAAGTATCCACTGTCTTAACTCCCTGCAAGTACCGGTACCCGCATTATCAAAAGATAGCGTACGCGGTGTTCATGGCATCCCGGAAGCTTCGACACTACTTTCAAGAGTGTTCGATAACAGTGGCCTCCGAAGTGCCCCTCAACGACATTATAAACAACCGCGACGCGGTGGGCAGGATTGCAAAATGGGCCATTGAGCTCTTACCATTCGATATAACTTATAAACGTCGACGAGCTATAAAGTCGCAAGTCTTGGCTGACTTCGTCGCTGAATGGACCGAAGCCGAACTCCCTAAAGAGTACGATGCATATTCCAATTGGATTATGCATCTCGACAGCTCCAAAATGTTGGCCGGCTTGGGGGATGGCGTCGTACTGACGTCCCCAACCAGAGACACAGTCCAATACGTACTTCAGATAATGTACACGGACTCCAACAATGCAGCTGAATACGAGGCCCTCCTACATGGTCTCCGGATGGCAATCTCCATGGGTATTCAACGCCTAGAGGTACGCGGGGATTCAAACCTTGCAATATCCCAAGTAAATGGAGACTTTGACGCCAAGGATCCGAAAATGGCAGCCTATCGTAACGTTGTCCTAAAAATGTCAGCTCGGTTCGAAGGACTCGAATTCCACCACGTAGCCCGGGATAATAACCAAGCAGCCGACGTGTTGGCACGCATCGACGCGAAACGTGACTTTGTCCCTCCAAACATCTTCCTGGAACGGCTCTTTAAGCCATCCGTACTATGGGAAGAGGAGTCCGGAAATAACAACCCAGAAACAACCGCGCCACCCAACACAGAACAATCTGACATAATCGGCGGTTCAGCCGATGAAATAACACCTTCAGCCCACGGAATAAGGGCGGTAATTGCCCCGTGGACAGAACCATTCCTAGCCTACTTAATTAGGCAGGAACTCCCCCAAGACCAAAATGAGGCCCGCTGCATAGTTCGGCAATCTAAAGCCTACAAGGTCCACGAAGGAGAACTTTACAAGAAAAGCACAACGGGAGTCCTTCAAAGGTGCATCTCCGAAGAGGAAGGGCGAAATCTTCTGGCTGAAATTCACGTCGGACTAGGCGTACACCACGCTGCAGCCCGGGCCCTTGTAGGTAAGACCTTCCGTATAGGATTTTATTGGCCGACGGCCCGGGCAGATGCTCAGGACTTAGTCCAAAGATGCGTCGTTTGTCAGCTCTTTGCCAATCAGAGCCATATGCCACCCACCACCCTCAAAACCATACCCATTACCTGGCCGTTCGCAGTCTGGGGGCTTGACATGGTTGGACCCCTTAAAGGGGGAACCCACAAGCAAAAGTACCTATTGGTCATGGTGGACAAATTCACCAAATGGATAGAGGCCAAGCCAGTTAAAACGGCAGAATCCGGACCAGTGATAGACTTCATATCCGGGGTAGTACACTGTTATGGCGTCCCCCATAGCATCATCACCAACAACGGCACGAACTTCACGGCTGACGAGGTCAAACTTTGGTGCAAAAATATGGGCATTAAGCTCGATTACGCTTCAGTCTATCATCCTCAAACCAACGGTCAAGCTGAGCGAGCAAATGGTCTGATAATGAGCGGCATCAAGCCCAGACTAGTGCGGTCCCTTACGGAATCTAACACGCACTGGGTAGAGGAGCTTGACTCCGTACTCTGGGGGCTGCAGACAACGCCAAATCGTACTACCGGATTCACACCATTCTTTATGGTATACGGCGCAGAGGCAGTTTTGCCCTGCGACATAATTCATGACTCACCTCGAGTGCGCATGTACAAAGAAAGAGAAGCCGAGCTGGATCGGCAGGACAGCTTGGACGCATTGGAGGAGGAACGCGATGTGGCAAAGGCCCGTTCCGCATTCTATCAGCAGCAGGCTTGAAGATATCAAAGCAGAGAAGTACGGGCTAAAACCTACAATGTTGGCGAACTAGTTCTACGCCTGCCGGACAAGAAAAAGGACAAACTCAAGCCAAATGGGAAGGTCCCTTCATCATCGACCAAGTCCTGACCGGCGGAGCATACCGTCTACGGAATGCATCGGACAACCGACTCAAGCCGAACCCATGGAACGCAGCCCGCCTCCGAAGATTCTACGCCTAGCACCAGACTAAGAGTTCGTCTCCTTCCTCCGTCCATATTTTCATACTTCAGCTGTCTTTTGTTTCTCTCTCTTTTCCCACCTTTTTCATAAAAGCCCTTGAGGGCCTATTTGTGCATTGTTCGCACACACCTGATGTGCTACCGCACTCATTATACCTGGGGGCTTCTTTAACAGAAGCTTACTTATAAGGGCTTTATGCCGAACACATGTGTCAAACTTCCACATGTACCTTTTATTCACCATTATATGCATCGATATGACTTAAGTTTTGGCCAATCTGGGTTGCCTGGCTCCTGTGCTTACCCCTACGTTCCCGATTGTTCGGCTAGGAGGTAAAGGGAGCACCTCTGCGATTGTTACTGCCGGGTCAGCCGGATGTGTACCTCAGACTGGGTGAAGCCGAAAGCTAGCGTTCTTAAGGGAATATTCGGTCGGTGACTTGAAAGATGATTTTTTACACATTTATTTATCTGCCCCCAGATGTTTTCCTGCTTTTTTCACAGTCCGGACATGCACTTTAGGGCATGCCTCCCAGGGAAAGGAACCCTGAACGCAACTATTCTCCCTGGAAGATGTTTCTTACTAACCATGTAATATAACATAACTAGTTGGGCACTTGTCTGATAAAGCACTAATGACCCCTACGCCTGGTCTCCATGCATGCCCTGGTTTTTTCATAACCGAGAAGGCATTCGGACACACTCCGGACTCTAGGGTCCCGAGGTTGAAGCAAAAAGGTCGGCAAAGACAAACGATCTACAATCCGGCTAGAAGGCATTTTACATGTCATTTTCAATACATCGTCAAATTGACTGACTGTACTCCTCCTCAATCCTGTCTAATACGCTGTCTAATTTATAGTCCCGTTGGGAATACTTACAGCCAACTCTACTTGGTCGTACACTAAGCTCACAGGGATCTCCTTCCCATCGGGCCCCACAGGTCCGACCGCGGCCATGTGGTTTGGATCCGCCTTCTTGTACCGCGTCTTCACCATGGGCCAGGCCTCCCTGGCACCCTGACGGCAGGCCGATATCTTCCATAAACGGAAGCACTGCCGGGCTCCCTGAAGCTTCTCCGCAAGCTCTCCAAGGCCCTCGGGTAGGGAGAGGGACGGCCATAAGGCCTGGACGACGCCGCTCATCGCCTGCCGAACACGTTCGAGCAGTTGCACCAGCTCAGGAAGTTGGTCACCCCGTTGAACCGGGCATTTCCTCCGCAGGACGACCTGTGAGCACACCTACAGACATATTTTTGTCAATCGACTTCCTCGCCGAACTCTTCTTTTCAAAGGAGTTCACTCAAGCACTTACTATAGATACCGCGACGAAGCCACTGATTCTCCTTCACGGAGCCAGACAGCTCGGCCCGAACACCCTTTAGCTCTTCACCCAGCTGAGTATGGGCACCTGGAGTTTGTTCCTCTCCTGCTGCACCTTCATAAGCACCCTCTCGCCGGCCTTCAGCTGCGCAGTAAGTGTTGCTTCTCCGTATCCAGTCCAGCAACATCTGCAATATCATTCTCAGACTTACACGCACGCCGCACACCACTTGTCTTTTTGAAATAATGTGTTACGAGGGGGGTCTCTGTGTCTCCTCCTGCGGCAGCTAGTGCGGCCTCATGTTGGGCCTTGCACTCTTGTAGCTCCTGGGACAATTGGGTATTCTTCTTTGTAAGATCCTGCACATTAAATGAGCCTTAAATCAGTTATTTTAACTACTTTAAGTCTCGGGGGCTACTGGCATATACCACTATTATAATCCCTTACCCGTATGTCCTTTACATACTGCTCCGTGGCTCTGGTCAAACCATCTTGAGCAGCACGGAGGTGCGCGTCTCCCGCGTTAAAGGCATTCAACGCCTCAGGGGAGAAACACGCGTCACGAAAAACTGTCCGGCGGCGCCTATGGTTCATGGCGCTCTCCACCTCAGACCTAGTGGCGGAAAGCCTGTCGGCATCCTCCGTTGGAGGAGTATCCTGCTCGCGCCTTGCGCTCGCCTCCCCCTCCGGACCAGGTGTTGGAGCCTGGCTGGCGGAGGCTTGGTTGGCAACCTCTCCGGACACAGTCCGGCGAGCGCTCTTTCTCCTGAAAAAGTCATGAGCATTAATACACCTCCTAGGTTTTTTTCCTAAATAACGGTCGCGAGCTATACCGTTGCGGTGATGTTTCGATTCGCACCGCACCCCTCTTCCGCCTGCGGGGTCGGACTGACCCTTGTTGGTCAGCCGCCGCGGGTTCGGCTTCCCGCCTTGAAGGCACCTCCTGCAAGACACCATTGTACACGGTGGTCAGGAATGCGCAAGGACGAAGTAATGGTGTCAGGACTTCGGTCATAACTACCTGGGAAGCCAGTGACAAGCCGGGGTAGTCAGCCGTAATGGCGACTAGAGCGTTGTCCATGCTGAGTTGGTGGAACACCCCGTCGATTAGCTCCACCTTTATGTCCGGATCCTCTTTGGAGGCCGGATCAAGGGATCTTCCCGGATCCTCGGGTTGTGGAGCCGGACTATGTATGCCCTCCACATCCCAACGCAGTTCCTGCGTCGAAATCGTAAAGTAAGGCACTTAACTTTGAAAGCGTGGGTCGGATAAATAAAATGACCGCTTACCCAGCGCCGAGGGTTATTCATGGAGAACCCATTCAATGGGCTCGTCTGGAGGAAGTCCTCCTTCTCCCCCTTGTACAGGCCGGACAGAATCTTCACCAGATCTTCGGCCGATCCCGGCCCTTTGCGGCCATGACAGGTGGCATCATTCTCCCCGTTGAAATCGCACATGGGGTGGCCCCTGTATTGCAGCGGCTGCACCCCACGCATAATGCACGTGGCCATGACTCCAATCATGGTCAATCCGGAATGGGCCCGCAACCTTATCCGGCCCATCAAATAATGGACGCTCTTGTCTTCCTCCAGTTGAGGGCTCCGCGGGAGCCAACTTAGGCGTTTCTTCAGAGGAGCCTTGCTGAACTCCGGGAGGCCGATCCGAACTGGGTCCGGCAGCGGAGCGTCTTCTACATAAAACCATTCCGAAGGCCAGTCTTCGGACGCCTTCTTTGGGGTTTCGGATGGATATCCGGTCCCGGCGATGCGCCATATTTTGGCACCGCCCACTTGATATATTGACCCCTCGTGAGAATGGGGTACAAGGCAGAATAGCCTCTTCCACAGCGCAAAATGGGGCTCGATGCCCAGGAATAGCTCGCAAAGAGCTATGAAACCCGCGATGTGCAGAATAGAGGCGGGCGTGAGGTGATGGAGCTGGAGTCCGTAGAACTCTAGAAGCCCGCGGAGGAACGGACGTACGGGGAATCCAAGCCCCCTTATTAGATAGGGGACGAAGCACACCCGCTCTCCTTTAGAGGGACTAGGGGTGGCCTCCGCTTGCTTCCCACCTTTGTAGGTGGCCAGCCCGGCCCGAACCGGGACCATAAAGGCCGGGGGAAGATATCCCTCCGCTTGGAGCGTCACCAGCTCGTTGTGCGGAACTGAACATCTCATCCAATCTCCTGGCGGAGAGCTGGGAGAGCGCGAGGAGGAGCCGCGTCAACGGTCCATGATGGAATGGGTTTTTGGTCAAAAGCGCTCCGATGAGTACCCGCGGAAGGAGGATGGTGTGATTTGGATCTGGATTCTTGCCTCTCTTATAGGCAGATTATTTGCACAGCTAGGGGGTAAAATATAAAAGATACCCTGGTTTTCGCATTCGTGCGACGCGCGAAAGAGGGCCATTATTGAGCGTGGAAGCCAAGGAGCGCGACATCTGTAAGGGAACCGGACACTATTCGGCAAGCACAGGGAATTTGAATGAGAACCCGCCTTGCAACGCCGAAGACAATATATGCGCTGGATCCATCGTCATTGAAGCCTGGTTCGGGGGCTACTGAGGGAGTCCTAGACTAGGGGGTGTCCGGACATCCGGACTATCATCATCGGCCGGACTCCAAGACTATGAAGATACAAGATTGAAGACTTCGTCCCGTGTCCGGATGGGACTTTCCTTGGCGTGGAAGGCAAGCTTGGAGATACGGATATGTAGATCTCCTACCATTGTAACTGACTCTGTGTAACCCTAGCCCTCTCTGGTGTCTATATAAACTGGAGGGTTTTAGTCCATAGGACGAACAACCATTACAACAATCATACCATAGACTAGCTTCTAGGGTTTAGCCTCCTTGATCTCGTGGTAGATCCACTCTTGTACTACCCATATCATCAATATCAATCAAGCAGGAGTAGGGTTTTACCTCCATCGAGAGGGCCCGAACCTCGGTAAAAACATCGTGTCCCTTGCCTCCTGTTACCATCCGCCTAGACGCACAGTTCGGGACCCCCTACCCGAGATCCGCCGGTTTTGACACCGACACCTGTCAAAAGCTCTGGTGATGACGCCGGCTTGGGCTCCACAATGACTTCCTTCCAGCCGTTGGGCTAGTCTTGGTCTCGTTGCACCGAAATGGACGCCTTTGCTTGATACTCTCGCCTGCGCTTGCTCCCTTTGCACCAAAGAGGAAAGGAGGACGCTGCGCGGGCTGGCGCCTGACTGGCGCCCTTGGTCGTCATGGCTTGCGTCATGGGCACCTCGCGAGGTACCCTGCCTTGAACTCTTCGCCTCCTCATGAGCCAGCCTGACGAGGCCGTGCCTGAGGAAGCTCCTTGTCGTCCGCCCCGCGAGGCTTGGCCCCTCGCGAGGGTCTTGAGCTTGCGTCGATGAAGATGGGTTATGATGGGCCTCCTTTGAGCCACGCCGCAGGCCGCAGGCAGGCAAGTCTGGGGACCCCCATTCCCAGAACGCCGACAGTAGCCCCCGGGCCCACGGCGTGCCCGACCTTGGCCGAGCAGAGAGGCGAATGGGCAAGTGCGAAGCGTCGCAGGCCCTAACAGCCTGTGGCCTTGGGCGCCGCGTGGTGGTTGATTGGACGTGGGCGGCACTGCTTCCCCATGATGCCTCGGTAACCGCTCGAATTCGACAAGTCCCTGCATGCAAAGAGGGTCATGATTGCCCGTGATCGTGGAGGCCGACGGTTGGCCTTCGCCGGCTATAAGTATGGAACGGCGCGCGCCCTTCCAGTCTATCCTTCTGCTTCTCCTCCTTCTTGCTCCGTCTTGCTGCAATGGCTCCGATCCGCTGGTTCTCCATGGAAGAGAAGGGAAAGGCTCCCCAAGAGGATCCTGATCCGCTTCCCCCAAAGAAGCGGCTTTCCCTCTGGTGTCCGGGCGAGGGCACTCTCTAGGAAGCGTCAAGACCCTAGTGCGAGCGGCCGCCACCAGGGTTCCCTCTTCCCTTGAATGTGCACACTGGTGGCTCTGCAGGAGTTGACGCCGAACGCCACAAGCGGCGCCGCCCACGACGTCGGCGGGTCACGAAGGTGTGCGTCTTCCCCCCTGGAGTCCACGTCGAGGGCTCCTGCCGAGAGTTCGTGCTTCACGCCGCCACGCCTCCTAAGTCTTGGATTCGTCTTCCTCCTTTCTTCGCCTCCGCCGTTCGGCAGGGGGAACCCCTGGGGCTCTGGCTGCAGCACGCCGGCTGCGGCACCCTCACGACCGGGGCAGAGGTCGCGGTCGTTGCCCCGGGCGAGGTCTTCATGACTCGAGGCTGGGGCGAGGTCGCCCGGGTCTGCAGGTCGAGGGGCGCCCTCACGATCCATCTGGAGTACGACGGTACGTCGATGATGTCCTTCAAGGTCTTCGACGCGGAAGGTCGTCGGCCGGAGTGCTGCCCTGGGGGAGGCGGTCGGGACCCTGCAGCGGCGAGACAGAGGCCGGCCGTCCGCTCCCTTGGCCGCTCCTCAAGCGACGGAGGCGCCGGAGGATCCAGTGACTCCGCCGAGCTCTTCGTGACGCCGGAGACGAGCGACGATAGCTACGAGCCCCCGAGCCTGCGCCGTTCCCGGAGCAGGGCGGGCTCGTCAGGCCGTAGCCGCCTCTGATCTGGATGGGGTTGGCGCCGGACTGGGCGGCCCACTGTTGATGATGGCATCTGCCGCGATGCCCCCTGTAGTTAGGACTCCTTAGGATTCACGCCTTTTGTTCCTGCGAGGGGCCAAGAATATACCCCACGAGGGCTTGTAAGATGTTTGTAGCTCCGTATGTCAATATGATCCTTATTATGAAGCAGTGCGAGATTCTCATTCCGTTTTAGCTCAGTTTCCTCCTTTCAGTCCTTACGAGGGCTTGATGCTCTGCGCCGACAGGTCCCAGTCCCAAGGCGGCTTCAGCCGTCGCTGGTATGCCAGGTCGCGATGCCGTGGTCAAGGCCAGGAGGTGAGCGCACCGAGGTCCAGTAAGAGCCCCTGAGTCGCGATGCTCAGGAGGTCCCCCTTAGCGCTCAAGCAGCCATCATTCGGTGAGAAAGGAGAGCGGCGTTGCTAACATGGAATTGCATTGAGTGCGGGGGTGGTGCTGCGATAACTAGTGTGTCCGTAGGGGTGACTTATCTCAAGGGTCAGAAAAATGCTTCCTGGTGCGGCGCTAGCCTTGGCCGTCGCGAGGTTGCTTGGCGATGCTCCTTGGAGGGACCCTGCAGGTTCATCACAGAAGGAACGAGGGTTTGTCGCGACAATCGACAGTTAGCCGTTAGTTGCTCTAGAGGAATGTGAAAGGCCCCGCGAGGTGTATTGGGGTACTCGTGAGCCAGCGCGGGGCTCGCGGGGCCCTACCTCAAGGCGGGTTTCACCTGGCTCTGGGCCTTATCTTGGAGTGTGTTCCTGCAAATTTGGCCAGATGCCGGTGCTCTACGTCTTCGGGTCCCGGATCTCGGGCTGGTCTCAGCCGTCGCTGGCCTGCCAGGTCGCGATGCCATGGACAAGAGCAGAGGGTGAGGGCCGGAGAGCCGGTAGGAGCCCTGAGTCGCGATGCTCAGGCACCCCCCTTTAACGCGCAAGCTGGGTTAGATGACGAAACTCTACGTCCTCGGGTCCCGGCTCTCGGGATGGTCTCAGCCGTCGCTGGCCTGCCAGATCGCGATGCCATGGACAAGACCAGAGGGTGAGGGCCGGAGAGCCGGTAGGAGCCCTGAGTCGCGATGCTTAGGCACCCCCCCTTTAACGCACAAGCTGGGTTAGATGACGAAACTCTACATCCTCGGGTCCCGGCTCTCGGGCTGGTCTCAGCCGTCGCTGGCCTGCCAGGTCGCGATGCCATGGACAAGACCAGAGGGTGATGGCCGGAGAGCCGGTAGGAGCCCTGAGTCGCGATGCTCAGGCACCCCCCCTTTAACGTGCAAGATTCCGTCACCCAGAAAAAGGCGCCAAATAACAAGCATGTTGGATCGAAAGCATAGTCCTAAGATAAATGCAAGGAGGATACATGCCGCTGGGACAGGCCCGAGCGGCTTGGGGATGATGCAGCCCGAGGGGCGCCCCCAATAAGATAAGCTAAGGACATGAAATAAAAGGGATACATGTCGAAGGGACGGACCCACGCGGCCTGGGAATAATGCGGCCCTGAAGGCGCTCCCAGCCAGGAACGAAACTTAAAAGATGTCACCTGATGATATTGGGGATGAAGGGGTGTTGGTGTAGCAGACTCGGTGGGCTGCGGGAGCCGATCCTCACAAGCCCGCAGGCCCAGGGGCCTCGGGAGGCTCCGGAGGTGCCTGTGGCTCCTCGCGGGCCATCTCCATCTCCGCCAGGGCTGCAGCATGCCTGACCTCTTGAGCCTCCAAGATGGCCCTCATGAGACGCTGGTGCGCAGCAGCCGCGTTCGGCAGGCCGTAAGGCATGCACACGTAGCTGTGGGGCGAACCCTCGCAACGTCCCACTCGCGAGGGCCAAAGGCGCTCTTGAGACGCGGCTCGGTTGAGCCCTAGTATGTCGATGCAGACACGCAGCCAACCATCCTCGCCTGGATGGGGGGCCACAGCGGGTAGGCGGCGGCTGCCTCTCATGACCCTTGACTCCTGTAACTCCTGAATGGCCTTGCTGACGAACTCCTGAGGGTTTGGCCCTCCTTGCCTTGCTCCTTCTTGAGGGAAACGTGCTTCGAAGCACGCCTCCACGTGGTGCCCAAGCGCCTCCCTCGTGACCTTGGCGAGGTCGGTGGCCCTCCAGGGGAGAGCCCCCGAGCCCTGCCTGAGGAGGGCGCCGGGCGCGCCTCCCTATGCGATGGAAGGAGGCTCCTCCTGGCCAGGCGCGGGCCCTGAGGGGCCTGCCTCCTGAGGAGCCGGGCCGGTTGATGTCTTCTTCTTCTTGTATGCGGCCTCGGAAGGCCTCCTTCTGCTGCGGTCTGGGTCTTCCAGTGATGCGGCCTGAAAGGCTCGCTCCAGGGAGCACACTGCGTCCCTCTCTTCGCAGGGCACCGTGATGACCCCACCGCTTCCTGGCATCTTGAGGACGTTGTAGCCGTGGTGGGTTACGGCCATGAACTTGGCCAGTGTCGGGTACCCGAGGATGGTGTTGTACGGCAGGCGAATGTGGGCGACGTCGAAGTCGATGAGCTCGGTGCGGTACTTGTCGCGAGCCCCAAAGGTGACAGGAAGGCAGACCTGCCCTATCGGGACCGTGGAGCCGTCGGTGACTCCGGAGAAGAGCTTGGTTGGCTGAAGCTGACTGTAAGGCACTTGAAGATTGTTGAATGTTTCCACAGAAAGGATGTTGAGCCCTGCCCCGCCGTCGATGAGGGTCCTGGTGACTAGCACGTTGCTGATGATTGGGGAACAAAGCATCGGGAGGACTCCTACTGTGGCCGCGCACTTGAGCTGATCTGCTGAGCTGAACGTGATGGCGCACGCCGACCACTTGAAAGGCGCGTAGCCTCGAGCTTGGGGAGGACTGCATTCACTTCGCGGGCGAACTGCTTGAAGATGCGCTGAGAGGCTGTGGCTTGAGCTCCGCCCAGGATGCAGGCGATTGCACGTGGTTCCTGGAAGCCCCCAGCCCCCTCGTCCTGATGACGGTCTTCATTCCTTCTTGGCTGCGGCAGCAGCGGAGGGAGGCCTGCGTTCCCTTGCGGGCGATCCTCGCGAGGCTGATCCCTCTAGCCTCTCTCGCGAGGCGGGTCCTGCCAGCGGTCCTCACGAGGTTGGTCGCGCCACCCTTGGCGCGGGCCGTGGTCTTCCCAGCGTCCTACATTCCTTCCTCCTCCTCGGCCGTAGCCCCGGTCGTTGCGCTTGGGGCGTCTGCCGACCCTTCCCTCACGCACGGCCCGGAGCTCTTGGCATTCATTGGTGTTGTGGGTGTGGAGGTCGTGGTACACGCAGTACCGGCTGCCCTTGGAGGATTCGGGCTGATCTCTGCCCCGCTTGGTGTCTGGCTCGGCCGCGAACATGGCAGCCCCCTTGCGCTTCACGTCCTTGGCCTTGGGCTTTTTCTCCTCGGGGTCCGCGGCAGGCAGCTCGAGGAGGGAGAGGCGCCCCACCTCAGCCCTGGCGCACTTGGTCACCAAGTTGAACAGCTCCAAGGAAGTGCATAGGTCTTCATGCATCGCCAGCTCCTCCTTCATCTTGACGTCGCGCACACCGTCAGAGAAGGCAGAGATGATGGCCTCCTCTGTTACCCTGGGGATCTTGAGGCGCGCATTGTTGAAGCGCTGGATGTACTTCTGTAGGGTTTCCCCTGGCTGCTGCTTGATGCGGCGCATGTCGCTCACGGCGGGTGGCCGATCGCGAGTACCCTGGAAGTTGGCGATGAAGCGGGTGCGCATCTCGTCCCAGGAAGAGATCGTGCCTGGGGCCAGATTCAGGAGCAGGTGCAGGCTCCGTCCTTGAGCGCCATGGGAAACTAGTTCGAGATGACCTTTTCGTCTCCATTGGCAGCTTCGATGCCCAACTCGTAGAGTTGGAGGAACTCCGTAGGGTCAGCCGTGCCGTCGTAGCGACGGGGCAGGTCTGGCTTGAACTTGGCGGGCCACGCGACGCTGCGCAGCTCGAAGGTGAAGGCGCGGCAGCCCGCCGTGGCCGCGGGGGGCCTTGGGCGACGGAGAGCTTGGTCCTGCGGGTCCCCATGCGCCATGGCTGGGGGCAGCGTAGGGTCTTGACATGCTGGAGTAGGGAGCGCTCAGGCAGCTTCTCGTGGGCGAGGGACTTCTTGGCAGCTCTGCTCTTGACGTGCTGGCGCCTGGCGGAGCGGGTTCCGTCCAGGGGCTGCGCGCCTTGGGGCCAGGACGCCTTCTTGAGGAGGAGGCGGCTGAGACGCCCCAGGAGCTTCATCGCCCGCGCGGGGCGGGGTGCGGTGCAGCGAGAAGGACGGTGCAGGGGCGCCTCCAGCGGCGCGGACGAGCTCGGCGACTCGGTCGAGCCATTCTTCATAGACGTCGTCGATGGGGCGGTAGCGCAGGAGCTCGTTTGCCACGATGAGCGCAGCTCGGGCCTCCATGGCTGCGCAGGGCGCGCGTGACAAAGAATCTGCAGGGGTGAGCGAGGGCGTGGCAGTGCGGCCGTCCTGCCTCATGGACGGATGCTGGGACGATGCTTGTTGCTCGTTCCCCGCCGGGCCGGTGGCAGCGTTGACGGCGGGCGACGTGGAACGATGAGGGCGCCCGCCGACGGGAGCCGTCTGGGCGACATGGGAGGCGAGGGCGGCTCGGCGCTCGGCGCGAGCCCGACGAGCATCAGACATGGTTGCGATGGTCGGGGAAGAACGAGGCGACGGAAGGCAGATTCCGGCGCACCCCTACCTGGCGCGCCAAATATCATATTTCGGGTTCCGGCTGACCCTTGAGGTTCGAACACTGGGGTGCGCGCGGAGATTCAACCCTCTACCGGCTCGCTCCTCACCGAACCGCTAGGACCTAAACTACTAAACAGAACAGCACAAGATACACAAGATTTATACTGGTTCAGGCCACCATTGTGGTGTAATACCCTACTCCAGTGTGTGGTGTGGTGGATTGCCTCTTGGGCTGATGATGAACAATACAAGGAAGAACAGCCTCGCGAGGGTCTGTTCTTGGCTGGTGCGATGAATTGCTAGGAGGGAGTTCAGTCGCTCTATCTACTGGTTTCTTGATGAGGGTTCAGATGATGCTAGGTCAGGTCCAGATGCCTCTACCCCGGGGGTGGCTAGTCCTATTTATAGGCAAAGGCCCTGGGCCTCTTCCCAAATTTTGAGCGGGAAGGGCGCCAACAATTGGCCATTTCGAAGGGGAATAGCGGGTACACTTATTCTGACTAAAGTTGGTCCTCGCCTGTCAAAAGCTCTGGTGATGACGCCGGCTTGGGCTCCACAATGACTTCCTTCCAGCCGTTGGGCTGGTCTTGGTCTCGTTGCACCGAAATGGACGCCTTTGCTTGATACTCTCGCCTGCGCTTGCTCCCTTTGCACCAAAGAGGAAAGGAGGACGCTGCGCGGGCTGGCGCCCGACTGGCGCCCTTGGTCGTCATGGCTTGCGTCATGGGCACCTCGCGAGGTACCCTGCCTTGAACTCTCCGCCTCCTCATGAGCCAGCCAGACGAGGCCGTGCCTGAGGAAGCTCCTTGTCGTCCGCCCCGCAAGGCTTGGCCCCTCGCGAGGGTCTTGAGCTTGCGTCGATGAAGATGGGCTGTGCTGGGCCTCCTTTGAGCCACGCCACAGGCAGGCAAGTCTGGGGACCCCCGTTCCCAGAACGCTGACACACATCACTATGTATAAGTTCCAACAGCTTGGATGCCCTCTCGCAACTCTTTGCGAAAGGAGACTTAGGCATCTTGCTGAGCAAGCATGATTCACATGTCTCGAACAACCCGAAGTTGGATGATGTTAGGAACCCATCATCATGGAGCTTCTTCATGCATTTCAGACTAATGTGTCCAAGCCGGCAATGCCAGAAGTATGTCGGATTTATCTCATTAGGCTTATGCCTCTTGACATTCACATTGTAGACCGATTCTTGTTCTAGATTCAATATAAATAGCCCATCAATATGGATGCATAGCCGTGGAACATACCATTCAAAAATATTGAACAACCATTGTCCTTTAAATTGAATTCATAACCTGGACTCATCAAAGATGAGGCAGAAATAATGTTCCGACTAAGTGCAGGAATGTAATAACAATTATTCAATTCCATAATGAATCCAGAAGGAAGCTGGAGCTGCATCGTGCTGACCTCTAACGCAGAAACTCTTGCTTTAATGCCGACCCTGATGTCAATCTCCCCTTGTGCCACACGCCTAGTTCTTACCAGCCCCTGCATCGAGTTGCAAATATGAACAACCGATCCGTTATCAAATACCAAAGAGCTACTAGGTATGTCAGCAAGGTAAATGTCTATAACATATGCAACAAGTGTACCTTTGCCTGAAGTAGCATTCCCGGCCTTATTGCCATGCTCTGCTAGCCACTTGCTACAGTTCCTCTTCCAGTGACCGGTCTCCTTGCAGTGAAAGCAAATGGTCTTCGAGTCCGGTCCAGACTTTGGCATAGCAGCGGAGGTTACCGTCTCCGTGCCCTTTGCCTTAGCCTTTTTCTTGGACCAACTCTTCTTGAACTTAGCCGATTTCTGCACCATCAACACTTGATGTGTGCCTTTATTAATATCCTGCTCTGCCACCTTGAGCATCCCATGCAATTCAGTGAGCATCTTATCCATGCCATGCATATGATAGTTCGAGATGAATGTCCCATAGCTGGGCGGAAGAGAACCCAGAACAGCATCAGTAGCTAGCTCATCCAAGAGCAGGAAGACCAAACGATCCAAAGCTTGCACATATCCGATCATCTTGATCACATGTGGGTTTAGTAGATCACCTTCCTTTAGCTTGCAATCCATCAAGGATCGCAAGACGTTGAACATTTCGGTCCTAGTCTGTGTCTGAAACATGCTCTTGAGACTCTCGATCATATCGTAAGCCTCAACATTTTCGAAATGCTGTTGCAAATCGGGCTCCATACAAGCCAACATCAGACAGCTGATCTCCGTTGATTCATCAACGAGTTTCTAGTAGGCATTCTTAGTTGTGGCATTAGCATTATCGGCAGGTTCCTCTGGAAGTGGATCCTCTAGAACATGTTCCTTTTTATCGTGCTTGAGAACAATTCTCAGATTTCTATACCAGGTGGTAAAGTTTGTTCCGTTCAGTTTATCCTTTTCTAGAATTGATTTCAATGCAAAGTTGGGTTGAGCAGGTGGTGCCATTGATCTACAACAGAAAATATGCAATCACTAAGCAATGTGTTTATGTAGAGTAATTCAAGCCTAAAAAGAAACACTCCCACTAAAGTCAGCATCGCTCCGCAAACTCTTAGTGATTCAGGATCCGACTAGCGCATGCGACTAGTGAGCTTTAGCATCACTACTAGCCAACATACCTATCCGGTAAGCAACTCCTTGCTAATCGTACGTCTATACGACTCCTGTCGGTCGGGAAGGTATCTCATACCCCGGCTCCCAACCTTCTTTGCCACAAGGCCCAAAACCGTTTTGATAGCCTTGTCAAGCTAACCTGATGCAATGCATGTCCGTGTCCGACACGAACCCTTCAGTTCAAGGACACCCAGCAGCACCTCAATTTTATGAGCCCACTACTAGACATACTTGACGTGCGAAGGTGCAACATCGGGGATGGCAATTCGCTTGATATTCATGAGGGATCTTTCAACCATTATAACATGCATAGAAACAAAGAAGCATAACAATCACAAATATAACACATATTGTGAAATAGTATGGCTCCTTCATGGACGTTCTTCCAGGTTGGTTCCGACTCCGATGACCATCTACGAACTCCATCTTGTTTGTCACGCCGGGACGCCAAGCCACCAACCTGATCTCTATTATCCAACTACTACAACTAGTAATGAATTTTACATAGAGTCACAAGTCGACACGCAGTTCGTTATACAATATAATGACAGCACTTTGGCTCCTGCTGGCGGACAAACATGACACGCAGGCCACGTATAAATTACACACATGCATCACATACACATGAGCCACACTATTCACATCAAACCTGCAAAACAAAGTTATGCATAGAATCGTATTCTACCGGTTTGTGTGTCGGGTATGAAATACACAGCGCTATGCACACGGCGGTCCCGCTGGCGGATAACCGACCGGTAGGGGTAGATCGTGTCACGAATGAACAGATCACATCTGAACTCCGATCATGCCGAATTCTCTGATCTGACTGATCTTATCGATCATCGCGAATCTGATTCGGATTTACGTTTCACTGTTAACCCCGATGGCGGATAACCGACCGGTAGGGGTAGATCATGTCCCGACCTCATCGATCCCGATTTACAGAAAACATAGCATCAACGATCCCCATGTGCAGTTGATAGCATCAACTGTGCACATAGCTGATCTTATCAATGACAACAGATCTCATCTGCCGCCTCCACATATCTAATATGCATACGATCTGAATCCAAACCCTATAGCAGAGGCTCTGATACCACTATTGGGTTCTACGGTAGGGTGCGTCGACTGCAAATTAAAAATTCCTACGCGCAGAACAACCAAGAACATGCTATGGGAGATGGATCACAGTTGGTTACCACTAGACGTGCAGTGCCGTGCAGCGGAAGAAGAGTTGGGGCAGCGCGTCCGCGTGGATCGTCTCCTCCTTGTCCGATCTCCCTCGAACAGCCGGTCGTCCGATCCCACGTACAAGTTCGCCGGAGCGGCGCAAGTGCACCGCCTCTAACGGTATCCGCACGTGCAGGAGGAACACCGTGCGGCGGACTGCTAGGTCCGATCACACAGTCGGCGGCGAGTGGAGGTGGCTATTCACAACACATGCAAACCCTAGTCGCAGCGCCGAAGCGCTCAACCCCATGAGTGTGCCGCACCTCCACTTTATATAGGCGTCCGTCGCAGGCTCAACACTTGGGCCTCGCATGGACCGTAAAGCCCAAAGTCTACTCGGTCACATTCCTAGTCCAGTTCGGATCACATCCGACCAGTGTCCTAAGAACCGACCTCGTAGGTTCCTTCCCTTAAGCGCGCGACCCCTTAGGTTCAAGTCGGCTTGGTCACAGTTCGGATCACCTCTGACCTGCACGGTTGGTAGCGGCCTCTAGCAAGGCGTGTCGACCACTAAGCAGACTATGAAGCTGGTTAGGCGAATCTGTACAACATGTCACACTTCTGTTCCCTTTGCCTCACAATAGATGTTGTCGGGCTCAAGGCGAGACTGTCATCCTTGTGCTAGCCCGACCTCTTTCTCGTTCTAGTGATGCCGACCACAAACGAGATTATCTCATAATACCTGTCGCATGGCCATGCTTATCCTGGTCGGATCACACGAGGGGCCCAGAGTATATCTCTCCTGATCGGAGGGGCAAATCCCATCTTGCTCGACCATGTCTCGCAGCATGGGACTGGACAAACCCGAAACCTACCTCTGTAACTACCCAGTCACGGAGTAGCATTTGGTCAGCCCAAAGCAAGTCTGTCACCATCCCGAGTACATGCGTCAGCTCAGGTCTTAGGACATAGAACGTATGTTGTACTAGAGACTCACAGATGACATGTCGCTGCGTCTTATAGTTGGGTCTGTCTGACTCGGACCTTATCTCGACTCGGATCCGACTATGTCGAATCCGACCAGACCTTTCCAAGTCCATATTATTTGGTTAGCATCCAATGCTCCATGGCTAGTGAGACCAAGCCATCGACCGTGTCATATGCTAGTCTAGTCGGCTGCGCGTCCACACAGCCCTTTCAACTAGGGACCTTTTAGGACAGTCATCATACAATTCATAGTCCCACAAACAAGTCACGTACTTGCTGATACACATCATTGATAATGTCCAAGGACTATCTTCATTCATAAACACATAGGAAATATCATCATACATGATTGCCTCTAGGGCATATCTCCAACATAGCTGTACAAGCTCCTCCATACTTCTTGGAGGGGAGGCGGATGGCCATAAGGCCTTGGCAAATCTTTGCATCGCATGCCGAGCCCGCTCGTGCATTTGCGACAGCTCTTGTAGCAGATCGCCAGAAGATCCGGACATCACCTCTTCGGGACGGCCAGTCAGCATACCTACAGACATAACTCTGCCAGTTCCTTTCCTCGCCAAATTGCACGGAGGTAAGTTTGAACACGTACTAAATATGCCGCCTTGCAGCCTCTTATTTTCCTTCACGGAGTCAGCCAGCTGGGCCCTGACATCTTTCAGTTCTTCGCCTAGCTGGGTGTTGGAATCCTGGAGTTTGTTTTCCTCCTCCTTGACCTGTGTCAGTATACGTTCGCCCACGGCCAGTTGCCTTTTGGCTTCTTGTTCACCCGCTCGTGCGACTTCTGGTGCCTCTCCCGGATGATCTGACGACCCTGCCATAAGATATGCAACTGTGTTAGCATTGCTGGTATATAATTCTGTTTTTCTCGATGGAGGGACACATTACCAGGCGATGCCTTCCTGGATTTCTCCAGTTCGGCTGTCACAGAAGCTAGCTGGGTCCGACACTTTTCCAGCTCTTGAAATAATAGGTTGTTCTTCTCCATAAGCACCTGGTTTTACAAATGATCCTTAAATCAGCTGAATCAACTACTTCAAGTCTCGGGGGCTACTGGTATATAATTATCAGGTTTATACAATGTGAGCTTACCCGCATATCTTTCAAATATTGGTCTGTGGCTCTCGCAAGCCCGTCTCGAGCAGCTCGGATGTATGCATCAACCGTGCTGAAGGCATTGAATGCCACTTTTGTAAAGCCGGGGTCGTGAAGAGCGGCCCTCCGGCGCCGATGGTTCATGACACTCTCCACTTCTGAGTTTGTGACAGACACATCATCTGAATCCTCTACCAGAGGACAATCCGGCGGCACTCCCACATCAGCCCTCGTCGTTACGATAGGGTCTGGAACCTGGCTGTTGGGAGTGTGACTGGAAACGCTCTTCCTGATAAGACATGAACGGATAATGTCACAGTCGGATGTGACTACCAAAGGGCATAATTACAAAGCCATACCTTTTTTATGACGGCTCCAATGTGTCTTCGCTTGCCTTCCTCTTTGAAAGATTGCTTGGTGCAGGCGCCGCTCTCTTTGGAGTCGCCTCTGGTGCAGGATGGTGCGCCGAGCGCCTCCCCTTTGGAGCACGAGATAGTGCGGTGGGTGAGGCAGAATGAGGAAGCTCTTCCGGAGGAGATGTCTCCTCATTACTTACATGTGAGGCAGGGAGAAGACCGGGATAGTCGGCGGTGATGGCCACTTCTGTGCCGTCATAGCTCGCCTGGTAGAACACCCCATCCTCGAGCTCCACGAATATATCTGGATCCTCTTCGAATCCGGGGTCAAGGTTCTGGTTGTGGTCCTCTGGTTGTGGGGTGGGGCTGTGGAGCCCTTTGGTGATCTTCCGCCATTCCTGTTACAAATGGACGGATTAATGTCCATGGAAAGTGACTCAGGGAGTAGATTGAGTACAGTAGTGGGATTGGAACTCACCCAGCTAGGAGGATTGTACATGGAAAATCCGTCTTGGTGCTTAATGCGAATGAATTCCTCTTTCTCCCATTTGTATAGTTCGACTAGTATTTTGGCCAAAGCGGCGGGGGTGTCCGGACCCTTCAGACCACAGGGAGGCGTCATCTTCCCCATTATAGTGCCACATGGGAAGCCTTCTGTATTGAAGTGGCTGAACCCCTCTATCGGATTTCGGGTTCCGGCAGACCCTCAAGGTTCGAACTCTGGGGTGCACGCGGAGATCACACCTCCTGCCTACCCACATCTCGTCACCTCGCAAGGATCTAAACTACACGAGGAACAACACAAGGGACACGAGATTTATACTGGTTCAGGCCACCATTGTGGTGTAATACCCTACTCCAGTTTGTGGTGTGGTGGATTGCCTCAGGGGCTGATGATGAACAGTACAAGGAAGAATAGCCTCGTGAGGGGCTGTTCTTGGCTGGTGCGATGAACTGCTTGGGTGAAGTCAGTCGCCTCTCTCTCTCTCTCTCTAGTCTACCCAAAAATCTCTCTCCCCTACTCTGCGGTGGCTAGCTCTATTTATAGAGGGAGGCCCCGGGCCTCTTCCCAAATATTGAGCGGGAAGGGCGCCAACAATTGGCCATTTTGAAGGGGAACATCTAGTACACTTATCCTGACCAAAGTCAGTCCTCGCCTGCGAAAGACCCTGATGGTGACGCCGGCTTGGGCTCCACGATGACCTCCATCCTGCCGTCCTGTTGGTCTTGGTCTTGTTGCACCGAAATAGTTGCCTTTGCTTTTTACTCCTGCCTGCGCTTTCCCCCTTTGCACCAAAGAGGAAATAGGGACTCTGCGCAGGCTGGCGCCCGCCTGGTCTCGGTCGTCATGGCTTGCGTCATGGGCACCTCGTGAGGTACCCCACCTTGATCTCTCCGCCTCCTCGCGAGCCAGCCTGACGAGGCTGTGCCCGAGGAAGCCTCCTGTCATCCGCCCCGTGAGGCTTGGCCCCTCGCGAGGGTCTTGAGCATGTGTTGATGAAGATGGGCCGTACTGGGCCACTCCCTGAGCCATGCCATAGGCCGCAGGCAGGCAAGTCTGGGTACCCCCATTCCCAGAACGCCGACAGTAGCCCCCGGGCCCATGGCGCACCCGGACTTGGCTTAGCAGAGAAGCGAAGGGGCAAGTGCGAAGTGCCGCGGGCCCCATCAGCCTGCGGCCTTGGGCGTCGCATGCCGGTTGATTGGACGTGGGTGTCCTGGCTCCCCCACGACGCCTCGGCAACTGCACGAATTGACAAATCCCTGCATGCAAAACGGGTCATTATTACCTGTGATCGTGGAGGCCGACGGTTGGCCTCCCCCGGTTATATGTACGGAACGGCGCGGGCCTTTCCCGTCCATATCTTCCCGCTACTCTCCGTCTTCTTCTGTGTCCTCGCTCCACCCCACGCCAATGGCACCGATCCGTCGATTTCCTACCAAAGAGAAGGGGAAGGCCCCCCGAGAGGGTCCTGTCCCGCTTCCTCCGAAGAAACGGCTCGCCTCTTGCCGCGGAGAAGGGGGTGCTTGGCAGGAGGTGTCGAGGCCATGGTTTGAGCGGCTGCCGCCTGGACTCCCATTGCCCTTGTACGCCCGATCGAGGGTCCTGAAGGCGCAGGCGCCGAGCGGCACCGCCAGAGGTGCCGTCGCCGCCGGCGGATCACTGTGGTGCACGTCGTTCCTCCTGGAGTTCACGCTGAGGGCTCCTCTCATGAGCTCATGCTTCATGCCGCCATTCCTTCTCGGTCTTGGATTCGCCTCCCTCCTTCCTTCGCCTTCGAGATCCCGCCGAGGGGGCCTATCGAGCTTTGGCTGTAGCATGCTGACTGCAGTACCCCTGCGACCGAAGCGGAGGTCGAGGTCGTCGCTCCGGGCAAGGTCTACATGACCCATGGCTGGGGCGAGATCGCCCGGGTCTGCAGGACGGGTGGCACCCTCGTAATCCACCTTGAGTACGATGGCGCCTCCCTGATGTTCTTCAAGGTTTTCGACGCGGAGGGACGCCGGCTGGAGTGCTTCCCTGAGAAAGGCGATCGGGGCCCTGCCGTGGCGAGGACCTGGCTCGCCAATCGCTCCCCCAGCATCTCCTCAGGCAGCGGAGGTGTCGGAGGATCCAGCGACTCCGTCGAGCTCTTCGCAACTCCGGAGACGAGCGACGACAGCTACGAGCCCCTGAGCTTGCGTCGCTCTCGGCGCAGGGCGGGCTCGTCAGGCCGCCGTCGCCACCGATCTGTATGGGGTTGGCGCTAGTGCCTGACAGCCCACTGTTGATGATGGCGTCTCTTGCGGAGGCGCATGTAGTTAGCGCTCTTTAGGATTTGCTCCTTTTGTTCCCGGCAAGGAATCGAAGAACACACTCCGTGGGGGTTTGTAAGGTGCCTGCAATTCCATTTGTTAATATGATCCTTATCATGAAGCGGTGCGAGATGCTCATCACGTCTTAGGTTAGTTCCTCCTTTTGAACCTCGCGAGGACTTGACACTCTGCGCTGACAGGTCCCGGTCCCAAGGCAGGCTTCAACCATCACTGGTATGCCAGGTCGCGATGCCGTGGTCAAGGCCAGGAGGTGAGCGGCTCGAGGTCCAGTAAGAGCCCCTAAGTCGCGATGCTCAGGAGGTCCCCTTTAGCGCTCAAGCAGCCATCGTTCGGTGAGAAAGGAGCGCGACATTGCCAAAACAGGATTGCACTAGGTGCGAGGTCGGTGTTGCGATAGCTAGTATTTCCTAATGATGACTTATCTCGGGGGTCAGAAGCCACTCATTGGCACGGCGCCGGCCCCGCGCATTGGCAGCCGAGGAGTTGCCAGGCGAGGTCCCCACGTGCATCTTCCCTCTCGCCTTTGCTCCCCTTCGTGCTCTACGTCTTCAGGTCCTGGCCCTCGAGCGAGCTCAGCCGTCGCTGGTATGCCAGGTCGCGATGTCATGGACAAGGCCAGGAGGTGAGGGCTGGAGAGATAGTAAGAGTCCATGAGTCGCGATGCTCAGGTACCCCCCCCCCCCTTTAACATGCAAGCGGTTCACACGGACGAGAGCGAAGGAGACGCTGCGAAGGCCTCGCCCGACGCTACTCCTTAAAGTGATCCTGCGAGTTCATCACAAGAAAAGCGAGAGTTTGTCGTTACAATTGCCGGCCAGCTGCTGGTTGCTCTGGGAGGGTGACGAGGCACTGAAGGCTCGGTGAGGTGGCGCCCTGCGGGGTTGCCGCGGCCAGAGCTCAGCCATTCAGGTTTGTCGATGTTGCAGGGATGGACCCATGCGCAAGCATCATGCCATCAGGGAGCGGCTCCATCAGTTGGTGTCAATCGAGCGGGCGATTAAGTCAAGAACGTTAATCATGAAGGAGCAAATCCATTTAGATAGGCGCAGAAAAAGGCGAACACCGCTGGATCTGGCCCGAGCGACTTTGGGGATGATACAGCCCGAGGGGCGCCCCCGATAAAGTAAGCTAAAAACATGAACCAAAGGGATACATGCCGCAGGGACGGACCCACGCGGCCTGGGAATGATGCAGCCCCGGGGGGCGCTCCCAGCTGAAAATGAAACTCGAAGGATGTCACCTGATGATGTTGAAGATGAAGGGATGCTGAAGTAGCGGACGGCGTCCGGTGCGGAAGCCGATCTTCACGAGCCCCCAGGCCCAGGAGCCTCGGGAGGCTCCGGAGGCGCTGGCGGCTCCTCGCGGACCATCTCCATCTCCGCCAGGACTGTGGAATGCCTGGCCGCTTGAGCCTCCAAGATGCTCCTCATGAGGCGCTGACGCACAGCAGCCGTGTTCGGCAGGCCGTAAGGCATGCGAACATAGCTGTGGGGTGGACCTTCGCAGCGTCCCACGCGAGAGGGCCAGAGGCGCTATTGAGAGGCGGCTCGGTTGAGTCCTGGTATGTCGATGCAGACGCTCAGCCCACCATCCTCGCCTGGATGGGGGGCTATGGCAGGTAAGCGGCGGCTGCCACTCATGACTCTTGACTCCTGCAGCTCCTGAATGATCTCGCTGACGAACTCCTGAGGGTTTGGCCCTCCTTGCCTTGCTCCTTCCTAAGGGGAACGTGCTTTGAAGCACGCCTCCAAGTGGTGCCCGAGCGCCTCCCTCGTGATCCTAGCAAAGTCGATGGCCCTCCAGGAGAGAGCCCCCGAGCCTTGCTCGAGGAGGGCGCCGGGTGTGCCTTCCTATGCAACAGAAGGAGGCGCCCCCTGAACAGGCGCGGACCCTGAGGGGCCTGCCTCCCTAGGGGTCAGACCAAGCGATGTCTTCTTCTTCTTAGGGGCAGCCTCGGGAAGCCCCCCGCTCCTGTGATCTGGGTCTTCAATTGACGCGGCTTGGAAAGCACATTCCAGAGAACACACAGCGTCTCTCTCTTCACAAGGCACCGTGATGACTCCACCGCTTCCTGGCATCTTGAGGACATTGTAGCCGTGATGAGTCACGGCCATGAACTTGGCCAGGGCTGGGTACCCGAGGATGGCATTGTACGGCATGTGAATGTGAGCGACGTCGAAGTCAATGAGCTCGGTGTGGTAGTTGTCGCCCTTCCCGAAGGTAACAGGAAGGCGGACCTGCCCTATCAGAACCGTGGAACCATCAGTGACTCCTGAGAAAGGCTTGGTTGGCTGCAGCTGATTGTATGGCACTTAGAGATTGTTGAACGTCTCGACGGATAGGACATTGAGCCCTGCTCCTACACCGATGAGGGTCCTGGTGACTTGCACATTGCTGATGATTGGGGAACAAAGCATCGGGAGGACTCCGGCTGTGGCCGCGCACTTGAGCTTCCGCTGAGCTGAACGTGATGGCGCACGCTGACCACCTGAGAGGGCGTGTGGCCTCAAGCTTGGGGAGGACTGCATTCACTTCGCGAGCAAACTACTTGAAGATGCGCTGAGAGGCCGGGGCTTGAGCGCCGCCCAAGATGCAAGCGATTGCACGCGGCTCCTGGAAGCCTCCGGCCCCCTCGTCCTGATGATGGTCTTCATTCCTCCTCGGCTGTTGTGGCAGAGGATGGAGGCCCGCGTTGCCTTGTGGGCGATCCTCGCGAGGCTGATCCCTCCAACCTCCCTCGCGAGGTGGGTCCCTCCAACCTCCCTCACGAGGCGAGTCCTGCCAGCGGTCCTCGCGAGGTCGGTCACGCCACCCTTGGCGAGGGCCACGGTCTTCCCATCGTCCTCCACCTCTTCCTCCTCCTCGGCCATAGCCCCGGTCGCTGCGCTCGGGGCATCGGCCAACACGCACGTCCCGCATGGCCCTGAGCTCTGGGCATTCGTTGGTGTTGTGGGTGTGGAGGTCGTGGTACACGCAGTACCGGCTGCCCTTGGATTACTCAGGCTGATCTCTGACTCACTTGGTGTCCGGCTCTGCTGCAAGCACGGCAGCCCCCTTGAGCTTCACGTCCTTGACCTTGGGCTTCTTCTATTCTGGGTCAGCACCTGGCAGCTCAAGGAGGGAAAGGCGCCCTTCCTCAGCCCTAGCGCACTTGGTCGCCAAATTGAACAGCTCCAGGAAGGTGCACAGGTCCTCATGGATTGCAAGCTCCTCCTTCATCTTGATGTCACGCACGCCATCGGAGAAGGCTGAGATGATGGCCTCCTCAGACACCCTGGGGATCTTAAGGCGAGCGCTGTTGAAATGCTGGATGAACTTCTGCAGGGTTTCTCCCGGCTGCTGCTTGATGCGGCGCAAGTCGCTCATGGTCGGGGGCCGGTCGCGGGTGCCTTGGAAGTTGGCGATGAATCGGGTGCGCATCTCGTCCCAGGAGGAGATCGTGCCAGGAGCCAGGTGCGGGCACCGTCCTTGAGCGCCATGGGGAACCAGTTCGCCATAACCTTCTCGTCCCCGTTGGCAGCTTCGATGCCTAGCTCATAGAGCTGGGGGAACTCCGCAGGGTCAGCCATGCCATCGTAGCGCGGGAGCAGATCTGGCTTGAACTTGCCTGGCCAGGCCACGCTGCACAGCTCGGCGGTGAAGGCATGACAACCTGCAGTGGCCACGGGAGGCCTTGGGTGACGGAGAGCTTGATCTTGGAAGTCTCTGTGCGCTGCCGCCAGCAGTAGCGTGGGGTCTTGATGCGCTGGAGCAGGAGCGCGTTTGTGCCGGGCCGGTGCGGGGAGCACACGGGCGGCTTCTTGGGGGTGAGGGATCTCTTGGTAGCTCTTCTCTTGCTATGCTGGCGCCGGATGGAGTGGGTTCCGCCCAGGGGCCACGCGCCTTGGGGCCAAGGCGCCTTCTTGAGGGGGAGGCGGCTGAGGCGCCCCCGGAGCTTCGTCGCCCGCGCAGGGCGGGGCGCGGTGCAGCTAGAGGGATGGCACAGGGGAGCCCCCAGTGGCGCTGACGAGCTCGGTGATGTGGGCGAGCCACCCGTCATAGAGGTCGTTGATGGGACGGTAGTGCAGGAGCTCCCGTCCCAGGAGCAGCATAGCGTGCGCGTCCGCAGGAGCGCGACGGGCGTGGGACGAGGAACCGGCTGGAGTCAGTGACGTGGTGGCGGTGCGGCCTTCTCGCTGCACCTAAGGATGCAGGGACGACGCCTGCTGCTCGTTCCCTGCCGGGCCGGTGGCGGCATTGACAAAAGGCGACATGGAACGGCGGGGGCGCCTGCCGACGGGGGCCGTCTGGGCGACGCGAGTGGCGAGAGCGGCCCGGCGCTCGGCGCGGGCTCGACGAGCGTCTGACATGGATGTGACGGGCGGCGAAACTCGAGGCAACGGAAGGCGGATTCTGGCACACCCCTACCTGGAGCGCCAAATGTCGGATTTCGGGTTCCGGCAGACCCTCAAGGTTCGAACTCTAGGGTGCACGCGGAGATCACACCTCCTGCCTACCCACGTCTCGTCGCCTCGCAAGGATCTAAACTACACGAGGAACAACACAAGGGACACGAGATTTATACTGGTTCAGGCCACCATTGTGGTGTAATACCCTACTCCAGTTTGTGGTGTGGTGGATTGCCTCAGGGGCTGATGATGAATAGTACAAGGAAGAACAGCCTCGCGAGGGGCTGTTCTTGGCTGGTGCGATGAATTGCTTGGGTGAGTTCACTTGCCTCTCTCTCTCTCTCTCTCTCTCTCTCTCTCTCTCTCTCTCTCTAGTCTACCCAACAATCTCTCTCCCCTACTCTGCGGTGGCTAGCTCTAGTTATAGAGGGAGGCCCTGGGCCTCTTCCCAAATATTGAGCGGGAAGGGCGCCAACAATTGGCCATTTTGAAGGGGAACATCTAGTACACTTATCCCGACCAAAGTCAGTCCTCGCCTGCGAAAGACCCTGACGGTGACGCCGGCTTGGGCTCCACGATGACCTCCATCCTGCCATCCTGCTGGTCTTAGTCTTGTTCCACCGAAATGGTTGCCTTTGCTTGATACTCCTGCCTACGCTTGCCCCCTTTGCACCAAAGAGGAAACAAGGACTCTGCACAGGCTGGCGCCCGCCTGGCCTCGGTCGTCATGGCTTGCGTCATGGGCACCTCGTGAGGTACCCCGCCTTGATCTCTCCGCCTCCTCGCAAGCCATCCTGACGACGCTGTGCCCGAGGAAGCCTCCTATCGTCCGCCCCGTGAGGCTTGGCCCCTCGCGAGGGTCTTGAGCATGTGTTGATGAAGATGGGCCGTACCGGGCCACTCCCTAAGCCACGCCACAGGCCGCAGGCAGGCAAGTCTGGGTACCCCCGTTCCCAGAACGCCGACACCCTCGTGCTATGGAAGTTGCCATCACCTCGACTATTGATAATCCAGACTGGGCGAGCGCCTTTATCTTGCTCATCAATTGATGGACTTCTGCACTGTCTTCCTCCTCGGGGCTCCGAGGGCGCCAGCTGTGGCGTTTCTTCAACGGAACGCTTGAAAATTCGGGAAGACTCATTCGGACTGGGTCGGGAAGGGCGACGTCCTCGATATAGAACCACTCGGAAGGCCACTCTTCGGATGCCTTCTTTAGCGTGCCGGATAGATATTCGGTCCCAACGATGCGCCATACCTCGGCTCCACCCACTTCAAATATTGATCCCTCTTGGCTACGAGGGACAAGGCAGAATAGTTTCCTCCATAATTCAAAATGGGCCTCACAACCCAGGAATAGCTCACAAAGAGCAATGTAACCCGCGGCGTGCAGGATGGAGGCAGGAGTGAAATTGTGCAGTTGGAGGCCATAATACTCCAGAAGCCCTCGAAGGAACGGCTGGACTGGAAATCCAACACCTCTCAACAAGTAGGGAACGAAGCACACTCGTTCCACCCTGGATGGATTGGGGAAATTCTCCGCCTGAGCCTTGCCGTCGAAGGAAGTCAATCCTGCTTGAACGGGGACTAGATCCGCACGGGGGAAGAAATCCCTGTGTCTGCAGCTTCACTAGCTGACTATGGGATATGGAACATTTCTCCCAATCACCTTTTCCGGGCCGTGGGGACAGGAGGAAGAGCTAGGAACCCTAGCCATGTTGGAATGGTTTCTCCTAGCAAGCTCTAAGGATTCCTCGCTTGGTGTGGAACGGATCTGAAGATCCCAATCTCTTTAAATAGACGCTTTCTTACATGGTCAGGGTGATATGTGCAAAAGTACCCCGACCTCTCATATTCTCTCAACACGTGGAAGCTGAAGTCATGAAGGTGTGGAAGCCGATGGGTGCGACATTAAATGGAAAGTTGATACTACTCTTTAAGTTAGGTACTTTGAAGTAATCAGAGGAGGAACCCACCTTGCAATGCCAAAGACAATCTGCGCGCCGAATACATCATGATTGAAAGACTGGTTCGGGGGCTACTGAGGGAGTCCTGGATTAAGGGGTCCTCGGACGTCCGGCCTATTGACATGGGCCGGACTGATGGGCTGTGAAGATACAAGACCGAAGACTCTCACCTGTGTCCGGATGGGACTCTCCTTGGCGTGGAAGGCAAGCTTGGCGCCCGGATAGGAAGATTCCTTTCTCTGTAACCGACTTTGTACAACCCTAGTCCCCTCTGGTGTCTATATAAACCAGAGGGTTTAGTCCGTAGAGGCAATCATAATCATACATGCTAGACTTCTAGGGTTTTAGCCATTATGATCTCGTGGTAGATCAACTCTTGTAACACTCATATTCATCAAGATCAATCAAGCAGGAAGTAGGGTATTACCTCCATCGAGAGGGCCCGAACCTGGGTAAACATTGTGTCCCCCGCCTCCTGTTACCATCAATCTTGGACGCACAGTTCGGGACCCCCTACCCCAGATCTGCCGGTTTTGACACCGACAGCCTCCCGACGCGCTCTGCCCTGATCCACCAAGGTCCGAGCCTCGACACCACCGCGCACCGGGTCATGCCCATGAGGCTGGTTATGGCACTGTTCACTGCTTGAAACTACTGGTGAGTCAATATGCCTGCTATAACTCCGGTTTGGTCGTGGGTTTGAGTGAATCCTTTCACGGCTGTACGAATAAGCCGCCTCTTGATCCAGTGCTGTCTAAAGAAGTTCTCTGGCCCTCCGTGTCTCTATCGCAGACAAAGACTCGCCTTCAACTGGGAGAGCCACCAATCGTGTCGCTGCAATAATCATGTTATCCAAAGGGTTAGAATAATGACCCGGCGGTGTCGGAACATGCTGAGGCGGAGTAGTATTCAAACGAGGCGGATCCATCATACGCGACTGAACCGACGCTCCAGTCACGGGCACCTCAACCGCCGGTTCACCACCGGCGCGTCACTGGTCCCTGCTCCGGGCATATTGAAGAGGTTTCTCGCATCATAAACCGGGGGTAAACGACTCTAGTGCCTCCTTCTCATGATTTCATTTGAAGCATTTTGATCCAAGGTGAGCTGGAAAGAGTCTGCATGAATCCGTTGTGCCTGAGCGTCCAAAGCAACTCGCTCCATGGCCATCCTGGCATTCTCAGCTGCTAGTTGTTCCTTGGCTTGAGTGATCTCATCTCGTAACCTCATAACATCCACCTTATGTTGTTCCTGAGTGTCCGGGGTCACCTCCACCCCATCAAAGTCACCAAAGCCTCCAATAACTCTGTCAAAACCTGAGCCGGCGGGCGCGCAGAGCCGCTAGCACCAGCCGCCACCGCAGCTGTTGAGCTAAAGGTCATAGCCGCGGCAGTTGTTGAACCGAGCACCGGCTGCGTTCCGGCCATGGAGATCGCCACCCTGTTCGGTGGCTCATAGGGGTCTGGAATGCTGTCGCCATCAGAACAGCCCCCTAGCCGGCCGTCCTGTAGTTGATACATTGAATTGGTCTCACCGGTTGACGATCCATCATTAGAGTAGACGGTCGTCTCACCACCGGACACAGATCCTTCCTCAAATTCTGCCCCATGGATGCAACCAGCAAAGGCATGCTTCACCACGGTTTGAACCTTGGCGGGTCATGCATGCTGCCGTCTCGATGATGTTGGTGCAAGTGTCTGGCTCAGGGCCCGGTTCACCGATCTTGCCGATGAAGACGTGGATTCCGCCAAACAGGACCCGGTACCCGTACTCGATTAAGCCAGCCTCGGGGCCCCAACCTGCGTCGTCGATGTAGAGCTTGCCGCGATGACTCTTGGTCATCGGGCCCACAACGTATCCTTTGATCCCTGCAAAGTTGCCCTTCAAGAACTCGAAACCACCGTGCGCTGGCCCCACGGTGGGCTCCAACTGTCCTGGACTTAACACGGCAGATGTCCTAGCGTAAGGACTTAGTCGTGGAGCCATCCCAACTAGGTTAGCTTAAAGGGGTTAAACGGGACAAAGGACACAGGGAGTTTATACTGGTTCAGCCTCTCGCGGTGGAGGTAAAGGCCTACTCCAGTTTGGGATTGTATTGCTTGGATTTTGATTACCAGGGTGTGAATACTCTTTACCTAGTTCTCGATCTCTTGTTTTCTTGCCCTTAACTCGCCGCCGGGTCACCCCTTTATATACACAGGTTGATACCCGGCCGGCTCATACACAACGTGTCCATCTCGGTGACTAACTAAGCTTGCCTTACAATACAAGTCATACATATGGCGGTTCATCCTCTTGGGCCTCAAGTTGCCTTTGGGTCTTGGGCCGTCAATAGGCTTGCTATGACCCGCCATCTTCATTGATAAGTCGCCAGTGGTATGACTCGGCCCCTCCTGAGCAGTTCATACCCAGTAGGTATATCCCCAACATGTCTGGAGACATTTGTTTTCATGTCAGGTGTTCTTTGTCTTTTTTTGATTCCGATCTACTCCTATGCTAAGTGTCTTTGTTTGGTTTGATTTCTTGTGTTTGCATGTATGGGCAAGCCGTCAGTGTTCAGTGCTTATGTTAATATAATAACGCCAAAATGTGCTGCAAATTCATGCTCAAGTTGAAATAAGGCCGAAGGGCTAAGTGTACTGCTGGAGATTATATATTCCATCTTTGGAGTTTCCTTTTGAGCCCCCGTTCTACTATGGTTTGGATTCTAGTTGAAGCGTGTGACCATCTATTCAGATGAGGAGACTGAGTAAGAAACCACTAAGCGGAGAGCAAACAGATCAATCTCTATCTATGAGTTTCTCAACCAAGATCCACTATTCAACCAAGACCCGCTAACTAATACTTTTACACGAGCTTAGTTATTGGAAGTTGTCGCCGAGGAACTCTTATCCCTAGCCACAGTTGTTGCAGCACAAGGCTTTGTCGCGATTGGGTCATATGTCAGTACTCTCACATTTCCCGTGGTCTCCCTAGTATGTTGAGCTGAACTGAACTGAAGTGAAGCTATGGGCGATGATGGACTGGTCCCATGCTATTCACGCGCCTGACAACGCTGGCTCCGATGGTGATGAGTCTGACGGTGGCTCAGATGTTTCTCTTCCTGATCCTTCAAGGTCCCCCGTTCCTGACATCATCCAAAGGCCGTTGGCACTCTCCCATCTGATAGTGCGGCCTCTGCGTGTCGCCTATGGAAACACTACCCAAGTGGTCTATTGCATAGTGGATCCACGGGTACCCCGTCGCTGCTTCATTTTTATCAACATCTGGTAAGCAGAACAGACAGAGAATTGTCCTGATTTCTCGTAATGCGAGGCCCAAAAGTCCTCCATCCGCATAACAGCAAAATTAGGCATTTCTTTGATACTTACTCACCTGTGGCTAGATTTACCACCATTCAAGTACTACTATCACGGGCAGCCTTCCACGGTCTTCTCGTTCATCAGATGGGCAGACGGCTTTCTGATTCGCGTTCGCTACTTTGATAATTTAATATGTGGGTGGACCGGTGCTTAGGTGCTGCCCATCCTTGGACAAGCCTCCAACTTATGATTAACCCCTCTCGCAAGCATCCACAACTATGAAAGAAGAATTAAGGTACACCTAACCATAGCATGAAACATATGGATCCAAATCAGCCCCTTACGAAGCAACGCATAAACTAGGGTTTAAGCTTCTCTCACTCTAGCAACCCATCATCTACTTATTACTTCCCAATGCCTTCCCCTAGGCCCAAATAATGGTGAAGTTCATGTAGTCGACGTTCACATAACACCACTAGAGGAGAGACAACATACATCTCATCAAAATATCAAACTGATACCAAATTCACATGATTACTTATAACAAGACTTCTCCCATGTCCTCAGGAACAAACGTAACTACTCACAAAGCATATTCATGTTAATAATCAGAGGAGTATTAATAATCATTAAGGATCTGAAAATATAATCTTCCACCGGATAAACCAACTAGCATCAACTACAAGGAGTAATCAACACTACTAGCAACCCACAGGTACCAATCTGAGGTTTTGGGACCAAGATCGAATACAAGAGATGAACTAGGGTTTGAGAGGAGATGGTGCTGGTGAAGATGTTGATGGAGATTGAACCCCTCTTGTTGAGAGGATCGATGGTGATGACGATGGCGATGATTTCGCCCTCCTGGAGGGATGTTTCCTCCGGCAGAACAGCTCCGCCGGAGCCCTAGATTGGTTCTGCCCAGATTCCGCCTCGAGACAGCGGCGCTTCATCCCGAAAGCTTCCTCTTGATTTTTTTTGTAGGGTAAAAGACACTATATAGCCAAAGATGGGCACTGGAGGCCTGCCAGGGGCCCACAAGGTCGGGGGCGCACCAGGGGGTAGGGCGCACCCTCCACCCTTGTGGCTGGCTGGTGGCCCCCTCTGGTTCTTTCTTCTCCCAATATTTTTGATATATTTCAAAAATAAGCTCCATGAAGTTTCAGGACTTTTGGAGTTGTGTAGAATAGGTCTCTAATATTTACTCCTTTTCCAGTCCAGAATTCCAGCTACCGGCATTCTCCCTCTTCATGTAAACCTGATAAAATAAGAGAGAATAGGCATAAGTAGTGTGAAATAATGTGTAATAACAGCCCATAATGCAATAAATATCAATATAAAAGCATGATGCAAAATGGGCGTATCAACTCCCCCAAGCTTAGACCTTGCTTGTCCTCAAGCGAAAGCTGATATCGATAAATATGTCCACATGTTTAGAGACAGAGGTGTCTATAAAAATAAAATACGAACATGAGGGCATCATGATTATCTTTAGAACAACAACATATAATGCCATATAATTTCTTATGCTAAAGTAACAATACATTCACAAGGTAAAGTATGAATCAGAAACTTCATTGAAAACTAACAAACTATGATCTCAGTCATTGAAAATATTGCAATTTATCATAACATCGGAAAGAGTCAAATAAGAGCTTTTCAGCAAGTCCACATACTCAACTATCATTTAGTCTGTCTCAATTGCTAACACTCACGCGATACTTATGGGTACAAAGTTTCAATCGGACGCAAGAGAAATATAGGGGCTTATCGTTTCGCCTCCCAACATTTTACCTCAAAGGTAATGTCAACAATAATAATTTATGAAAACCTACATCCGAGTGGATATATATATCCGGATCTTTCCAACACATAGTGCTTGACAAAGGAAAAAGTATAAAAAGGAAAGGTGAAGATCACCATGACTCTTATATAAAGGTAGGAGATAAAAGTAAAAGATAGGCCCTTCGCAGAAGGAAGCAGAGGTTGTCATGCGCTTTTATGGTTGGATGCACAAAATCTTAATGCAAAAGAACGTCACTTTATATTGCCGTTTGTGACAAGGACCTTTATTATGCAGTCTGTTGCTTTTATTTCTTCCATATCACAAGTATGTATAGAGCTTATTTTCTTCACACTAATAGATCATCATATTTAGAGGAGCAATTTTTATTGCTTTGCATTGATGACAACTTACTTGAAGGATCTTACTCAATCCATAGGCAGGTATGGTGGACTCTCATGGCAAAACTGGGTTTAGGGATGTTTGGAAGCACAAGTACTATCTCTACTTGGTGCAAAGAATTTGGCTAGCATGAGAGGGAAAGGCAAGCTCAACATGTTGGATGATCCATGACAATATAACTTCTATTCGGATATAAGAAAACATAACCCATTATGTTGTCTTCCTTGTCCAACATCAACTTTTTAGCATGTCAAATTTTAATGGGTGCTCACATCACAAAAGATGTCCAAGATTGTATATTTATGTGTAAAACATCTCTTTCTTTATTACTTCCTATTAATTGCAACAATGACCAAAACAATGTTTGTCAACTCTCAACAACTTTTATTCATCATACTATTTATATGTGAAGTCATTACTCTCCATAAGATCAATATATGATCTTTTTATTTCTTTCTTTCTTTCTTTTGTTTAATCCCCTCAAGATCATAGCAAGAAAGCAAATCCCTTATCTCAAAACTACTCTTTATTATATATATATATATATATATATATATATATATATATATATATATATATATATATATATATATATATCTCATAGACTCCATTACATAGAGGGAACATAAAACAAAACTCAAAGCTAGATCAAACTAAAAATTTATTCTACTAGATCAAGATATAACCAAAAGGATCGAACTAGGAAAAACGGTAAAGATAAACATGTGATGATGATACGATATCGGGGCACCTCCCCCAAGCTTGCAGTTTCCAAGGGAGTGCCCGTACCAATGTATTTAGATCTCTTTCTTCGGAGGTGGTGATGATGGAGTTGTTGATGAAGTAAGTTTGTCGTCTATCTTACAAGGCATAGGCTCACCATCATAGAAAGATGAGCGGGTCTCCGGGATTATCGAATCTGCAGCCAAACTCATCTTCTAGAATCTATATTCATACTCATAGTTTTGGTTTTGCAGGTCATAGATCTGGGCTTGGAGGTATTTTCTCATGAAGCATGAAGATGGCTTCCTCAATGCTCTTGGGGTCCAGCTTGTGCTTGTTGGTAAACTCCGCGGTCATCATGTGGTTGGCGTTGAGTCCATGTTCCACCATCCCTTGGCACTTGAAAACTTGCTGCTCCGCTTTGAGCCTTGCCTCCACACTTCCGATCTTCTTCGGTCCCTCAACATCGCGGATGTGCAGCACCCTCTCATGCATCTCGATGGTTTGAGGGTGTAACAACACCTCCGCGAGGTGAGGGTTGATGACCTTCTCGAAAAACTTGTCCCTGGGGGTGCTTGGATATGTCATGGTGATCTAGACCTGTTAGAAAAACAGCTCGAACCAGGAAAAGAGGATTTTGTCATGGTACGGTGGTCAAAACCTTCGGGAGATTATATAGTGAATTTTTACTAACCAAAAGAAGTATTGTGCAAGAAAACAGAGTCTGGAGGGCACACGAGGTGGCCACAAGGTCGGGGGGCGCCTGGGGGGTAGGGCGCGCCCTCCACCTTTGTGGTGGCCTCGTGTCTCTTTCAGACTACTTTTAATTTTCCTAATTTTTTAAATATTCCAAAACAGAGAAAATTTAACATTGGAAACGTTTTGGAGTCGGTTTACTTACCGTACCATGTACCTATTCCTTTTCGGAGTCTGAAATGTTCTGGAAAGTGTCCCTTATGTACTCCTCCGGTGTTATGGTTTCAATTATGTTGGTCTCAACATTTATGGGGGTACCCAAGATATAATGTCTGAGTCTTTGACCGTTTACCACCTTGCGGATTTGTGCCTTCGGTGTTGTTGGTTTTTATGGCACTGGAACGATAGACCTCCTTGATAATGTAAGGACCTTCCCATTTAGAGAGATGTTTTCCTACAAAAAATCTTAAACGAGAGTTGTATAGAAAAACATGATCACCTACACGCTTTTGTATCCTCTTGTCATGCCATCTTTTAACTTTTTCTTTAAACAACTTGGCATTCTCATAGGCTTGGGTTCTCCATTCATCAAGTGAGCTAATGTCAGATAACCTCTTCTTTCTGGCAAGTTTGAAATCAAAATTGAGCTCTTTAATAGCCCAATATGCCTTATGTTCTAGCTCAAGAGGTAAGTGACATGCCTTTCCATAAACCATTTTATACGGAGACATTCCAATAGGATTTTTATAAGCAGTTCTATAAGCCCATAATGCATCATCAAGTTTCTTAGACCAATTCTTTGTAGATCTATTAACAGTCTTTTGCAAAATTAATTTAATCTCTCTATTGCTCAATTCTACTTGACCACTAGACTGAGGGTGATAAGGGGACGCAATTTTATGATTAACATCATACTTAGAAAGCATTTTATGAAAGGCACCATGAATAAAATGTGAACCACCATCAGTCATTAAATATCTAGGGACTCCAAACCTCGGAAAAATAACTTCTTTAAGCATCTTAATAGAAGTGTTATGATCAACACTACTAGTTGGGACAGCTTCTACCCACTTAGTAACGTAATCAACAGCAACTAAAATATGTGTACACCCATTAGAGGAAGGAAAAGTCCCATATAATCAAAGCCCGAAACATCAAATGGTTCAATAACAAGTGAATAGTTTATAGGCATTTCCTGACGTCTACTAATATTACCAATTCTTTCACATTGATCACAAGACAAGACAAACTTATGGGCATCCTTGAAGAGAGTAGGCCAATAGATACCGGATTGCAATACCTTATGTGCAGTTCTATCTCCAACGTGGTGTCCTCCGTAAGACTCGGAGTGGCACTTGCGTAGGATCTGTTCCTGTTCATGCTCAGGTACACAACATCTAATAACACCATCTACTCCTTCTTTATAAAGGTGTGGATCATCCCAGAAGTAATGTCTTAAATCATAGAATTTTTTTTCTTTTCCTAGTATGTGAAACTAGGTGGTATAAATTTTGCAACAATATAATTAGCATAATCAGAATACCAAGGAGCATTATGAGAAGCATTTATGACATTTAGTTGCTCATCAGGAAAGCTATCGTCAATAGGTAGTGGGTCATTGAGAATATTCTCTAACCTAGATAAGTTGTGTGCAACGGGGTTCTCAGCTCCCTTTCTATCAATAATATGCAAGTCAAATTCTTGTAGCAAGAGAACCCATCTAATAAGTCTAGGTTTAGCATCTTTCTTTTCCATAAGATATTTAATAGCAACATGATCAGTGTGAATAGTTACTTTGGAATCAACAATATAAGGTCTGAACTTATCACATGCAAATACAACTGCTAAAAATTCTTTTTCAGTGGTGGCATAATTCCTCTGGGCACTGTCTAGAGTTTTACTAGCATACAAAATAACATTAAATTTCTTATCAACTCTTTGTCCTAGAACAGCACCAACAGCATAATCACTAGCATCACACATAACTTCAAAGGGTAAATTCCAATCAAGTGGCTGAACAATAGGTGCAGAAATCAAAGCTTTCTTAAGTATTTCAAATGCTGCTACACAATCATCATCAAAAACAAAGGAACATCTTTTTGCAAGAGATTAGTGAGAGGCCTAGAAATTTTAGAGAATTCTTTAATAAACCTCCTATAGAAGCCAGCATGACCTAGGAAACTTCTTATACCTTCTATATCTTTAGGACACGGCATATTTTCAATAGCATCTACTTTAGCTTTATCAACTTAAATGCCTCTTTCAGAAATTTTATGCCCCAAGACAATACCTTCATTAACCACAAAGTGGCACTTCTCCCAATTCAAGACAAGATTAGTTTCTTCACATCTCTACAAAACTCGATCAAGGTTGCTTAAGCAATCATCAAAAGAAGTTCCATAAACGGAGAAATCATCCATGAAAACCTCAACAATCTTTTCACAAAAATCAGAGAATATAGCAGTCATACGTCTTTGAAAGGTAGCAGGTGCATTGCATAGACCAAAAGGCATACGTCTATAAGCAAAGGTACCGAAAGGGCAAGTAAAAGTGGTTTTCTCTTGATCTTCTTTTGACAAATGTATTTGAGAGAAACTAGAATACCCATCTAGAAAGCAAAAATGTGTATGTTTGGATAATCTTTCTACCATTTGATTGATAAAAGGTAGAGGGTAATGATCTTTTCTAGTAGCTTTACTCAACTTGCGGAAATCAATTACCATTCTATAACCTGTAACAATTCTTTGAGGAATCAATTCAATCTTATCATTAGGAACAACAGTAATACCTCCCTTCTTAGGGACTCAATGAACATGACTTACCCATTGACTATCAGCAATAGGGTAAATTATACCTGCCTCCAGAAGCTTTAGTATTCCATTTCTTACCACTTCTTTCATCTTAGGATTTAACCGTCGTTGATGATCAACAACTGGTTTAGCATCTTTCTCCAACTTAATTTTGTGCTGACATAGAGCGGGACTAATGCCCTTAAGATCATCAAGAGTATATCCAATAGCGGCACGGTGCTTCTTCAGAGTTTTCAACAATTTCTTTTCTTCATGCTCTGAAAGGTTAGCACTAATAATAACAGGATATATCTTCTTTTCATCAAGATAAGCATATTTCAAAGTATCAGGTAATTGTTTAAGCTCAAACACAGGATCACTCTTGGGTGGAGGAGGATCCCCAAGGATTTCAACAGGCAAATTGTGTTTCAAAATAGGCCCTTGCTTAAAGAATACTTCATCTATTTCCCTTCTTTCATTCATAAACATATCATTTTCATGGTCTAGCAAATATTGTTCTAAAGGATCATTAGGAGGCACGACAATAGAGGCAAGACCAATAATTTCATCTTTACTAGGAAATTCTTCATCATTGGGTTGTCTACGAAATTTAGAGAAATTAAAATCATGAGACATCTCCCCTAAACCAACAGTAACAATATCTTTCTCGTAGTCTATCTTAGCATTAACGGTATTCAAGAAAGGTTTACCAAATATGATGGGACAAAAATCATCTTGTGGGGAACCAAGAACAAGAATATCAGTAGGGTATTTAATGTTCCCGCACAATACTTCTACATCTCTAACAATCCCAATTGGTGATATAGTGTCTCTATTGACAAGCTTAATAGTAACATCAATATCTTATATCTCAGTCGGTGCAATATCATTCATAATTTCTTGGTACAAGGTATAAGGAATTGCACTCACACTAGCACCCACATCATATAAGCCATGATAACAATGATCTCCTATTTTAACAGAAACTATAGGCATGCCAACAAAATGTTTATATTTATCTTTAGTATCAGGTTTAGCAATCCTAGCAGCTTCATTACAGGAATAAATAACATGCCCATCAATATTATCGACCAAGAGATCTTTGACCATAGCAATACTAGGTTCAACTTTAATTTGCTCTGAGGGTTTGGGTGTTCTAATATTACTTTTGTTGAGCACAGTTGAAACTTTAGCATGATTCTTTATTCTAACAGGGAATGGTGGTTTCTCAATATAAGAAGTGGGAACAATAGAATCAACATTATAAGTAATGGTTTCTTCTTAAACTTTAATAGGTTCTACTACTTTAACTTCAATGGGAGGATGATATTTAAACCACTTCTCCTTAGGGAGATCAACATGAGTAGCAAATGGTTCACAGAAAGAAGCTACTATCTCAAAGTCAAGTCCATATTTAGTGCAAAAATTGCGAAAAACATCGGTATCCATAAAAGATTTAACACGGTCAAACTTAAGGTTTATACCTGACTCCTTACCTTCGTCGAGATCCCAATATTTAGAGTTGCATTTAATTCTTTCCAATAAATCCCATTTGAATTCAATATCCTTCTTCATATAGGAACCAGTACAAGAAGTATCGAGCATGGATTGATCATTATGAGAAAGCCGAGCATAAAAATTTTGAATAATGATTTCTCTTGAGAGCTCATGGTTGGGGCATGAATATAACATTGACTTAAGACTCCCCCAAGCTTGAGCGATACTTTCTCCTTCATGAGGCCAAAAATTATATATATAATTCCGATCACGATGAACCAGATGCATAGGATAAAACTTCCGATGAAATTCCAATTTGAATCCGTTGTAGTTCCATGATCCAATATCATCCAATAGCCTATACCATGTCAATGCCTTGCCCTTCAAAGATAAAGGGAAGACCTTCTTCTTGACAACATCCTCGGGCATACCTACAAGCTTAAATAATCCACAAACTTCATCCACATAGATTAGGTGCATTTCGGGATGTAATGTTCCATCTCCTACATAAGGATGAGCTAGCAGCTTCTCTATCATACCCGAAGGAATTTCATAATAAATATTTTTGGTAGGTGCAGCAGGTTGAGGAGCAACTAATTGTGGTTTCAGTCAAGGTGAAGATACCCCGAACAAACCCCTCAAAGGATTATTTTCCATAGTAACAAGTGACAGAAAATTTCAACACACTATATAAATGTTTCCTTACCAATTTCCACTTACTAAAGGCGCTTCACTCCCCGGCAACGGCGCCAGAAACAAGTTGACCCACAAGTATAGGGGATCTATCGTAGTCCTTTCGATAAGTAAGAGTGTTGAACCCAATGAGGAGCAGAAGGAAATGACAAGTGGTTTTCATCAAGGTATTCTCTGTAAGCACTGAAATTATCGGTAACAGATAGTTTTGTGATAAGATAAATCATAACGGGTAACAAGTAAGAAAACTAAACAAGGTGCAACAAGGTGGCCCAATCCTTTTTGTAGCAAAGGAGAAGCCTGGACGAACTCTTATATAAAGCAAAGCGCTTCCGAGGACACATGGGAATTGTTGTCAAGTTAGTTTTCATCATGCTCATATGATTCGCGTTAGTTACTTTGATAATTTGATATGTGGGTGGACCGGTGCTTGGGTGCTGCCCTTCCTTGTACAAGGCTCCCACTTATGATTAACCCCTCTCGCAAGCATCCGCAACTATGAAGAAGAATTAAGATAAACCTAACCATAGCATGAAACATATGGATCCAAATCAGCCCCGTACAAAGCAACGCATAAACTAGGGTTTAAGCTAATGTCACTCTAGCAACCCATCATCTACTTATTAATTCTCAATGCCTCCCCCTAGGCCCAAATAATGGTGAAGTGTCATGTAGTCGACGTTCACATAACACCACTAGAGGAGAGACAACATACATCTCATCAAAATATCGAACGAATACCAAATTCACATGATTACTTATAACAGGACTTCTCCCATGTCCTAAGGAACAAACGTAACTACTCACAAAGCATATTCATGTTCATAATCAGAGGAGTATTAATTATCATTAAGGATTTGAAAATATAATCTTCCACCGGATAAACCAACTAGCATCAACTACAAGGAGTAATCAACACTACTAGTAACCCACAGGTACCAATCTGAGGTTTTGGGACCAGGATCGAATACAAGAGATGAACTAGGGTTTGAGAGGAGATGGTGCTGGTGAAGATATTGATGGAGATTGACCCCGTCTCGATGAGAGGATCGATGGTGATGACGATGGCAATGATTTCCCACTCCCGGAGGGATGTTTCCCCAGCAGAACAGCTCTGCCAGAGCCCTAGATTGGTTCTGCCCAGGTTCCGCCTCGAGATGGTGGCGCTTCATCCCGAAATCTTCCTCTTGACCTTTTAAAGGGTAAAAGACACCATATAGCCAAAGATGGGCACTGGAGGCCTGCCAGGGGGCCCACAAGGTCGGGGAGCGCGCCGAGGGGGTAGGGCGTGCCCTCCACCCTTGTGGTTGGCTGGTGGCCCCCCTCTGGTTCTTTCTTCGCCCAATTTTTTTATATATTCCAAAAATAAGCTCCATGAAGTGTCAGGACTTTTGGAGTTGTGCATAATAGGTCTCTAATATTTGCTCCTTTTCCAGTCCAGAATTCCAACTGTCGGCATTCTCCCGCTTCATGTAAACCTTATAAAATAAGAGAGAATAGGCATAAGTATTGTGAAATAATGTGTAATAACGGCCCAGAATGCAATAAATATCAATATAAAAGCATGATGCAAAATGGATATATCACTTTCCTTAATGGGGAGTTGGATGAGGAAATTTAGATGGAGCAGCCAGATCAAGAGTACCCGCGCATTCGCCTAACCCCGGGTTTTCTCGATCAAAATGAAGATTTTTTAGAAAATAAGCCCAAAAAGCATCTGACCTTGAAAAGAATCACTAGTTACTTGATCCATCCCTGCGGTAAGTGGGAACGAATGTGACAACCGATGGTAGTAGGATTTCCACAGGTTGAGCTCCTTATCTTTTGACTTTACTAAGGATAGCCGAGTAGATATACTAGAATGGGATGAATCAAGCACGATAAATCACTAGGCACAGGGGAGCCGCAAAGAAGAGGAGTAATATCGTTATAAAGTTCAGTAATTTGATTCATTTTGGAATCGGTAAGTGAACACGGAATCTCGTCTTGTTCCCCTTGGTTCCGAGTCGATTTCGCTTGTCGAAATCATTCAATCCATAAGTTTTTGTTATTCGATCGGAATTTGGGTCAGCTGAACACTTGTTTTCTCTTTCAAAAGTGATGATGGTGTGGGTAAATTCAATCGATATCTCGTTTCCCCTTTCTGAGGCAAATATCAGGGAAATTAGTGATTCATTTGGAGTTGTTTTCTAACTGACTCATTGACATGAGAGGTTGGATGCGATGCGCTAGTCACTCGTACTATAGCAAACAAACGTCACCGGCGAACGTCCTTTCCACAGTGGAACTTGGCACTACTGTTTGCCCTAAGGGCCGACCCACCTTTTCAGAGAAACACACACATGACATCACTATATTACACATTTTCGAGAAAAGAAAGTGGAGAATGCACTCTTCCCTTTTTTACATTTAAACTCATGTTCATGGTCTATTTTATTCCCAATTGTTGCCCGCGTGAAAAGAAAGAAGAAAAATTGGGCCATGTTTCCCGAGAGAGACTGCCTTCTCAAAGGCCAGCAGTCTTATACTTATAGTCGGCTGCTCTATGACGATCTGAACTCTTTCCTGTGAAGGAAATATGCCCTAGAGGCAATAATAAAGTTATTATTTATTTCCTTATTTCATGATAAATGTTTATTATTCATGCTAGAATTGTATTAACCGTAAACATAATACATGTGTGAATACATAGACAAACATAGTGTCACTAGTATGCCTCTACTTGACTAGCTTGTTGATTAAAGATGGGTGTGTTTCCTAACCATAGACATGAGTTGTCATTTGATTAACGGGATCACATCATTAGGAGAATGATGTGATTGACTTGACCCATTCCGTTAGCTTAGCACTTGATCGCTTAGTATGTTGCTATTGCTTTCTTCATGACTTATACATGTTCCTACCACTATGAGATTATGCAACTCCCGTTTACCGGAGGAACACTTTGTGTGCTACCAAACGTCACAACATAACTGGGTGATTATAAAGGAGCTCTATAGGTGTCTCCGAAGGTACATGTTGAGTTGGCATATTTCGAGATTAGGATTTGTCACTCCGATTGTCGGAGAGGTATCTCTGGGCCCTCTCGGTAATGCACATCACTATAAGCCTTGCAAGCAATGTGACTAACGAGTTAGTTGCAGGATGATGCATTACATAACGAGTAAAGAGACTTGCCGGTAACGAGATTGAACTAGGTATTGAGATACCGACGATCGAATCTCGGGCAAGTAACATACCGATGACAAAGGGAACAACGTATGTTGTTATGCGGTTTGACTGATAAAGATCTTCGTAGAATATGTGGGAGCCAATATGAGCATCCAGGTTCCGCTGTTGGTTATTGACCGGAGATGTGTCTCGGTCATGTCTACATTGTTCTCGAACCCGTAGGGTCCGCACCCTTAAGGTTTCGATGACAGTTTTATAATGAGTTTATGAGTTTTGATGTACCGAAGGAGTTCGGAGTCCCGGATGAGATCGGGGACATGACGAGGAGTCTCGAAATGATCAAGACGTAAAGATCGATATATTGAACGACTATATTCGTACTTCGGAAAGGTTCCGAGTGATTCGGATATTTTTCGGAGTACCGGAGAGTTACGGGAATTCGCCGGGGAGTATATGGGCCTTATTGGGCCATACGGGAATAGAGGAGAGAGGCCAAAAGGAAGGAGGCCTGCGCCCCCCCCCCCCCCTGGTCCGAATTGGACAAGGGGTGCAGCCCCCTTTTCCTTTTCCCTCTCCTCCTCTTTCCTTCTCTCCTACTCCAACAAGGAAAGGAGGATTCCTACTCCCGGTGGGAGTAGGACTCCCCCCTTGGCGCGCCATCCTCTTGTTCGGCCGCCTCCCCCCTTGCTCCTTTATATACGGGGGCAGGGGGCACCCCATGACAAACAAGTTGATCATCGTGATCATTCCTTAGCCGTTTGCGGTGCCCCCCTCCACCATATTCCACCTCGGTCATATCGTTGTGGTGCTTAGGCGAAGCCCTGCATCGGTAGTACATCATCATCGTCACCACGCCGTCATGCTGACGGAACTCATCCCCGACACCCTGCTGGATCGGAGTCCGGGGATCGTCATTGAGCTGAACGTATGCTGAACTCGGAGGTGTCGTACGTTTGGTACTCGGATCGGTCGGATCGTGAAGACGTACGACTACATCAACCGCGTTGTCATAACGCTTCCGCTTACGGTCTACGAGGGTACGTGGACAACACTCTCCCCTCTCGTTGCTATGCATCACCATTATTTTGCGTGTGCGTAGGATTTTTTTTGAAATTACTACTTTCCCCAACAGTGGCATCCGAGCCAGGTTTTTATGCGTAGATGTCATATGCATGAGTAGAACACAAGTGAGTTGTGGGCGATACAAGTCATACTGCTTACCAGCATGTCATACTTTGGTTCAGCGGTATTGTGAGATGAAGCAGCCCGGACCGACATTACGCGTACGCTTAAGCGAGACTGGTTTCACCGTTACGAGCACTCGTGCTTAAAGGTGACTGGCGGGTGTCTGTCTCTCTACTTTAGTTGAACCGAGTGTGGCTACGCCTGATCCTTGCGAAGGTTAAAACAGCACTAACTTGACGAACTATCATTGTGGTTTTGTTGCGTATGTAAGAACGGTTCTTGCTCAGTCCGTAGCAGCCACGTAAAATTTGCAACAACAAAGTAGAGGACGTCTAACTTGTTTTTGCAGGGCATGTTGTGATGTGATATGGTCAAGATGTGATGCTATATTTTATTGTATGAGATGATCATGTTTTGTAACCGAAGTTATCGGCAACTGGCAGGAGCCATATGGTTGTCGCTTTATTGTATGAAATGCAAATGCCCTATAATTGCTTACTTTATCACTAAGCGGTAGCGATAGTCGTACAAGCAATAGATGGCGTAACGACAACGATGCTACGATGGAGATCAAAGTGTCGCGCCGATGACGATGGTGATCACGACGGTGCTTCGGAGATGGAGATCACAAGCACAAGATGGCCATATCATATCACTTATATTGATTGCATGTGATGTTTATCCTTTATGCATCTTATCTTGCTTTGATTGACGGTAGCATTTTAAGATGATCTCTCACTAAATTATCAAGAAGTGTTCTCCCTGAGTATGCACCGTTGCGAAAGTTCTTCATGCTGAGACACCACGTGATGATCGGGTGTGATAGGCTCTACGTTCAAATACAACGGGTGCAAAATAGTTGCACACACGGAATACTCAGGTTAAACTTGACGAGCCTAGCATATACAGATATGGCCTCGGAACACGGAGACCGAAAGGTCGAGCGTGAATCATATAGTAGATATGATCAACATAGTGATGTTCACCATTGAAAACTACTCCATATCACGTGATGATCGGACATGGTTTAGTTGATTTGGATCACGTGATCACTTAGATGACTAGAGAGATGTCTGTCTAAGTGGGAGTTCTAAAGTAATATGATTAATTGAACTTAAATTTATCATGAACTTGGTCCTGGTAGTATTTTGCAAATTATGTTGTAGATCAATAGCTCGCATTCTTGCTTTCATATGTTTATTTTGATATGTTCCTAGAGAAAATTGTGTTGAAAGATGTTAGTAGCAATGATGCGGATTGGATTCGTGATCTGAGGTTTATCCTCATTGCTGCACAGAAGAATTATGTCCTTAATGCACCGCTAGGTGACAGACCTATTGCAGGAGCAGATGTAGACGTTATGAACGTTTGGCTAGCTCAATATGATGACTACTTGATAGTTTAGTGCACCATGCTTAACGGCTTAGAATCGGGACTTCAAAGACGTTTAGAACGTCATGGACCATATGAGATGTTCCAAGAATTGAAGTTAATATTTCAAGCAAATACCCGAGTTGAGAGATATGAAGTCTCCAACAAGTTCTATAGCTAAAAGATGGAGGAGAATCGCTCAACTAGTGAGCATGTGCTCATATTGTCTGGATACTTCAATCGCTTGAATCAAGTGGGAGTTAATTTTCCATATAAGATAGTGATTGACAGAATTCTCTAGTCACCATCACTAAGTTACTAGAACTTCATGATGAACTATAGTATGCAAGGGATGACAAAAACGATTCCCAAGTTCTTCATGATGTTGAAATCGACGAAGGTAGAAATCAAGAAAGAGCATCAAGTGTTGATGATTGACAAGACCACTACTTTCAAGAAAAGGGCAAAGGGAAAGAAAGGGAAACTTCAAGTAGAATGGCAAACAAATTGTCACTCCCGTGAAGAAGCCCAAAGCTGGACCAAAGCCTGAAACTGAGTGCTTACACTGCAAAGGAAATTGTCAATGGAAGCAGAAATGCCCTGAATATTTGGTGGATAAGAAGGATGGCAAAGTGAACAATGGTATATTTGATATACAGCTTATTAATGTGTGCCTTACTAGTGTTTATAGTAGCCCCTGAGTATTTGATACTTGTTCAGTTGCTAAGATTATTAACTCGAAACAGGAGTTACAGATTAAACAGAGACTAGTTGAAGGGGAAGTGACGATGAGTGTTGGAAGTAGTTCCGAGATTGATATGATCATCATCGCACACTCCCTATATTTTTGGGATTAGTGTTAAACATAAATAAATGTTATTTGGCATTTGCGTTGAGCATGAATATGATTTGATCATGTTTATTGCAATACGGTTATTCATTTAAAGTCAGAGAATAATTGTTGTTCTGTTTACATGAATAAAACCTTCAAATGGTCATACACCCAATGAAAATAGTTTGTTGGATCTCGATCGTAGTGATACACATATTCACAATATTGACGCCAAAAGATGCAAAGTTAATAATTATAGTGCAACTTATTTGTGGCACTGCCGTTCGGTTCATATCGGTGTAAAGCGCATGAAGAAACTCCATAAAGATGGATTTTTGGAATCACTTGGATATGAATCATTTGATGCTTGTGAACCGTGCCTTTTGGGCAAGATGACTAAAACTCCGTTCTCCGGAACAATGGAACGAGCTACTGACTTATTGGAAATAATACATACCGATGTATGCGATCCTATGAGTGTTAAGGCTCGCGGCGTGTATCATTATTTTCTGACCTTCACAGATGATTTGAGTAGATATGGGTATATCTACTTGATGAAACATAAGTCTGAAACATTTGAAAAGTTCAAAGAATTTCAGAGTGAAGTGGAAAATCATCGTAACAAGAAAAATAAAGTTTCTACAATCTGATCGTGGAGACGAATATTTGAGTTACGAGTTTGGTCTTCATTTGAAACAATGTGAAATAGTTTCGCAACTAACGCCACCTGGAACACCACAATGTAATGGTGTGTCCGAACGTCGTAATCATACTTTACTAGATATGGTGTGATCTATGATGTCTCTTATCGATTTACCACTATCGTTTTGGGGGTATGCATTAGAGACAACTGCATTCACGTTTAATAAGGCACCATCTAAATCCGTTGAGACGACACCGTATGAACTATGGTTTAGCAGTAAACCTAAGCTGTCGTTTCTTAAAGTTTGGAGTTGCGATGCTTATATGAAAAAGGTTTTCAACCTGATAAGCTCGAACCCAAATCGGAAAAGTGCGTCTTCATAGAATACCCAAAGGAAACTGTTGGGTACACCTTCTATCACAGATCCGAAGGAAAAACATTCGTTGCTAAGAATGGATCCTTTCTAGAGAAGGAGTTTCTCTCGAAAAAAGTGAGTGGGAGGAAAGTAGAGCTTGATAAGGTAATTTGTACCTTCTCCCGAATTGAAAAGTAGTTCATCGCAGAAATCAGTTCCAGTGATTCCTACACCAATTAGTGAGGAAGCTAATGATGATGATCATGAAACTTCAAATTAAGTTACTACAAAACCTCGTAGGTCTTCCAAAGTATAGTCCGCACCAGAGTGGTATGGTAATCCTATTCTGGAAGTCATGTTACTAGACCATGATGAACCTACGAACTATGAGGAAGCGATGATGATCCCAAATTCCACAAAATGGCTGGAGGCCATGAAATCTGAGATAGGATCCATGTATGAGAACAAAGTGTGGACTTTGGCGGACTTGCTCGATGATCGGCAAGCCATAGAAAATAAATGGATCTTCAAAAGGAAGACAGACGTTGATAGTAGTGTTACTATCTACAAAGCTCGACTTGTCGCAAAAAGGTTTTCGACAAGTTCAAGGTATTGACTACAATGAGATTTTCTTAGCTGTAGCGATGCTTAAGTCTGTCTGAATCATGTTAGCAATTGCCACATTTTATGAAATCTGGCAAATGGATGTCAAAACTGCATTCCTTAATGGATTTCTTAAAGAAGAGTTGTATATGATGCAACCAGAAGGTTTTGTCAATCCTAAAGGTGCTAACAAATTGTGCAAGCTCCAGAGATCCATCTATGGACTGGTGCAAGCATCTCGGAGTTGGAATATACGCTTTGATGAGTTGATCAAAGCATATGGTTTTATATAGACTTTTGAAGAAGCCTGTATTTACAAGAAAGTGAGTGGGAGCTCTGTAGCATTTCTGATATTATATGTGTATGACATATTATTGATTGGAAATGATATAGAATTTCTGGATAGCATAAAAGGATACTTGAATAAAAGTTTTTCAATGAAATACCTCGGTGAAGCTGCTTACACATTGAGCATCAAGATCTATAGAGATAGATCAAGACACTTGATAAGATTTTTCAATAAGTACATACCTTGTCAAGATTTTGAAATAGTTCAAAATGGAACAGTCAAAGAAAGAGTTCTTGCCTGTGTTGCAAAGGTGTGAAATTGAGTAAGACTCAAATCCCGACCACGGCAGAAAATAGAAAAGAGAATGAAAATCATTCCCTATGCCTCAGTCATAGGTTCTATAAAGTATGCTATGCTATGTACCAGACCTATTGTATACCTTGCTCTGAATTTGGCAAGGGAGTACAATAGTGATCTAGGAGTAGATCACTGGACATTGGTCAAGAATATCCTTAGTGAGGACTAAGGAAATATTTCTCGATTATGGAGGTGATAAAAGAGCCCGTCGTAAAGAGTTACATCGGTGCAAGCTTTCACACCGATCCAGATGACTCTAAGTCTCGATCTGGATACATATTGAAAGTGGGAGCAATTAACTAGAGTAGCTCCGTGCAGAGCCTTGTAGACATAGAATATTTGCAAAATACATATGGCTCTGAATGTGACAGACCCGTTGACTAAAATTCTCTCACAAGCAAAACATGACCATACCTTAGTACTCTCTGGGTGTTAATCACATAGCGATGTGAACTAGATTATTGACTCTAGTAAACCCTTTTGGGTGTTGATCACATGACGATGTGAACTATGGGTATTAATCACATACAGATGTGAATGTTGGTGTTAAATCACATGGCGATGTGAACTAGATTATTGACTCTAGTGCAAGTGGGAGACTGAAGGAAATATGCCCTAGAGGCAATAATAAAGTTATTATTTATTTCCTTATTTCATGATAAATGTTTATTATTCATGCTAGAATTGTATTAACCAGAAACATAATACATGTGTGAATACATAGACAAACATAGTGTCACTAGTATGCCTCTACTTGACTAGCTTGTTGATCAAAGATGGTTGTGTTTCCTAACCATAGACGTGAGTTGTCATTTGATTAACAGGATCACATCATTAGGAGAATGATGTGATTGACTTGACCCATTCCGTTAGCTTAGCACTTGATCGTTTAGTATGTTGCTATTGCTTTCTTCATGACTTATACATGTTCCTACAACTATGAGATTATGCAACTCCCGTTTACCGGAGGAACACTTTGTGTGCTACCAAACGTCACAACGTAACTGGGTGATTATAAAGGAGCTCTACAGGTGTCTCCGAAGGTACGTGTTGAGTTGGCATATTTCGAGATTAGGATTTGTCACTTCGATTGAAGGAGAGGTATCTCTGGGCCCTCTCGGTAATGCACATCACTATAAGCCTTGCAAGCAATGTGACTAATGAGTTAGTTGCAGGATGATGCATTACATAACAAGTAAAGAGACTTGCCGGTAACGAGATTGAACTCGGTATTGAGATATCGACGATCGAATCTCAGGCAAGTAACATACCGATGACAAAGGGAACAACGTATGTTGTTATGCGGTTTGACCAATAAAGATCTTCATAAAATATGTGGGAGCCAATATGAGCATCCAGGTTATGCTATTGGTTATTGACCGGAGATGTGTCTCGGTCATGTCTACATTATTCTCGAACCCGTAGGGTCTGCATGCTTAAGGTTTTGATGATAGTTTTATAATGAGTTTATGAGTTTTGATGTACCGAAGGAGTTTGGAGTCCCGGATGATATCGGGGACATGACGAGGAGTCTCGAAATGGTCGAGACATAAAGATCGATATATTGGACGACTATATTCGGACTTCGGAAAGGTTCCGAGTGATTCGGATATTTTTCGGAGTACCGGAGAGTTACGGAAATTCGCCGGGGAGTATATGGGCCTTATTGGGCCATACGGAAATAGAGGAGAGAGGCCAAAAGGAAGGAGGCCTGCGCCCCCCCCCCCTCTGGTCCGAATTGGACAAGGGGTGCAGCCCCCTTTTCCTTTTCCCTCTCCTCCTCTTTCCTTCTCTCCTACTCCAACAAGGAAAGGAGGAGTCCTACTCCTGGTGGGAGTAGGGCTCCCCCCTTGGCGCGCCCTCCTCTTGGCCGGCCGCCTCCCCCCTTGCTCCTTTATATACGGGGGCAGGGGGCACCCCATGACATACAAGTTGATCATCGTAATCGTTCCTTAGCCGCGTGTGGTGCCCCCCTCCACCATATTCCACCTCGGTCATATCGTTGTGGTGCTTAGGCGAAGCCCTGCGTCGGTAGTACATCATCATCGTCACCATGCCGTCGTGCTGACGGAACTCTTCCCCGACACCCTGCTAGATCGAAGTCCGGGGATCGTCATCGAGCTGAACATGTGCTGAACTTGGAGGTGCCGTACGTTTGGTACTCGGATCGGTCGGATCGTGAAGACGTACGACTACATCAACCGCGTTGTCATAACGCTTCCGCTTACGGTCTACGAGGGTACGTGGAAAACACTCTCCCCTCTCGTTGCTATGCATCACCATGATCTTGCGTGTGCGTAGGAAATTTTTTGAAATTACTACGTTCCCAAACATCATGGGCTCTGCTTGCTCGTCTACGCTCCAACCAATTCAGTCAAAATAAAAAAAATGATGTTTCCTTGAAAAAGTCTAAGAAATAGTAGTAGTAGTAGTAGTCAAAAAGTGCACCTTTTCCATATATTTCAATTTATATGGATCCCTATCTTTATCTCTATCCACAGAGATACCTATCTATATATAGAGAGATTTTTTTCTCAAAATTGATCTAGACTATCTTCTATCCGGATAGATATGTCCCTATGAGCGACTAGGCCGGTCTTTATTTATATGTTTTGGCCACGTCCGTTTCCGCTCCGAAGAGGAAGGTTTGGATCTTTCAATCTTATGTCATGAGGGATGTGTCCTATGTTAGGTCCATAAGATACTGCAGCTTCTGGTGTTCTGTGATTCACCTCCGAATAATGAGTAGGTAGTTCGATCCTTTTGATTCTTATCTTCCTATTAAACGAGGATGGGAGCAATAGGTCGAATTACTATATAAAGAAGACTTTTCTACAAAAGGACTTATTGTTTGAGTAGGAAGATTTTGGTTTTTCTCCTTCCCTCTTTTCAATAAGAAGAATTATTTGAAATGAAACAAATTCCTCTTCATTCTGTTGTGCTCAGGAACTGCCTAAGCATACTTTTGCGGATCCAAACTTCTTTGTTCTTTCAAAGTCTTCTTCTTGCATATAAGAATGCAACTTTTGCAATTCCTTAGATTTGAGTAGTAACCGGCATCCCCTCTGAGTTGTGAGTAAGTGGAACCATTCTTTTATTGTTCTTCTCCAGATTCTGGCTCGTAGGAATTTGCCCCTTCTTTTTCCAACTGATATGGCCGATAGGAATTTGCCTATGATTTTTCCAACTAATATGTTGATATAGAAAGATCTCCTTATTTCAAAACCGCGGGTTCTCGCGTCATTTTCTTTAAAAGATATTAGATCACTGTGGGAAACTCTATGAGTAATGGTTACCCGTCCATTATTCAAACAAACCCTTCGATGCCTTATCGTCTGCCTTGCTTGAGGAAGAGTGTCACTAAAATGGAGACAAACCGGAATCACGTCCGATCTTGTTTCTTGATTGAGTAAAAAAGAAATATATGAAGTTCGTTCTCTTCCTCTGTGCATCTCCCTTATGGGTAAATCCCCATAATAAAGCGACAACTTTCATGTAGTTTGTGATTTGATGTTACTGTCTAGATTTTCTCTCCGAGAAAGATTTCTTTTAATGGATCTCCTCTTGTTCCTCAATCTTCGGAGAATACGGCGTTGGATTAGAGAAAGTTCTCTGTTCCGAACATTTCTTGGAAGTAGACAACACGTTTTAAATCTTAATGCCGGAATGGCATATTTCGTTGAATCAGTCTTTTTGGCCACATCGCGTATAAAGGCAATCGAACCCAACTCTTCCACGAACCCCCCACGAATGGCCCTCCCTTAATTCAATGAACTATGAGAATTCCTTTTTTCATTTTTTTTTCTTTTCATTTCTCATAAGTCCCTGATATACTAGCAGAAACTCAATACTTGATCGACTGCATCATAGTGCTCAGGTAAAGTGGCAGTGGTTGAAAGCGAGCGGAAAATGGTGAAAGAAAATCCAATTCAAATATCTCAACGTAAAAGGAAAATCGTTTTACTTTGAAAGGAAAGCTAGCTATATGAGATCGAAATCACTCTATCTACAATATTCATTGCACCGTGATTGAAGGACAATGAGTGTCAGGTTATATTCCCTTACTTCTGATCAATTGAGGAATCGCTGATAATGACACCAAGTCTATAGCATCTACTGCTATTGCAAGGCCCGAGGCACGTGGGAGAATGTTCGTTTTTCTGGATCGGGTTAGAAGCAAGCAAGCGTGTGATGTGGCGGGGAATCCTAAAAGAAGCCTTTGGGAGGTAGTGTGGTGACGCATGTTTGGCGTGTGGGAATTAACAAATCTAATGATATATTGGTAACTGCCTATGGGTCCGCACACCACTCCTTATGTTCAACTAAAAAGCCTTCCGGGTCGAATTTATTAAGAAATAATCAAAGATTAGAATGCCAATGTGTTAGAATGTCAACAGGAGCTTTCACAAAGCCAAGTCACAAATACAATGAAGAAGTGCTACTGCCAACAGATGCAACCACGAATCCCGATTCAGAAGGTTCTGAGAAAGGCGAGTTAGTTAGCACATGAGAGCCATAAGAGAGAGAGTGATCGCCCGTGTGACTGATCCAATTTATATCGCATTCAAGGCTCCACATGGATGGTAAATTCCAAATAATATTTGGATATCCTGAAGAGAACCCCAATAGAACCATTTAGATACTTCGATGAGAACCAATAGAACCATAATGGTGAGCGTCGACGCCAGGTCAATTTATAGTTCTAGTCTACTGGCCCTAATTCACAGTCGCATTTATTACACTTTTACAAGACAAAAGCAATAGTGGTTAGAATGCGTTAGACTGGCTGATCCTATAGATTTGCTCCATCCAGAGTCACCCAAAAGGACCTTATCTATTGAATGATCAGTTTTATCCTCAAAGTCTTTCTAGCCCGCCCGTGCCAAACTAGTCTTCTTTCAAAGATGTGGATCCAACAAAGGTGTAGATCCAATTAAGAATTAACCGCAAATAAGGGTTTTAGGAGAGTCATTATCTACCTATAGGCACACTGGTGTAAGAAACTCCTAAAGCTGGGAAGCACGATCTTGTTGCTTCTTATGTTCTTGTGGATCCACGCCTGTGGTTAGTGAGGCTATAGAACACAATAAAATAGCACTAATAACTAGAGAGATCCGTGGGCCTATTACCAGTTTTGGCATGTTAGTAGTTTTGGTCATAATGTTAGCCATTTTAGGCCTATCAAATTCAATGAACATGTTTTGCATGGAGTCGATAAAGACAGTGATATGATTGCTGCATAATAATAATGAGTCGGTACCAAAGAGTACGAGGATAGCCCAAGCCTTCCACAAGTTCCTCACTAAATAGTGTCTCATCTACGCTTCATTTCATACGTTTTTATAAATAAAAAGGCCAAGATAGACCATCTGATGCTAGCTCCTCAAATCATTGGCCAGAGAGGGAAATGGATACAGCAAGTCTCCCCTCATCTACCATAACGTGTTTGGAGTTATCTTCGCTCCCACGCATGGCTAGACAACCGAAAAACAGCCTAGCAAAGATGACTTCTCTTGGGCAACGCAAGGAAAAGTAGCTCTGATTACGAAACACAACACAAGTTGGCATAACCCAAGTCAATATGATAACTCAATCATCCAGGTCTTGCCTGTGTCAGCTTTTTTCTTTGGATCAATGAAAACTTTGGCACCCTTGATGTTTTCAGATATGAATGAAAGTCGGTAAGCAATCTCCGAAACCACGAACTGATGGATGATGTCTACTATGCAACTTTATTCTTGTAGACACGTGCTAGGCCTCCAAGCGCAGAGTTTTGTAGGACAGTAGCAATTTTCCCTCAAGTGGATGACCTAAGGTTTATCAATCCGTGGGAGGTGTAGGATGAAGATGGTCTCTCTCAAACAACCCTGCAACCAAATAATAAAAATTCTATTGTGTCCCCGACACACCAAATACAATGGGAATTTGTATAGGTGCACAAGTTCGGCGAAGAGATGGTGATAAAAGTATAGTAATGATAGTAGATATTGATTTTTGTAATAAGGACAATAAAAAACAGCAAGGTAGCAAGTAACTAAAGTGAGCACAAACGGTATTGCAATGCTTGAAACTGAGGCCTAGGGTCCGTACTTTCGGTAGTGGAATCTCTCAACAATGCTAATATAATTGGATCACATAACCATCCCTCAACGTGCAACGAAGAATTCTGATCTAGCAGAGAACATAAGAAGAAATCGTTTGTAGGGTACGAAACCACCTAGAAGCTATTCTTTCCGATCGATCTGTCCAAGCGTTCGTACTAAAATAACACCAAATAATTTCAGATTCATAATACTCAATCCAACACAAAGAACCTCAAAGAGTGCCCCATGATTTCTACCGGAGAAACAAAGACAAGAACATGCATCAACCCTATGCAAAGATTACCCCAATGTCACCTCGGGAATCCGTGAGTTGAGTGCCAAAACATACATCAAGTGAATCAATATGATACCCCATTGTCACCACGAGTATTCATTTGCAAGACATATATCAAGTGCTCTCAAATCCATAAAAGTATTCAATCTGATAATGAAATCTCAAAGGGAAAACTCAATTCATCACAAGATAGAGAGGGGAAAACACCATATGATCCAACTATATTAACAGAGCACACGATACATCAAGATCGTGACATCTCAAGAACATGAGAGAGAGAGAGAGAGAGATTAAACACATAGCTACCCACCCTCCTAGGGAGCGCCCTCCTGCCTCGTGGATGCCTCGGCTGCTTCTTGACGTCCACTCCAAGTCTCCTGGATTGCGTTTGTTCCAAAAAGATCGCTCCCGAAGGTTTCATTCCATTTAGACTCCGTTTGATATTCCTTTTTTTCGAAACACTGAAATAGGCAAAAAAAACAGCAATTCGGGCTAGGCCTCTGGTTAGTAGGTTAGTCCCAAAGAAGATATAAAAGTGTAAAGTAAAGCCCACAAACATCCAAAACGGGTAATACAATAGCATGGAACAATCAAAAACTAGAGATACGTTCGAGACATATCAATCGCGAAGGCGAATATTTGAGTAACGAGTTTGGCCTTCATTTAAAACAATGTGGAATTGTTTCACAACTCACACAATCTGGAACACCATAGTGTAATGGTGTGTCTGAATGTCATAACCATACTTTATTAGATATGGTGCATTCTATGATGTCTCTTACTGATTTACCACTATCGTTTTGGGGTTATGCATTAAGACAACCGCATTCACGTTAAGTAGGGCATCGTCTAAATCCGTTGAGACAACATAGTATGAATTGTGGTTTGGAAAGAAACATAAGTTGTCATTTCTTACAGTTTGGGGATGCGATGCTTATGTCAAAAGGCTTCAGCCTGATAAGCTCGAACCTAAATTGGAGAAGTGCGTCTTCATAGGATACTGTAAAGAAACTATTGGATACACCTTCTACCACAGATCCGAAGGCAAGATCTTTGTTGCTAAGAATGGGTCCTTTCTAGAGAAGGAGTTTCTCTCGAAAGAAGTGAGTGGGAGGAAAGTAGAACTTGATGAGGTAACTGTACCTTCTCTTGAATTGGAAAGTAGCACATCACAGAAAACCGTTCCTATGATGCCTACACCAACTAGAGAGGAAGCAAATGATAATGATCATGAAACTTTAGATCAAGTTACTACTGAACCTCGTAGGTCAACCAGAGCACGATCCGCACCAGAGTGGTATGATAATCCTGTCCTAGAAGTTATGTTATTAGACCATGGCGAACCTACGAACAATGAAGAAGCTATGATGAGCCTAGATTCCGATAAATGGCTTGAGGCCATGAAATCTGATATAGGATCCATGTATTGGAACAAAGTATGGATTTTGGTGGACTTGCCTAATGATAGGCAAGCCATACAAAAAAATGGATCTTCAAGAAGAAGACTGATGCTGATGGTAATGTTACTATCTACAAAGCTCGACTTGTTGCAGAAGGTTTTCGACAAGTTCAAGGAGTTGACTATGATGAGACTTTATCACCAGTAGCGATGCTTAAGTCTGTCCGAATCATGTTAGCAATTGCCGCATTTTATGATTGTGAAATCTGGCAAATGGACTTCAAAACTGCATTCCTTAATGGATTTCTTAAAGAAGAGTTTTATATGATGCAACCAGAAGGTTTTTTCGATTCTAAAGGTGCTAACAAAGTGTGCAAGCTCCAGCGATCCATCTATGGACTGGTGCAAGCATCTCGGGGTTGGAATATACGCTTTGATGAGGTGATCAAAGCATATGGTTTTATACAGACTTACGGTGAAGCCTGTATTTACAAGAAAGTGAGTGGGAGCTCTATAGCATTTCGGATTTTATATGTGGATGACATATTGTTGATTGGAAATGATATAGAATTTCTCGATAGCATAAAAGGATACTTGAATAAGAATTTTTCAATGAAAGACCTCGATGAAGCTGCTTATATATTGGGCATCAAGATCTATAAGGATAGACTGAGATGCTTAATAGGACTTTCACAAAGCACATACCTTGACAAAGTTTTGAAGAAGTTCAAAATGGATCAGTCAAAGAAAGGGTTCTTGCATCTGTTACAAGGTGTGAAATTGAGTCAGAGTCAAAGCCCGACCACTGCAGAAGATAGAGAGAAAATGAAAGTCATTCCATATGCCTCAGCCATAGGTTCTATCATGTATGCTATGCTGTGTGTATCAAACGTCACAACGTAACTAGGTGATCATAAAGATGCTCTACAGGTATCTCCGAAGGTGTTTATTGAGTTGGCATGGATCGAGATTGGGATTTGTCAGTCCAAGTATCGGAGAGGTGCCTCTGGGCCCTCTCAGTAATATACACCATAAGAAGCCTTGTAAGCAAATGACTAAGGAGTTAGTTACGAGATGATGTATTACGGAACGAGTAAAGAGACTTACTGGTAACGAGATTGAACTAGGTATGAAGATACCGACGATCGAATCTCGGGCAAGTAACATACCGACAGACAAAGGGAATTACGTATGTTGTCATTACGGTTTGATCGATAAAGATCTTCATAGAATATGTAGGAACAAATATGGGCATCCAGGTTCCGCTATTGGTTATTGACCGGAGAGGTGTCTCGGTCATGTCTACGTAGTTCTCGAACCTGTAGGGTCCGCACACTTAATGTTCATTGACGATATAGTGTTATATGAGTTATATGATTTGGTGACCGAATGTTGTTCAGAGTCCCAGATGAGATCACAGACATGACGAGGAGCTCCGGAATGGTCCGGAGGTAAATATTGATATATAGGACGATGATATTCGGACACCGGAAGAGTTTCGGAGTGCACCGGTAGTCATCGGATCACCGGAAGGGGTTTCGGGACACCCCGGGAGGTCTATGGGCCTAATGGGCCAAGGGGAGAGACACACAAGCCCACAAAGGGGCTGGCGCGCCTCTCTCCCTTGCCGCCGGCCCAAGGGAAGGAAAGGGGGAGTGCTAGCCCCTCCTGCCTTCCCCTCCTCATGGGAGAAACGAAAGGGGGGGGGCCACCCTCCCGTGCCTTTCCCCGTGCGCCTAAAAAGGCAAGGGGGCGCGGCTAGGGGCAAGGGACCAAGTGGGATTCGGCCCCACTTGGGGAGCCTCCTGGCTGCCTCCTCCCCCCCCCCCAACTATATATATGTGGGAGGGGGCACCACACAAGACGACGACAATCTCTTAGCCGTGTGTGGCGCCCCTCTCTCCACAGTTTCGTCCCTCAGTCATATTTTCGTAGTGCTTAGGCGAAGCCCTGCGGAGATAGCATCACCACCACCGTCACCATGCTGTCGTGTTGCCAGAACTCATCCACTACTTTGTCGTCTTGCTGGATCAAGAAGGGGAGGATGTTACCGAGATGAACATGTGCTGAACGCGGAGGTGTTGTATGTTCGGTACTTGATCGGTTGGATCGCGAAGAAGTTCGACTACATCAACCGCGTTACTAAATGCTTCCGCTTACGGTCTACGAGGGTACATAGACACACAAAGGGAATTACGTATGTTTTCATTACGGTTTGACCGATAAAGATCTTCGTAGAATATGTAGGAACAAATATGGGCATCTATGTTCCACTATTGGTTATGGACCGACGAGGTGTCTCGGTCATGTCTACATAGTTCTCAAAGCCGTTGGGTCCGCATGCTTAATGTTCGTTGGCGATATAGTGTTATATGAGTTATATGATTTGGTGACCGAATGTTGTTCGGAGTCCCTGATGAGATCACGGACATGACGAGGAGCTTCAGAATGGTCCGGAGGTAAAGATTGATATATAGGACGATGATATTCGAACACCGAAAGAGTTTCGGAGTGCACCAGATAGTCATCGGATCGCCCGAAGGGGTTCCAGGACACCCCGAGAGGTCTATGGGCCTAATGGGCCAAGGGGAGAGACACACAAGCCCACAAAGGGGCTGGTGCGCCTCTCTCCCTGGCGTTGGCCCTAGGGAAGGAAAGAGGGAGGGCTAGCCCCTCCTGCGTTTCCTTCCTCATGGGAGAAAGGAAATGGCAGGGCACCCTCCCCTGCCTTTCCCCACGCGCCTAAAAAGGCAAGGGGCGTGGCTAGGGGCAGGAGCCCAAGTGGGATTCGGCCCCACTTGGGGTGCCTCCTGGCTGCCTCCTCCCTCCCCCCCATCCATATATATGTGGGAGGGGGGCACCACACAAGACGACGACAATCTCTTAGCCGTGTGCGGCGCCTCTCTCCATTTGTTTCGTCCCTCGGTCATATTTTCGTAGTGCCTAGGCGAAACCCTATGGAGATAGCATCACCACCACCGTCACCACGCTGTCGTGCTGCTGGAACTCATCCACTACTTTATCGTCTTGCTGGATCAAGAAGGCGAGGACTTCACTGAGCTAAACGTGTGCTGAATGCAGAGGTGTCGTACGTTCGGTACTTGATCGGTTGGATCGCGATGAAATTCGACTACATCAATCGCGTTACTAAACGCTTCCGCTTACGGTCTATGAGGGTACATAGACACACTCTCCCCCTCGTTGCTATGTATCTTCATGGATACATCTTGCGTGTGCGTAGAATTTTTTTTATTTTCCATGCAATGTTTCCCAACATATAGATATTGGACTACCGGTAGGCTGGCGAAGAGAGATTGTATTTGCGATCAAGCCCAGAAGACTATCAACCACTTGCTCGTCGAGTGTCCTTACACCTTGGAGGTATGGTTCAAGATTTGGGGATCTTGGGTCATGGGGTCTTTGGTTGCTGCTACACATGATTCGGTTCACGCTTGGTGGTCCTCTCTCAGTGGCAGGCGGCCTTCAACACGTAAGAAAGAAATTGCGGCGGTTTGGCTGGAATGGAATGCTACAATCTTCGTTGGCATCTCCTCCTATGCTTATAGGGCGTGTTTGGTTGCCGTTTGCTACAGTGCCTGCATCACATACACTTCTCCACCCAACCTGGCTATGCAAACGCAGCCTCAAATGCACCATATGCATGTTGTTTGGTTGCCTGCATGTCCTCTTACCTACATGGGCTGAACCACACTGCCTGGTGTTTGGTTGCCTGCATGTTAGTCCACAAACCCAAGGCATGGTGTTTGGTTGTATGCAAGGCCTGATGTGTGGTAACCTCTTTGGCTAGTTGGTGAGGTTACCACCACACTTCGGCAGCACACATCATAAGCACAACAGAGTATAAATAGAGCATCAACTAGATAATTCAGATATAAGTAGTATGACAGTTCATAACAGTTCTACGCATAAACCATTGCACACTCGATAGTACTTAGGGAGGCCCCGGCCCTACTCCTTGGCGGCGAAGGCTTCGTCGTGCTTCCCGCACTTGTTGATGACCTCAATGCCATCGTCGTCGAAGATGATGACCTTGAGGGTGTCGGGAGTGAGGAGCTTGAACATCACCATGTAGCCGATCTTGATCTGATGAACGGCTGCGTAGGTGGCCCAACCCTGATCCAGGGTCACCCTGCCGTTCATCAGCTTGACCGTCACCTTCCAGGAGCAGCCTGTGTTGTTTCCGAGCTTGAACTCCGTCGGCACCGCGACGAAGTGCTTGGTGAAGTCCAGGGGCATGGGATGCACTCAAGCTTCGGTGCAAGGATGACCTTGCAGAAGTGAGTTGGGCCATCCTCCTGATGGTAGTGGCCGTAGTTGCGGCGCTTGTTGCTGGGGGGCTCCTCCATGCCCTCGTCGTCACCACCCTCAGACATCTTCTGGTCTTCCTCGGCGGTGGGCGGCAACTCAACCTCGTCAGGCATTGGGTGAAGGGGCTGCTTGCCCTTGCTGTCAACGGCCGGGAGCACCTCCGTGCCCATCGCATTGCTATCCTCGATCTGCACACAAGTCATGGAGTCAGGCATTGCACAGAGTTCATGGCTAATTCAAGAGCTTGCAGTTAAAGCGGCATGACTGTCACTCTTCTCCTCCTATCCACCCCCCATATATTTACTCACCCTGCCCACCACTATTTACCCACCCCTCTCTTCTCTCACTGTCAACCTTCCTCCTCCCCATCGCCATGAGCTCTAGCTCCAGCTCCAATGGCAACCCCTTCCCTTGGGGTATTGGCTGGAGGGCCTTCTTCCTCGGGTGGACGGCTAGTGACCGGACCAAGTTCGAGAACACCATGGAGGTGTGCTCGAACTTCGGCTCCATGCCGGAAATGCAGAATGAATCCAATGTCGTGCTCATGAAGGCCACTCAAGATGAGCTGAAGATGTTGATTCCTGACCCAGCGAAGGGCGCGATGGCAGTTGACATCCTTCGCTGAGCCATGAATCAGGCCGTCTCCGACGACCCTAAACAGAGGAAGAAGTGGCACAAGTACAAGACCTACTTTGCTCCTAATGACCGCCGTGCCGCGGTATACTGGTGTAACACCCCAGATTCGATGCGCCAGGTGTCCGCCAGTTATTCGCCGTAGTTGCCTTGTCATTTTCTTGCATGTTGCATTTTATCATGTCAGCATGTGCATCTCATTTTGCATACGTGTTCGTCTCATGCATCAGAGCATTTTCCCCATTGTCCGTTTTGCAATCCGGCACTCCTATGTCCTCCGGCGTCCCCCTTTCGTCTCTTGTTGTGAGCAGGTGTTAAACTTTCTCGGAATGGCCCGAGGTTTGCCAAGCGGCCTTGGTATACCACCGGTAGACCGCCTGTCAAGTTTCGTGCCATTTGGAGGTTGTTGATACTCCAACAGTTAACCGGGTAGCCGCAAAAGCCTCTTTTGTGTGCAGCCCAACACCCCTTCCAAAGTGGCCCAAAACCCATCCTAACCCCCTCCATGCTCTCGGTCGTTCGATCACGATCGCGTGGCCGAAAACCGCTCCTCATTTGGAGTCTCCTAGCTCCCTCTACCTATATATTAGCCCTCCCCCGTCCAAATCGCAGTCCAAACCCTAGCAACTCCTCCCTCCGCGCCCGGACATGTCCGCACCCGCCGGACAAATCGCGCCGCCGCCCCGCGCCTATCACCGCCTGCCATGTGGCCTCCACCGCCAGCCCCGCGCCGCCGGCCCGCCGAGCCCATCGCGGGCCCGCGCAGCCCGCCGGCGCCGCACGCGCCCGTTGCCCGCTGCCGCACCGGACCGCCAACCCCGCTGCCGGAACTGCTCCGCCCTGCCGCCTCCGCCGCCCGGCCGCCCGCCGCCAGCGTCCCGTCGCCCCCGCTGGTCGCCGGTGTGGCCCCGCCTCCGCCCGCCGCCGCGAGCTCCGGCGCCCCGCGCCTCGTCCGTGCTCCGCCATCCACGCCACGGCCGGCTCCCTCCTCCGCGGAGCTCGTCCGCCGTTGCCGGAGCGGCGCCTTCGACGGAGCGCCGCCTCCCGTCGCCTCTCCGCCTCCGCCGGACCTCGCCCCGACCTCCCCTGCTGCGGCCGGCCTCCTCCTCGCCGGCTCCGTCGCGCCCGCGTCGCCGGCCTCCGGATCCGCGCCGCCCGGAGCTCGCCGGAGCCGCCCCGCCCCTCGCCGGAGTTATCTCTGGTCAGATCCGGTGGAGTGGACGAGATCCACCACTCCCTTGAACCAAACGCGGAATCCCCGCATCCCGGATCCCTCCGTCGTGCGTTGACTTTTGCGGAGGTAAAATCCACTAAGTCCCTGAGATATGCAGCATTTTCATGCCCTGTTCAACGCATCATAACTTGCTGCATACTGCTCCGTTTCGTGCGTGTAATATGTCAAATTGTTCGCCTCGACGAGTACCTCATTTCGTTCCATTGCATCATGTTCATTTGAGCTCATCTTGATGCCCTAATCATCATTGCAAGAGTGCTATGTGATGTTATCTGCTGAAACTGTTATAACTTGCTCATTTGTCATTTTTGCCATGTTTGATGTGTGCATCCTATGAACATGAGCTCTACATGAATTTTGATCTATGCCATGCCATCTTCACAGGGAAGCCATCCATATATTTTTGTGAGTCTTGTAATGAGTGCATCGAGCTCGTGAAGTAGTGTACTTGCTGTTGCTGTTTTGCTAGACAGATTCTGCTATTTCATGATGCTATGTAAACCTGCTGCTACAAGTCATTCTATGCATAATCTGGAGATGTTCACTAAGGATGTTTTGTTATACATGTCTTTCTCTATCCATTCATGCCCCTGGTTGCACTTATAGCCTAATGTAGCTTGTTGTAATCTTGCTCTCAAAGTTGCTAAATAATGTTGTTGTCAGCCTGTTAACATTAAGTTCAATGTTGCCATGATTATTGGTAGTGATCCATGCACCCTATGAACTTGCTCTTGCCATGCTTAGCTTCATACACATGTCTTATTACTGTTGGTTGCCTTGTCATGCCATGTATTGCTCTGTGGTGAGTGGTTCAAGCTCACCAACATGCCTACTTATTGTTGTTCCTGCCATGTATGAATCTGTCATATAACTTGCCATGTTTACATGGGTTCCATCATATTTTCTGTGCCCTTTTGGCTCATGGTCAGTAAGGGACTTTTGTTATATGCAGTTAGTAGATTCATACCATGCCTTTGTTTGCCCTGTTAAGTTCCTGTAGCATGTTGTTTGATAGCTCTAAACATTGCAACCTGATGTTATTTCTGCTAATGTCTGAAACTGTTATTATTTGCAATCTTGCCATGTCTTTTTGAGCATGATCTAGTAATTTCTGGAGATAGCTCAGTGTTCATGTTTTGTCATGCTTTACCTGTACTTCATGCCCATGCCTTTTGTTTTCTCATTGGGATGCTGTAGCTTGTTGTTTTGCTGCTTGCGATATGCCTAGTTGCTGTTTTGGACAGATTGTTGTTATGACTTGTATAGAGTGTATGTGTTGAACCGATGCTCCGTTTTGAGTGTGCTCTATATGAAACTTGCTTGATTTAGCATGTAGCTTCATATTATCATGTTGCATCCATGTTTGGGAGTGTTTGCTTGATGTTTGCATGCATTTTGCATCAATGCCATGTTTAACTTGTTTTGCTCATATCTTCTAGGCCGTAGCTCCGAACTAAATGAACTTTATATGTAACTTGACTACAATTTTGTGTAGATCCTCTTGGTGCATCTTAACTTGCTGTTTAACAACTTAAACATAAGGTTTATTCAGATCTGGACCAATTTCGAAACTTGCATATGGGGACTTACCGGAATTGTTATATGTTGTCCCGGCCTCATTTAAACTTGCTTTGATGTGTTGCTCTTGTTTGCATCATCTCTTGCCATGAGTAGCTTCATGTAGCCTTTGTCATGCATCATGCTTGTTGTGCATCATGTCTTGTCTATGTGTGGTGTGTTTACCATGTTTTGTGCTTCTTCTCGATAGTTCCTGTTTCGTTGCGATCGTGAGGATGCGTTCGTCTACGTGTGGTTCGTCTTCATGGCTTCTTCTTCTTCATGGACTCGTTCTTCTTCCTTGCGGGATTTCAGGCAAGATGACCGCTACCCTGGATCTCACTACTATCATTGCTATGCTAGTTGCTTCGTTCTTTCGCTATGCTACGCTTCCTATAACTTGTTCTTCAAGCCTCCCCAAATTGCCACGAACCTCTAACCTTTGACACCCTTCCTAGCAAACCGTTGTTTGGCTATGTTACCGCTTTGCTCAGCCCCTCTTATAGTGTTGTTAGTTGCAGGTGAAGTTGAAGATTGCTCCATGGTGGACAGGATTTTGTTGGGATATCACAATATCTCTTATATTATTAATGCATCTATATATTTGGTAAAGGGTGGAAGGCTCGGCCTTATGCCTGGTGTCTTGTTCCACTCTTGCCGCCCTAGTTTCCGTCATACCGGTGTTATGTTCCCGGATTTTGCGTTCCTTACACGGTCGGGTGATTTATGGGACCCCCTTGACAGTTCGCTTTGAATAAAACTCCTCCAGCAAGGCCCAACCTTGGTTTTACCATTTGCCTCACCACCACCCATACTTTTCCCTTGGGAGTAATTAACCCATGGGTCATCTTTATTTTAGCCCCCCCCCCCCCCGGGGCCAATGCTTGTCTAAGTGTTGGTCCGAACCGAGTAGACTGCGGGGCCCCCTCGGGGAAACTCGAGGTCTGGTTTTACTCGTAGGATGTCTCATCCGGTGTTGCCCTAAGAATGAGATATGTGCAGCTCCTATCGGGATTGTCGGCGCATCGGGCGGCTTTGCTGGTCTTGTTTTACCATTGTCGAAATGTCTTGTAAACCGGGATTCCGAGACTGATCGGGTCTTCCTGGGAGAAGGTATATCCTTCGTTGATCGCGAGAGATTATCATGGGCTAAGTTGGGACACCCCTGTAGGGTATAAACTTTCGGGAGTCGTGCCCGCGGTTATGTGGCAGATGGGAATTTGTTAATGTCCGGTTGTAGATAACTTAACACCTGATCCGAACTAAAACGCATCAACCGCGTGTGTAGCCGTGATGGTCTCTTCTCGGCGGAGTCCGGGAAGTGAACACAGTCTTTGGGTTATGTTTGATGTAAGTAGGAGTTCAGGATCACTTCTTGATCATTGCTAGCTTGACGACCGTTCCTTTGCTTCTCTTCTCGCTCTTATTTGCGTATGTTAGCCACCATATATGCTTAGTCGCTGCTGCAACCTCACCACTTTACCCCTTCCTTTTCTATTAAGCTTAGCTAGTCTTGATACCCATGGTAATGGGATTGCTGAGCCCTCGTGGCTCACAGATTACTACAACAACAGTTGCAGGTACAGGTTATGCGATGATCATGACACGAGAGCGATGTTTGCTTGTTTTGGAGTTCTTCTTCTGCTTCTTCTTCGATCAGGGGATAGGTTCCAGGTCGGCAGCCTGGGCTAGCAGGGTGGATGTCGTTTGAGTTTCTGTTTGTGTTTCATCTGTAGTCGGATGATGCTCTTATGTAAGATGATGTTGTATTCGTGTGGCATTGTATGCCTTTTGTATGTATCCCCATCTATTATGTAATGTTGATGTAATGATATCCACCTTGCAAAAGCGTTTCAATATGCGGGTCTATCCTTGGTGGGACCTTCGAGTTCCTTTTGGATAGGGTAGCATATTGGGCGTGACAAGTTGGTATCAGAGCCTCGACCGACCTAGGATCCCCTTGATTGATCATGTAGTTTGGCAGTTGTTGAGTCTAGAAGAAACTGATTTCTGAGTCTAGTTATATCGGAGAGTAGGAATTCTTTTTACTCCTCTGCCCCTTCGTCGCTCTGGTAAGGAATCTTGACATAGGTGTTTTGAATTATTTCTCTTCCCCTTCAAATTTTCTTTAGGTTCACGCAGTTGGTTTTCCGATCGTTGGTTCTCAGCTCTTTTCATCCGGTGCATTTCTTGTCAAGTTGACTCGAGCCACTTCATCGTTATCAAGTTCAATCCTCAGTTGTTTTCCATTCCCACCCGCCCACCCCTTTTCATCTCGGAGCCAGAGTCCGTAATCGAGTATCCATCCTACTCGTGCGAAGTCTTTGCTTTCTTTTCTCAATGATTTCAACTGGTGTTTTATCTTTAAGATATTCGTTGGTTCCCCCTTCCAAGTTGCCTTTGTTTTTCCCGCCCTCCCATCCTTTTCTTCCCGGAGTCTGAGTCTGTTTCGAGCATCAATTTCATTCGTGCGGAGCCTCTTCAGTCTTTCATCAATTGTTTCAACCAGTGAATTCTCTTTTGTTTGACATTCTTCATCTCTTTTTCTTCTCCGGTGGATTCAATTCAAGTTTTTCGGTAGAGATTATATTCTTTTCCTTGGATCAAGTGTTTTCCCTGCTCGTTCGCCTCTCGCCGGTTTATCATTCCAGAGTTCGAAAGACATCTCAGGAGATTCATCTGTATTCCAATTAATTCGAGGTTGTCACCTCATTCAAATATTTTAATTGTTCCGGTGCATCATCTATCTATTCAACAACCCTTTCCAATGATGTTTTTCTTTTAGTGGGCCCTAACCCACAGGTCTTTTCCCAGGATCTTACCTGACTCTTCTAATTCCCCCGGAGTTATTCTCAATTCTTTTCAAATGTGACGTAAGAATGGATTCCATCAGTCACATGCCTTTCCAAGATCGTTTCTTAATCATTTTCATTGTGGGCTCAACCTCTTCGTTTTTCATTCTCCCGGAGTATCTCAGTAGTTTTGGTGGCGTTCCTCGTCGTCATTTCAAGACCGAAGAAGAGTTTTTCCTATAAATCTTGCTCGTTCTCTCAAAGTTTCGTGGTTCTAGCTTCATGTTATCCTCTCGAATTATTCCATTTGTCAGATACTTTTTTCTTAACCATCCAGAGTATGTCAGGAGTTGTTTTTCCATTTGTTTTCACCAGAGACCATCGTCTCAGAAGAATTCTCCATCCTCACATTCCAGTTATTGTTATCCAGTTATCCTGGTGCTTCTTTCAAGTGTTATTTAATCAGCTCATGATCTCTTTGTTCTTTTGCATCTAATCCCCCTCAAGCATATTGTTCTTCTAATTCTTCCCGGGGATTCATTATCTTTCTTCATTCATTTTCAAATTCTTATGGTGTTCATTCAAGATTCCTTTTACTTTGTTTATCATATTAATTCATTCGTTCTTTCCAATCCTACCGGTGGTTCATGAAGACTTTCTCAAGTTTTGTGCTATACCCCCCTTAATCCTTTTCAACGAGAATGAGTAATGTGCAGAATCAATTGCTTGTCATCAATTAAATTTGATGAAGGATAAGCATAAAATAAATCTTATTCTTATTCCATCCAAGTGAGTAATCCCTTCCTTCGGAGTTTGTTCTTGATGAATAAATTCTAGTTTCAAGTGTTTTCATCTTTTCTTTTCCGGAGTTCAAATTTTCCTCAGCCATCTCGTCGGAACCTCCATCTAAATCAACGCAAGGCTTTAGTCTTATTCTTTTCATCCTTCATTCCTATCTCATCATCTGTTGTCACAGGAGTTCTTCATGGTGGTTCTTCATGATTCAATTCAATCTTCAAGAGTTCATCAAGATTTTGTTGGTGGAATTCAAGTATCTTTTCTTCTCGCGTCTTGAAGTGCAATTAATTCTTCGTATTCTTTTGAAGTGGAGTTTTGCATTTCTTCGTTCTTCTCAGTTATCCGATCATTTCCGTTTGTGGTCGGTTATCACCTCATAATTTTTGAGATGTTATCCATAGTCCACAACAAGCTTATTCTTTTCGTTGTTGATTTTCTCAACAACTCCGTTTAAACCTTCCTTCTAAAGATGCTTTCAATTTCATTCGTGGCACAAGTTGTCATTTTCTTCTCCATTCTTTTAATTCAACTCTTTCAATTCTTTCCGGAGGTTTTGTTTCATGTCTTCATCAAGTATCATTTCCATCCTCTCAAGCTCGTGCTCTATTCCTCCATGTTTCAGCCGGAGTGCTGCCTAAATCCTTTCAGTCTTATTCGTTTCTTATCTCGTTCTAACCGGAGTGGTTTCATAGTCTATCTGATTCCGTGAGCTTTCGATTCTCGTCATTCTCATCGTTTCTCTCTTCTTCTCGAGTGCTCCCGATTCTTTGCTTCTTCTCTTGAGTTCTTGTTTCACGTCATCCCTTTTCCCTTCCGTCTCGGTCCTAAGATCTCGGGACGAGATCTCTTGTTAGTGGAGGAGTGTTGTAACGCCCCGGATTTGATGCGCCACGTGTCCGCCAGTTATTCGCCGTAGTTGCCTTGTCATTTGCTTGCATGTTGCATTTTATCATGTCAGCATGTGCATCTCATTTTGCATACGTGTTCGTCTCATGCATCCGAGCATTTTCCCCGTTGTCCGTTTTGCAATCCGGCACTCCTATGTCCTCCGGCGTCCCCCTTTCGTCTCTTGTTGTGAGCAGGTGTTAAACTTTCTCGGAATGGCCCGAGGTTTGCCAAGCGGCCTTGGTATACCACCGGTAGACCGCCTGTCAAGTTTCGTGCCATTTGGAGGTCGTTGATACTCCAACGGTTAACCGGGTAGCCGCAAAAGCCTCTTTTGTGTGCAGCCCAACACCCCTTCCAAAGTGGCCCAAAACCCATCCTAACCCCCTCCATGCTCTCGGTCGTTCGATCACGATCGTGTGGCCGAAAACCGCTCCTCATTTGGAGTCTCCTAGCTCCCTCTACCTATATATTAGCCCTCCCCCGTCCAAATCGCAGTCCAAACCCTAGCAACTCCTCCCTCCGCGCCCGGACATGTCCGCGCCCGCCGGACAAATCGCGCCACCGCCCCACGCCTATCGCCGCCTGCCACGTGGCCTCCGCCGCCAGCCCCGCGCCGCCGGCCCGCTGAGCCCATCGCGGGCCCGCGTAGGCCCGCCGGTGCCGCCTGCGCCCGTTGCCCGCCGCCGCACCGGACCGCCGACCCCGCCGCCGGAACTGCTCCGCCCTGCCGCCTCTACCGCCCGGCCGCCCGCCGCCGGCATCCCGTCGCCCCCGCTGGTCGCCGGCGTGGCCCCGCCTCCGCCCGCCGCCGCGAGCTCCGGCGCCCCGCGCCTCGTCCGTGCTCCGCCATGCCCGCCACGGCCGGCTCCCTCCGCCGCGGAGCTCGTCCGCCGTCGCCGGAGCGGCGCCTTTGCCGGAGTGCCGCCTCCCGTCGCCTCGCCCCGACCTCCCCTACCGCGACCGGCCTCCTCCTCGCCGGGTCCGTCACGCCCGCGTCGCCGGCCTCCGGATCCGTGCCGCCCGGAGCTCGCCGGAGCCGCCCCACCCCTCGCCGGAGTTATCTCCGGCCAGATCCAGTGGAGTGGACGAGATCCACCACTCCCTTGAACCAAACGCGGCATCCCCGCATCCCGGATCCCTCCGTCCCGCGTTGACTTTCGTGGAGGTAAAATCCACCAAGTCCGTGAGATCTGCAACATTTCCATGCCCTGTTCAACGCATCATAACTTGCTGCATACTGCTCCGTTTCGTGCGTGTAATATGTCAAATTGTTCGCCTCGACGAGTACTTCATTTCATTCCATTGCGTCATGTTTAGTTGAGCTCATCTTGATGTCCTAACCATCGTTGCAAAAGTGTTATGTGATGTTATCTGGTGAAACTGTTATAACTTGCTCATTTGTCATTTTTGCCATGTTTGATGTGTGCATCCTATGAACATGAGCTCTACATGAGTTTTGATCTATGCCATGCCATCTTTATAGGGGTGCCATCCATGTATTTTTTTGAGTCTTGTACTGAGTGCATCGAGCTCGTGAAGTAGTGTACTTGCTGTTGCTGTTTTGCTAGACAGATTCTGCTATTTCATGATGCTATGTAAACCTGCTCCTACAAGTCATTATGCATAATTTGGAGATGTTCACTAAGGATGTTTTGTTATACATGTCTTGCTCTATCCATTCATGCCCCTGGTTTCACATATAGCCTAATGTAGCTTGTTGTAATCTTGCTCTCAAATTGCTAAATAATGTTGTTGTCAGCCTGTTAACATTAAGTTCAATGTTGCCATGATTATTGCTAGTGATCCATGCACCCTATGAACTTGCTCTTGCCATTCTTAGCTTCATAAACATGTCTTCTTACTGTTGATTGCCTTGTCATGACATGTATTGCTCTATGGTGAGTGGTTCAAGCTCACCAACATGCCTACTTATTGTTGTTCCTGCCATGTATGAATCTGTCATATAACTTGCCATGTTTACATGGGTGCCATCATATTTTCTGTGCCCTTTTGGCTCATGGTCAGTAAGGGAATTTTGTTATGTGAAATTAGTAGATTCATGTCATGCCTTTATTTTCCATGTTAAGTTCCTGTAGCATGTTGTTTGATAGCTCTAAACATTGCAACCTGATGTTATTTCTGCTAATGTCTGAAACTGTTATTATTTGCAATCTTGCCATGTCTTTTTGAGCATGATCTATTGATTTCTGGAGATAGCTCAGTATTCATGTTTTGTCATGCTTTACCTGTACTTCATGCCCATTCCTTTTGTTTTCTCGTTGGGATGCTGTAGCTTGTTTTTTTTATGCTTGCGATATGCCTAGTTGCTGTTTTGGACAGATTGTTGTTATGACTTGTATAGAGTATGTGTTGAGCCGATGCTCCGTTTTGAGTGTGCTCTATATGAAACTTGCTTGATTTTGCATGTAGATTCATATTATCATGTTGCATCCATGTTTGGGAGTGTTTGCTTGATGTTTGCATGCATTTTTCATCAATGCCATGTTTAACTTGTTTTGCTCATATCTTCTAGGTCGTAGCTCCGAACTAAATGAACTTTATATGTAACTTGACTAGAATTTCGTGTAGATCCTCTTGGTGCATCTTAACTTGCTGTTTAACAACTTGAACATAAGGTTTATTCAGATCTGGACCAATTTCTAAACTTGCATATGAGGACTTACCGGAATTGTTATATGTTGTCCCGGCCTCATTTAAGCTTGCTTTGATGTGTTGCTCATGTTTGCATCATCTCTTGCCATGAGTAGCTTCATGTAGCCTTTGTCATGCATCATGCTTGTTGTGCATCATGTCTTGTCTATGTGTGGTGTGTTTACCATGTTGTGTGCTTCTTCTCGATAGTTCCTGTTTCATTGCGATCGTGAGGATACGTTCGTCTACGTGTGGTTCATCTTCGTGGCTTCTTCTTCTTCATGGACTCGTTCTTCTTCCTTGCGGAATTTCAGGCTAGATGACCGCTACCCTGGATCTCACTACTATCATTGCTATGCTAGTTGTTTCGTTCTTTCGCTATGCTACGCTTCCTATAACTTGTTCTTCAAGCCTCCCCAAATTGCCATGAACCTCTAACCTTTGACACCCTTCCTAGCAAACCGTTGTTTGGCTATGTTACCGCTTTGCTCAGCCCCTCTTATAGCATTGTTAGTTGCAGGTGAAGTTGAAGATTGCTCCATGGTGGACAGGATTTTGTTGGGATATCACAATATCTCTTATATTATTAATGCATCTATATATTTGGTAAAGGGTGGAAGGTTCGGCCTTATGCCTGGTGTTTTGTTCCACTCTTGCCGCCCTAGTTTCCGTCATACGGTGTTATGTTCCCGGATTTTGCGTTCCTTACACGGTCGGGTGATTTATGGGACCTCCTTGACAGTTCGTTTTGAATAAAACGAACTCCAGCAAGGCCCAACCTTGGTTTTACCATTTGCCTCACCACCACCTATACTTTTCCCTTGGGAGTAATTAACCCAAGGGTCGTCTTTATTTTAGCCCCCCCCCCCCAGGCCAATGCTTGTCCAAGTGTTGGTCCGAACCGAGTAGACTGCGGGGCCCCCTCGGGGAAACTCGAGGTCTGGTTTTACTTGTAGGATGTCTCATCCGGTGTTGCCCTGAGAACGAGATATGTGCAGCTCCTACCGGGATTGTCGGCGCATCGGGCGGCTTTGCTGGTCTTGTTTTACCATTGTCGAAATGTCTTGTAAACCGGGATTCCAAGACTGATCGGGTCTTCCTGGGAGAAGGTATATCCTTCGTTGATCGCGAGAGCTTATCATGGGCTAAGTTGGGACACCCCTGCAGGGTATAAACTTTCGAGAGTCGTGCCCGCGGTTATGTGGCAGATGGGAATTTGTTAATGTCCGGTTGTAGATAACTTGACACCTGATTCGAACTAAAATGCATCAACCGCGTGTGTAGCCGTGATGGTCTCTTCTCGGCGGAGTCCGGGAAGTGAACACGGTCTTTGGGTTATGTTTGACGTAAGTAGGAGTTCAGGATCACTTCTTGATCATTGCTAGCTTCACGACTGTTCCTTTGCTTCTCTTCTCGCTCTTATTTGCGTATGTTAGCCACCATATATGCTTAGTCGCTGCTGCAACCTCACCACTTTACCCCTTCCTTTCCTATTAAGCTTTGCTAGTCTTGATACCCATGGTAATGGGATTGCTGAGCCCTTGTGGCTCACAGATTACTACAACAACAATGTTTGCTTGTTTTGGAGTTCTTCTTCTGCTTCTTCTTCGATCAGGGGATAGGTTCCAGGTCGGCAGCCTGGGCTAGCAGGGTGGATGTCGTTTGAGTTTCTGTTTGTGTTTCATCCGTAATCGGATGGTGCTCTTATGTAAGATGATGTTGTATTCGTGTGGCATTGTATGCCTTTTGTATGTATCCCCATCTATTATTTAACGTTGATGTAATGATATCCTCCTTGCAAAAGCATTTGAATATGCGGGTCTATCCTTGGTGGGACCTTCGAGTTCCTTTTGGATAGGGTCGCATATTGGGCGTGACAACTGGGAGACGGGTATCGCGCCGCCGCTGGTCATCGGCGGGGAGCCTAAGGAGGAGGAAGAAGAGGCGGTGCACATGCCAGGTAGGGCGCCGGAGCCAGTCCGTCCTACCTGGCAGATCGACCTCGACTCCGCCGAGGACGACGAGGACGACCCACCGGCCCGCACGGCGATGAAGAAGAAGATGAAGGCCAGCGGCTCGACCAGCCGCTCCGCACGCCGGTGACGGCCGTCGCGGTCAGCCGGTGTTCATTTTGTACCCCCTTTCCCCCTATTCTCCTATCCCCCAATCCCTAAATCTACCGATCTTGCATGTATGAACTGCTATGTATGAACTGCTATGAACTAGTGTGATTTACCCCTATGCTTAGCTACCTCTATTCCCTATTCCCGTCCGCCGTGGATCGAATCTATTGTCGTGGATCGAATCTAGTGTTCATGTGGAAGAGAGAGAAGTGCTTACCGCCATTGGGGAGTCCGGTGGTCTTCTTCCTCTGCTCCGATCCGCCGCTGCCGGTGATGGAGTCCGGTGGTCTTCTTCCTCTGCTCCGATCCGCCGCCGCCGGTGAGAGTTGGGAGAGTGGGGAAGAGTGGGGAGAGGGAATGGTGAGTGGCAGTGAGGCTAATAACTGCCGGTGCTTCGGGAAGCAACGCGGCTTCTCGAGCATGGCCGCGCGCGTGCAGCCGCGCCCGCCCACGTGCACCGCTCGGGCCTGGCCCTGGAGAAACTGCCGATTCGTGCGTTTCAAGTGAGCCAGGCCCTGAGGTGCTTTAAGAAGCGTGCGATGCAGGCCCAATAGTGTATGCGGGCTACCAAACAGGCTGAATCCTTCCCGCGCTGGCCTGGTTGGACCTCACACAGGCAACCAAACACGCCCATAGAGTAGTTGATCTGGCCATGGAGGATTTGAAGTTGTAGGAGAGAGCTAGGCTTAAGACGGGTAGGGGAGGAGTAGTATTTCCCAGATAGTGGTCTGTTTTTCTAAACATCAGGGTGCCACACTTGTAAATGATGTTTCTTTCCAATCCTAATAAAAATGACAGGCATCTTAGTTTACCGGTTCTTGAAAAAAAATAGTAAACGCGCAAATGGACACACTATGGACATGGCTAGGGGAGAATAATTTTGGATTCAAGGAAATACCACGTCATATTCCCTGCCGGGGCATCATGCAATATGCATGGTCACGATAGGGGTCCAGCAAGTGCCATATGTCGTGCCTGGACCATGCATGCGTTAAACGCATTGATGTCGAAGGTGATCAACGTGTCCATATACTGATACAACGTACGTACGCACTATAACATACTGCCAAGATCTCGGTATGACCGACAGATTTGTGGGGCCGCAGCGTGCATTTTGGTCTTTGCCTTGCGTTACCTCGTTATGTGTCGCTTAACGGGGTGGTCACACGGTACACTGCGCATGGTGCTTTAGGCCACTTCCAATGTATCGGTGCTGAGACGAGATGCTAAGCACATTAAAAAATTAACAACTAAAGCTTTCAATACATAGGTGTTTAACATGTAGCTAAGCATCATCCATTTCATGATTTAGCTACTTTCATGCGTTGGTGGACTTCTTTCACTTAAGTATTTTGCCTAGGTTCACGCTTGGTATTGCTTCTTTCTGGGTCACCACACTCATCTCTCTCCTCTTAATAACCTTGCCAAATCAATATTTTCATTTACATGACAGCCCTAGCACCTGTACAAGGTGGAGAATTTGCAGGGGCAGTCTATCAGCATGTGAAGAACCAACACGTGCCTCTCAGTTATGCAGAGGCCAGACGTAATTCTTAAACCTCTTAAATCCAGAACCAACACGTATCAGCATGGACCGCTCTGATACGCCAACCCCCCCGGTCTCCATGCAGGGTGCTACCCCACGTACTCCCTCCTCTTCGACGAGTCTGTCTTCTTTGGGTGACCTGGAACTGTAAGTGCATCTAGTGCCCCTTAGTGATTTTGGTGTATTGAAGACTTATAGGTTAAGTGACTGATGCGTTTGTGAGTGTACACAGGTCTATAAGTCTATGAGGACTTTGATATTTACAGATAAAGTCGACCCCTAAAAATGAAGTTCTTCGACTGAAGACTTTGATATTCTGAAGACTTTCTGAAGACTTTGAAAGTGAAGAAATTGGTGTGACCTTGAAGACTTGGTATTCATTCGAGGAATATGAAGCGTGAAGACTCTTGTTTTCGTAGTTTCATTTTCTCTTTCTTGAGTCATAGGAAACACCGTACTGCTAAAGGGGGTCGAGGAAATACTAAGGAAAAATTTCCATGTGATGCTCAACTCAAAATCCTACACCTACCAATCCCTTCGAGTGAAGCCATTGGAAATCTCATACAGTTCAGTCAATTTCTTCAGTGACAGAGACGCAGTTCTTCTGGTCACTGAGGACTTTGCTCTGACTGAGGAGTTAGGAATTCGCCAGTGCGAATTGCCTACACAGTGAGGAACATGATAGCCCTGAGGAATTTGAGAGTCAAATTTCCGACCGTTGCTGTGCTGCGCGCCGGCTGTCCAAAATATCCTATCCACCTAACGGTCATATCATTGAAGGGCATTTATGTCTTATCATGTCGGGCTGCTCCCTAGGCTATAAATAGCCGCCCCCTACAACCACTAGTTGGTTGGCTGCTCCGAGAGAACTTGACACTTGTCATCTGAGAGCAACCCATCCTCCGAGGACTTTGAGCGAAAATCATCAAGTGAGGAAAATCCCAAAACCAAACCCACACAAACCCAAGTGATTGAGCATCACTGAAGAAATTGATCCTGCGTGGATCCGACGCTTGTTACCTTTGAAGACTGTGCTTCTTCCAGACGGTTAGGCGTCAAGGTCTAGAGCATCCAAGAGGAATTGTGGATCGCCGAGTGACCAAGTCTGTGAAGGTTTGGAAGTCACCTGAAGACTTACCACGAGTGATTGGACGAGACCTGTGTGGTCTTAGTTCAAGGAGAATACGGTGAGGACTGGGTGTCCTGAGTTGCGGCTCAGAGACTGGGTGTCCGGGACTGCGTGTCCTCGAGTTTAAATACTCAGCCGCTCCAACCAGACGTACAACTAAGACAGCAGTTGGAACTGGTTTACCAAATCATTGTCTTCAACAACTAACTGGTTCTATTTCCTCAACTCTTTCATTTCCTCATGACTGTGTTGTATGTTGTTCATATCTGTGCTTGAAGACTTTGACTGAAGACTTTCACAAATTCCTCAGTTCAATTTCTTCAGTCTGTTTGTCTTCATCTTGTTATCCTGTGTTTACACTTTCTATACTCTGTGCTAGTCTTCATTTCATCATGATGACTATGTTTATATCCTGTTATGTTTACTTCTGAGTACTTATTCCGCTGCAAGTAGTTCTTCACTAAGTAATTTCCTCACCAGCAAATTCCTCAGTGAAGAATTCATAAAAATCGCCTATTCACCCCCCCCCCCTCTAGTTGATATAACGCACTTTCAATTGGTATCAGAGCAAGGTACTCCCTTGTTCTGTGTGATTTTGGTTTAACCGCCTGGAGTTTTAGTTATGTCGACCACTGGTATGATCAAGGTCTTGGCTGGGTGTCCTACCTTTGATGGAACGGACTACCCCTAATGGAAGAACAAGATGCGAATGCATCTTGAGGCAATTGATAACGATCTCTGGTATGTTGTGGAAAATGGTGTCCCCTCTGTCACTCCCTCACTGAACGCTACCGATGTGAAGATATTCAAACAACTCGATTCTCAAGCGAAGAATATCATATGTGGTCATCTGAGCAAAGGACAGTATGGAAGAGTGAGTGCTTTGGAAACTGCTAAGCTTATCTGGGATAGGCTGTCCAAAGTAAATGAAGGAGTTTCAACTCAGCGTGACTCTCGAGTCGATGTTCTTCGGAATCTCTTCAACCGCTTCAAAAGACTCGACAATGAGAATGTCCAACAAACCTTTGATCGCCTCACTGACATCTCAAATGAGCTTCAAGCCCTCGGTGCCACTGACATCACTGATCATGAAGTTGTGAAGAAACTGTTGAGATCGATTGATTCCTCATTTGATACTCTGGGACTAATGATAAAAGAACATGCTGACTACAAGTCGCTTGATCCTGCTGATATCCTCGAAAGGCTAAACACTCACGAGTTCCAGCTTGCTGAAAAGAGAGATCTCTATGGTTCAAACTATGGCAAACCACGTGCCCTGAAGGCCAAGGCTGTGTCTGACTCTGAATATGAGGATTCTGGTAGTAGCCTTGGTGACCCTGAAGAACTGAGCCAGGATCTAGCACTGCTTGTGAATAAATTCCAGAAGTTCACAAGACGTGGTCGCTTTGGAAAATCCTCAAGAGGCAATGATTCCTCATCCAGTGACTATAAGAGAAGGCTTTGCCACAAATGCAAGAAGCCTGGTCACTATATTCAAGATTGTCCTCAGTGGGAAAAGGAAATGAAGAAGAAGAAATACAAGGATTACAGTTCTGATGATGCGAAGAAGAAGAAGAAATCGTCAAAATCTTCGTCATCAAAATCCTCGAAGTCTTCATCTCACAATAAGAGCAGCTCCAAGAAGGCTCGGACATTCATTGGCAAGGAGATGGACTCTGAAGCTGAATCTGAGGAAAATGATGAAGAGGAGACGTCTGAAGAATCTGAGCCTGGTGTGGCGAGTCTGGCCGTTGCTACTACCTTCGTCAGCAAGTCCATCTTCAACACTGAAGAAACTCACTCCACCGACAAACCTGATGAAGATAATGATGGCTACGCTCCCACCTATTGCTTCATGGCGAAAGGTGCTAAGGTACTCAAATACAACTCCTCTGAATCTAGTGAAAATGAATCTGATGAGGATCTCAAGCCCAGCTACTCTAAACTTGCTAAGATTGCTGTGAAACAACAACGGGCTCTTGAAAAGGTTCAAAACATGCTAGATAAAAGTGACAATATGTTGGGTGAAGAAATGGATCGCACTAAAGCCTTGACTGAAAATCTTCAGAGACTTCAGTCTAGGTTTGATAACCTTCAAGGTCATCATAACTCTCTCTTGTCTGATCATGAGAAACTTTCTTATGAATGTCTTCAAGAAAAGCAAGATCACGAGAAGCTTTCTCTTGAATCTCTTCAAAGAAAGGAAGATCTTGAAAAGCTAAGAGTGTGTTATGAAGATCTTCAGAAGGAGCGCGATTCATTACTAGCTCAACAAATCAGCGCTTCTCAGGAAGAATTTGTTCCCCCATGCTTAAAGTGCATTGAACGTGAATCTGCTAATTCTTCACCTGAATGTTCAAATGCTTCAACTGTTACAAATTCTTCATCTGCCCCTGCTATCACTAATTCCTCGTCTGAGGACATTGCTAGTATCACTGACAATGCAGGGCTGAAGGAACTCTACATGACAGGCATGTACAAAAGCCTCAAAGGGCATCAGACACTTTGTGATGTGCTCAAGAAGCAGATCCTCAACAGAAACCCTAGGAAAGAGGGTATTGCCTTTGAGAGGAAACTCAATGCTGATGGAACATATTGGAAGCCTGAGCAGTACCCCAAAACATCATGGGTGGCTACAAAGGGACCTCCAGTTGATCCATCTAACTTGTCTGGCTTTACATGTGAATCTCCTCATTCTTCTGATGAGTCTTTTGACTCCAACTATAAACTGTTCAAAAATCAGAATGGTGAAGTATTTGCTAGATATGTTGGCACTAACTGCAGGAACGGTTCCCCTATGAAGAAAATCTGGGTTCCCAAAAGTTTTGTTGAAAGTCTTCAGGTGAATGTCCTCATGACACCACCTGTGAAGAACAGGAACCCCAGATCAAATTCTTCATATGGAACAAATTCTTCATATGGATCCAAGTCCTCTTATGGACCAAATTCTTCACATGGATCGAATTCCTCAAATGGATCAAAGTCCTCATATGATTATCATCGTGCTAACAACTCTGTCTCGCAGGGTAGAGATAAGGGCTATGAATATGTGCATTATTCTTCAAACCATTATGTTCATAAGTCCTCGAAGAATTACTCTGCTTATTTATATGCTTACCCTAACCCCTCTTATGTGAAACAAAATGGTTTGGCATCTTTGCCACCTTTCTCATATTGTGCTCGCAGAATAATGAACTCTTTGCCACCCCTCCAGATGTGGGTGGTGAAGAAAAAGAACTAATCTCTTCTGCAGGGTCAGGTCTCCAGACGTGCTTTAACGTCTGAAGAATTTGCTGGGGACCTGACAAAAATGCCTGAAAGGACGTAGGCAAATCATGATGAAATGAACTTTCATTTCACACGTCCTCTGACTGCTATATATATGTTTTCTGCTTGATGAAATTCATCTGATGAACTTGATATCATATTCTTCCCTGATGAAGCATATGAGATTGTAAGTTACACTAATTCATCTGCAGGATGATCAACCCAAAACCACTGAGTGGGTCCTCGATAGTGGATGTACAAATCACATGACTGGTGACAAGAATCTATTGATGGATGCTCCCTTATCACCTTCACCTCTGAAGCATATCATCTTTGCTGACAAAGGCAAAAGTCAGGTATTGGGTCTTGGTAAGGTTGCTATCTCTAAGGATAAGCACATGGACAAAGTCATGCTTGTTGAGTCCTTAGGATACAATCTCATGTCAGTCTCAATGCTTTGTGATCTTGATATGGTTGTTGTCTTCGGCAAATATCGCTGTGTTGTGATTATGGAAGCTGACAATTCCAAAGTCTTTGAAGGCTTTAGGAGAGGAGATATGTATATTGTTGATTTCTCTACAGGACCACAACCAGCCGCGTGTCTACTTGCAAAAGCTTCAGAAGGCTGGCTATGGCATCGACGACTTGGTCACGCAGGCATGAGGAATTTGAACACGCTTGCGAAGAAGAAGCATGTCATTGGCATTGAGAATGTCAAATTCCTCAAGGATCACTTATGCGGAGCCTGTGAAGCTGGAAAAATGACCAAGGCCAAGCATCCAGCGAAGACTATCATGACCACTACCCGTCCATTCGAATTGCTTCACATGGACCTCTTCGGACCTAATCATTACTCAGTAGTCACTAATGATGCATCTCTATATGGTTTTGTCATTGTTGATGATTATTCTCGATATACATGGGTACACATTGTTACTTACAAACAAGAAGTGTAGGAAGTCTTCAAACGATTTTCCTCGAGGGCTTCAACCAACTTTGGTGTGAAGATCAAGCATATCAGAAGTGACAATGGAACTGAGTTCAAGAATTCCGGTCTTGATGCTTATCTTGATGAACTTGGTATTACTCATGAGTTATCTGCTCGCTATACTCCTCAGCAGAATGGCATCGTGGAGCGCAAGAATAGAACTCTTGTTGAGATGGCTCGCACTATGCTTGATGAATACAAAACGCCTCAGCGTTTTTGGATTGATGCAATTGATACTGCGCGCCACATCATCAACAGAGTATATCTTCACAAATTCTTCAAGAAGACTGCATATGAACTCCTCACTGACAAGAAACCCAATGTGAGTTATTTCAAAGTCTTCGGTGCTAAATGTTGGATTAGAGATCCTCACCACAACTCTAAATTTGGACCGAAAGCACATGAAGGTTTTATGCTTGGTTACGGAAAGGACCCGCACACCTACAGAGTGTTCAACATTGTTCTTCACAAGATTGTTGACACTGTAGATGTGCGGTTCGATGAAACTAATGGCTCGCAAAGAGAGCACCTACCTTCTGTGTTAGATGAACCAGCACCTGAAGATGCTATCAAGCTCAAGGCAACTGAGGATGTCATTCCGGCTGAAGAATCTGCTGAAGAATTCATTCCTGTTCATGAATAACGTCGAGCTGATGCACCTGAAGAACATGATGAGGAAAATGGTGCTGAAGAAAATGCTGATCAAAATCCTCAGCGACAGCCAACTCATCCACGCGTTGCAAAAGAAGTGCAAGTGGAGAAGATCATAAATGGCATTAGCGCACTAGGTCCTCTCACACACTCAAAAGCTTCACATTTATCTAACTTTTGTGGGCACTATGCTTTCGTCTCTATCACAGAGCCCACTAAGGTAGATGAAGCATTTCTGGAGCCGGAGTGGATTCAGGCTATGCAAGAAGAATTACATCAGTTCGAGCTGAACAATGTTTGGGAATTGGTCAATCGCCCAGATCCTCGCAAGCATAATATCATTGGCACAAAGTGGATCTACCGCAACAAGCAAGATGAAAATGGCCTTGTGGTGAGGAATAAGGCACGACTAGTAGCTCAAGGCTACACATAGGTTGAAGGAATTGATTTCGATGAAACTTTTGCACCTGTTGCTAGACTTGAGGCTATTCGCATATTACTTGCTTACGCTAACCATCATGATATCATCTTATATCCAATGGATGTGAAAAGTGCATTCCTCAATGGTAAGCTTGAGGAAGAAGTATATGTTGCTCAACCCCCAGGTTTTGAAGATCCCAAAAATCCTGACAAAGTCTTCAGACTCAATAAGGCTCTCTATGGCCTCAAGCAAGCCCCACGGGCGTGGTATGACACATTGAAGGAATTCTTCGTGAAGAATGGCTTCACACCCGGTTCACTCGACCCTACTCTCTTTACTAAATCATATGATGGTGAACTGTTTGTGTGCCAAATATATGTTGATGATATTATCTTTGGCTGTACTGACCAACGTTATAGTGATGAATTTGCCTATATGATGAGTGAAGAATATCAAATGTCTATGATGGGAGAGTTGAAAATCTTCTTAGGTCTTCAAATTCGTCAGCAGCGCAATGGCATATTCATATCTCAGGAGAAATACCTCAAAGATGTACTGAGGAAATTCGGCATGCAAGATTGCAAAGGCGTCAAAATTCCTATGCCCACAAATGGCCATCTATGCACTGATGAAAATGGTATTGACTTCGATCACAAGGTATACCGCTCCATGATTGGTTCCTTATTGTACTTATGTGCATCTAGGCCAGATATAATGCTTAGTGTTTGCATGTGTGCTCGATTTCAAGTTGCACCGAAGGAATCACACCATAAGGCTGTGAAGCATATTCTTCGATATCTAGCTCACACACCAACACTAGGATTATGGTACCCCAAGGGCTCTGCTTTTGATCTCATCGGATATTCTGACTCTGACTATGCTGGTGATCGTGTGGACCGCAAGTCAACATCTGGCACTTGTCATTTCCTCGGACGATCTTTGGTCTGTTGGTCCTCGAAGAAACAGAACTGCGTATCACTATCTACTACTGAAGCTGAATACATTGCTGCTGGCTCATGCTGTGCTCAACTGCTTTGGATGAAGCAAACCCTCAAGGACTATGGCGTCAACGTGAAGAATGTGCCTCTCCTCTGCGACAATGAGAGTGCCATCAAGATTGCTCACAACCCAGTTCAGCACTCGAAGACAAAGCACATCCAGATTCGTCATCATTTTCTTCGTGATCATGTGTTGAAGGGCGACATCTCCATCGAGCATGTGAAGACTGAAGAACAGCTAGCTGATATCTTCACTAAGCCCTTGGACGAGAAGAAATTTAGCAAGTTGCGGTGTGAGCTAAATATCTTAGAATCTTTGAATGTTCTTTGAAAAGGACACACATCCTAACCCTTATGCAGAATTGATGACGTAGATGTGCAACACATGAAGAAACGTTTTTCTTCAATCAATGAAGAATAACACTCTAAGTGTGAAGAAATTAATGAAGAATTTGATTCTCAGAACCCTACGACAATTGTACACGGTGTCTGAAATCATCATTCTTATACGGTGGGTCACGCCACCACAAAAAGTTGAAAATCTTCAATTTGAGTTTTTCCTCATTTTTGAAATTCTTCAGTTTTTCAAATTCTTCCACTTTGCAAAATCTTCACTGTTTCCGACGTTTGTCTTTATTGGATATATATATATATATGAGTTTATGTCCTCTACAGCATTCACTTATTGCTATTTCTTCAAGTTGTGATTTCTGCTAAGTGAATGTGATCGGACCCTTCCGCCTCTATGCTATACTCAACCCAATCTATTCACAAATTCTTCATGTGCGTTCTATTTGAAACTCGTTCAAAGTCTTCACTGTGTCCTTGTCAGCTGAAGAAATTGCGGACGAAACTTTAAAACAAATCTTATCTAGATTTTCGGTTTTACCGCTCAAACCGTTCCGCATCCCACGATGCATTATTTTATTCACCCACGATCTTACACGATCTCATCTGCACAGTACGTGGGTGACACATGTCGCGTGTAGAAGAAAGGGCAGGGGCATGTTCGTCCCAAAATCTTCGGGCGAACAGTTTTTACCGTGGCTATAAATACCCCTCCTCCCTTCCTTACTTCATTTACTCCGCTCGGTCGCTGTCTCTCGCTCGAGCTCTCCTCAAACCCTAGCGCCGCCGCTACTCCATCGCCGCCAGTGAGGAAGAGCTTCACTGCCTCAACCTCGTCGCTGTCGTACTCGCGCTGGCTGCGGAAATCTTCACTCCGCCGCCGCCGTAGCTATCTCCCTCTGCCAAGTTAGGGCGTGGGAGATCTAACTTGAAGAACTTCACCGCGGTTCATCTCTGTTCGTCGTGTTCTTCAGTACGGGTAATTAAAAGTCAATTTTATTACTCGCTTTGATTCTCAAACTTTTCTAAAAATCTTCAAAGGTGTTTTATTCTTCAAATCTTCACATATGAACACCTCACACACTGTATGCTCTTGATCCATCTCTCTAAGCACTCATTTCTTCAAGATTCCTCAATTGTGCGGATTTTCGATCTGTACAACTCTGGAACCTAAGACAAGAACGCTTAGTGAAATTCCTCAAGGCTCAACTGGTCAAATTCCTCAAAACTTGTCTTTTTCGAAAAATCTTCTGAGAACGCATATGACCTCTCCAAATTCCTCGCACCTACACTCTGTTCACAGGTACTCATGTCCGCTGCTGAATCACTAGGTTCTCATCAACTTAACTCATTTGCAGCGTTCCTCGAAGAAAAACTGCATACTTCTTCAGAGTGTTCTATTGTTCAAATTCCTCATCTGAAGAAAATGGCTGAAGGGAAGAGACCGCAGAAAGGAGGAAAGAAACCGGAGGTCATGACTGCTTTCGAGATCCCTGATGAAATATACAAGGATTATTGCACACCTGATGAAGCCAAGTTTGGCAAAGAAAACAAGAATCAGCGCAAAGTGCGCATTCATAGGATTGAACGAAGATGGGCACGAGAATGGAGGGAATATCGATATGTTACTCCTAAGTACATGAAGAAAATCGCCTTAAATCCTCCATGCCCAAGAGCTCCATTGGCACCTGGCCAAGTCGCTGATCCCACTAGCATCAAAAGTGGTGAAGACTTTCCTGAAGAATGGGCTAGGCGCCAAGCAAAATTGGCAAGACAAGCCAAGGAGGCAGTGAGGAAATTTAATGAGGATTCTGCTGCTGCTGCCGCCACTGAGACCTCGGTCAAGCCAAGGAAATCAATGCCGAAGAAGCCTGCTCGCAAGCCAAGTGCTTCACCATCAGCGCCCTCACGGCCAAGTTCCTCAGCCGCGCCCCCACGGCAAATTCCTCAGACTACTGCTGCTCCACCAAAGTCCTCAGCAGCTCCCTCCAAGTCCTCAACTCCTGTGCATCTGGCTACATGTCAAAGGACTCAGGGTTTCTCAATTGCGTCTGGTGTCTCAGCGAGTTCCTCAGCTGCACCAATGTCCTCATCAGGCCCCACTCTGCTGAAGACAAAAGCAACAGCTGGACGCGGTCCTTGGCCATGTCCAAGAAAGAAACAGGTTGCGTTCCAAGTGCCCTCTGATGACGAGGCTTCTGATGAAGAACTTGCAGAAATCATCAGAGATAGACAAGCAAAGGCCGCCAGAGCCAAAGGAACACATGTGCCTCTGCTTCTGGATCCAAAGAAGATCCACGACTACATTCACTTATGGCATCAGGATCCAAACACTCCAATGCCCGATCTGCCTCTGACTCTTGGTCAAAGTCATATGCTGACCCAATTCATCTCTCAAGAGCAATGGAAGTTTGAAAAGGCCCGTGAGATAAAAAGAGCTCAAGCTAGAAAGGAGAAGCTTCTGAAGAAGAACGTTGTCAGACTAACTCCTGAAGAACTTCTCAAGGCTCAATCTGAGATCCAAGCCCTCAGCAAGGACTTCGATGCATACAATGCTGATTGGCAAGGAGCCAAAGTGAGATTCGTCAATTTGACGAAGAAAATGACAACTGTTGCAGCCCCATCGCAACAAGAAAATCCTCAGGCTGCAGACTCTGCTCAGCCTGCTGAAGAACATGCCAGCACTGCTGATGACTTTCAGCCTGCTGATGAGAATACAAGTTCCAGGGCTGATGACACCATTCCAGCCGCTGAAGAAATTCCCAGGGCATCCACTAGTGGTGCGCCTGAAGAAACTGAAGAGATTAGGGCAACTACACCTGTTGCGCCTGAAGAAACTGAACCACAGTCCTCAGCTCCTCCTGCGCCAACACCAACTCCAATTCTTCCTTCTGCTTATGAAGTGAAGAAGACCAAGGCTGCAGAGCGAGCTGCAGTGAAGAAAAGGAAGGCATCAGCTGTGTCAAATTCCTCGGCCGCAAAGAAAATGAAGCCAATGACCAGCTCGCTTGAAAATCCCATTGATGTCGTTCCCATTTCCTCCATGTCGTCTAAGGAAATTGTTCCTTATGGAGAAGACTACAAGATCCCAAGTGGATCTGATGAAGAAAATCATTCTGTTGCTACCTCAGAGCAGTTTGATGAAGAAATTGAAGTGGAAACGTTCCCTTCAACGCCAGTCGTTTCCTCACCTATGCCTCAGTTCACAGCTGAAGAGGCTGGTGTTGAGGAAATTGAAAAAGAAGAAGAAGATTTGGATATTGGATGCACTACACCAGTGATGAACGATGACTTTTGGGAAAGTCAGCATCCCAATACTCCTCTCTTCACTCCTATTCAACAAATTCCTCAGTCCCCGGCTACAACTGTTCAAATGGGCTCTGAAGAAACTCATCCCACATCGTCTGTTCATGAAGAAATTCCAGCCGCTAATGCTGAAGAACCTGCTGCTGATCCCCAAACTGCACAAGAAGAGGAACCAGAAATTCCTCAGCCTGAAGCACCTGAGATCGCGATTCCTGAGGTTGTGCTGCAAATCACTGACACTCCTCTGCCCAAACCGAAGAATCCGTTCTCTAGCAAGCAAAAATTCAAGGCTGAAGACTTCTTTTCTGAGCATGTGTTCTTCACTGATTACAATCCATATGACTCTGCTCGCATAAGGAAGAGACGTTTCTGGACTGCTACACAAGCCAACTTCTATTCCTTAGTACTCTTTGACAAGGACAAAATCTTCGATCATGAACATATTCCTCATGTGGATATGGAATCTCTGTCGTGCTTCGAGCCAGTTCTCCGAGTTATTCACGATGCAGGACTACTGAATTTCTGCATTGATATCTGTGATTGGAATGAAGAACTCATTCTTCAGTTCTATGCCACTTTGCATATCACCGGAGATGCTGAAGATGTCAATTCATAGGTGCTGGATTGGATGACAGAAAACACTCACTATAAGGCACCAACAACTGAATTGCTTCGTGTCCTTCCTCTTGATCCTCCTCATGCCAGCGCACGTTGCATCTACAATGACCGCGAACTGACAGATCATTATATGCAAGTGCTTATGAAGCCTTTGAAGCCAGGGCATGCCCCACGAACCAAATTCCTCGTCAAGGAATTGCTATATGTGCCTCGGACTGTCTATCGCATCCTGACAAAGACAATGAGTCCTATCAAAGGCCACGACTCAAATGATGAAGATGTCGTTGGCATCATGAAGAACATGCTTTTCAACATCATTCATGGCGTTCCCGTCAACTTCCATGATTTCTTCATGAGGACTCTGGCTAATGTTGCTATGTCACCTTTTGAGCTGAAGCCCTATGCGCCTTGGATTATGAGATTCATAAGGGCAAGATCTTCACTGAATTACAAGGCTGACACTCTGAACCATGGTAGCTACTTGCCGCCCATTGAAGTCCTCAAGCGACCAGTTTCATCATCTGATGATAAGGGCAAGGCAGCTGCTGTGATCGATGAAGGCACTCGTCCATTGGATGGTCAATTCCGTCTAGCTACATCTTACTCCACCAATGACGATTCTGCAACACATGACACTGCCGCAAATACATCAGCCAAGCAAAAGCCTCAAGCAACAGCACCCAGGGTGATGACTGACCGTGAGTTACTCCTCAGTCTTCATCAGAAGGTTGATCGCAATCACAAATGGGTGAAGCGTCAGTTTGCTGCAATTCTTCACAACATGACCTCAACTCATAATGCAGTGAAGAAAAATCAGTATCACCTTCATGAAACCCTCAACCGCACCTGGGCTGTTCTCACTCATGTATATTTCGCGGAAGAACTGAAGACTATGGGTCTCCAGGAAGCATTTGACTGGTCTGCACCACCTCCGAAGAAATTCAAGAGAGTCAAAGTTCCTGATCTGGTGGCCAGCTCTTATTCTTCATCGCGTGAAACTGATGACAATGAAGATTTGGACGACACTGCGGCAGGCCCTACTTCAATGAACAACCCCGATAATGCTGGCGCTCCTCCATCAACTTGAAATTCTTCAGGGGCGTTAGTCCTCAATTTCGATCCTTTTGGTCATTTGATGACAAAGGGGGAGAAATCTGAGTTAGTCTTCAAGCGGGTTTATAGTATGGGCGTTTTGTTAAGTTACAACTCTCGTTCTTCCGAAACTTTTTATTGGATCGAGTTGTAATCTTAAATCCGATGGTGCCCTGATACTTTTGGATGGTGCATGGTGCTCTGACTTTGATGCACTGTGCTCTGATACTTTTGATGTGTTATTCTGCATGCCTATTCCTCGTTAATATTATTGCACGCATGCTGAATCTCATCAGGCACCATATTTCATCATGCATTTCAAATTCTTCATATTATATATCAAATGCGTGTATGAATTACAAGATATAGGGGGAGATCTCCATGATTCAATTCTTCAAATGTGCATTGCCTCAAAAGCAAATTCCTCACTATGCACATATTCAGGGGGAGTTCTTCTATATCTTGCAATCAAATTCCTCAATATCAGTATTTACACTTCATATGTTTATCCCCGTTGAAAACTTAACCTATGTTGTCATCAATCACCAAAAAGGGGGAGATTGTAAGTGCATCTAGTGCCCCTTAGTGATTTTGGTGTATTGAAGACTTATAGGTTAAGTGACTGATGCGTTTGTCAGTGTACACAAGTCTATAAGTCTATGAGGAGATTGATATTTACAGACAAAGTCGACCCCTAAAAATGAAGTTCTTCGACTGAAGACTTTGATATTCTGAAGACTTTCTGAAGACTTTGAAAGTGAAGAAATTGGTGTGACCTTGAAGACTTGGTATTCATTCGAGGAATATGAAGCGTGAAGACTCTTGTTTTCGTAGTTTCATTTTCTCTTTCTTGAGTCATAGGAAACACCGTACTGTTAAAGGGGGTCGAGGAAATACTAAGGAAAAATTTCCATGTGATGTTCAACTCAAAATCCTACACCTACCAATCCCTTCGAGTGAAGCCATTGGAAATCTCATACAGTTCAGTCAATTTCTTCAGTGACAGAGACGCAGTTCTTCTGGTCACTGAGGACTTTGCTCTGACTAAGGAGTTAGGAATTCGCCAGTGCAAATTACCTACACAGTGAGGAACATGATAGCCCTGAGGAATTTGAGAGTCAAATTTCCGACCGTTCCTGTGCTGCGCGCCGGCTGTCCAAAATATCCTATCCACCTAACGGTCATATCACTGAAGGGCATTTATGTCTTATCATGTCGGGCTGCTCCCTAGGCTATAAATAGCCGCCCCCTACAACCACTAGTTGGTTGGATGCTCCGAGAGAACTTGACACTTGTCATCTGAGAGCAACCCATCCTCCGAGGACTTTGAGCGAAAATCATCAAGTGAGGAAAATCCGAAAACCAAACCCCCACAAACCCAAGTGATTGAGCATCACTGAAGAAATTGATCCTGCGTGGATCCGACGCTTATTACCTTTGAAGACTGTGCTTCTTCCAGACGGTTAGGCGTCAAGGTCTAGAGCATCCAAGAGGAATTGTGGATCGCCGAGTGACCAAGTCTGTGAAGGTTTGGAAGTCACCTGAAGACTTACCACGAGTGATTGGACGAGACCTGCGTGGTCTTAGTTCAAGGAGAATACGGTGAGGACTGGGTGTCCTGAGTTGCGGCTCAGAGACTGGGTGTCCGGGACTCCGTGTCCTCGAGTTTAAATACTCAGCCGCTCCAACCAGACGTACAACTGAGACAGCAGTTGGAACTGGTTTACCAAATCATTGTCTTCACCAACTAACTGGTTCTATTTCCTCAACTCTTTCATTTCCTCATGACTGTGTTGTATGCTGTTCATATCTGTGCTTGAAGACTTTGACTGAAGACTTTCACAAATTCCTAAGTTCAATTTCTTCAGTCTGTTTGTCTTCATCTTGTGTTATCCTGTGTTTACGCTTTCTGTACTCTGTGCTAGTCTTCGTTTCATCATGATGACTATGTTTGTATCCTGTTATGTTTACTTCTAAGTACTTATTCTGCTGTAAGTAGTTCTTCGCTAAGGAATTTCCTCACCAGCAAATTCCTCAGTGAAGAATTCATAAAAATCGCCTATTCACCCCCCCCCCCTCTAGTTGATATAACGCACTTTCAGGAACCAAGCATCGTGAGCCACCAGGTCCAGATCCGGCCCCAGGCGTGGGACACTTTCATGGTTAGCTTATCGGAGGGGGTTTCTTCTGCTTTGGCGGATCTTCACGCGGATGGGGCGCAGCAGCTCGCCCAGGCCACTCCGACCGACGCGCATGCGGCTGAGTAATTTCTGCACATGTGTAAAGCGCGCCCTCTTACCCATCCTTCCCGTGCTTGTGTGCCGCACGCAGCAGCCGACCAAGCGGGGGAGACAATGCAGGCAGCCACTGCTCACCACTCCGCGCTGTAGTGTCAGACTTGCCAAGGGAACGGGGCGCGGTTTGGCAGCGACAAAACAGCAACAAGTGATCATCCGCAAGCTTTGTCTTGCGCATGAACACTACTAGGGAAAACCTTATACACAGAATGTTACCAGTAGCGCTTGTTAAAATGAGGCGCTGCTGCTACTTAGCAGTAGCGCATCTGGTAGAACCGCGCTACTGTTAGCCGCTTAGCAGTAGCGCGGCAGGAACAGAAAGCGCTACTACTATAATTGCCACACCGTTCCCGACGTGCTAGGTATAGTAGTAGCGCCCTTCTACGAACAGCGCTACTACTACGGATTTTAGCAGCAGCGCGTTTTTCCTCCCCGCGCTACAGTTAAAGCTATTTTCACCTAACCCCCCGCGCGGCCTCATTCCCTCTCCTCTGCTTCCTCCCCCAATTCTCCTCTACTATTCCTCGTCGCCTCTGCCTCGCCGTCATATCCCCCGACCCCGCCTCGCCGCCGTCTCCCCCGACCCCGCCTCGCTGCCGTCTCCCCCGACCCCGCCTTGCCACCGTCTCCCCCGACCCCGCCTCGCCGCCGTCTCCCCCGACCCCGCCTTGCCGCTGTCTTCCCCGACCCCGCCTCACCGCCGTTTCCCCCGACCCCGCCTCGCCGCGCCTTGGTGCCGCCGTCTCCCCCGACCCCATCTCTCTCCCCGCCCTCTGTAAGCACTCTTCCCTTCTGATCCCTCTTCTCTTCTTAGTATGAACCCTAGCTATTTAGTGCTAGTTAGTATGAACCCTAGGCTATTTTTAGTGATGGTTAGTTAATTACTTAGATGGTAATTAGGGTAGTAGTTCCTAGGTACTAATTAGTTAGTAAGAACTAGGTACTAATTAGGTACTAGAATATTTTTATTTATAGTAAGTTTATTTTTAGTAAGAACTAGTTGAATTTATAGAACTAGTTAGTAAGAACTTGTTTCTATTTTTTAGTTAAAGCAATTTTTCCCGCCTTGACGTGGACGATGTCTGTCCCGCATCCTCGTCGTCGAGTCGGCAGAGGACAACACCTGCTTGACCAGATCGGCCATGTCCGGGACTGGGCTCCGCCGGGGTGGTACTGGGAGGCGCTACCTACCGGGGGGCGCAGGTTGGTGAGGAGCCAGCCTGTCGTTGACCCGAACCTTCTTTGGTGGCGGTCGCGTGGGCCAGTGATGATCCAGAGGCTCGAGGAATTCGCGGAGGTGGTGAGTCACCGTGTCAGTGAGGAGGACGCGCACGTCCGTCGCTACTTGTTTGCGTTGGAGCACAGGCCGTTCTCCAATACCTGGCAGGTTCTCCAGGGATCTCACTGGAGCTATGATCCCGTGATGGTTCCTTCTCTGTGGGTGTCCACCGCCCGCGCCGATACCTGTCGTGTGCTAGAGTTTTAGTTGTATTAGTGATGTTATATGTATGACACTATTCGTGAAGTATTAGTGATAATATTCGACAATGTACGGACGCATGAGATGATTTACTTTTGCTTATTGAATGCATGCTAATTTGAGTCCTATAAGATATTTTGAAATGTATATCTTGTGTTGCTCAATATCCAAGTGGCCGGTCATGTTTGCAGGTTACACCTCTGAGTGGCCTATGTTTTGCCGGAGTGTTGATTCATTTCTGTTCCAGCAAATTTCAGGCGCTCGATATGTCCTATTTTAGCAAAGGTCATGACGGATTTTTCCGTGAATTTTGGCATGACTTGTGCTAGAATATGTAGGAAATATCGAGTGCCCCGGATTTGTGTGTTGAGTATCTTGGTAGTTGTCTTCGATCGATTTTGAATTAATGTTTTGACTATGAACATAGGAAATGTCTGACGACGAAAAGGATTTCAGTATTTGCAAATACTGCGAAGACGAGCGCGGTCTGTGCGATGGAATCTTCCTAGATGATGATAGGCGCTTCAGCATCAAGCTAGACGAGAACTTCGAAGTGGATACAGTAAGTCACAACGACAAGTCTTTTTTCGTAATTAAGCATGACATCTGCTTCATTTGCTTCAACTTATATTTTTTTTACTATTCTACTAGCGTATCCCCTGCCATGCAAGAGTTTTTGTATTGGATAAGATAGGTTTCAGTCATAGTATGGAGGAAAAGAAAGTTTACTTGAAGACCGAGCATGGTTATATTTTCCATGCAAAATTATACAATTCAGACGACTACACCTATTTTGGATGCAAAACATGGCGATTACTATGCAAGACTTATGCATTTGAGCCTGATATGGTTATCACCTTTGATATTCGTCCGGAAGATGATATTGAAGGTAATACCGACATCTGGGTCGATGTGCAGACGCCTCCAGTTATACCATTATGTAAGTTTCTCAACCATATTTGTCTTTGATATTGTTTATTCAAAAATAGTTGACAACTAATTTGTATTGTCAGCTTATTTCCGTGCAAGCAAACATGTCCAGCGCTTGGTAGACAGGACCGTATACTGTCCTGGGGCTGAACTCAACTGCGAGGAGCTCAGTCATTATGTTTCATGGCTTGAGGATCTTGATACTGTCAAGACAAATTTTCTTCTTGCATTTAGAAATGTTAGTACTGAAAATGTGCGACCAATAGTGTTCGTAATGAACTACGGTCACATCTATTTAGGAAGGATGGTAAGATTTTTACTATTTGTCATCAGTGCATCTTTTCCATACATTATTTTTGAAGCTGAACTTCATTGCTAAGTATGTTACCGTACGATGTTCTTCAATAGGGACTCCTGATGAATGTTGTGCCTTATGGGATCGAGACTAAAGGTACCATGAGTATTATCAGCTTACGGCCAAGATATCCTACAGATTACTTTAGTGCATTCAAGATTAGCGACGGATGCTTAATAGTGCAAGACTAGACCAAATATGTGATGGGGGAGCGCAGAGAAGTACTAGGGGGCAGCAAACAGATGCGCTACCCACGATTAGGAGATAGGTTCATCTGCATGCTCCAGTTTGATCAAGGAGGACAGCTATACATGTTTTATGTTATTTTACCTAAGAGAGAGCAGCAGGAGTGATTAGCTAGCTAGAAATGAGTTTGAGGATGATGATGTGCTACACTATTACTATAATGATAAAATAGCTAGTGTTGGTGGTAATGACTATGATGATTATTATTAGCTAGTGTTAGTGGTGATTAAATAAATATTGTTGGTGGTAATGACTATGATGATGATTAAATAGCTTGTGCTGGCAGATTAGATTCAAGTGGAGGCAACATGTGGTGCACATCGAAAGTACTACTAGTCCAAACTAGATCAAGTTTGGATTAGTAGTATACTTTTGACATGCACCACATATTGCCTCCACTTGAACCTAATCCACCATCATTTGACACACTGTTATGGACACAATGATGTAAACCTCATAACTGGTATTGTACCAATATTTGTACGATGGCGCATAAATACACTAAAAATAAAAAAATACTAGTAGTGATGGACAGAAAACACGCTGCAAGTAGTTACCTTAGCAGTAGCGTGGTACTGAATAAACGCTGCAGCTATTTGTCCTAGCAGTAGCGCGTGCGGGCACGCGTTACTGCTAAGCAATAGCTGTAGCGCCTTATTAGTAGCGCGGCCCCCCGTGCTACTAGTGGACACAAAACCCGCGCTACTGCTAGGGTTTTCCCTAGTTGTGAAAGGTGACAAAATTGACGACGAGGCTCTTCAAGCTTACATCCGACTCTTCGACAACCCACTCACCGACGGGCAAATCGCGGCCATCCTCGCATTGTTCGGTTGGGAATCACCGGCGGCACCAATGCTCGAGGAAGTGGAGGCAGTGGATGGACGAGCATAGGCTCTCCTCTAGAGGCGGAGTGTGTGGGCCTTTTCCATGTCTTCGCAACCGCTCAAGATGATAGTGTGGAATGTACGTGGACTCAATAACCCAGCGCGATGTAGGGCTGTGTTTCATACAGTCGTCGAAGCGGATCCATGCTTGATCTGTTTCCAAGAGACTAAAATGGCGGTGCTGACCTCGGACATTGTTTTGCAATGTGTGGGAAATAAATTCAAAGGTTTCTATTATCTGCCAGCTTCGGGCACATGTGGAGGAATTCTCCTAGCTTGGGACCCCCTCGGTGTAACCCTCTCGAACCTCATCTCACCGAGAACACCATCTTGGCTGTCGTCTCTTCCCTTAGATCGGCTCCATGGTGGATTACGGGCGTGTATGGCCCCAATCTTGAGGCAGCAAAAATTGAGTTCATGCGCGAATTGGAGGATGCTCGGGATTTGCAAGCTGGGTCGTGGTTGTTAGTTGGGGATTTCAACTTGCTGGTCAATCCAGAGGACAAAAATAACATCTCGATCAACCGTAGAATGATCTCTCCTTTTCGGACAAGACTTAATAGGCTTGAGCTCAAGGAAATTTACCTTAATGGGAGAAGGTACACGTGGTCCAATGAGAGAGCGCATGTAACTTTGGAGAAGATCGACCATGTTTTTGCTACAAATTTTTGGCAGGACCTCTACCCCTCCTACTTCCTCATGGCGCTGGGATCTTCGGTCTCGGATCACTGTCCATTGCTTCTGGACCTTCATGCGGATTTCTTGTTCGGGAAGCGGTTCAAATTCGAAGCCTTCTGGCCAAAAGCCCCTGGAT